>CM077115.1:541245670-542445670 GCA_039619475.1 Icerya purchasi
GAAAATGTTTTACTAAACAATACCCACACTTAATTTCATTTTCTACGCTTTTTATCAAATTAAAAAACTTTATGTAAAAATTCAAAATCCAGTTTTTCAGTCAGGAATATTTCATATTTTTTGTCAGTAATGGAAAAATTTCTCTCCAGGTTTTAATATATTGGTATGAATTTTAAAAAAAAAACTAATGGAGCACAAATCTAACCAAGTGACAACTGGAAAAAGAAATTCGATGGTACAAAACAATCGTAACAGTACCATGCGGTGACGGGGAAACCAGTGATTGAATGTGTGCGGCTTAATCTGTCGTAAGGTCGCTCTGTAACGAGATATTGTACCGCAAAGTGCAGCGGTGAAAAAATGGTGGCAATCATGTTGGGCATTATTCCAAAAACACTTTATTCGAATAATGGTCAAAATAACAAAATCATTCGTTATTTGTTAATCATTAATTATAAAATGTAGGATTTTTTATGAGTAATGATTAAGTTATTCTCGTTAACCATTATTATTCGTCAATCACACGTTAATCGTGATTCTTCGATATTCGTTAATTGATTAATTATGCATGGTAATGTAGTGATACAAGGTCTAATTGATTTCGGGAAGAGACCTAGTTCAAATAAATACAGTTTACTTTTACGTTAATTATTTTAACATCATGTAGTACGTTTACAAAATTATCTTTATTATCATATTAATAAGATGTCAAAAACATATTTAAATTTACAAATTCATTGCATTATCTAACATATTCAGTATAGCTCATAAAATTAAAATAAACAAATTTAATATAGGCGAAAAAAAAACAACAAAAATATTTAAAACAATTATTAGTAGATACACAATAAATTTTCATATTATAAATTAATTTTAACTTTTAGTTTTAAACAAATAATTATTAAATTAATTTAACTGTAACGTTAAATAACCCTTTTCTCAAAAATTAAAAGTAAAATTTATTTATAAATATGTATTTTAGATCGATTATCATTTAAAACGCCGTTGATTTCTTTTTTAACGTTTGTTTATTTAACAAACTGAATTCTAACAAAGAAATCAACAACATTTTGAATAATAATGGATCTAAATTTAAAAAAACATATCTACAAATTGATTTTACTTTTAATTTTTTAACAAAAGATTTACGGTACTTATATTAATAACCTTTTATTTACAAATAAAAGTTAAACATAATTTATACTTCTCTATTAGTATATGCCGATAAATATTTTAAATGTTTTTTTTTTTCTCCTTCATATTACATTATACTTAATTTAGTTATACGCGTGAATTTCCACAATAATAAATATGATCGATAATGCGGTGAAATCTGAAAATTTAAAAATGTTTTTAAACATTTCATATGACAATGAAGATCATTGGTAAGTACACTAAATGCGAATACGAAAATGGAATAATTAACGTGAGAAAAGTATATTTTTTACAATACCGCTGGATTTGAATCAGGTCTCTTCTCGAAATCAGATGTTGGACCATTACACTATTCTCTGTGTACAATTAATCGATCAGTGAATAAAGAATAAGTTAATCATCGTTCACATATGCGGGTATTCGGATAATTTATTTGTTATCGGATATTCGATTAACAAATACGCGACTCTATAGTCCCGTAGAGAGCTATTTACCGCCGCAGGAAATACCGCGACGCGATACATATTACAATTTTACATTTACCTTTATCCTTCTTGCTACCGGAATAATAGGAAATAGTGGACTGTAGTATTTCTACATTACATTTAAATCTAATTCGTTTCTGATACGAATAATTGCATTTATATGTTTCCTCTTCATTTATAAAACGAAAAATCACATTTTTATTTATCGGTTTATCTTGTTATCGCGCGATACTACAATATCGCATTCTGTGTGCGGCGACATTTGTATAGTACACCACGATGCAATTACTGCGCATTCAAAAATCGGATTTGTATATCGCACCTAATTTTTATTGTCAACAGACAAGAAATATCAATTGGCCGTTTAATTCGATATCAGTGTGACACTATCGTACTACTGTTATCAAATATAACTATCATCTTTCAACAATTACAGACTCAACCAAAAAAGGGATCTCAAGAAAATTTTTATTAAAATAATCGGCACAGCTTTTGTTATATTATAAGCTGTAAAAACCGAGATGTGGTAGATTTAAGTCGGATAAAAGATAAAAATTCCTCCTGCATACCTTATTAAAATAAAAGATAACGTTGCACGCTAACGCATTCGAAACAATTTTAATCACACCGATCCATGCTTAATTGCTGATGTAAGAAGTGTGCGTCATCGTTTATCCCGATCTAGTAGTTATCGCATTATTTACATCTTAGAAAAATTAAAGAAAGAACTCCCGGTCATGATTACTGTGAAAAAAATAAACACAATGCCGCTTAATTTGACTACAGGATGATTTCATACTTCTCGAACACGAATCGAGAACAAAAACGATTATGTATCAAAACGTAGATAATTAAATCGGATAATTATCGAAAACTTGCGCGGTCATATAAATATATGTAATGACAGTCTTTTCGGCATGAGGCATAATAATAATCACGAATTCAATACTAAAATAAACTTGTTAATAATAAATGATATAAATCTGCAAATACGATTATTTAATAGGCTTTTTTTCTTTTCTTTTTTTTTTTTCTAAACTGTTAACCGATCGTAAACAAAATTATCTAAAAGCATCTGGAATAGCAAATGTTTTTATTTATTTATTTTTTGTGAAAGTAAAAATAACTTGTTAGTATTAAATTGTTTCTTTTTGAAGTAATGCAATAGAACTGAACTTACAATCCAAAATTCAAAATAGCTAAAATAAATAAATACATATACGTGTACACATCCATTTTACACATATGTATTAGGCAGGAAAAATATAACATAAAATTATACTCTCTAAAATTGGAGCAGATAACAATTAACAATAAATCTGACTTGAATAATTTCTTGAATTTCGTTACATTAAAGAAACAAATATCAAGGAGGAAATATATTTTCTTAAAATCAGTAATTCATTAACCAAGGGGGGGGGGGGCTCGGCTCTTCTTCTCTATGATAAATTTCATTTTCTACTGCACAATACTAAAATATTTCCGCGAGAAACTCGCTTTATTTAAAAATAATTCGAAACAATTAACAAGTGTCACACTTACACTACTTCAAAGAAAAAAGCAAAAACTGAAAAAGAACGTAGAAATTTTCTCCTTCATTTCTGATCTCATTTAATGATAGGGAGATGCAGGGATAATTCTCAGTTCATCAGACATATTGCTACATAGAAAAGCAAACTCGAATTTAAATAAATCATATCCGTTTTATTCGGATAGAAAAAAAAAAAAAAAACTGAGGTTTTTTAAATTATGACAGAAATTTAATTGATTGCACAGAAATCTGTAACAGAATAATCGCTGAATATTAAAAATTCACTTACAACATCGTTGCATGTTCAATAATCTACAAAAGAACGATTTTGTCAATCAGTTTCAATACCGTTTTCAAAAGTGTCATTTCTTAGCACCGCATTCAGCGTAAGTATTCAAATTAATTGTGACAAACAAAACGACACTAAGATAGAAATATACATCGAAATATAAATAAAGTACGTCTAGTAGAACTGTGAAAATTTACACTAGAACTGCACAAAGAATGTAACTAAACTTCAAAATCGACAAAAATCTCGAAATCATTTTCGAAATTTACCGGCAATGTAACATTCAACAAGCAATATTTCACCACCACATTACTGATCCATTCAAATTACATTACAATTATGTTTTTCATTAGAGAAAATTATGAAACAGACAGAATTTAACAAAAATCAAAAAAGAAAAACACCGAAATGAAAAATGATTAATACGGATTAACAGGAAACTTCACAGAAGAGCGGATAGAGTAAGTGAAATTTTAACGGTTTAAAATATACTATGCATAACTTACAACGTTAAAAGCAAAAAATTTTCAATTTTTGTTAGGTTTTAAAATACCATCAATACTGAAGCGTACGCGTGAAAACAACCAAATACATCAGCACTATGGATCCTCACTATCAGCATATTAAAATTGCCTATAACAATTTCAATCAGAAAATTTTTTAAAATTCGCAAGAATCGATATTTTTAAAACGTTTCGAAAACCCCTTAATATGCAACAATAAACAATTTGCATTAACTTATTCAATCTAATACCTGAAAAAACCAAAAAACATTGACATCTACTCATGCAACTTCTCTTCATTTGAGTGATTATCGTAAAAGAACATAACCCGGAATCAGCAGCAGTCATAGATGGAAACGAAGATTTATTATTTCACGCACTTTATAACGTTAAAGACTGAAATAACTGAACGAACTATAACTTTAAAACCAACTGATTTGATTTACTCCATGTTTCACATACAGGTCTATCTGTTTCAAAAATAATTAATATTTGTAACACATTTATGATGTTCTGCGTTATTTGCAAAATTAACTTTTCGTCGGATTGTATCAAACAAAACCAAATATCCAGCTTAATGTAGATGTTCCGTATTTAAACTAGTTAACATCCAATAATACCATACACAAATTGCACATTATCCAAAAATATTATGACAATTTCGATTATTTAAGCGTATTAATCAAAATATTACTATCGCTCGAATACAACTCAATTTATTCTGAACACTTAAATAATTTAATCATCAATGTATAAACAAGTTGAAGATTTTTAACAATCTTAATTTAGTTATTTAAACACTATATTTACCTTAACGAAATCCTAGCCGTAAACGAAACAATATAAAAAAAAAATGTAACTCTTAGTCTTATAAATAAAAACATTTTAAATCAGGAAATATAAAATCTTTAATGTATTAGTGTCCAAAATTGTTTAAATTGATAATGATTTATTATATTAATGAAAAAGAAGCGTTTTACAAACAAAACGAACTAGATAAATTTTATTCGAACCGCGTTATCAATGTAAAATTGTAATGAAATTCCGCTACAATTTTCGTATTTCATTCTTTTTTTTTAAAGAAAAATTTCTCCAAATTGAAAATTAAGATTTTTAATCTCACTTACCAAAATAATAAGCGGCCGTTAATGCACTTTATTCTAACAACGTATATTGTTAACATTTCGATATTTACTACATATGTTCATTTCAAATTTGCAGAAAAATATGGAAAATCGTCATCAATCATTACAAAAAGAATTCGTTACGTATCCAACAAAACAGAGACGGTACATTTTAAGGGCAGATGAATAATCGAATAAATTTACATACAACTGCGAACAACTTTCCGAATGTTTCAGCTTAAATGTTACCGGCAAATTTTATTAGTTTATTTTGCAGATGTATAAGGAAACTAACATATTAAAACTGTCAATGTTCACACACTTCATAATTTACATTCGACCAACAGGGAAAACTACACACACACACACGTGAGTGCTACATTCTTATCGTACGCAAGCGGTAAAATACGAATTTTCAAACTCGAACTACTAATTAACGATTGATAAAACTTACCTCGCTGGCACTGGACCTATCTACAAGTATTGTTTTATCGTCGTTGATGGAAAAATCGCCCATTTTTTTAACTTTATGGTATTTCACATAATTCATATTTTACAAACGTCGTTTTAAATAAATTCATGGTTGTTTCGTATACTGAGGACAAATTAAAACTATACCGTCATCTTTACTTAAAAACAAAAATAGGAACATACTATTAGGAACAAAAATTACCGAGAAAAAGTCGTAAACTACAATGATCACTTCCCGTCATTAGCCATCGCTGCAGTAATAACAGTAACCCAATTACACATTCAAGTAAGCTTGTATACAAAAAATGCATCTCAGGCACTGCATTCTAAAGTTTAATATTAAAGAGTTTCATATAGCATTTCATTATGAGGGGGCGGGAAAAAAAAAGAAAGAAGTTTATAAAATCATTCCAAATATTACATTTACACGTATTTTTATACATAATAGTACACCGGTACAAGAATATTTTTAAATATTCTTAAAATAATCACAACTGAACGTACGATAATGAGTATTTTACAAATTTCAACACTGATAAACTGATAATGATTTATAGTGACGTACACTCTGTGATAATAATACACATCTTCGTAAGGGTGTATTTTCTTTTGCATATACCACGTTTTAATTTCGCGTAATTCGTGTATTTTCATTTAATTTTACATTTTAATGAAAAAAAAATGTTATTATAGAAAAACCCCTAAACAGGAAAATACAATGCAGAAATAAAATTATTCGTACGAGATTGGTATGATACTTTGACAGAGCGGAAAACGCATAAATATCAGAAAATGTATGTGAGAGAGAAAAAGTTTCAAATTTAAATCGTCAGCGAACCATTATTATACTGTGTCCATTACGACGATTAAGCTTTTTTTATTAATTTTCTTTTAGGTTACGGAAATATTTTACCCGCTGTTTAAATTTTACCCGCGCAAATAAAATTATATTAGTATGCCGTGTTCGATACTTTTTAAGATTAACTAACACTGAAATTCCGAAGTTGAGTTACATTAGACTTTAATAGATACTAAGAAGTTGTGTATATCGATTCTCAACCGCTGGGAGAGAAAACAAGGTTTTTATTACAAATTATTACTCCGCAATACTAATAGTGGTCAACGTGATATGGACATTATATTAAAAAGGAAAAAGTGTAAATCGTCCAGAATCTTGTACTTTAGTAAACAATGTGATAACATTAAGTACGAAATTTCTAAATACACTTTTAATCCAACAAATATAATTATCAAACAATGATGTGTATATGCGTAATAAAAAATGCTAGCAATTACAATTTAACGCTTCCGAACAATAATATTCCGTTTCATTCATTAGTTAATTTCTATTGATTTTAATTATTAGAAATCAACCGAAATCAATAAAGTCTGATAGTCTCTTCCGCGATCGTAGTCAAAATTCTGCAAAAAAGAGCCTTAACCAAATATTTTGTTCTACACAATTAAGCTGGCAAATATCTCGATCCCGGGTTGTAACTTACAGGCCTGGATTTAGGGGGACTGCAGCCCCGGGCCCCGCCTTGTAAAGAGGCCCCCAAGAGACACCCACTTCCGACATGTAATAAAAAATGAATCTATCATTTGTCATAAAGAATCGACTTTTATTCAAATAAATAGAATTAACTTCGCACAGGGCAAGTGCATTTTTTAATACCTTTATATTTGGTTAATAATTTTATATTCATTTTTATTTCCTCCTATAGGAGAAGGAAACTTCGTAGTAGTAAAATTTCAAGTTTCGTGAAAACGTACCAGAATGTTTGCTTTTTAAGGTACATAACGAATCGGAATTTACCTTTTTTAGGAAATGTCTGTATGAATGTGTGTGCGTGTGTACACGCCTAACACACGCACGCACACTATCCTTTTATGCAAATATTTAGTTAAAATTTGCTGAAAAATTCATTGTTTAAAATTATATATCTATCTATATATATATAAAAATCCCGTGTCTTTATGTTTGTGCAGGATAAACTCGGAATTTACTTAACCGATTTTTATAAAATTTTGGAAGTACATGCAATTTAATCCAACTCTTAACAGATAGCATACTTTTTGTTTTAATTATTTACATAAATATTTGTTATATTAAATAATTTAATCAATCAATTAAAAAAAACAAATTAAATTGTTGGCTATTACTTTTTGCTTTAATTATTTACATAAATATTTGTTACATTAAATAATTTAATCAATCAATTTAAAAAAAACAAATTAAATTGTTGGCTATTACTTTTTGTTTTAATTATTTACATAAATATTTGTTATATTAAATAATTTAATCAATCAATTAAAAAAAACAAATTTAATTGTTGGCTATTACTTTTTGCTTTAATTATTTACATAAATATTTGTTATATTAAATAAAACAAATTTTGACAATTTTATTATTTTTTGAGCACCAACTACTTTTCGTGGCGACTTTTGTGTATCGTGCAATGTTAATCGAAATGCAACCATGTTTATCGCTGGCGGATGGCTTTATTATCGATGAATGATAAACTTAAATGTTTTTCCGCTGTTGTTTACAAAAAAGTTCGTGTTATATGTGTAATTATGAATGTAGAATTAATATGTGTTGATGATGCAATAGTTCCCCATTATGTAAAATACATAGATAGGGATGGTGCATTTTTGTTTTCGTCTCTATCTTATTTATTATATAATAATGAATTATTAGGAGTAGAAGAAAATGCATCGTACAATATGTTTGTAAAAACTGGAAGAGATTTAAGCAATATACTCTATTGGACTTAATGGGGAACATATAAAAATAAAATAGAGTATTTAACTGATATGTCAAATATTCGAACTTTTAGGCCAAAACCGCCGTATAAATTTTTTAAATTAACCGTTTAACTTTTTTTTTAATAATTTGCTACCAGAAATATTAAAATCTTTACTCAACACTGTTATTTTGATTTTATGATAATAAATTAATTATAATAAAACGCTCTAGACAGAGTGGTTGAAAGATTTGAGTGAAGATGTTCTCTTAAATGTGTAATTATGGGAGATCACCGTGTGAATAACTCGGCCTCTTCAAAACGACGGCTGTGTGTGTTGTTTAGTTGAGTAAAACTTTTTGTTAGATTACGACGGACAGATCGACAATCTTCAGCTAAAGGTGAAACATAAAGACTATTTTTTATTAGACGGTGATAAACATGTTTCTCAAAGAAAGAAAGAATCTTTACGTAAATACAACTCCAGATAAAACAAAAATGTTTTAATGAATTTCCAAGTACAGATTTAAACGGGCATTAATACACGGGCGAAGCCGTGGGGCACAGCTAGTATAAATATATATATATATTTTTTTTTTTTGGCATCGAAAATTCTACCTATTGTCTATATGATATTTAGTTTTGTTTACATTAATAATTATATGTTAATTCGTGAATTCAAAATGAAATATTTAAATTAAATTAAAGAAAATTTAGTTATTCTATAAAACTGATAATTTTATGATTTCCGAAAAGGGCCCCCCTAATATTTCCGTAGCCCCGGGCCTGGTAACTTCTGTTGCAAACATGAATTTTTAAATCAAACTTAAATATGTATCTCGTTAAATTCATAGCGTGCAGCGAAAAACGGACCTCGAAAAAACCGAAGTTAATATTTTTTGCTTCTAATTCTAAAAAGCTGTAATAATCGCAGTGATGTATATTATTTTTCTTAAAACTATATTGAAAGATAATTTAGCACCTTTTATTTTTTTTTTATATATATATATATATACATTGCGCCAGAAAACCATAAGCAATGATGATCGTTAGACATGCTTAAAGAGGAATAAAGGAGAGTAGTAGGGGCTGGAAAATACAAAGGAGAAGAATAGAAAGGACAATGATTAATCCGCTGACCCCAGTAAGACATCAGAGTAGGATTAAGAAAGAATTCCAGGAAATCCGATCAGACGTTTCCAACGAAAAAAGTGGTGTCCGGAGGCGCTTCCGATCACCTAGGAAACTCTAATTGTCGTCAACATATCATCGTCGCCTAATGTCATCTCTCTGCGACTAAGAAGAGTTTCCTAGGTGATCGGAAGCGCCTCCGGACACCACTTTTTTCGTTGGAAACGTCTGGGCGGGTTTCCTGGAATATTTGGTTGATACATACGGCTGCTATTCGGATTTTTACATCATTGCAACTTGTCAAAAATCTTACTGTACTGCTCAACACATAAGTATCATTCACAAATGACACCTGCAAATCTGTGTACAATGTTAAATTCGAAACGTATCTTGGCGCGGAAGTAATAATCCGAAGTATTTTGGACTGTGCCCGTTGAATTTTTACTAAATCAGATGTTGCGGTTGTATCGTACAGTTCCAACCCGTACCTTCAAATGGGCGCTATCATTGTTAGATATAGTTACCGCTGGACATTTAAATTCAGAGTCGATTTGCTTCGTAATAACGGATATAACAATCGACACAGCGACTAGAGACAGTTTTATTTGTTTGAATGACATGATGCCGCCATGTAAGCTGTCAATATATACATCCCAAGATAACGAACTGAGTCAACTCGCGAGATTATTGAGTTACAAATCGTCAAAGCAGGACAGGTAGCTTGTGTCTATTTTCGTAAATGTGACGTGCTTGCACTTAGTGTTCGATTGAAGCTTATACTCCAAAGCCGTGCCCAGTCTGCCATCCGAATTAAATTAATCTGAACTGCAGCGTTAGCAATTTTCTGAATTAACGTTTGATGCAAGTATAGCTGTGTCGTCAGCAAATGTGGCGAGCATAGTCTGATTAGATCTAGACATGTCAGCTGTATAAACAGAGTATAATACTGGCCCAAGAAGGCTCCCCCTTGTGGAACGGACGACTGAATGTGATATTTTTCAAAGATCGAATCATTAACAACCCGTACGATAAATGTTCCACCATTTAAATCTGATGTTAATAGCTTGTGTAGGTCTGAAGGAACGAACTGTTTGAGTTTGAATAGTAGCCCCCCCGAGTAGTGCCTTATCGAAAGTCTGGGAAACGTCGAGGAAGACCGCAGCGCATACTTCGTCTTTTTCAAATGTTGAAGAGATAGCGTCAACCAATCTATGACATTATTCAGTGGTTAAATGCTCAGAACGGAACCCAAATTGATGATCCGGAATTATGTGATGATTATTCAAAATTGTATAGAGACGATTTAAGATAAACTTTTCGAAGGCCTTTGAGAGAGAACAAAGTAAACAACTGAAGTGTCGAACGATCTCCGACGTAATCTTATCGCATCCAGAAGATTTCCTGAAATTTAGCATATTGAAAAGTTTTAACACTGCCAAAGATTTGTGATGAGAAAATGAAGATTATTCGACTTTAGAAAAAGAGCAATACGGAAAGATCTCAATAAAATTCTAACCAACTTTCCCGTCTTGGTTCTTACTTCTACATAACCTATAGAAAAGTAGACTTAATATTTTGCAAATGCAACATTTGCGAAGTCTGAAATGTACCTTTTGCGAATGGTAATAGTTTACTTTCAACAACCTTGATGCCTTGTAGAGAAAAGACACAACCATATCACCTTTTTCTGCAAGCATTAAACAAAATTATACAGTGAAAATTTTTTAAATTTGTAATGTATTTTTTCATTAACCCTTTTTTATATGATAGCTACGTGTTTAAGGAATATTTTTTTTTCTAGGATATACGTATGTTTCAAATTTTTTTTTTCCACTGTACCAGTCGAGGGACCACAAACAGCGCCAGTATTAATTTTAATATATGTATTATGATGATAGAAATGTGACCAATCCAAAGCCCTCCAGTGAGGGGTTTGGCTTATAATAGTTCACTACAACTTATAAAAAGGGATACAAAGTCTAGAGAAGGACGAAAAGCTACATAAGCAGTACAGCACAATTTTGACCATATGGCCCTTAGGATATAAAAAGCGAATGGGATGGATTTTAATAGAGAACAACATGAGATTAGTACAGCAGCGTGTACAATGTAATATTTAGAGCACAATCGTCATGATAACAGTGCTATTTAGTGTATTTCATAAAAGCTCGGCACGCATTTAGTGTGCAAGAGTGCGAGCACCACAGCAATCGCCTTATGGAACGTTATCCATACGTAGCAAGTCTACTTCTTATGATATCTGACAAAAACTCGAACACCATGGCAATCACTATGTTAAGAGTGACCCATACATGTCAAGTTTATTGTAGAACGTTATCCATACGTAGCAAGTGTACTTCTTATGATATCCGATAAAGATTCGAACACCATGGCAATCACTAAGTTAAGAGTGACCCATACATGTCATGTTTATTTGGGTCAGATGACCTGGATCCCATAGTAACCGTTGCTGTTTGGTCGGACAACAGAGTCCGGTGAAGTAAATACTTGATAAAAGTTTCGAGTCATAATAACTGATGCTAACGTATTTAAAACTAAATGCACTTAAGTTATGGGAAGAGCGTCACGACACCACTTCCTTCTCTTTAACCTTCTTCTCGGATTACCCGGAAGAGTATTTATAAACATGCTACTAACTTTAGGATTGGGATGTAGATTTAGATTTTCAAAAAATTTGCTGTACTGTTGAGTATGAACTGATTTAACAAAAGGAACATGCAGATCTCGATGGAGAGTTAGGTTTGAAACATATTTTGGTGCTGCTGCAATCCCTCGGAGGATAATGGACTGCTGACTCTGAATACGAGCAAGGTTGCTTCTACTTGTATTTCCAATGTTTCAAATTAAAATTGTCAATCACAATTTTTCATTTACAAAATTATATTAATTCAGAACGTAATTATAATTTCAAACGTTTCTTCATGAAAATGAAGCAGAAGGGGTGGAGGGGTAATATTAGAACTGTGTCGTTTTTACCGCTGAATTCCTTATATGCACGAAATATTCCCAAATCGAAAATGTTACTAAACAAGTAGTTTGAATTTTTGCCGATTTCAAAACTTAATTCTTATCTAAAAAAATCAATCAAAAACATCACTTTTTTGTGACAGGTTAATTTGGAACATCGACGCATGTACAAGATGGAACCGAAACCCTCTTCAATACAATTACTTGTTTTTTTCTTTTTAAATAATTATTTTCGTCGTCACTTAGCGGTTGACAAAGGAAAAAATTGACTTAAAGGCTTATTAATAATTTCGATGCACAGAGAGCTATTGATTACGAACATTATAGTAGATTCGATAAAGTTGTGGATGATTTCAATGTGCAAAAAAAAAAGACAATTCATCTACAGATACTTTAAGGTAATTTATCTGTTTTGCTTTTACCGGTTATAAATTTTATCCTCATCCATGGTGAAAAAAATATCATCTACGTATGTTTATAGCTAATTCGAAACAAAAGAAAAGAAATTTTGATTTTCTACAAGTGTTTCTTATTCGGCGGAAGGGAGATACAACACGGTTTTGACCCCTGGTTCTCTCCTTCCGACCTTCCTAGAACATGACAAGGCTCCGCATTGGACATATTTCCTTAACACGCGATCATCTTTTACTCAACCATGAGCCTCCTTTTGAATGCCCCTTTTGTCCCTCCCCCTTGCTCCTTCAATAAAACATCTGCTCCCTCGGAGTGCCCTTCTTTTGCTCTTCAGCTATCTAATCACCGCAGCAATCATGTTTGGCTAACTAGTCCTTGAATATTGCAGAAACTATTCAGTTTATTTACACAACTGGTTTGTTTCGAGTCATTTAGCGCGTTCCCACCGTACTGAAAAAAAAAAAAAAAGAAGAAAATGCTTGAAAAGTTCAATAATTCAGCTATAAAAAAAAACGGTTCTGAGTTTGTTTGTTTTCTTTTTGAAGTATTAGAAAATTATCCGACATGCCGTCTAAACACCAAAGTAGCGTTGGTTATCGATCATACCCGGTTTAACTGAGAAAATCAAAAAGTAAACTACAAAAAAAAAAAAAAGCTTTAACAATCGACAGAATACTGAATCAATTGAAAATCAGGTGTCTCCGTTTTTGTAAAATTGTTGAAAAAAGATCCTTCTGTTTAACACTATTAAAAGTTAACATTTTAATTACGCCGGATCTAATGCGTCATATTAGTAGAAGTATCCTCCAGATGTTGATGTCATAGTCGCAAAAATTATTATCGGTGACCGATGAACAATCCACGTACTTTTTTACGGGAAACTATAGAATCAAAAGTAACATATACGAACGAGTATTTGGCACTGCTAAATTCCTCCGCTTCGAAAATCATTTTTGATTAACCGCACTACAGCACCAACTATTATTAACAACAGGATATGGAAATCGTCAATAAAGCGGATAGCTGAAGCGGTCAGTTGCATCGTTAATACGAACTGGTAGAAAGGATATAAACAATAAAAAATAGAAGAAAGCTAAAAGGAGTGTTGGCAAAACCGACACGTAATAACATACAAAAAGGATGACGACAGGTTGTCGCGCTAATAATGGAACGAAATAATCAAAAATATGTTATTCATACCGCGAGTATTAATTGGAAGTAATAATAATTTAAAAGTTAACGGAAATTATAATTAATTGCCTAAAATTTTTTATAGCTAATATTAAGAATATATATATATACTAAAATCCAGAATTCATTTAAAACTAAATCAAAGCAAGTATATATGTATGACTGATGTATAGATGATATGAAAGATAACTGATAAACTACCAACGTATTTAACAGAAATCGAAATCGATTATAGACCGATTAAAATGGGTTTTAAACGGCCGGCCTTTAAATTTTGAAATAAATTAAATACAAAAAAATCTAAACGAAAAATCATTAAATAGTAGCGTTAGTCAAACGATTTTTTCGAAAAAATGCAAAGTACGTAATAATAATAAGTTCTAATAGCTGTTATCTCTAATGCTAAATTCAAAAGGATATAACAAAAATAAAGCAAGTGTATACGTTTCTGCATAAAGTCCGGAAAAAATTCAATCACCAAAGAGTGAAGTGTACTCATACAATGTTGTAAATGCCCTAAGCATTTGATTAACCACTTTCAAATGTCTAAATACGCTTCGTGATGATATGCACTCGCATAAAGAGTGCATTAACACACATTGAAGTCGGTGCCGGCTAGTCTGTAACACGGGACATTCCTATTACGTGTTTCTAACGTACTCGAACAGGCGAGTAATTTTATGCGTACAATGCAGCTGACACAAACGGCTCGGCTGTTTGTAAACACTTCGTTATATTATGTCGTCTGTACCACAGATGGGTTGATTTTTTTAAATTTTGTGGTGGCTAAATTCAAATTTGTTATTACAATTGCTGTTGGAAGAAAAAGGAAAAGGAAGAAATTTTACTGGAACAATTAATAAACACGAGCCTCGAGAACCGAAGTACGAGTATGTTCAGCTGTTCGACTAAGGCTGGAAGAAAGGATTTTTAAAACATGTTTAAATCGTCATTTAGCAGAAAGCGATAAAAAAATTTAGAACACTGCACAGCATTTAATTCCGTCTGATAAAAGAAAATACCGAGACAGATTTTTCTCGAGGAAATGAAAGAATGAATTTGCCTCCTTGATGATACAAGCTACAAGTTTGATTTACACTGAATCTTGCGGAAAAAAAGGCTAGTGCGGAATTAGCATGTTTTACTGCTTGCTTTTTTATCAGTGACGACGAGGCATTTTGCTTACATACAAATATGATGAAACGCGATTTTCTCGACCAGTCGCAACTGTTGACGGATAAAAGGCTCTTTTCAAGTACTATCTTTCTCGAGCTCGAAGTGTTTCCAAAAATGCGCTTATTTAAGTTGGATAATTCTCAAATTTTACACGTCCAAACTATTACAACGCCGGAGACGGTAGATGATTTAGTGTTTTTGTAACATTGTTGAAAAATGGACACTTTTAGAGAACCCGAGTAAACGATAAATTAGAGATCCAACTGCTATATTAAAATCTTGTGACGTTTGGTAGGAGTGATGTTTTGCTGATATTGCCGAATATTCCTGTAAGAGAATCATTCGTAAAATATTTCAACAGTGACATAGGAAATAATAGTTTAGCAAAATGATCACAGGTAGATTACCTATAACCGGCTGTGTACTATTTACTCGAATTACGTGTCGCTGCTACCGATTCCATGAACATATGTCGCACTCACTTTTGTAATGTAATAATTCATTGCGATGTTGCAGAACTGTTTTACATAATTCGTGCCAGGACGTTATCATCGCGATACTAAGTCGTTACTCACCGCTGTAAGTCTGAAGTTAAAAGGGGCAAATATATTTAACCTATGTCGCACCGATATGGAAATACGGAATTGAACTGTACGGTAGTGCTAGCAGATCAAACTTGCAGCGGATACAACGACAACAGTCGCAAAGTATGTATCTAACGAGGAGACCTTGAACAATGATCTAAGGATGCCATTCGTCGAAGGAACCTACAAAGAACAGTATGAAAAATTTGTCAACAAATTATCACATCACTCTGTGTAACCTAAACATTAGAAAAATGTATAGAAGCACTCTGCCGGGAAATCCAACCAGCAGGCTAAAAAGAAAATGCTAGCTTTCCTTTTCATTAAACATAAAAAGTAAGAGAGAAATGAATCCATTACATGTCCCCAAGCCTTTAAATGGATAGATTGGGCTGTGTACTCCGGGCGGTCTAAAATTGTTCTCTCTAAAATATATGTTACAAACACCGCTGTTTGTGGTATGAATGCATACTGGTACAGGGTAAAAAAAAAAAAAAAAAAGAATAATAATAATTTATATATAATAGAGTTTTGAATTTATAAATATCGTATTCGTTATTTTCAAAATTTGAATTATACTTTTGCTGTATTTAATTTCTTTTTAAATTATTTATTTCCGAACAATTAATAAATAAAACTTATTTATTAAAAATGCAATATTTTAAAAAAGAAAAAAAAAATAAAAGAAAATAGAAAAAAAGAAGCATTACACGTAAATTAAAAAAAAGAAAAAAAGAAGTTATTTGTTCTGTTTCGTTTTATTTCTTTGTATTATTGAATACACGCCGAATTTAACATATTATATATCATCGTCTGAAATGTATAATCAGTGTCTTTTCGCTTATCAAGGTATAACTTAAGCTAATAAATGATAAAAAGCGGGCGTTACATTGTTCTTTCCCGATCTCTCGGCTAAAAGTTCCCGCTATTACTTCCAAAAATAATATTTTATCATGTGATATTTTTACGCGAAACTTAAATTGCGAGAAAATAATAATTATTATTTTTAATTCGTTACGCAAACGGACGGTGAAAAAAAAAGAATTTCCTTCGCTGATTGTGCCGCGTCTGTACACTGCGCTCAAGACCAGTCGTGGTCTATTCTCACAGTACCTGTCGCCGCAAACTGTCGGCTCCTGAAAGGAATTTCATTATTTTCCATTATAAACTGCGAAAATCATACCTTAGCTCAGTCTAGAAAAAAAGAGATAAAAACTTTTCCAACATGATGTCTACCCCGTAAATTGCTTTCCAAACATTATATATGACTTTCTACCTTTCGGTTTTGATGAATACTAATCACAATGCTTGGAAAACAATTTTTACGGTAAACATCATCGTGTTTGAAAAGTTTTTATTTTTATATTTAACGTTTTACCATTAAACCAATTAAAGATGTTAAACCTTATAGTTAAAAATAACCGCGCAAATCAATAAAATTAAGCAATAACTGCGTAAAACTTAAACCAGAGTAAGAACTCATGTATGTTATTAATGAGAAGCAATGGTTAACTCTTTCGTTTAACTAACTTTGACAAAGTCAATGTATTAAACATTGTGAACTATATCACATACCCGTAAACTTCATGCCAAAGCTAGATTTATACTAAAACAAGCAAAAAAAGACTCCTGGCAGAAATTTACATCCACGATTACATTTAATACACCACCCTCAATCGTATGGAACAAGATCAACTCGATGGAGCAAAACAACACTCACCATTTACCATCCATTATTATCGCTAATAACATAAAAATCAGTGAACCGGAAAACATTGCAACAGCTTTCGCTAATCACTTTTCGTTAGCTTCAAATCGTGCTTCCCCTAAATCTCCTTCTTCTTAGGCCGCAACAATAGAGGCCGACTCACATCAAGAGTTCAATAAATTACTAACACTTGAAGAACTTAATCTAGCCATTCGCACGATAAATCCCTCTGCAGCGGGATATGATAAGTTGCATGCCAATATGCTCAAATACGCCTCACAAAGTATTAACTCTCATCTGTTGAATATATTTAATCAGATCTGGATATCCGGTTCTTTTCCCACTTCCTGGCGCCTGGCAGAGGTCATACCGATTCTAAAAGAGAACAAAAATCCAATGGAACTAGACAGTTACAGACCCATTGCTATTACGTCTGTGCTTGGCAAGGTCATGGAAAAAATAGTCAACCGTCGTCTTCAATGGATATTGAATAATAGAAAACTACTATCAAACAAACAGTGTGGATTTCGGTCTCACCGATCTACAATTGATCTTCTTTGTTACCTACAGAGGAACATTTTGGAATCCTTCTCCAGTCATCAACACCTGCTCGCCGTCTTCTTCGACTTCACCAAGGCTTTTGACACGGTTTTACATCACAAGATCCTCGAACAGTTACACCAATGGAATATCGATGGGTCGATTATTAGCATTCATTAGGGGATTTTTGGATCAACGTCGGTTCCAGGTGACTCTTGGCGACGTCAGCTCAAAATCTCTTGAATTAAAAAATGGTGTACCACAGGGTTCAGTCTTAAGCCCGACGCTCTTCATTATTGCTATAAATTCGATGATGGCGGAGATAAATCCAATGATCCGAAGTGTACTATTTGCAGATGACCTGGTGATTTTCGTCCGTTGTCATGATCATAAACTTGGCGAGACTATGCTCCAGGAAGCTACACAGAAGCTTACTGAATGGTCCACAAACAGTGGTCTTTCCTTCTCACCTACTAAAACTAAAGCGGTGCACTTCTGTAGAATTCATCATTGTCGGCAGCAAATGGCTATTACTTTAGGTTCAGATGCCATAGAAACTGTTCCTCGGATTACATACCTTGGCCTGATTTTCGACAGAAGGCTGTCATGGATGGATCATATAAATTATCTCAGAGCTGCTTGCACGAAAAGGCTAAATCTGATGAAAAAGTTGTCACATACTACCTATGGTGCGGACAAAATTTCTCTTCTCAGAATATACAGAGCCTTGATAAAATCAAAATGTGACTACGGTTTTCCTGCTTACGCGTCTGCTACACCAACAACTTTGAATCGATTAAACTCAGTCCGCCATACTGCCTTACGCCTTGCACTTGGTGCATTGAGATCAACACCAATAAACCATCTTCTTTACGACTCTGGAAAGCTTCCCGCTGATCATTATTCTTACATCCTTCTTAAATTCCACATTCACTCACTCACAACTCCTGATCTGCCTGACTCTACAATGTTTTATCACAACTACCAATCTATTCCTTATTCAAATTTATTCTTTCACAACAAGATTACAAACATCTTCCAAAACCTTGACATTAACCTGCCTCCTCTCTGCAAAACTAGCCAACTGTCTACTCCCCCTTCGATATCCATTCCCATAATATGCGACACATCTCTCCTAAATCTTCGCTCATCACCACAATTCACTATTCAGGACTCGTTCCAGAATCTTCTGAATATGTATAATGGTTATGAAATACTATACACGGATGGAGCAAAAAAACTAAATTCCTGTGGTTGTGCCGTCGTTTATAAACATGGGACAATTCGATGTCCACTTCCATCAACGTTCTCCGTGCTGTCGACAGAGCTATATGCAATTTCTTGCGCAATTGATGCTGCAAAATCGGAGTTAAAGCATGATATACTAATTTGCACAGATTCCCTTAGTTCCATCAGATGTATACAGAACAGGCACGAACATCAACATCCCTTCGCGAAAACTATATCGGAAAAAGCGCTTACTTATTCGGGCCAAATTGTACTCGCATGGATACCAGGGCACAGCAATCTTGGAGCTAATGACGAGGCTGACACAGCGGCAGCATAATCATGTAATATAACACCAATTCCACTCATATCAACGCCGAGTAAAGATATCCTGATTCATATTCGGAGTAAGCTAAAGGCAAAAGCAACGGAACGATTCGCTATTCTTCCTCACTTCGACTCCAGCGTCACAGATCCGGTAATGTCGACGTCCAGGCGGAATGAGGTAGTCCTCTGCCGCGTTCGGTCCGGACATACACGTCTTACGCATCAGTTCCTGTTTGCAAAAGAAGAACGGCCGACCTGTCCTGCATGTAATACTCCCCTTACCATCGCCCACATCCTAACTTCCTGCACAACTTATACTTTCCAACGCCAACTCGCTGACCTTCCTAATAATCTTCCTAACATACTGCGGCGCACCTCCTCCGCCGAAACTAAACTCCTCCTCTTCCTCAATAATACAAACATCCTACCATTAATCTAATATAATACCTTTCCTCCCGTGCCTCTGGCCCAAGTAGCAGGATACGGCACGGTTACAAATCAAAAAGAAGAAGAAGAAGAAGAAACATTGTGAACTAGCTGTGATGTGTTGAGAAAAAAAATTCACGACTTTTTTAATATGTCCATCATCCAGCTGGCTATGAGATTAAAATAGACCATACATTTTAACAAATTAAATAACCATCGTAATGCTAATAAAAAAATCTTGCGTCGTAGGCGTCTTCCAGGAAATTTTCCGATAAAATTTAATTACATTTCTGGACTATGTCTAGGAACATTGTTAGAATAGCATAAAGATACATTGTGTCTATCTTAGCAACGAATGATGTACCCAGTTTGAAATGTGAATTAGTGTTCACATTTGTCTACGTTGAAATTATATAAGATCATGAATATCTCTCAAATGAATTTTCAATTATACATTATATAAACTCGGCCATTTTGGCCTCGCAAGGGGCTGTGCCCCTTGACCCTTTTTGATTTCATTTCTGTCTCTTTCTCTTCTATACTTTGTATAAAATGATCAAAATTTACAACCTAATTCTTACTGGCATCAACACAAAAAGGAAAACAAAACATAATCACAAAAATCCTATCCTAACATTTAACTTTCATTACATAAAATTAAGATATTGTTTCATTACATTTTTCGTTACATATTTCGTTACATAAAATTGTGACATTTTTTAAATAACAATAACAAAAATCCTACAAAATATAACAAACGTTACATAAAATTGGGACATTTTTCTGGGACATTTTTTTGGGACATTTAGCGTTACATAAAATTGGGACATTTTTTTGGGACATTTTTTCGAATGGGGGGTAGCCTAAGAATTACGTTGTAATTAATATGTGTGTGTGTATATATATATATATATATATATATATATATATATATATATGTATATATATATGTGTATATATATATATATATATATATATATATATATATGTATGTATATATGTATATATGTATATGTAGATATATATGTATACGTATATCCTCCGTTCCTTCATCGTTGGATAAAGCCATGGTTTTGTTGTAATTTAAATACAGTTATAAAGACAGTTATGAATGATGTGGTGGAAAATTAGCAAAAAGTAAAGATTTCAGAATTAGGAAATATATGGAAATGGTTACTGAAATAGTAAAGAAGAAGTGGCGCGGTAATAGTTAAAAATGACATATAACCCTGTAGTACAAATATTAGAAATTAAAGTTAACGCTGGAGAATAAATCTAAGAAAAAATTCTAAATAATAACCTCTAACTATGCAGACTAATAGAAACGATTCAGATTTTGACTGGCTAAACGAAGAGGAATACAAAAAGGGTATTACCTAGCATGAATTAACCAATGCGATAAAAGAACAAAAATAGTCTGCAACTGGTGCTCATAATATTCACCCATAAATGCTAAAAAATCTTACAAAAGAAAATTTCAAATACGTACAATATTTGTTCAATCATATTTGGAAACTGCACAAAATTTCGACATTATCAAACGAGGCCACCATTGTGTACCGATCTGGAAGCCTGACGAAGATAAAAACCAAACCAACAGCTACCGTGTCCAGACTATCGTTAACATGCTTATTGTGCAAACTATTAGAAAAGATTATAGCAAAGTGGATAATGTGGACCGTAGAAAACAAAAAAACTAGCCGAACAACTAAAAAATGGCGTTTTATCTGTCCACTATCGACAACATATTATTAAGATTGAAACAAGAAATTCTGGTCGGTTTTACTATGTGTCAACATTAGCGAAAACATTGACCATATATCCAAAGAGTCAATTTTATATACGCTATATGGAATGGGTTTTAGACAGAGAGAACCTGCCAAAATTTGTCACGACATTCTCCTTCAATACAGACAATTTAAAGTTCGAGCAGGGAGCTCATTATCAACTGAAAGAAGTCAAAAATTAAGGATACCACGAGGATCAGTGTTGAGCCCCCTACTATTTATATTAGCTTTAAACGATTTACAACATTTAATGAAATATCCAGCTATCTCTGTTCGGTATTTGCGGATGAGCTAGCGACCTACACATATGAGGAAATAACATCGGACAAATGGGGGAAAAAATTACAAAATATAAGAACAGAAATTGCAAAGTGGAGCATTACACTAGCAAATATAAACATGTGTAATAAATTCTACCAAGAGAGCAGCAGTATGCGACATAAAGCTGAAACGAAAGGATAGCTAATAAAAATAAAACGACCTCTTTCGGAGTCGTATTCGACAACAAATTAATCTGGAACACGCACGTACGAAATACGAAACTGAGATGTATAAAAACTTATTACGGGCATCTAACGGAAGCAATACGACTATGACTCACGATCAATAATGAACTACGATGCGATTACGACGGAAAGTGCACCTAAAAAGCTGAATGCAACTCGGAATAGAATAAGCCGGCGGGCGTTCTGTACGAGTCCCGTTATACTAAGATTGCATGCGGAATGTAATGCCACTAAAACACCGGCGATATTAGCAATGAGATATTATAAGAAACTCGGTAGCAGCAACAAATCGTACATAAATCACTACAAAACGTTCTAATTATAATCTAGATAAGATCTATCGCCACAGAAATGAACCGTTCGGAGTTAGGTGTATTAACTGACAGGTGGACATGTAAATCGACTTACTGCCACTCCATCCGAAGGTACAAATCCGCCCTTCGATTAATATTATACGAACCACAATATGAAAAAGACCTAATGCAAGAAAACGGTTAACAACACCCAATACAGAAAACGCTGCTCGAAACATATGGACAAACCAATGCAATTACAAGCCACGGCAATTTAAAGCTGCAACATTGGAAAAGATCACATTGTGAAAAAACGGACGAGAAGAGATTCTATCAAGCAGAATTCGCACCGACCATACAAAACTAACGCACCGGAACTTAATTTTTTTTTTTTTTTTTTTATTAAAAATAAGTTGTGTCTTCCACACGGCATACTTCCCGTCTGCGGGTGCGCAACACGCTTATCATAGTTTATTCAAAAAATATGTTACAATATTTCATTACAATTATACAACTGAAAAATCATGCGGATTTTGTGCTATTCGAAATCTGTGTCCATTGTCTAATGCCAGAAACCCAACAAGGAGCGTGAAGAAGCTTTTCCAGCTGGACAGAAGAATGACTATAGAAGAAACACTCGATAATAATTAAGTTACAGTTCGATATAATTTTAAATTTCTAAAATGTATGTAACTTTCCGTTTTCCTACTATAAAATTATCTGTAAATATCTAAATTATAATGCATAATAAACGCGAATGACCTAGAAGTCGAGCGCCTTTAAATATATATATATATATATATATATATATATATATGTATGTATATATATATATATGTATATATATGTGACGCGTTCTGAGAAATTATACCTTAGGGTGAAAAACATAATTTCGCGCTAGATGCGAGAACGGTCAAAAAGTCGATTTTTATCGAAATTGAGTTTTTAGTGAGAAGGGGAGCCCGAATGAAAGATTTGCGAGAAAAAATTTGCGAATATTGTAAATAAGGCTCGGGTATCGCAAGACTATTCGAATAATATCATTTCGTAATAATAATACTATATACTTGTCTATAGTATTATGCCTTTGTATTTTTGTAATTTCGTTTTCCATTAATTCCTATTATATTTTCCCCTCGTTTTCTCCAAATTTTATTGAATTCTTCGCTTTTTTTTTTTTGTACGTGATGTCTAATTAAAGCGCAGAAAGGTAAGTACAAGATAATCTTTGAAATCATTTTTTTGGAAAACTATGTTTCAAAATGAGTCATCTTCAACATGTTGTATCTCGCTACTGAAAGGAGCTAGAGACTTTCAGTAAGTTTCATTGAATTCTTTGTGCTATTTTCTACAAGAATCGGTCAAACAAATACTACATTTGGGTGTTCTATCATCCGTAGGAGACATTTCTAAGTTGCCAAACTTTAAGCTCGTTTTTCTCGAAAAGTAGTTTACCACATTTTTCAACTTTGATATACTATATATCGTGAATGAAACAAGCTAGAGACTTGCGGTAAATTTCATCGAATTTCTAGTACTTTTTACTTTACAGAATCGATAAAAAAAAGCTCAATTTTAATGTCGATCACCCTAAGATATGATTTCTCAGAACGCGTCACACACACACATATATATATATATATA
Source organism: Icerya purchasi (assembly GCA_039619475.1). Lineage (NCBI taxonomy): Eukaryota > Metazoa > Arthropoda > Insecta > Hemiptera > Monophlebidae > Icerya > Icerya purchasi. The sequence goes on from CM077115.1 coordinate 541,269,918, forward strand.
TATATATATATATATATATATATATATATATATATATATATTTATAATTTGAATTTAAGTTCTTTAACTGCGATGATTAGATTTTAGTTAGCATCTATGAGTTATTTTGTTTTTCTTCCTTCTTTATCAAAATATCCTTATTCTGCGTCAATTTTCTATACCGGAGTTTTCGCGAATTATGCAAAAACATTTAAAGTCTTACGATTGTTTTTCTATTTTAAACGTAGAAAATTTTCGCAAAGAGCTGATACGGAGTGCGAATGACTTTTCGTAGTGAGAAAATGCTGTTCTCTTGAAAAGTCTTACGGCGAAGTCGCCGCACAACCGTCTGCTAAAACAAGAAAAATGTTCCGTTGAATTACTTATAATAGTATGAAGAAAAAACTGCATCAGCAACAGCCTCCCGCGTAAACATTAAAAACCGAATTAAAAAAGTCTAGTCATGTTAAGCCGAGTGGCAAAACGCCCCGAAGAAAGTCAATCGTCCCCACATATCTCACCTTCTATTGGCTACAAAAATTGAGCGAACTGCAGGACCTAACTACTTTAACGTACTTTATAAGCGGAAACATTTTCGGTTTCCACAAAGGGACCGCTGAGGAAAAAGACAAAGTTGAAAAAGAAAGGGCTTGTGCGCACGTACGACGTGGTTTGTCGACAGCAACGTTCAAAGTTAACGAACACAAATGGCCGCCGGGTAATGGCAGAATAAAAGCAAGTTGCAAAATTTTACTCTTAGATTTGAATAATTTAACGAATGCTTAGGTAAGATCCATCAGCATTTTCTTCTATTTCGTGATTTAATATGAGCTAACTACTTCGGGATTATCTTACCAGAGTTTTATCGTCTTTATAAAATTCATATTTTAATCTCTCATCCATCATCTACACGTATTGTCACTTATTTCTGATAGCGCACATTATCATAATCTATTTCGAGATAAGCGTCGGTATTAGCACACTTGTTCATCTTTGATAGATCGTGCTGTATCTTACTTCGAATTATCAGCAACCGCGTGCTATGATGACGGTTGAAGAACCATTGGAAAAAGTTGATGAAATATTAGCAGCAGTTGCCGTTGTTAAGAGAAGAAAATTCTCTACTTCAGTTTAAATCGGATAACTTTATTACCTCCGATGTAATCGAGGCGAATAAAAATACTACAGCAAAGAGAATCGTCAAGCATGAATAAACCCCGTCGTCCGTTAAACTTTCACTAATTAGTGTTAATGGTATCTAAAGCATTTCTGCATTTGATAATCTTCTGTAGGCAAGTTTACTCTTCCCGAGTGCGAAATCACTCGCGAATAATGTATTCAAAATTTAACCTTGATCTTCCGAGGTCAAGAGATTACTCGACGATTTAACCAGTTCCGATACCGCTCACAAATAAGAAAAGTATCCCGTTTATTTTAAAGGAAGAAAACCCGTTTGTGGTTCTTATTTGCCATTTACGTTCAACAACCAATGTCGAAGATATTGTGCATCTGAATCATTCAGAGTTGGGCAATTACAAACATACAAATAAAAAAAAAAAAAAAAAACACGTACGATGACAAATATTCACCAGTAGGTCGTCGGCTTTTCCGTGTGGAACACTTGAAAATAAGAACTAGAAGCACTACTGGACATCAATCGTATGTTAGAGGAAAAAATAAAAAACGAAGCTCCGACCGGGGGTTAACGATGTACCTCAGTACAAACGCTGTTAGGCTATCCGTTATTTTGAAAATTATTACTCCGGGACGCAAGGCGCGTTAAATAGGCCAAAAATTATTTAACTTGTGCATGCGTAAAACTGAAATCGTCCAAGTGCAAATGTGCCAACTGAGCTGGTGAGTGTACAATTAACTACAGAGGCTGTCCTGTATTCAGAGTTTAACTTCGGAATACTAGTACCTCGGCATCTGTACTTGCTTAGCATTATTCATCTGAGTTTGCTCGTCAAATCTGTATTTATTGTTAAGGAATTGCATACACCATGCCGACTTCTCGATCAGCTGCATCTGAAATCGAACGAAATACAAAAGCAACCGAAATAAAAACGCTACTGCCGATTTAATTGCTCTAGTGCACAAGCTCATCAATCACGGATGAATCCAGTGAACATTAAGTTGCAACCTGTTTAACAATGCAGCAGTATTAAATAGGAAATGTGAAATTCTTTCTTATTCGCTTTATTTACACAGTTATGGCAAAATATTTTGAAATGGTTCAATCGGTGTCTTCGTATACTTTTTAAATTTCGAAATTACCAGATTTATTTTTGACGCGGAAAAATGAAACTTCATTAAAAAACAATAAAAAAAAAAGAAAAAAAAAAAAGACCATCATTTAAAATTAGACTTTGACACGGGCTTGTTATTCTATGAAAAAAGCTGATATTGGCTTTTATCGCAATTGTGCGAAAGATGTAAAATACCGATGAGTTGAAAAGAATATTAGCTGCAGTTAAAAACCTTTTTTCTTCAGCCTTAAAAGGGCAACTCTCACGTTTCACGTCGATGATCCATTTAAATATCAATAAGTCGTTTTTTAATCGTTTCTCTTTTCGCTGTTCACTTATTTCCCCCCTTTTTTTCTCGAAGCGACGTGATCTATAGATGATTTAATTTCGGTGTCGCTTTTTTCTTGTTTTTTTTTTATTTCTAAGAAAAGTCCCCATTTAAAACAGCTGAAACACCACGGCGTATTCGTTTATTATAAAAAGATAATGAACCCCCATTAGGATGTTTTTACACAATATGTTGTGCTCTTTAATGCTACAATTAGAATTAATCATTTTAAAACTAATCAAAAAAACATTGTTGTTTATATATAATCGGGGTTATTTTACTTCGGAATTTATTGTTCGCACTTGCTTCTTTTTCATTATTTTAAATTACATAATGAATCATTTTTTACATATTTGGTTTTATTCAGGAATATCCCGAAAAAAATTCTCTTAGTAAAAATACAAAAAAAAAAAATCTCTGCCCCCCACCCCAAGAACATAAATGGCTCTTCAAAACGAATTCATCCCTGCTCATTAATTCTCTAATAAAACCTCCTAGAAAAAAAAAAATGATAGAAAATTTAATTGGTATCTTTAACGCCTTAGAAACTCTATAGGTTAGCCTTTCACCAGGTACACGTAAACAACAAATTCTACTAAAATTTTGATCTGTAAAAGAACCTTTTTTTTTTTTTTTCGAAGATAAATGAATTTGACAACTTCTTACATCGTGAAAATTGCTATAGTCTCCGAAGTATAAAATCTATTTGAAAAGAATCGAGGGTTATTCAATTTTTTACTTATTCATTCAAGTAGGAAAAGCTCGCGGCGGTAGAGTGCTGTGTTAAAAACGCTATATTGAAATTTTCTGAAGAACTAAACATCGGCTCTCGAACTTTATTCAAACCATTTGCGTTAGTATTCAATTACATCATACGAAACCGGGTGTTTGCTGCGATTTTCACCCCTAATCTGTCGATCGAATTGTTGGATTTTAATGGAATGATTTCAATGCTTGGTCCAAAATGGATTACTTCGGTGGTAACTTCAACTATGCTAAATGTTCGTTTAGAATAGGACGAATTAACGTTCACCGAACATCCTTTTGTAAAGGAAATTCACCGTAATCCTACGTGAATAAAGTTAATACCTAAAATGCTTATGGATAGATTATGCGGATACACACTTGTTTGTCTTTATAGAACAGGTTTATCCCGAATCCACTTCAATTACCAAAAACTGCCGATTAATCTAATGAAACGGTTCAAGGAAGAAAGCCCAATTAAAGATTACAAATAGTATCGGAAAAGTAATTAGAGGCATCGGATACAACTAGAAGCGCACTAGTTCCAGGGGTACTCTTCGCAAGTATCCGGTTAAAATAGCGACCTCCGTTTTGACAAGCAACGCACAGCTGGCATTGTGTTAAATCACGAAAACGTCGGTTTGCCGAAACTCTCAATCCATTCGTTTGTTTATGGAAAATACAGTTATGGCACATACGAGAGCACCCGTTAGTAATTTACGCTTCGGTCGAGCACTTCTGTGAAATAATTGAAGGGCAGCAATTGACGCTCAAGTCACACTTGCTTCGTCACAAAAGCATTCCATACCAGATGCTTGTCAACTACGCCCAAAAAATTGAAATCGTAGCCCGGTAAACTTCACGCATAACACACACAGCAGGTGAGAGACTACTTGTCCAGAATCGAAAAGCAATACCAGCAGGCGAGTGTAAAGAAAGCGAATTCGCTAAAGAACGCAAATAAAACGTGAATTTTAATAATTAATTTCGAAATCAGCAACCTAAAACGGGGTTTGTTACAACGAACATGATCGTGCGCTCTGGTGCTGCGAAAATTTCCTAAGGCAGTTCTCGATAAAGTCACATATTTAAACTTTCCGTCACGTTAAATAACACGAACAGTTAGAGCAATTGAAAAGAAATTCACGCGACCCAACATGAGTTGTTAAGGTATCAAAAATTGGACGATACGCCGACAATGTTCATCAGGATGCCGACAATTAAAAACGATAGCACTAACAAGCTCCATGAAAGATTTCTGAAAACGTCACGATTTACCTAAATTCATATCGACGTAATTGTGCACCAATTACCGACGTCCGGGAATTAGCTTTTTCAAATAACTCCCCGACAGACCAATATTCCCCAATGGTGGATGTATACAGCTGGAAACAGTCATGCGAAAGTTTTCATTCGTTCTCAAAATATGGAATTCCGAAAATGATGGCCTCTGACAGAGGAGTCCTGTTTAACTTCTTCTTGCGTAGTTTCGTCGCAGCTGAACTTCCTGCATATTCCAACGGTAGCGTATAATCCCTTGTTCTGAAAGATGCGTAGCGATGCGACAAACGTTTATGAAAATGGTCGCTTCCGTTCGTATTTGCTTTGGCACAATAATAAACGAATCCGAACGTTCACCGTATGAAGTAGTGCACGTGGCATCACTGCAAGTACCTGAAGAATTCTTCAAATCCGCTCTACGTATGAAATACTAAAAGCGTTAAATTAATTACATATGTACGAAACGATCAAGAATATCTGAATTTATCTATCGGAACCTATTATGCGGTCATCACATGTCTTTATATACAGCAAAATGGAGCAAAAAAATGGACGACAACCAGCGTACCGCAAACGACCATTTTTGACGTGAAACGAAATAATGAAACGGAATAGTGAAACGAAATCATGAAATGAAATCGCGCAACGCAACGACTATTATTTTTCACCGCATATATTTATATACATCTATCTATATATATATATTTATTTATATACATAAATATATATATATATATATACATAAATATATATATATACATAAATATATATATATATATATATATATATATATATATATATAAATATATATATATAAATATATATATATATATAAAAATGTATATAAATACTTAAACCGATATAGGCGTTTCACGTTAAATCAACAGCCCTGTGCCCCAGCATAGCCGCACCCAAATTATTTTATCGACATTAATGTAAAAAAAAAAAAAAGAAAAGCGAAACGATTCATTTGGACCTTTACTTAAGCTAGCATCTGATTTTTCCGAAGACAACTCGGCAGACAATCGCAAGACAACTGATGAAGAACAACAAAAATTATTATCGTAAAATGTCGAGCCAAACGATACAAATTCCGGAAATGGCTCATTCAGAAATCTGAAAAATATGAACCACACAGGAAGAGAAGAACGAGGGACAATACTATTGAGCTGTCCATCATTAAATCGTGATATAAGAGAACAGTGAAATTTGCTGGGAAAAGATAAGAATCAGTTCATATTTACTAAACAAGTACTGACTAAGTTGTATAATTAGTTCTATAAATAAATATCGTTCACCTGGTTACGTAGGTAAGGTATGTTTACACATTTATCATTTATTAGCTCATCACAAGTGCAGCGATCGTAATTACACAGTCTTCCGTGTCATACTGAATCATTTTTATCGTTTCTACAATCGTTGAACTTCGTTAAATTTTTATTTGTAGAACTTTTCGGATTTATATCATTATCACTTAAGAGTTCATAATTTTTCTCAGCTACTACATTGTTTATTGAATTATAAACAACGAAATTAGTAAAATATATTATTTTCCAATCACATTACATCTCTGTCTAACCCCGGATAGGTAGTTCAAGATGATACCTTAAATCAAAATTATTTCGAACAATATTTACAAAAAAAAAAGGAAAAAAAATGTATCAAGCTACTTTTACGAGATTTTGAAAATTAAATTTTTTTCTTCTTCTTCAGATTTTTTTTTATAATCTTTTGGAATACTTGTTTTTTTAAAAATTTTTTTCTTCGAATTTTTTGTTTATTAATTTCAAACCCATTTGCGCCAATACTATTTCCATTTTATATGCCAAAATCTTGTATAATCACAAAAGTTAATAAAAATCCCGGGGAAGCGATATTTTTTCTGATATTAATTTTTTATTATGTTTTTTTTTTTTTAGTTTATCCGTTTGAAACCGTTCTTGACAGACATGAGATTCATTTCGACCACACTACTGAGATTAAGTAATAAATCTTAACACAGCTCGATTCGGTTATTAAATTCATAATGTAATTACTTTTTTTTTTAAATTTCTTCTACTTCTTTTAGGAGAAACACATAACACTTAGTCGACAACTCTGTTTTAATTGTTCAATATTATTTTCTGCAACCGGATTCTATATGTAGATTAATTTTTTTTTTATTTACAAATATGTTTAAAATTTAAAAAAATTCCTATACTTTTCATTGTGAATTCTTAATCCCCGTTTATTGTAAAATAATAATAACACTGACAATTCGCACGCAAAATTTTAAATTTTATTTTCAGTTTTTCTTTAAGCCATGACCACTCATATATATATATATATATATATATATATATATATATATATATATATATATATATATATATATATATATATATATCTATAAATTATTAAAATAAAAGATTAAACTCAACGGAGAATATTTGCATCATCCCTAGTTATCGCATATAACGATTGTGCGCGTGTCTGTCGGTCGGCAAATAGATTTTTAATATTTGGATCTAATACATCGGGCGTTGAAGTATTTAGGTTATTTACTAATAAAGGTTACAGTTGAATTGTTCGGTGTTTTTTAAATTTCTGATGACGAATTTTTTCTCTAACAGAATGTAAGCTCGCGTTATTTCATCACTGAAAACAAACCGAGCAGCGTTGATTGCGTAATTTTATTTGCACTGTCCCGTATTTCGTTTACGTCCAAATAGGTTTAAGGGGAGTATTTTGTATAAAACTAGTTCGTTTTCTAAGCCGGCAGCAAATAATAAATCAGTGCGGATTTTATTTCTATAATGGATCATTCATTTTTTCTCTTCTTTTACTAAAGAGGTACGTATTACAACAGCTTTTCGTTAGTAGACTCCGTTTAAAAAGAAATATAGAATGAAAGAGCACACACAAGTCTTATCTAGATAAAATAAACTCGACAAGAACTGCATTTAAAAATATTCACGACAAATTTTTAGGTTTAATTGATCGGGGGGGGGGGGGGGGTCAACATGGATATTGGACCAAAAACTGGGAAAAAGAGAGAACGGCGAAGATCAAACTTCATAAGATCGGAGATAGCTGACAAAAAAAGGAAGAGAAAGAAAAAAACGAAGCACTGTAGGAAGTGACTATTTTTGATAGAAGAGAATAGTAGAAAGAAGTTTGTTCAATTGAAAACGATGAGTGTTCAAACATTATGTGTGATCGGGGTCACTTACAAATTAGTTGTTAGAGGGATGCAAAGTGCAATATGGAGACGTTAAATCGAATTACGGGGAAATTTAAAAGACAAGAAATATTCAAGACTCACGATGACGAAATGTCTAATTTTCAAACACGTCACAGATCAATACAATCAGCAACTAGTCCCTAGTTCGGTCTTCCATTCGGAATTGATGTTAATTTAACATCAGCATCTAGACCACAAAAAACGGAGTTGTTTCTTTTGATGTAAAAAAGCTAGCTTGCGTTCGGGGACGATTAATTTTAGTATACGATAATCTTAATTTGATAAAAGTGCTACAATTGTATTATCTCAACTAGCGATACGAAACGACCGTTACAAGATGTAGACTCATTCGAAGAAGTGTACGACAAAGTTTGACGATAAACTATATTAAGCTGTGATAATATTTAGAGTCACATTTGTTGTACGGCTTGTTTAACATAAAATAAGCCAGAAAGGAATCGCAGCTTCGTCGAGAGTTTCATCAAAGAGACTGAGCGAATATAAGTGATCCATAGCGATCGTGTCGCATTTACCCTGAAATGTTTTTTAGTCCATTCGTATTCTTGATCTTGAACTCTGTACGACGTTCACCAGGAACACACACGCACACCTGACGTGCATATTTTTTCATAATACACCGGTCGCGAGCACAAACCTTCACACAACCACTGCAAGCATTCCATTAAAGGCGCACATGAAATTAGTAGTGAAACCACCATCGTAGTAAAATCAATTACAATTATAAACAAAATATACAATTAAAGATAACTGATTCAATTTGAGATAATAATTCGTAATGATACACACCCACACTCACGTAATTTATATATACATATATATATATACATATGTATAACTCGGCCATTTTGGCCTCGCAAGGGGCTGTGCCCCTTGACCCCTCTTGCTTTCATTTCTGTCTCTTTTTCTTCTATAATTTGTATAAAATTATCAAAATTTACAACGTAATTCTTACTGGAATCGACACAAAAAAAAATATAATATAATCACAAAAATCCTATCCTAACATTTAACTTTCACTATATATAAAATTAATTCATTTTTTCGTTATATTTTTCATTACATATTTCGTTACATAATATTGTGACATTTGCAAAATAACAATTACAAAAATTCTATAAAATATAACAAACGTTACATAAAATTGGGGCATTTTCCGTTACATAAAATTGGGACATTTTTTCGAATGGGGGGGGGGGGTAGCTTAAGAATTACGTTGTAATTAATATATTACATTTGCTGAGGTAACTTGGACTGACGAGAAATTATTAAAAATGGATAGTATAAAAACCTAAATAATCGTCTCATATTTTCGGATAGCATTATTAATGGATAATAATGCTCGCCAAATCTCGAAAATTCGGTAAATTAACTTAAAGTTAGCAAAAAAAAAAAAACTGTAGGTGTAAAAATGAACGAGAATAAACGAAAAATAACGTTTAGTTCGTGAGGAAAAAATATATTATTTCAGGCAGCGAGAAGCTATAGGAACGGCTAATGAATACATGTGTACCTAGGACCAGTAATAGATTTATCCGGGTTACTACTTCCCGGAAATAAACGGTGAAATAGAGCCAGCATGCATAGCATACAGGAAAAAGTCAATAACTTTTAAATCAAGAACACCGATATGAATATAAAAACGGAAGTTTTCGATTATTGCTTCTCCTGATAACACATACGTGCGAAGAACGGATCTCGAAAGAAGAATATAAAAGAAAATAATTAATGGTATTTTTTTTCCTTTTCTTCTTTTTAGTTGCACAGGTTAGCACAGGACATTCACCCAACGCAAAGGAATAATAAAAGGATGGAAAGACATGAGGAATGACAGGCTGATATCAGGAAACGATTAGAGATAGAAGAAATGAAGGCATCTAACAAAGGAAAAACAGAAGGAGAAGGAAGAGCAAAAGTGTAAGGATTAAGAAGGCCAAGGCTAGTACAAAGAACCATATGGACAAGCACACATTAATGACAATAAAATTGGACTCATAAAACAGATACAAGATAAAAATAAAAGTTTCAGATATCGTAGATAGAATAAGGTCACATTACCCGTACAATAGATGTTTTTTTGTTTGTTTCTTTTTTTTTTTAAATATATATACAGTAGTAGACTCGCGGTTATCCGGGGATTTTCAAAAACGAAAAAAAAAAAAAAAAAAAAACCAAAGCGCTTTTATAAATTTCACAGCCATATGCAGTATGTATCTGAATATTTGTTTGTATTCGCTGCGAATGAAGATGCTGTCTGTAACCATAATAATGTACTGTGACTCATAGTGATTGTAATGTGAGAACTGTCAGGTTGCTTTAAAATCAGTTGATCCGCTTGATGTTACCATCGCTTGGAGTTATCTGAGGGATGGGAAGAGATTAGTGTTCTATAGCACTAGTGCGGCCGTGGAACATATTATCAGATCATAAAGTCAGTTATAAATGGGATGAAACTGACAAACAATGTGATTATTTGGACAGTTCAAAAGACAACGAGGAGCTTGTGTTTCTGTAATATACAATATTCCAGGATATGAAACGGGTAGTAATACAGATGACGTTACAAAATAGGATGGGCAGCGACGAGATCGAAGAAACGGCAGATGAGGATATCATGGTACTCAACGAGGATCCAGTTGAAGAAAATATGGATAACGAACTCCTTCAAAGTGTTGTTATACCACACCATGAACGACTAAAGGTGATCGAAGTAGCGCTGGAATACATTACTCAACAGGAAGAAGCGTCACCAGGGCTGATATCATTTATTTGCGCAAGTGGCCCGAGATATATCGGCAAAGAAGAGAATGCAGCGAAAGACACCTTAATCACAGACTTCTTTAAAAACTAGTTAATGTGTACCAGCGTAAGTTAATTTTCATGTTTACCCTTTTATTATGGGATAAGTTAATTTTAATTTTTTCGTTTAATTTGCAGCTTGAACTCCGGCGTATTCGGATTTTTCGTTACCCGGACCGGCTGGCCGCCCCCCAATTAATCCGGATAACCGCGGATCCACCGTACATATATTTAGCATACCAACTAACGTGTTGTTTTTAGCTGCCGAGGCTACTACACCACGTTGATGTGCAGTCAGTATTTATAGGTAATTAATTAACTTGGTTGCCTTAATAAACTAAAGGACGCAGATGCCTTTGCATTCAATGAGTTAGCAAGGATACCAGCGACATTGTTATTGATGTTTCATGAGACACTCGGTGACCTGAAAAGGCTGGGCACATACATAGTATGTGCGATACAGTAGGAATGCTGCTTTCTAGGCAGAATGTAGGGGATGGAGTCTTAACATACTACAACACATATAGATAATACTTTTTTTTTCGTTTCTATAGTATTATTAAATTATCTGTATAGTGTCTTTACATGCTTTAAGTCAACCGCCTCCTCTGTTATACTGATAAAAAATATTAATAAAAAAAAAAATTATCCTGAGAAGCCACATTTTTTTTTCACGTTTTTTGACGAATACTCAATTATGTTCACCGATTTTCATTGTTACTCACCTAAGTTGAATGATACTCTTTCTAATGGGCAAAGAATCAGTAAAATCGGTCTGTATAAACATCAGTTATGCGCGATAAAACACAAAAAAAAAAACAGAAAAGCATACCCCTTCAAATGATTACCCCTCCCCCCTCCTTCTTTTTGGAAATCGGTAGAAATTAAAATATTACAATACAAACGTTACATAAAATTGGAACCTTCTTTTCTAATGGATACCGGCCTAAAAAGTACGTTGTAATTAATATATATATATATATTAATGGCTACACCATTTTTACGCCAGGGGTCATCTATTATTCAATCTCCTTTGTGCCCTTATGATCCTCCAGAGCTCAATTATACCTGTGATGCGAATCACATTTTGTTCGAATGCCCCTTTATTTCCTTCGAACGTTCTACTCTGTATTCTAGTCTTCTGCGCCTTGGCCTTCCCACTCCTTATAGTGCCCACTCCATTCTTGCACTCCCCTCTCTCAATATAGTTCCTTTGTTGGCCTTGTTTATCTCCTCAATTTCGAATCTCTAGTTGCTAGAGCGCTTGATTTCCGATATGGCGGTCACGGGTTCGATCCCGAGCGACGACAAACTTATTACAAGAATTAAATAAATAAATAAATAAATAATCGCTAATAATCACGTGGCAGGCAATGGCAAACCACCACGTTCAACATCATATGCGCGCTAGGTCATTACACAGCAGACACACACGGGACTGCACTTGTATATCGATAAATCAAACGATTACTAATCAATTCCGAATGTAGTCTTCTTGCGTGTGTACACCTGCGTTGCATATAATAATTGCTATGAGCGCTACCTATTCTGTACAACTAGAATGAACGAATAGGTAGTCACGACGCTCGAATTCGAGCAAAGGGTAAGTTCCACTGTTGACGTGCCCAAAAAAAAAAAAAAAAAAAAAAAAGTCATCAGGGAAAGTGTCCTGTCACGAAATTTGTCCAAAAAAATGTCACGAAAAAATGTCTTAGTCATCCGGAAAAGTGTCCTGTCACGAAATTTGTCCCAAAAAAATGTCACAATTTTGTGTAATGAAATATGTAACGAAAAAAGGTAACGAAAAAAGGTAACGAAAAAATGTTGCCGAACGGCGTAGCCAATGAAAAAGTTTACTCTTTTATAAGAATTATAGAAGAACTAGACCTGGTGGTGAAGAGGGCTTGCCCCCTTCCGAGTCCCGAAGGCCGAGTTTTATATATATAGGTGTGTATATATATATATATATAAATAAATGTGTGTGTAGTGTCATTCGTGATTTCTACACTTACAAATTTATTAATTACGAACAAAAAATTCTGATGCTTGATTCGATTAAATCCGTATTAGAGTTTAGCGCTTTTTATTTTTAGTTTGCAAAATAATAGCACAAAACAAAAATATTTCAGAATCGAACATTAATGCGATAGAAAAATATTCAGTCGATTTCTGAATTTTTTTTTTTTTGGGCAACAGTGGCATAGAAAAATGATAATTGTTTTCCAGACAATGAATATGATTATTTTAAATTTATTTTCACACGTATTTTTAGTCAACCTGTCATTCGAATTATAAAAAAGTTCAATGGAGTTTAACATTTTCCTGCCTTTTTTTAAAAAAAGAAGAATTCTGAGCACTTATAAATCGGTTAATTCGTGACTGTATATTTTTACAAAAAAGTAGGGGTTTAACGTTCGAAACGTATCTCTTATAATATAAATTTAATGAATTAAAAGTTTTCGGAAGAGCAGCGCTGTTTTAGAGACGAATAGGCAAATAAAATTCGTAAGAACTAACGAATCGGTTCGGCAAATTAATAATTCGACTGATACGTGCAGCTGCATAGTAAGTATAAAAGTTAACCAGGTATTATTACGAACGTCATTTGAAATAACTTTTCAGCTGTCTTTTCTAAAATACGTCAATGTTCAGTATTTTCATTTTGTTGTAGCCTTTTTAAGATATTTTTCGCAAATTTATTATTTACCCTACGAATGACGATATACGCAATCGCCGATTTTATTTTATACGTCAACCAATTTACCATTGCAAAAAGAAAGTTTGAGTCGTATTCGTGCAAAAATTGCGTTCACTTTTTCATTTTCGATTTACCTGTACGAAAAGTTTCGGTAAACAACGGTTTCGATGCGATTCAAATAAGGAACGCACTCCGTACTTGTTCTTTCGATACCATTTTCAAATTCTTGTTCAGCGCTGTAATTGTCATCCAGTCACTTCTGGTTTCCATATACATAGAAAGTGGGGTTTGTTGAAATAAAAGACCTTTGCATTCATTTTTGAAATTTTTTATTAAATTCGTCGCACTGTCTTTTGCGGCGCGCAAACATTTTACTTCCACAATTCTGTCCTCGCTCATTTTATGACGTATTTTCTGATTTCTTCAGAAGAAGTAATCGTAGTTCCCACAAATAAATTTTTTTGCCGGGAAATACATGCCAATAACAGACTTTTTTGCATGACGTTTTCTGGCAGCTGATTTAGAATATCAAGGGGTAGCAATGCGGGGCGGGGGGGGCATGGCTTTGGAATTATTTTATTTCTTCAAAGTCACATTTGAATCATTTTATTTTCTAAATCATATCTTATAGGCGATGGGGGCATGCGTGTATTAGCACAGGGATTTTACATCAGGAGTGCGCTCAATGCTATACCTGTAATTCTTAAATTTGGATTTCCCTACTATCCCTTAACATACATCTTTGCTATTCCCTTGCCATCTGTTGTCCCTGCATTAACTTCATCTCCTCTGTTTGTATACACGTACGTAATATTTCATTTCCCGTTTATATTTTTACGTGGATTCTGATACATTCCCTCGGTTGGAATTCACAATTAAAAAAGAAAAGAAAAAAACATCGCGTAACGGAAAAGCGTGAACTGTACGAAAATTCCGAACAATTATCAGTTACCGCAATAGACGAGTTTGTTCGTTTTTTTTTCTTTTTTTCTTGTTTTTTTTTCTTTTTTTCTTGCTTTTTTTTTCTTTTTTTCTTGTTTTTTTTTTCTTTTTTTGAAAATAATTTAAAATAAAAATAAAGCGGTGACCGAAAAAACAGGGTGGAAAAAAAAAGAACAAAAACGTGAGACTGTTTCGGAACACGGGAATTATTTCCTTAACAGAGCAGAAAATACAACGCTTAACAACAAACTCAGGTGTCTCTGACATCCGCCACAATGTTGCTCTAGACAAGCATCTAATTCGTCTACGCGGATAAGCCGTTATAAATTAGGTAAATCGATACAGAACCTTGAATTGATTATACCGTATCATTTTCTACGAACTGAACTACACTGGTATGTAAAACACGTGAATTTGTATGGTTTAGGATGTCTCAATGTTGTCTAGATACTCATCAACAGCGAAAATCCAAAGAAAATACTAAACCGGTTTTAAATGAAGTTTTAAAAATAGTTCCCCCTAAGATGAAATACACTGCTATAAAACATACAAAGAAAAGGATTTTTAATCTTCCGGAAAAATTTATAAAATAAATATTACATATATATATATATATATATATGTACATATTTATATATATTTATATGAATTTATGTGTATTTATGTGTATGTGTATGGGCGCATATATGTATGAAACCTCTTAATAATGTTTTGCGGAACGAAAAAAAAAAAAAAAAGAAAAGAGTTTACATTTTTCATGAAATCGGACAACTAAAAAACTCAGCAATTGGTTGATTAAATAAACACCAAACCGTTAACGAAAAATCTTGATTATAACTACTGTTGCATTTTTAAATAACCATGATGGGGGTTAATTAACGAGAAAACGTCAGAATGGAAAGAATGGCGAAAAAAAAAAGGAGGAGGGGGAAGAAGAAAATAACAATGTCTAGTGTATTCGCATAAATTTTTTCTTCAGTAAGAAATATTTGAACTCCGGTTCGAATTTAAAATTTTTAAAAATTGTTTTCCAACTTAACCTTTGCCATTGTTTTAATTTTATCCGGTTGAAAGAGTTTGTAGATAACAAGTTAATACGCGCGCAAAAAAAAAAAAAAAAAAAAAAAAAAAAAATATCGATTTTTTCGGAAAAAACTGAAAATATTTGTAATATTATTTTTTTTTAAATAAGTATAATGCCAGTAGTAGGTATACGACACATCATTATCGTCACAATTACGGATTAACTAGACGGCGTCTATTTAATATTCCATAAAAATTATTGGTGTTCTTTAAATTTGACTTATTACGCAGTAGATTTATATCATCTAGCAACACAACAATCGGAACGAAAAAAAAAAAAAAAACGGAACCCTGAATAAAAACCGAAATAAATTTTGCAATTGAAATAGGCGATGAAAATTCGACACTGCGGGAACATCATCCATCTGTCTCCGAAATTCTTTCTCTCTAGTTCACAAACGGCGATCAATGGCGCTTTTTTTTTAATATCGAATGGGCATACGGTATCGCTTAAAAAATAAATATCGTACACTGCAAAAAAAAAAAAAAGAAAAAACAAGATGAGAAATTTCGAAACGATTGGCGTAAAATAATGCTCTGCAAAAGGCACGGTCATGGCATCCTGAAGTGAGGTATTATTTTCGCAGTAATAAAATAAATAAATAAATAAAAAACGGTAGTAAGTAAAAATTTCGGTTCGATAAAAAATAATAAATAAATAATGGTCGGTTATTTCTATCGAAAAATACGATAATAGCGGAGAAGACGGAAATATATATATATTTTTTTTTCTTTTTTAACATAAATTTCTTAATAATTATTTTAAAGGTACATCTTTCATTATCAGATTGCACCTTAAAGCTAACTCGCAATTTTCTCCCGCAGTTTTTACAATTTTCCTTATTAACAAACAATAAATAAGTATAAATATAAATTAACCTCAATTAAATAAATTCCCTTTACTTATTAACAAACAATAAATACGAATCAATGATGTAACGCAGGCAAAAGAAGAAGAAGAAATAAGTATAAATATAAATCAACTTTAATTAAATAAATTCTCTTTACTTATTAACAAACAATAAATACGAATCACTGATGTAACGCAGGCAAAAGAAGAAGAAGAAATAAGTATAAATATAAATCAACTTTAATTAAATAAATTCCCTTTACTTATTAACAAACAATAAATACGAATCAATGATGTAACGCAGGCAAAAGAAGAAGAAGAAATAAGTATAAATATAAATCAACTTTAATTAAATAAATTCTCTTTACTTATTAACAAACAATAAATACGAATCACTGATGTAACGCAGGCAAAAGAAGAAGAAGAAATAAGTATAAATATAAATCAACTTTAATTAAATAAATTCTCTTTACTTATTAACAAACAATAAATACGAATCACTGATGTAACGCAGGCAAAAGAAGAAGAAGAAATAAGTATAAATATAAGTTAACTTTAATAAATTCGAATTAAAATACCTCAATTTAAGAAAAGCGTTTTTGGCAACAGCCCATTATTATTTAACAATACAACACTCAATTAAAATTAAAAACACGCTTCAGTGTCCTCCCCTATTTGTCCGCTGTGTATCGATAACACAGTCGTATGTGACTCTGATCATGTATTCTTTGAGTGCTCATCTCTATCATCTGAAAGGGTAGCTTCACGTATATAGAGCTACCCTTTCAGATGGCGTTCCAACTCCATATTGTGTGTCCTTTATTCTCTCATTACAGTCAACGTTGATCATACCAATTGTAGCAAAATTCCTATCTTCTATACTTCATTATTATATTAATATCTAATCCCTTCAGTATTTCCCATTTTGGCATTCCTAACTTATCGTGTCCAGTTACTTCTAATGAACTCCTCTCTAAACGAAGAACACGCACACCAATGTTGCGCAGTTACAGTCACAAACAGGCACAGCTCGCAGTTAATTTTACGGGCTCACTGTCGCATTTGCGCCCTTGACAGTAGATAGGTGAACTCCTTGTCAGCCGGCACTGCGGGCGCTGCTGTTGCAGTGTGGCCACAGCGTTGGGTGTAAATGTTATTCATTTCCTTTTAACAGAATGGTAGGCGCTGTTTCCGCAGTCGTCGCCATAAATATTATTCAATTTTAATAATTAAGAACTATAAACTTTGCTTTATAGTGATGTTCTAAGTCATTGAACTTTCGGATAATTTGGTTACAGACGCTATGTGTTCTATATAGCTTCGGTGCTTGATGGATCTAACTGCTTTTTAAACATCCCGTGTTTCTTCTTCTTCCTTAATTATTTGTAGCCAGATTCCTTTATTCATACTGTGGGCTCTGTAATTGCAGATGTGGCCATGGTATGGGACAGCTAACTCCGTTTGCTCTTACCTTCGTCATTCCTTTTCTTTTCAGCATGCATACGTTTCGCATTTTTCGACGTTGATTGTTATTGTCTCTCCATCCTCGGTGTATAGGGTTCTTTGTCAAATGCCATTCCTTGTTACTCCTAATTGCTGCTATGTACACGTGTATTGATGGGTAATCGTCTATTATTGGCAAGCCCAGGGAAAACCCGAAACAAGAAAAAATAAATAAATAAATAAATTGAGATATTTTAAGTTGAATGTATTAAAGTTAATTTATAGAGTTATACTTGTTTATTGTTTATTAATTAATGAGGGGAATTTACCTTTTTTTATACTCATAAAGTTTAACAAACAGGTTCTTATCTAAATTTATGTAGTCCGTATTGCACTTTAAATTTCTATGTATAAATTTAAATAATTTATTATTGTTATGAAAAAAAGAGCTAAAACACCGCAAAAGGTAGATACGATGCGAAGCATAGTTCCCTATTTTGTGTCAACGTAATGATGTGTCGCCTCGGTGAAAATCGTCTGACTAAAATAACTGGCGTGTCAAATTAAATTAACTATAAAAACAAAAACAAATTTTCAGGAAAACAATATCGATTTTTTTTCTTATCGTATTTCAATGTATTTCGATGTATTTCGATGTATTTCGATGAAATACTGCGCGTGCGCAGTTCTAAAGCCATTTTCACGTAATTAAGAACGGTATTTAAGCAACAAAGGAGAGGGGTATTTCATTAACATCCGAATAATAATGCAGCCGAAGTCGAGATCAAACTTACCGTTATTTTTTTTGATCGGGAATTTGCTGGACATCGCATCGTATCAAGACGCAGGCCTGTAGCCAGGATATAAAGAGGGTGGAGAGGGGCCGATCGGGGGCGCTTAAATTACAAATGTTTCTTTCTTTTTTTCTCCTTTCTTTCGTTTTCGTGTTTGCAAATCGAAACATTCGTATTATTTGTAAGCCAGAGAAATATGGTTAATTTTATTATCTGTATAATTCTACCACGTCAATGAGTTTTAGTTGACGTAATATTACCAATCACCGTATAAATATCATGAATAAACATATGTTCATCGCGGAAGATAAATAAACACCTTTTCATATTTTCAGTTTTCTATTTACTATATAAGAGTATTATTTTTATTTACTTTTTAATAAACCCTAAACACGCAAGTGTGATCGTTAAACGAACATCTATTTTGCAGAATTTTAAAAAAGACAAGAAACTAATCAACCTGTAGACGCCAAAAACGTATCTAATCCATGAATTTCATCAAAATTATTGGAGTCATATTCGAGCAATTTTGGCGCTCTTTTAAGAAAATCCGCGACAAAATAAAACACTAATTTTACACGGATTAAGCGTGTAATTTTTAATCAAATAATTAAGAGTACAGCTATTATTTACTTATATAGAGGACAGTATATACATATATACACACACACCTTCTTTTGCTGTATAAAAAAGAGTGAAATATATGAAAACTTTCGAAAAGAATACTAAATAGAGCAAAAAAATTATGTAAGATTTATTTTTCTTGCTTTGATTTTTAGCAAAAGTCGAAGTGATCTCCTTTTAAATCAACTACTTCAGCTATTTCTTGTTCTACAGATAAAGATGACAACCCTGCAAATCTTTCTTGAGTCACTGTAGAGCGCAGGTACGTTTTAATTATTGTTAATTCGGAAAAATTGCGCTCACCGCTGGTCACAGACACAGCAAGTGTAAGTAATACCCTTATCACAGTTACTAAATTAGGTACGTTATCTACTAGCTCATTTTCATTCATTAATGTAATTCAAAACTTCTTCATTTGGTACTCTCTTCTTGCGATAGCTTTTAATTCGCTGCATAACTCTGTTCCATCAATATCCGTACAGAGTCTGAATGACTACGAGATTCTTCCAACTTTGCACAGTAGCGTTCCAGAACAGCTTTGCGAAGTTTTATTCTGCATCTCATGAACGTTATAGAGAGACATCCATAAGCGTGTGTTAATATTTTTTATCCGAGTAAACATCTCATCGATTGAATTTATTACGGTATCCGGCACGGAAAAATAAAAATTAATTATGAACTGGTTTTCTCATCGTGTTTAGGCTCATTTCGCGCTTCATAACTAAACTGCCTTTTCCATTTTTTCTTAGGCGGTCTGACTTTGATTCTGATGCGAATGATGTGGATATGTTGGCGAACTTTCTCTTGCTACTACCAGCATTTTTTCGAATTCCAAAACACTTCTACAGCTTTGGAGAAAGGTTTTTTTTTTGCTTTTAAAAGAGCATTTGTAGCAGCGTTAAGATCAAATTCCTTTGATTTAAGAAGTTCGCTAGTCAAATTAATTTTGAACAATAATAAACTTGAAATCTGCGATTTTTTTAGCAATAGACTGAGCCTCAATTCGTGTTTGATTTCCAGATGAACCAATCAGAATGTAATCTTCGTAAATGTCCATGAGCACATCATGCACATCGCAGCTAGTTGGTAACGTAATGGGCGCAAAACATCAATTCGACTTTCCCATCTTGTATCGCTCAATGGTTTCAGTGTCAAACTAGGAACATGACGCAATCGAACTTCCCAACGGTGGATCGAAGCAGAAAAATGTACACGTGCATTTTGGACCGGGTTAAAAAAGGATGTAGCTGCCAGACAACATTTAGCAGCATCATTCACGGCAAGATTTGCAATGTGCAAAAGAAGGCGCGTGAACTTACATCCAAAATTCTTTGTTGAACACTTTCGATGTTACTTCCATTGTCCAGGTAAGTTTTCTAATGAGAAAGACATCTCATTTAACTGATCGATAATTTTTTTTTAGTTACGAGTGGTGTCGAAAAGAGGAATAAATCTTAAAAACTATTCTCTTTGATTTCACTCTTACATTTATGCTCTTTATTATCCCATTAGTCCCTTTTACAATTCGAACGATGATAGTTATTTGTTGAACGTGACTTACGTCCGGTGTGCAATTTAGAATTATCGAATAATAGTATGATAACGAATAGAAGCTGGTTTATCTTCTCCCGAATAGCTTTAGCTAAAAGACTGATTAATTCACTTTGAATATTTTTTCCGAGGTAATGAATATGAATATATCTTTGTTATAAACTTTTCTAAGATGTTCATACATTATATGATCAAACAACGCTAGATATTTGACTATTTAAAAAAAGTTTCCACCATCAGGAGTAAATATTTTGTCATGTGTTCCACGAAAAAAACGGTAAGTTTTGACTTCCTAGAACTCTCACTAATGCTATTAACAACCTTTCAATAATCGGTCACCAGTAATATTCCTCGTCTCTTATTAATTGTAATTTTTCCTCCTCAACATTAATCTTCAATTTAAGCTCTATCTCTTTCCACTCTTGGTAGTATCCTAAATGGCTAACATTTTTCTCGTGATTTGTTAGTATTAGAGATATATTCTTCCAGTGTCATTCATCTCTTTGTTTGAAAGAGCGGATTTTCCGTTTGTGGAAAATAGTTTACAACAGAATACCGCGTCCCATGAAACTGAATATTGCAGCCGTGAACAAGACATGCGTTCACCATTGGCTAGTTTTCTCTTTGTTAGTACACTGTAGAAAATTTTCTTCGATTCTTATCCAATGAGAAGTCGATATTTTGTACTTGATCCGCCCCGTGTTCGACGAAAATTTGTCGCAGATGATCCGTCAAAACATCACACGTTGCAAGGTCACTGAAATTTAAAACCGGATCAGAAACACTTCCTATTAACTCTTTTTGTAACTCGTGATCCTCACTTCTTTCACTATGTTGTAGGATATTTTCTATTTCTGAAATTAACATAAAATTTTCTGTTATACAACTTTCTGTCCAGAGGTTGTTCCTTTTTTTCTCTCATATCATCATTCTGTACTGTTGCTTGATTGTGGTTCTTGAAAATTCGGAGGAAGATACTTCTTAAATGACTCTGCTTGCTTTTCTAATGATAATGGTTTCCCTAATTTTCTCTTAAATACACTGGACGCGCGTTCGAACCGTTAGATCGATTCGCGTCGTTGTGACGCTAACACTCTATTCGCTCGCCATGTCGCCGAAGACGCCCCCCAATTACAAGCGCCTTAGGCCTCGTCTAATTCGTCTACATGAATGAACCGGCCCTGCATATCCAACAATATATATATATATATATATATATATATATATATATATATATATATATATATATATATAACTCGGCCATTTTGGCCTCGCAAGGGGCTGTGTCCCTTGACCCCTCTTGCTTTCATTTCTGTCTCTTCCTCTTCTATACTTTGTATAAAATGATCAAAATTTACAACGTAATTCTTACTGGCATCAACACACAAACACAAAAAATAACATAGCCACAAAAATCCTATCATAACATTTAACTTTCATTATATAAAATTAAGACATTTTTTCGTTACATTTTTCGTTACATATTTCATTACATAAAATTGTGACTTTTGTTAAATAACAATAACAAAAATCTTATAAAATATAACAAACGTTACATAAAATTGGGACATTTTTTCGAATGGGAGGTAGCCTAAGAATTAAGTTGTAATTAATATATATATATATACAGATACATGTATATATGTACAATAATTGTTCATTTGGTCGGGGAACTATTCTGAACTTATAAACCAATTAATAAGTTTCACTAGCATAACAATAATATGCATGTGACATGAAAACTATATATTCATATACATTACACTATTATTCTGTATTAAAGTATTCCCACGTTACACAAAGCAAAACAATATTTATTCTGTCACAAAATATAGATATACTTTTATCTGTTTGCAATTCGCCATTTTCTATAGCAAATAAAGATATCACTTTTTCCCATAATAAATATGCGTATTCTTTTTTAATAAATCCCAAAAATACAGTGATTGTCGCCTCCGTTCCTCCGTAATTGCTCGTTTAATAAAGCTTCTGGTCGAAGACAAAAATTTGACTTTCCGATTTATTTAACAAGAAAATATAATGCGCAAATTTCATCAAAATCGTTATAGTAATTTCCGAGAGAATAAAATATCTATATATATGATATGGTATATGATATATATCTATATATGCTAATTACAACGTAATTCTTATGACGGCATGCATTAGGAAAAGTGTTGAAATTTTATGTAACGTTTGTTATATTTTAATTTTTATCGACTTCCAAAAAGAAGTAAGTTATACGTTCGTCGTGTATGTTTTGTTTTTTTTTTTTATGTTTGTTCGCGCATAACTCATATTTATACAGACCGATTTTACTGATTCTTTGTCTGCAATTCACGTTTGCTTTCGGTGGCAGTTTTCGTTTTTGGAAAGACATAATGAACACACTTCTTATTAGCGTGGAGGTTGATGAATAGGAAGTCCAATCATAAGTTTAAGCATGTAAAGACCATATTGCTAATTTAATAATACCATAGAAAAGCGAAAAAAAGCATTATTTATATGTGTGTAGTATGTGTTATGTTGTTTCGGTAGTTTAATAAAATTTATTTATTTTTTTTTATTATATAAAATTGAGACATTTTTTCGTTATAAAATCGAATGAGGGCCGCCCTAAGAATTACGTTGTAAATATTGATTATTTTATACAAAGTATAGAAGAGGAAGAGACAGAAATGTATGCAAGAAGGATCAAGAGTACTCAAGAGGCCAAAATGGCCGAGTTTATATACATACATATATATGTACATATATGTGTACACCTAAATACAAAGGTCATATTATAATACAAGATATTTTAACACATTATAATAAAAAGCAAAATGTATTTTCATTTTTACATTATATCATAAAAGTGTTAGTATTAAGTAAAAATTTTTGAAATATAATACTTTACTTTGATTCTTTTTTTTTTACTAACAAGCGTAATGAGCAAAATGCTTGAAACTTCCGGCGAGTGAATCGGCATTTTTTAAATTTAAAAATGCAAAGACAAATGAAAATAGTTCATCATAAAAATATTTTCACTAACTCCGCTAAATTACAACTGCATTTTTTTTAATAACACATATACAATTACAAAAGTATATAGAGATCGAACCACCTATTTGATAGGAGAACTACATTAGAGGATGGAGATCGAGATATCGCTATAATAAAATTAAAAATAGCGTATTTGAGTTTTTTCATTTTTCAATTTATTCACCGTACAAACTTAAGCGTTTGTTGCGACACGAGTCAATTTTACTAAAACCGACACTGTAGTCTTCTCTAAATTAAATGTAGCCCCAAATGCAACCCTTCGCTTGGGTCTTGGCTTTTCAAGTCCAGCCCTATTCTCGCGATTCTTGCTGAATTTAATGTCTTTCCTTTCTTCCTTCGCAGATTATACATATCTTACCGTTTTCTTATTAAACGTCTTCCGATCTCATCCAATAAGCTTATCCATTCATATTGTTCCCGGCTGCAAGATTGGCGTTTTACTATCAATAGAATATCTATTCTCTGACATTTTTCTAAATTCTTCCGCTCCATTACCTCTTTTACTATGCAGAAATGTTGGCGATATTAGTCAATTGAGTTTATCTCGTTTCGTTCCTAACCTGAAATCGTTCCCTTTCTCATCCGACTGTAAAAGTGTTCTTGATCGTATTTCCTCTTCATATATTTATCCATCTCCTGACTTTACTATTCTGCGCATTTGATCCTTAATCCCTGCACTTTCTCATTCTTAGACAGTTCGTATTGACTTCCTTTGTGTCCCGAGTTAGGTTGAGATTACAGGTAATGAAGGGGCTCCGCCTAGTTATCACCACACCCGAGTGATCTGTCAGGGACTATTGCTTATCGGTTACTGAATATAGGCAAGAAAATCCAAACTGCTAACTGGAAATCCTTCTATAAGTCATCATTCTCTAATCTATGCTCTCAGTAATTATTTCTTCATCCCCATCCGCGCCGGTTAAACCTTAGATTTTCCAAAACTTTCATCGTGCGATTTTTCCCCTGTTTGACGTCTTCGAATCCGGCACTGTCGACTTCCTACTTCACAGTTTAGTTTCCTTATTGTGTCTCTTCTCCTCTTCGTCCCTTTAGCCGCGATAATATTGCCTTGACGTTTTCTTGGAACGCTCATTCCTGCCATCCGAAAAAAACAACATTCTACTTAGAGTTGCTGTCCATTTTTATAACATGTTTCGCCTCCTCTACCCTCTCCGCCATCCAGTAATTACTTCAACTATAACCAAATTCGTTTCTTCCATATTCTGTCATTGCAAGATTTAGCCTCGTTCATTAGTTTCTCATTCTTGTAATACTTCTAATCCTTTCCTCCTCGATATTGCTTCTTGCATTTAAAGTATCGTTTTGTGATATTACAGATACAAAGCTGCATAACTTATTTCCGCCCTTTTCTACTGTCAACATTTTGGATTCTGGGATTTTGTATACTCATAATGTTAGATGGGAGAAATTTTTCTTTCTTTTTCCGTCGGCATTGTAGGTGCCGATGTTGCAGTCACAGTCACAGCGTTTGAATTCCATCTTTTTATGGTGGGCTCTGCTGTTGTAGTTGTAGTCGCAATGTTGGATACGTTGGAAGAATAATTACAGCACATAAAATAAAAATAAAAAAAAATGCTTTTTTACAAAAAATAAATACCGACTTCAAGGTTTATTATAAAAATTTAAAAATGCACTAAAAAGTAAAAAATAATTACTCCCGATAAAATATATATATCAGAGTGATATAACTTAAGGTGATATCGTAATTCTTATACAACATTAATTTTTTGGAGTTGGAATTAAATTCATCTTAGGAACAATTTAATTAACATTTAATGCAGTTTTTAATTATTCTTTTAATATGAATTTGATGCCAACTCCAAAAAATTAATGTTGTATAAGAATTACGATATCACCTTAAGTTATATCACTCTGATATATATATTTTATCGGGAGTAATTATTTTTTACTTTTTAGTGCATTTTTAAATTTTTATAATAAACCTTGAAGTCGGTATTTATTTTTTGTAAAAAAGCATTTTATTTTTTACTTTTTAGTGCATTTTTATTCAATTAAATTAAAACATTTATTTCCACGGTAAAAACACCAAAAGCTACATTTCCATGGTAATTTGGCAAATTTATAGTATTTTAAGTCAAAAATCTAATCCGACGGTGAAAACAATCATGAATGAAAAGCATCCAAAAAGCTTTAATCTCCCGCATTATTAAGGATAACTCAAAAACTATCGGTCAGACCTTGATCAAATTTAAATGGGACCACATGACAAATACCACCTTTCAAATAAAAGAAGAATCATCAAAATCGGTTCATCTAGAAGAAAGTTCTGTGGTAACACACATAAAAAAAAAAAATAAAAATAAAAATAAAAAAAAAAAATACAGTCGAATTGAATACCTCCTTCTTTTTTGAAGTCGGTTAAAAAAAAAACAGTCTTCTTTTCTTACATTTTTTACTGTTTCAAAAGCTTGTTACAATATTTTATACAAAATATATATATATATATATATATGCATATATGCTTTAATATAATACAGTGTATGTAGTAATATAATAGTAATACATGTGTTTTTTGTTGTTTTTTTTTAATTTCAAACGTAGTCTTTCCTCAATGTATTTTTCTTTAACATATTTATATTGATTTCTATACATTCTTCTCCTTTGTATTGCTGTGCTCCAGGTGCCCTTTCTTGGATAATTCTTGCACTGTTGAAAAGCCCTAAAAAAAGAGAAGAAAAAAGCTCCAGAGATATGTTTGTGAAGAAATCGTTAACTGCTGTTTTTACTTCGCCGTTTGAATGTAAATGCTGACCAGCTAAATATTTCTCGTTAATTTGAGAAAGAGCCAAAAATCACTTGGCGTAAGATCCGGCGAATATGTAAGTAAGTTAAGTAAAATAAGTCCCATACCTTTAAAAGGGAGTCGGGGATTGTGAAATTAGCGTTCACAGTGTATTAAGCTTGACGGCACTAATGAAAGTAGCGCGGTCAGTTCCGTTCTCTCGGGCGCCTTTATTTCCCCAGATTTCTCTGCTAACCAATTCAATTTCAGATTAGGTATATACTTGGGAGCGACTTGAATCCGGAACAAGACAAGTCTCGATAACCTATGACACCTCTGAGATGTATTAGCTAAGCACCTTAACCACTAAGCTACCAGGGTGGTTAACACTCGGATAAACTTCCAATCATTGGTGTACGATCTAGCGTTATTGTGTATTAGGAAAACTTTTTCTCCTTTCATGCCAAAACGTCTTCAATATCATTTCTCAAATTCTTCAGAATTCCGTAATACATTTTGCAGTTAATGGTGGTGCCCCTTGGCGTGTAGCGAATAGACAAAATTTCATCGGAATATACTAGTGCGGTCTGGCACTTTAATTTTTTTTCGTAAGGTTCTTGTCTGGCTAACACTGTTACTCGCTTCGTTCTATTTATTCGGGTGCGGCATGGTACACTCATGTCTCATTTCCATTGAACATTTGACAAATCGAGGATTCAGTTGAGGGCTTCGCACTGAGTTAAAACCGATAAGGTGCCACACCTGTACGGATTTTTTTTTGTGCTCCGCTGAAAGAAAACGACGCCGCCCGGGGACTGAAAAGTTTCGAAAAATTCCGAAAACATCTCGTGCTATTCGACCTATTGAAGCACGGAAATCTGATGATTTCAAGTGCAAAAACAATTGCGAGATTGTGAAACGTCAATTCGCTTCCAAGAATTCACATAGCCACTTAATGTTTTCAAATGTCAACGTGATGTCCTGGCCGGCTGTTTTGTTGTTGCATGCCATGCACGCTTCTTCACTGAAGATTGTACACCACTGCCTTACCATTTGCATCGACATAACTTATGCTTCATATAATTTATGTAATTTCGCATAAATATCCGTTACATCTTTGATTTAAAGAAGACAAAAACACGATCACAGCAAGCACTTCACAATAAACATACGACTCCACGGATAACTCTATATTTGCTGAAAAGCATTACTTTCATTCTATTCACGCTGACAGGGGTATTTTTACGGTGACATTTAATTGCGTTCTATTTATTTTTGTTCAAATGACAGTATAGGATAACGTAGTTTTGAGAAGCCGCCCATTCATATACACATATTTATTGTCTGGAGTTGCAAATAAAAATACATAAATGCAAACGATAAAAACAACGATTACAATTAATCATCTCTCGTAGAGAGAGGCCCCATTCGATCTAAGGTTTTTCTCCACCTCCTCTACATTGGAATAGTTAGAAAGAGCAAAAATATAAAAAAAGATAGTGCGACGCGTGAACAGTTCTTATAGAGTTTATTTTCAGATGCGCAGTCTTCCATTTTGTTTTTATTCTGTAGTACGCTTATTACATATTAGTAAGTAATATATTGTCGTTCTGGCACAAAGGATACCGCCGGAGCCAATTAGGCCCGGTAAGAGCGTCAGAACACTAGCGATTTCTGTCCCATGATCCGCCCTCGCATGACGGTACCAGCCACGGGCGCAGTGAACGCGTACCGTCTGTTCCCACGCGCGATTAACCGATACCGCGTTTTTTTTTCATATTCAGGGACGTAAGTATTGTACCAGGGTTTCAAAAAATTTCATCACGCAGCCCCGCGCACACGTCGTTTGTTCACGCACACAGGCTTATTATACAAGTCGCCCCATATGATAGCTATGGCGTAATTTTTAATTTTAATTTTTCGGTGATGGGAGGGGCGAAGTTTTCCGAAGAGCTCTAAAAACGTTCGAAACTCGACACTTGGAACCTAAGTTTTAACGAAATTTTCCAGGTCACGTTCCGTTCGAGTATTCTGTTTTTCTTTTATAATTTTAATTTTATCATGGCAGGACTGAAATTTTCGGCGGAGCGCTAAATTCATTCGAAACACGACATTTAGAGCCCAAATTTTGAAAATAATTTCCAAGTCGCGTTCCGTTGTCGCATTTCTTTTTTTTTTTTTTTTTTTTATTTAAATTTGTACGTTACAAGACGTATAGAAAAAATACGTTATTTTCATCAGGCGTGAAGACGGTTGCATTATCTTTGCATCGATCATCTCGACCGGATGCAGCTACATTTTTAATTGCCTTATATCACCACACTCATACACACACACACACACACAGCACACCGATATTTCCAGGAACCGCGAAGATTTTTCGTTCAATCGATGTCGCAAGTCGTATTATTTCCATTTTTTTATTTCACCAGCTCACACACCTGCACACACACACACACACACACTTTCGCACAGCGCTCCGTTATTTCCGAGGATCGCGAAACTTTTACTCGGTCATTTCGCTTAAAACTTTTCTTTGCCCGATACTGTTTTTTTTTTTTTTTTACACCATCACGATCCATTGGCCACTATCGGCGTTTCTACCGTTTATTATTAATTTATTTTTACTTTGCATAAGACCTTCTAATTTATACTGTCCACACCCAATTAAGTTTTAACAGCATTCAGATAGTTACTTATAATAATTTAACCATCTATATACTTATTAATTCTTAAGGCTTATTACTTATCTCCGCTGAAGCGATGACAACATCATTGATACCCCTACACAACTCACGTGGGTCAGGTGAGGAAAGCCAACTTATACTAGTACTCTGATATATACACTATCGTTAGCTATAATTTAGCGCATCTCGATACCATGTTCTTCTTAATCTTTTCTGTAGATTTCCTGGAAGATATTGGTGATACATGCTGGACACGTTGATATTATCATTAATTAACAGCTTCTCGAAGAATTTTCTATCCTGCATAGCATGATATTCTTGAACATATGGAATATGAAGATCATTGTGCAGCGTGCTATTCGAAACAAAGTAAGGAGCTCCAACTATTCCACGGAGAGGATCTTAGACTGCAACTGTTGAATTGTATTAATTATTTTATTTTCATTTGTTTATTTATTTTCCAGAGTTATGATTTCGATAGTTTCTCTATCATTCATAATACTTTTTTTCCCCCCGAGTTTAAGTACCTTAGAATTAGCTTAAGGATGATAGAAGGAGAATTGCAGTTTGATTTATAAGATGCGTAAAGAGAACGAAGAATCGTGATGAATTTCGTTCGATCGATGTCACAAGTTGCTGTAGCATTTTTCTTTGTTTTATCACACCAACTCACACATTTATTCACACAGCACTCTACTATTTCCGCTATATATATATATATATATATATATATATAGTTTTATTTCTATTTTTAGCATATGCATAATATAAAAAGACGTGTGGAGGGGTAGCGTCTGCAGTATAGTTAATTATTATAGTACGTGTACGCGTGAATTTGTCCGTTACGTATGGAAAAGTCTTTAGAAAATGAACGCGGGGGGAACCAATATTGCTGTTCTAAACAATGTTTTATTATTATACCTCGCATACAAGTGGATAGTATTTCTTGTCGCAGATGTCTCAGTTATAATAATTGCTACCGTCTATATAATCCACATATGAAGAGCATAAATAATTACTCATGCGAAATGGGATGTCAACGATTAGCGCGCGTTGTACGCATTAGTTTCAGTTTTTGCCGTTGTTCCTGTACGACATACATGAAACGGGGGAAAACTTTAACATGATGTGAATCCAATGAATGAAAAAAGTATAAAATTCATGGAAAGTCCACTGCTCTTCGCATTTGAGGTAATCACGTGCGGCAGTTTAGTTGAAATTGGTGTGTGCATGAAAATGGGGGATATTTACCTATCAAGGACGTCGCCAGCTGATGAGCCGGAGGGGGGAGGGCAATATGATAAAAATAAGACGTGAGTTATAGGAAAAGAATAAAATTTATAATTTGTAAAGACTTAATATTTTATTAAACAAGAATCTTAATTAAAACATAATTTTCGTGGGTTTCTTGCAAATTGTTCGACTACTTTATTATAAAATTCAAATTGTCAATGATGACGCGCATATGAATATACTCATCATGGTCAATTGATTAAACAGTTCCGAAGCTCCAGGGGGAGGGGGCAACGGCCCTCCTCTGCCACCCGCTGGCGACGCCCATGCCATCTATTATTATAAATGCATCAGAGACCGTCGCTCGCCCATCTACGCCAATATCGGAACTGGAGGTAATAATAACATCAACCCTACCAAATTGCACAAAAATACAAGAAAGACTATTTCTTCTATCAAATATAGAGATAATGAAGGACAGAAATTTTACAAACTTCCGGAGGAGAATAATAAGCGTCAAAGTAAATCCAAACCGACAGAAGAAACCGCTGTCAAGCGGCCGGAAGCATCGGCAGCTAATTTCTGCAAAGAGTTAGATGTCAGCCTGCCGAACATAACAGCAAATTCGGGCAGGAAACAGACGATATATTGCCGCTAGTTATAAAAATGTGGAACGCAGTAGCGCTGGCACGCGGAGCCGGTCCGAAGGATCAGAATTTTAAAAATACGATCATATGCAAGTTTTGCCGTCCAAGCTATACAACAGAATACCTCAAAGTAATGCAAAATGTTTACGATTTTCAAAATGTTGAAGGCATCAACTTAAGTTTAGACGATATCATAAAATTTATGATAAACAACAACATAACTGTGAACCTGCACAGGCTTAATATCACCTCACATGATTACAACTTCGAGATGTCAAGACGAACATAAAAAAATGTCACATTTCGAACCATCGAACACATACAAATATAATACTCTGCTGGCGAAAATCTAAGAATGACATCAGATTCTTTTGGATACGAAATTTTTCACGACTATGACGCTACCAAAACCGAAGAATAATGTGATTCGTAACAATTTCGGCTTTATTAATTTTTAATTATTAAAAATTTGTTAGCACATACATGGACGTAGCTAGAAAGGGTGGGCACTCCCTAGAAAACTCGTTGCCCCCTCTAGAAGAATCGTCTAAATGTCATACGGAAAAAAATTTGAAAAGTGTAAAAGTACAATGTACTTCGAAATTGATACTGTGATTATCACAATAATTTCCTATGTGCATGCAGGCCATCTGATGACATGCTCTAAAATAGAATTTCATATATGTCTTCCCTGCATACAAAGAATGAAATAGTCAAAAACACAATAACTTCGGAGGCAATCTATCTTTAATTGGTTCAGCGAAAAACAGAAAATCGAAACCTATATAAGAAATTAATAAATCAGTAAAGTATTTTATAATAAACTGTATCTTATTTTGAAGTATTTTTATTCTTTTTGGTACGAGGATTTGTATAATATTTGAAAATTAAGTGATCTGTAAATGAAGCCCTTTTTTAAATAAGCTGTTAATTTTTTTCGGTTATATATTTATTTAAATTATTCATTTTATATTAACTTTTTAATATGATACAATTATATGTGCGCATACACATATACATATATATATACATATCTTCTCTTCTTCTTTCTCTCCTCAACCTAATGGTTGGTGGGTACTACTACCTATTCGTACATCTCAGCTGTACAGATATAGGTAATGTACTAGGCAATTATTATATGCAACGCAGGTGTACACGCGCAAGACTACATTCGGAACTGATTAGTAATCGTTTGATTTACATCGACATATACAAGTGCAGTCCCGAGTGTGTCTGCTGTGTACTGAACTAGCGCGCATATTATACGTGGTGGGTTGCCGCTGCCTTCCACGTGATTATTAGCGATTATTTATTTATTTATTTAATTCTTGTAATAAGTTCGTCGTCGCTCGGGACCGAACCCGTAACCTCCATATCGGAAGTCAAACGCTCTAGCAACTAGGCTATCGCGACGATTACATATTATATATTCAGCTGGTCAGCTGCCCCCCCCCCCCCCCAGGAAAAATTCCTAACCTCGCCCGGGAGCGCATGGCCGAAATTTTTCGTAGTTTAAAATATTAACCTACAAAGACGCCTTAGTGTGTTAATTTGGTAGGTAACATAAAGTCCGATTTTACAGTATACCAATCGTATTTTTTTTTTTATTTTTTTTTTTTTGTGGGGGCGCGTCAACTATGGGCATTATAACCTAGCGCAAGTGAAATTTTTTTTTGGAAGTTTCAATTTACGACACGGCGGTATTGTTTTTTTTTTCTTTTTTTCCTTGGGCGCGTCAACACAGGGCATTTACACAAAGGACTAACAAATGATGAAACGTAGGGATTTGAAAGTTATATCAGGAAGCGATTGGAGCTAATGCAGGAACATTAGAAGGAAAAGGAAGAGCAAGAATGTAGTACGGTATTCGAGAACCCGATTACTACCTGAACGAAACATAATTTCCTAACCAACTACGCTACCGTAGTTGGCTACCGATCGTTTTCTTCTTCCAGTATTTAATTCATATTAAAATTTTTTGTTACACTAAATGAAAATATATATATATATAAGAAGAAGAGAAAAAGGAAAATTCAAATGGTCTTCATCATTGATAATGGATATCTTATTGACTCGTTTACAAAGCACTTTCTTAGCATATTTCTTCAATGAACTGAATTGTTACGGCTTATCAGCGTGCGTAACTTCATCGTCACTTTTCCCTAAATCCTATTGTTAAGGTAAACTATTTTGCAAACTGATAATTGCGTACGTTGTTATCTTGGTGATGATACTGAAATAGTTCCCGTTCAGCTCTGTATCAGATGATCAGCCATTAATTCATAAAAATGTCGATTAGATCCTTCCAATGTATATCTGTAGTGATATTACTCGAATTGGTTATCATATCAAAAGTATAATGTAGTCATTCTACTGCATTTATCTGGAAGAGTTTACAACACATTTTATGTAATCTCAATGCTTCAATTTATAAAAGTGGTTTCTGTGAGACTATTCACGTCTGAGGTTTAAAATTACTCAAAATGGGGAAAACTGAAAAAAGCTCGTTATAAATCAGTGACGAAAGCTGGAGTTCGAAACAAATTGGAATAGTTTATTTTTCCTGCAAAATGATTAAGTAAAATAACAAAATATATAACTGTATTCCGGATTTCTTTTTTTTTCACGGACTTGATAATTCATTACTTAGAAACAGTGGAAGAGATGTAATAATAATATTTGAATTTGGTATTCGGATGTTCACGTTGTGGAAGAGCAAATGGCAGGGATTATGGGCAAACAGGGAAAGATTATGGGATATAGGAAGCGTAATGAAAGACCAAAAGATTCGAACAAACGAAAATAAAGAAAAGAACGCTCTAAGGAACGCCGAAATAACTAGCTTCAGAAATGGTCACATCGTTGAAAGTCGGGAACGGAAAGTAGATGGAAAAGAAAATAAAATGATGACAAATACAATTAGGCGACGATAAGAAAACGGCAAAATGAAAGAAATTCGAGAAACCAAGGTAAACATGATTTTATGTTTAATAGAAATATTCAAAGGGATCTGTCATTGAAACAGGCAGAAACGTAAAATCATCTAACCAAAACTTTTTAAATAGAGTAAAAAAATTTGAGTAAAAAAATTTGAGCAAAGGCTTTTTTTGAAGCAGCAACCCAAGCAATCGGCTAGTTCATATCCCGTGACACCCATGCAACGGAAACCCCTTCAGTAAATCAATATGAATAGACTAAATAATATAGAGAATATAAAAATTAGGGTGTATATGCGAGGAGAATGAAGTCTCAGAAAAAGAAATTGGAGAATTTAAGTCTTGATGGAGAACTGGAAATAATTAAATAGTTGGAAGAAAGTTAGACTTCCCTTCTCTTAAACGATGCACATCTCGGTAATTTTTCGCTTTCGTTTTTATCATAGTCTTCTTTTAGCATCGTTTTCTCTGCTTTTATCTACATTTATTCCATTTTGTCCTTTTCATTCCTTTACGGAATAATAGATTCAAAAACAAATTTCATATAGAAAAATAATAGAAAGATCTTAGAACAACTTAATTTTGCGAAACTGTTAATGCTATTAACAATTTAAACTGCAATAATAAAGAATATTTCAGACATAAACCTCTACATGACATAAGAAAGATTAAAACACCGGGACTTTAAATTAACTACTTCGGTGCTCAACAAATATTAAAAATCTACCAAGCCATTAAAGAGAAAATTAATAAATAATAGTTGCGTTAACCTAAAGCAGACAAAAGTTCAACAGTAGCTATTATTAATAAAAATGATCTGGTACAAAAAACAGCGAAATTGATTAACTTATACTAATCCAACATAAAAATATAATAATAAAACGAAACAAATAATGAAAAACAACAAAACAATTTTCAATCAAGACTACAGGAGCAAATATGCAATAACCCAAAAAACTATAATTCCACCGTTGAAAATCTATAAAGAAGATATACCCATTCGAATTAAACATTTAAAACGCTCTTACAGCAGGTATAATAAGAAATAAAATTTACAGTAGAAAACATGAATTAGAATTTTTACATCCGCAGATACAGAAAACTTACTCACCGTCTAAAAAAAAAAAAAAAAAAAAAAATTCTTCCCATATTCTTCATGGGCACACGTTCAAAAAAAATCTGTATGCTGACTTATCATAATTATTTGCATTGGCAATACACAGCCACACATATATATTAAAAGATCATGAAACAGTAAAATAGTCTTCTATAATCAATAACGCTTGAATACCACATATACACATGCATCATCTAGGAAATGTGTTAATACAGTACTCTGCTACAAAGTCTGTTACTATCTATTACATTTCAAACCTTCAACAAAAACCAAACATGCATTATCCACAATTTGATGATTGAAGAAAAGGAAATATTCATGCTTCAAATGTATGAAGTGTATAAAACCAGAAATAATATGAAATCAATACACATACATGTGAATACAAATTAAAATAATGTTACCACACAAACTCAATGTATAATAATAATAATAAATATACTAAGCATTTCAGCTACCCGTTTTAATTGACGTATGTAACTAAGTTTTTTTTTTCTTTTTTATTCTCTTCCTAAATATAAAAGGAAGGGGCGAATCTAAACTCAGATGTATACATTTTCACTGGGTAAATCGACTTTATTCACTTATATCTGTTTATTACATTTACTGTTTATGTTTATTGTACAGTAAGTAATTTTTACATCAATATAAAAGAATTATTTAATTTAACGCGTCGGGTATTTAATAAAAATTAAATAATTTATTCACATAATATTGACATATCTACTTCTAGTTTCATTTTGTTCTCTTCATAATTTTCTCTTCACTTTGTTAACTAATTTGAGTGAAATTTTTTTTGAACGGTAGACGTGGAGCAGTAGTAGTACATAATGTAATTGTTTCCTTTTGTTTAGGTAATCGTTTAGATTTTTGCTAAGTTTCGTTTTTAATCATTTAAATTTTGCTGGCCATGTAAAATGTTGTACTTGGTATCTTTGTTATTTATTTACACTTTACACGACGGAATTTCGTAAACTTTTTTCAGTATTTAGAACTGAAGCGTATGTAAGTATTTAATGTTCTTTAAATTATTTCACAACAATTTTTTTTTTTTTTTTTTTTTTTGCTTAGTGACATATTAAGAGTGCTTTTGCATACGCTTATGATTTCAATTTAATTTCTTCAGAACCCTACTGATCATAGTTTTTCCAACTTATTTTATTGCTTTTCATATCAGTATGCCTCGGCTTTGTTTTGTTTTTGCAATAGTTTGACTTACTTTTCGCAGTGTTAAACACATTTTTGTGTACTTTTTTAATTCGAAAAATTGAAAATAGAATGCTTTAGCTGCACCTATTTTTAGGACGCAAGTCTGGTGAAATAGGCTACAGTCGAATCTTGACTCAGGGGCGAAACACATGCATCATCTAGGAAATGCGTTGACACAACACTCTGCTACCAAGTTTACGTTTCAAATCTTCTCAACAGAACTCAGCTATTGGAAGAAACATGCATTTTTCGCAATTTGGTGATTGAGGAAAATGAAATATTCATGCTTCAAATGTATGTAGTGTATAAAATCGGAAATAACATGAAATTAATATAATACAAATTAAAATTGTATTACCAATATAAACTACACTGGATGTTGCAATGTACAATAATAATAATAATAATAATAATAATAATAACTAGGTTCACCCTTTAGTCGAGATTCGACTGCAGCCTATTGTCAACAGACATTGCTTCCTAACAATATGTGCAACTAAAGCATTTTATTTTCAATAAATAAATGAAATGTCTGCTATTTCGAATTAAAAAAGTATACAAAAATGTGTTTAACACTGCGAAAAGCAAGTCAAACTATGGCAAAAACAAAACAAAGCCGAGGCATATTGACATGAAAAGCAATGCAAATATTTCTACGATCAGTAGGTTTTTGAAAAAATTAAATTAAATCATAAACATACGCAAAAGCACTACTCTTAATATGTGCAAAAAAAAAAAAAATTGTTGTAAAATCATTTAAAGAACAAAAACACTCACATTGAACAGTAAACTTCAGTTTTAAATACTGAAAAAGTTTATGTAAACAAATAACGAAGATCCAAGTACAACATGTTACATGGCCAGCAAAATTTAAATGATTAAAAACGGAACTTAGCAAAAATCCAAACGATTAAACAAAAGGAAACAAAAGAAAACAAGTACATTGTGTACTACAACTGCTCTACGCAGGGGCGGATCTAGAGTTAAAGTTTGGGGGAGGTCAGAGACTGAAGTTTCCTCAAAGCCTCTACACTGAACATATTATAAATAAAGAAAGAGAAATATATTTTCTTACGATAATTGAAAAGTAGTGATGGGGTAAAATAAATTGAAAGACAATTAACGGGTGATTTTTTAGGGAGTTAAGTTTTTCAGGTTGGCAGAGCACTGGTTGGTATTGGCGTCCAAACGTCATCTGTCAAAGTGAAAAGTTTTCAGTATACTCTCTGCCATTTCATCATGGTAAGACTTTTATAAATAAGCAACGATTGCGATATGATTGAAATTTATTATCAAAAACCAGTGCTCTGTGAAAAATGTGCATCGTTTGTCGTCATAATCGACTTGGTGAATCAACAATTCGTGCTGTTATCACCAAATTTCGAACCAAATTTACTTTGTTGGACATTAAAACGTCGACTACTCGCATCTTCTTCTTCTCGTGCCACCCGATTCGGGTATTGCTTGATCATCATGTATGGATTGGATTATCTGCTGGAATTGATTTCGATCTTTTGCTATTCTGACTAGATCTTCTGTCGACTCGCATGCGTACGGTTTAATGTCCAACAAAGTAAATTTGATGCGAAATTTGGTATGATAACAGCACCAATTGTTGATAATATGGTCGATACAAACGATGCACATTTTTCACACAGAGCACTGGCTTTTGATAATAAATTTCAATCATATCGCAATCATTGCTTATTTATAAGTCTTTCCATGATGAAATGGCAGAGAGTATACTGAAAACTTTTCACTTTGACAGATGACGTTTGGACGCCAATACCAACCAGTGCTCTGCCAACCTGAAAAACTTAACTCCCTAAAAAAATCACCCGTTATATAGCTTAGAAAAAAAATAATAATATATATATATATATATATATATATATATATATATATACATTAAAAACTTTGTGTAATGTTAAATGATAAATTCTAACCTATTCTTTGTTTTTGCGAATGACAAAAATTTTTTAACTTTTCTGAATTAGTAAAAAAATTTTATTTTTTAAAAATTTGTAATAAATTATAAATGAAAAATATTTCTGGTTAGGGAACCTCCATTAATTACGTGAACTGTTAATGGCGGGGCAGGGGGGCTAGACAAATCTAAAATCTTATTAAATCTCATTTGAACTGAGGGGGATAATTGAAAATCTCACGTCAACTTTTAAATAATATACATTATTATATAAATTTAAAAAAATTATTCAATTTTTTTTTACTTTTTTTGGAATGTCTCATTCATAGCTATTAAAAACTTTTATTTCGAAAATAAAAAAAGTAAAAAAAAAAAAAAAAAAAACGTTTAGAGTTTTTAAAAGAAATAAAAACTGGTATAGTACATGAATGCGCCCCATAGAGTGAAGAAAAATTAGGGAAGGTGATCTTGTC
The DNA here is from genome assembly GCA_039619475.1 of Icerya purchasi. Classification (NCBI taxonomy): domain Eukaryota; kingdom Metazoa; phylum Arthropoda; class Insecta; order Hemiptera; family Monophlebidae; genus Icerya; species Icerya purchasi. The sequence goes on from CM077115.1 coordinate 541,308,562, forward strand.
ATTTTTACTTTTAATTTTACTGAATTTAAATAAATTCGTTATAGTACACCTTAACGTTGTATTATTTTTCTTCTATTTAGTCCTTTAACAACTATAGCGTCACGTGTCAGAGGCGGTCTCACCAAATCTCATTGAATCTCATCAAAGGGAGGAGGGATCCAAATTAAAAGAAAAACAGATCACATAATTAATGGATGCTCCTTTATAAAATTCAAATTATTTCAATGACGTAATTATAAAAAAGTATTAATCTTGAGAAAAAATGTATAATTATTCGTGAAAAACTTTAAAATTAAGAATCTGAATGAAGAAAACTAAATTTTATAATTAATTAAACATTAGAATGATAAATTTTTACAAATGGAAATAAAATATTATTTACGTTAAAAAATAAATAAATGTAATGAAAACAGAAGTTAATAAAAAACTTTAAGAAATCAATTGTTAATTATTTGAATAATTACTGAACATAATTTTATTCAGTTAATAATTGATTTTTTTTTTTTTTTTTTTACATTGCACTGATACATTATCATAAGCAATGTTGTTCGCGGTAAAAAAATAGTGTAGGAAAAGGAAAGATAAAAGTAAAATGGTAAATAATAGAAAAAGCTGAACCTAGCAACTCCAATGAGGCGCTAGATCAGGATTAATAATCAGACCAGGCAGCAATAATCAGAGTCGTATCTGAGGGGTGGTTTTCCGGGTTCAGAACCCGAAATGTCCGCGAAATAATAACTGCTTGAATTAACTGGACCGAAATTCAGAATAAATTTATTTCTTTTCAATTTTTGATAAAAGAAAAGAAAATTAAAAATTTGTATAAATCCTATGAAAACGACTATTTTTTGTTTGTTTCTATTGTAGTGTTCAAATATTGCATATACAATAATTGACTATATTTCATGATAACACACACACTCACGGACGCACTATGTATAATTATAAAAATATTTTCGTACCCCCCCCCCCCCCTCCGCCGAAATTTTGATCCAGATACGGCCTTGGCAATAACCATACTAAAGAATGGAGTAAATGCTATTAAAAACATTGAATTTTAATCTACGGAGTACAATGTAATTTAAGTGATAGGTAGCGCATCACGACACCATCTTCTACGCCTAAGACGTCTAATGGATTTGCTGGAATGATTGGCGTATACGTGCGACTGATGTTCGGGTTTGAACTAAGTTGCAATTTCTTTAAGAACTTTTTGTATTGCTCTACGTAGGCATCAATGAGAGGATTGATACGTGTAGATCTGGATGTAGTGTTAAGTTTGAAACATATCGCGGTGCAGATGTTATAATGCGACGTGTTTTCGATTGCTCTCTTTGAATCTTTGCCAAGTTAAATATAGTTCTAATCCGCACCTCCCAACAAGGGCTATCACTGTTAAGTACAGTTGCCGTTTGATATTTAATTTCAGAACTGATTTTCTTCAATAATGCCATAATTATGGAGTACGTCACTCCCCAAAAACGTCGGCTATTTTTAATATTTTTAAAATATAATTTCTGTAATACACGTCTTTTTTTATAATACTTTTAATAAACATAATCAAACTGCGGAATTACGGAATTACAAATATTGAGGGTAGAGCAGGTGACTTTTCTGTTAGTAAACGTAATATGTGAACACTTAGCTGGATTGAATTTTATACATCAAAGTTGTGCCCAGGTTAGCTATCTGATTAATGTGGTTGTTCTGTACAACCGAGTTTGCATATTCTATATTGGTATCAGTAGCCAGTATGGCTATATCATCCGCAAACGTAGCTAAAATTGTCTAATTAGTGGTCGGTATATTGGCGGTGTAGATAAAATAAAGTACTGGTCCAAGGGTGCTTCCTTGTGGTACAGACACGTCTGGATGCGACACACTTCCGAGACAGACTCATTAAAACGAGCAATAAAAGTTCTTTCATTCAGGTATTTTCTTCAAATATTTATTTTCATTCTTAATCAAAAAATAATATCATTCAAAGTTATATTGAATAATTGATTGAACTTTTATTAAATAAACCACGATTATAAATAAACTTGAAGAATATTTGCGTTACTCATTAATTGATAAAGATTAATTAAACAATAATATTTTTTCAGAAGTAAAAAAAATTACATAAAGCTCTGATCTTTATTCACACCATTCTAAGATTTGAGTAAGAAGCAAAGTTATAATTTAAAAAAAAGTTACACTCAGTTTAAGGGGGTCATAACCCCTATGACTTCCCTCTAGACACGCGCTTGGCTCTATGTCTATCATTTAAAAAAAATTTCACTCAAATTAGTTAACAAGCAGAAGAGAAAATTATGAAGAGAATAAAAAAAAAAAAAAAAAAATGGTTACATACGTCAATTAGAATGGACGCAATAGGTATGTAGCCGAAATGCTTAACGTATTCATATACACATATACGTTTTAAACATAGATTGTCCTTTTCCTATTAGGTAGATATGTCAGTTAGAATAGGCGGTATAAATGTTTAGCGGATTTATTCGTAGATTTACCGTGGTAATCATTTAAATGTTAAATATCTCCCATAGTAAATATTTCATCCAAATTTGTTTTAATTTTATCGAGTGTACTTTACCATTTCCTTTTTGAACTAATAATGTGCTAGCATTCAGTCACATGACATCCACGCAGCTGTTGTTTTTTTCCCTACCATGGGCGCGCCAGCGGCCTTGATCCAACAACATGAAAAATTAAGAGATAGAACTAAATAGCCGGGCGGTCAGAAATGAAAAAAACAAAGGACAGCAGCAACGGAATAACTGAAGGCAATGGAAAGGAATGGATATAGGTAGTGTTAAAGGGAGTAGGAAGGCCCAAAGCTAAAAGTTGGGCGTAAAGAAAGGAGCGTTCGTTAGAGAGTGCAGAACATTCGAATAATAGGATATGATTTGAATCACAAATATAAGAAGGCTCAAAAGCGTGAAGAGAGCAGAAAGTAGAGAAAAGCTAAAGAAAAACGAAAGCGAAAAGAAGGGAGTAGAGAATGATTGATTCTGAGTCTAATTAAGCAAACAACCGTGGAACGACGACAGACAGGAATAGAATGAAACCAAGGCAGGAAACGAGGAACCGGTTGAATAAGACGGTAGTATGAATAATGATTAGAAAATAAAGATGGATACAAGTATGGCCAAAGTCTGGAATGATTAGAGCGTGATGGAGAAAGAATGTTTGAAGAAGGGAAAGAGTCGAGGAAAGAACCATTGCGGGCGGCTGAGCGAGCTAAAGAGTCAGCTGAGTCATTGCTCTCAATATTGGAATGACTAGGAACCTATAGAAAGTCTATGAGAATGGAACGGGACGAGAACGAAGAGGAGACAAGAGATCGAATAGCGAGGATGGCACGGTCAGAAGAATGAGAAGGAGGAGAAGAGATGGCTTGAAGAACGCCTTTGGAATCGGAAACGATCAGGAATTTTCAGAGCATATAAAATGAATGGCGCGAAGAATTGAGATCGATTCGGTCGAAAAGATAGAGCAGAAAGAAGGAAGTCTGAAAGACTCAGAGTGCAGGAACGTAGGAGACGTATACGCACCACCCACGCCCCCATCACTCTTGGAGCCATCCGTAAAGATTAAGACATGGGAAGGAAAAGAAGAGTCCAGCAGCTGAAGAAATTCGAAGTTGACTACATTGCGAGAGGAAGAATTAGCTCGGATTGGAAGGGAGGAGAAATTGATGGGCTGTTATAATACGTTATGTGAATAAAACCGATTTACCCTGTGAAATCTGAATTTTAAACATAGATTCGCCCCTTTCTCTTGTGTTTAGGAAGAGAATGAAAAAAAAAAAAAAATCAGTTACACACGTCAATTAGAACGGACGCAATAGGCACGTAGCCGAAATGCTTAGCGTATTTATAAATGGGTAATCAGATGTAAGATAAAAGCATAGTAAATAATACGAGAGAGTAATGATATTTCAATTTCAACACTGATACGAAACTGGATAAAATCAATAATATATTCACATTATTACGAATTAAAATTATATTAAAATATTTATTAATAGGTGTGATATTGTACTATGTGTGAACGATGATAAACAGAATAATTAAAAAGCGGAGAAATATCAGAATTGTGTAAATCGAAGCAATGAATGAATATTATACAAAAACCGCATCATGTGACTGAACTGAGAAAAAATATAGTAAAAAAAGAAAAAAATTATGATTGGGTAAATTGACAACAGTCTTGCTGTTTATGTTTTCGATGCCTTTGATCTATAACATTGTTTCATATGTGCAGTCTTTGACCTGTTTTTCTTTCTTATTTACTTTTAAAAAGACTTTTCACATTCATTGTTTATCAAATTATTCCGGCAAGCATAAATGATAAATTAACCGATTCCTGACATTCAAATATGGAGAAATAATTTTAAAAACTTGGAATAAAAAGATAAAAATGAAAAAAAAAAATCACGGGTATTAAATTATTCAATCACATTGGAAATGTATTTATTATGTGTGGTTACTACTACATTCATGAAAACAGAATTTTTGCATTACACATTTTTACAACAGTGTGTATATTCAGTAATTCTTTTGGAATTAGTCATGGAAAAATATCAGGAATCTATTTACATACATTTTTAAAATTAAAATTGAATAAATGTGTATAATATTAAAAATTAAGTAGAAAACAATAAAATAACGTGTCGCTTATAGATTTTTCTTTTTTGGAGACACCATTTTTAAATACTTGAGTGGTTTGTTAAAGATATGTGTCAATATAAAGCGTGGATAATTGGATGTTTTTTACAAACTATAGAAATAATAATAATAATAATAATGTGTTGTTCAATAATTGAAAATTATAGTAGGGGATATATCATCAGCGGAGTGTGTGTAGCTATAGGGTTCGCGTAGTGTGTAGAGTTCTAATGGTGTTCAAGTTGATAAAATAGCAGGGGTAAGAGTGATCGAGTGAGAAAAATGTTTGTTATACAGATTTGTTTGATATAGTCTATTATTACTCAAAGAAAGAAATATATTTACAGAATCGGATGGAAATGAATTTATAAATGTAAAATAAATAAATTCCCCTTATTAACAAGCTATAAATAAGAGTAAATTTACACTTTAATAAGTTTAAATACTTCAATTTAAGGAAGTGTTTTCGTTCATAGCTCATCATTAATTATCAATACAGAGTACACTCAATTAAAACTAAAAACGTATGTTTTAATTGAGTGTCCCCGTATAATAAGCTAATGATATAGCTCGAAAACGTTTCTTTAAATTGAGATATTTTAATTTGAACTTATTAAAATATAAATTTATACTTATTTATTGTTTTTGTTAATAAGAGGAATTTATTTATTTCATATTTATAAATTTTAATAAAGAGGACGTCGATTTATCTACATTTAAAAGAATTTATCTCTATTTTTGAAACTATCAAAAAAAGTATCTTTATGAAACCTGAAAAAATAACATTGGTAATATATAAAATTTTCAACATTTAAATCTCATTGTAACGATAGACATCAATGTCTAATCTGAAAAATGCTGTTAACGATTTTTGTGAATCGCTTTAGCGCAATCACATCGGACGTAACAATATATGCATTAGAGTGTCTATCTGTCTCATTACTCCAGTTCTAGACAAATTTTTATAATTTCTGAAAATGCTTTGAGGCCATGTTGATAAATATTTTTGTCAGTCAATGCTGTAAAGATTTGTTATGATAAAATTTTTCTCGCACTCTCTCGCATTCTGAATCCGATTTCATACGTTTCACGACAATTCAACGATCGCTGCTGTTTAATACCTCCTTCCTATACATGTGCATGCATGCATACTTATACATTTACACGCACCTGCGCACATCCGGTAACAATACGTTTTCTGCAGTTCCCGCTATATAATGACGAAGGATGCTTATTGATGGCATCATATATATATTTCGAAATAGTCGGCGTGTTGGTAAATTTTTAAAGTGTAAAAATGTGTAACATGGTACAACAATTTTCTTCAAATTTCCTTCAAATTACTTCCAAAATTGTGTTCCGAGTGTTAAGACTCGTACGTTTTCATCAATCTGTCGGTATTTTATTTCTCCCGTGTATATAAAATCGATATTTTATTACTTCTCCGACATACATTACAACCTTTCCAAGTGATAAGATTAAAATCAAACATTTAAAAAAATAAAGTGTAAGAACGGAACTATTTTACGCATCAGAATTTGAAATCGGAGTACTAAGCTTCGATCGAAGATGCTTGTATAAATTATATTACCGGGGAAACGAATGGATGTGTGTCGAAAAAAAAAAGTACACTTGCCTTTTTATTACAGAGTCGATTTAGTTCTAGCATTATCCACGGTAAAAGATCAAGGATAGATGTATTCGTCCACAATTTTTAATTAAAAAGTTAAGTACAGACGAATTTAATATTGAAAGGAATGAGAAATAATGGAAAAAAAAAACAGCGCATATCGAGAGATTTTCCCCTTCTGAAAGTATATATCATCGCGGTGTGATGGAGGGTTCTGTGGAAATTACTTGTGTAAATAGTTTGAAGTGTCATCATAATATAATGTGACGTTCTTTGATAAAAAAGGAGAAAATATTATAAAATTAAGAGCATATAGGCTTCAATAATTAAAAGAAAAAAATTCATTTTCAAGTCTAGCGTTGATGCTTTCTCGAAATGAGTTAAATGTTGTATCGGCAGCGTATACAGTTTGAATAATTGAGGTGAAAGAATATCATTCGCATATAATCGGAAGAAATGGTTGTGTGATATATACAACATAGTTGAGAATGCGCTGAATAAGCAGAAAACAAATTTCACATTATTTTGGATGAGTAAAAGTCTTTGCTATTTCATACTTCCCGGATCATCAATGACCGCCACGAGTTTTTATTGCCAATTTTAAAGTTAAATTTTTTCCCCCTAAAATAAACACAAGTTTTCTTCACATATTTATTTTATAAATAACAATACATTTTTCACTAATATTCGTACTATTAATAATTTCCACCATCTTGATTTATATGTATTAATAATTTAAATAAACGAATTATCCCCCGTATATGAACATTAATAAAAATTACATATGTTATTGATTATATACTCGTAATAAAAAGTTTTTCCTTAAGATATTAATGATCTACCTCTAAAAATATGGAGCATATTTTTTTACTTTTACTTTTAAAGGTAATACTAAAAAAAATCAAAAAAATCGTCGATATTTATTTTAAATTTTTGATTTTTTTTCAGATTTTTGTGTATTTATAATAACTATTTTAGTTCTCATAGGAGGTAGGGGTTATAATACCCAAAACCTCCCCCCGTGGACACGGCCTTGGATCTTGCTACCTAAAGTATGCTATTTGAATTATTTCGATATTTCAAAAGATTTTTAAGATAACCGTTTGAATATATATATATATATATATATATCCAAGTCCTTTTTCAATAACAAATAACCTATTTTATCGCGCAGAAAAAAAAAAAGAAAAGAAAAAAAACGCGGTTTAATTTAAACAAAAAACAAAAACCTGATATCATTATCATGCAGAGGCTATAAATGGCATGAAGAGGAAAAATTGCAAGATTCATTAGTTATTCAAGAAGGCACTTCGGTGGTAGTGGTCATATTTATTGCAGTTGAACAGAATGAATGCCTTCTAAGAAGTTTGGCGGCTTGCAATAATCGCTGCATTGGGCACCGCCACTCTCGGGTTTAAAAAATTCAAATTTACTCGATAATGATCACAACCAGCAAAATTTACGGACGAGTCCGTGCGTGATAAATTCTGAAACATTATAATATCAAGGGAAGGAGGCTTCGAGCACATCATACGGTAATATTTTTTGCTTGGTTCTGCTATTTTTAAAGTCGATGCACTTCACTCTAACCTTAGAATGTGTCTTATGAAGGAATAAAAGGTGACACTATCCAAAGCAGATTCCTTTGCCGCAGCATCCATAGTCTTATTCATATCAATACCGAATAAGAGATATTTAGTTCAAAAAACAATTGCGCCAAGTACATTCCCAATACCTAACTGTTATATTATTTCACACTTACGGTTATGTCCGCAGTCTTAACCCCGTCAGAGGTATGAAATCTGCAGCGACGTCATTACATTTCGAACTCGTTTTCGTTTCTTTCTGGAAACCCCCTCCCATGTGTTGTTTTTTTTTTGTTTTTTTTTAATTAAAAAATTCTCATCAGCGTCTGGAAAATACTTCTTAGAATAATGTATTCAGGCATTGTAACACTCATTTTTTAAATTTCTATTTACGTATTCTTCAAGACGTACTTTCCGCTAAGAAGGGTGCCCTTTGTAAATATTAATGAACGCAACAAAATAGTTTTTATTGCACAATCACAAATTAAAACTCCTCGTAAGAAATTATTAATTTTAAACACAAAAAAAAATAAAAATTAAATTAATCTATATATATATATATATATATATATATATATATATATATATATATATATATATATATATAAATAAATAGGCAAAGACAAAACAGTTCAGTACCTCCTTTTTTTCTCCTCTGTTTATTAAACGATTTTCTTTTTTTTCTTTTTTTTTTTGTTTAACAGCTATATCTTTAGCGTTATCAGTAAAAAAAAAAAAAAAATCGAATTTTGGAAATTTTTTTGTTCCTTATTTAAATAAAAAATGAATACAAAAAATGAAAAATGAAATCGCTATAGCCGGTACTAAATCCGTTCTTATTAAATTTTTCTAAATAATCATTATTGTTGGCTTTTTCATAGCGTACTAGATCTTAAGGTGTCATTTAATATCACAATAAATGAGCGTTTCTTAGAAATTGTGATTTACTGTTATTTTATTGAATTTATTTTTTATTCAGTTATAATGGGCTACTAAACTGTTTTGTATTGTAAGTACATATAAAAGTGTATGTTCTGAGATATACGCAATAAAGAAATATTTAAGAGTCAGAAAAAAGAAAATTTGGAAATATGCAAATTCATATTGTATGTTTCTTCAAATTTTTAATAATAATTATGGTCGAATTTCGACCAACGGGGGCGAACACTAGTAATAATAATCAGATAAATGTATTCAAATTGTACTAAAGAAAGAGAGAAAAACAGTTTTAAAATTCCAAGAAACACGTGGCGAAACCTCTAGTGAAATTATGGGTAAACCTACAAAGATAGGTGCGTCCGTTTAACTGTACAAATATCGTAACAGATTGAGTTTAATGTCGCGTGTCACACGTTTAACGCAAAGTCATTCTCTGTATTTTCTGAAACCCACACACATAGAAGTCCGTGAATAAAACCGACACGCTTGGTGCGCTATTATGACAAATTTTATAATTACGATAAAATTTTTAAATCCATTTAACTTATTTAATTAAACTGGCAAAATGTAATAATAATAGTTTTCTCGATAAACATTAACGGCACGCGAAAGGTACAGTAACACCAGAAACAACGCGTGTATATATATGTACACCCTGTCAAGAAAGTATCGGGAATTGTTAAATAAAACGAACAATTTTTAATTTTCATCCAAATTTATTTTGTCACCTTCAAAATAACATCCATTCGAAGCGATGCACATATGCCAACGCTTTTTCCACTCGACAATGCACTTCTGATAGGCGGTTTCCGGGATGGCCTTTAGCTCTCGCGTCGCATTCGTCTTGATGTCATCAATCGATTCGAAGCGCATTCCCCGTAGCGGAAATTTGAGTTTTGAGAATAGGAAGAAGTCGCAGGGTGCTAAATCTGGTGAATACGGCGGTTGTTCGATGATATTTACCGAGTGTTTGGCCAAAAACTCATTCACAATTATGGCTTTGTGAGACGGCGCATTATCGTGATGGAGAATCCAAGAATTGTCGACCCACAAATCGTTACGTTTACGACGGATAGCCTCTCTCAAACGTCTCAAAACACTTAAGTAAAACTCTTTGGTGACTGTCTGTCCGGCTGGCACATATTCATAGTGTACCAAGCCTCGAATATCGAAGAAAACAATCAACATGATCTTCACTTTCGATCGGCTTTGGCGAGGTTTTTTCGGCTTTGGCGCGCCAATTGGCCGCCATTCGGACGATTGCTGGTTCGTAAGCGTGTCGTACTCGTACACCCATGTCTCGTCACCAGTAATTATCTTTTCCAAGAAGGTAGGATCCAAATTGGCTCGATCCAGCATGTCTGCAGCTACCTGTTCTCGGTACTTTTTTTGAAAGAAATTCAGGTCTTTCGGAACAAGCCGAGCCGCAACGCGTTGCATACCCAATTTTTCGTGCACAATCGTACGTACGCTCTCGTGTGACATGCCCAATCCATGAGCCATCTCTCTCAAGCTCACATGACAATTTTCAGCAACGATTTCCTTGATTTTATCGACGTTATCATCGGTCACACTCGTTGAAGGCCGTCCAGAGCGAGGCATGTCTTCGACCGTCTCCCGACCATCCTTGAACGCTCTGTACCACTCGTAAACCCGCGTTTTTGATAAAGCAGATTCACCAAAAGCCTTCTGTAACATTTTCAGTGTATCGGCACAAGAAATTTCGTTCGAAACACAGAATTTAACACAAGTACGTTGTTCAATATTTTCACTCATTGTAAAACTTCGACAAAACACTTCAAGGTCGACTGATTTTAACAGCTGCTGTAAACACACTGGTTGACAGATCGCGCTAAAAATAGGCATCATAATACAAAACAGTTGTACCAACCTGGAAAAAAAAAATGATCTGCCTAGCTATTACCCGGGAGATTTAAATTGACAATTCCCGATACTTTCTTGACAGGGTGTATATGCACAACTGAATGGAATGAATAGATGTTTGCGTCGAGTCTACCGATATTTTCAGACGCGAGCTCTAAACAATTCCATGCGTTTACTATTCGGGTAAGCATTTCGCTGCAAAGGTGAATCAGTATCTGAAACTATTATCTATATATTATGCTAGGCGGTATGCAATGTAGTCAGCCAACCGAAATTCTAGTACGCTGAATACCGATTTCCTAAAATTACTCGTTAATTATTTCATCTACAATCTCATATATAGCGATAATAAGATGCGTTGTCGGCAGCGAATAATTTACTTTTTATCCGTAAAATCGAATGTCTTTCTTTTTCATCTTTTAAGGTCATCAATCTTTTCGAAATAAGCGATTTGTCTCTGAGAGCGGTGAGTTTATTTCTTTAAATATATTTTTAACTTATTTTAATTGCCGATTAGAACAGGCTCGTGCCCAGAATTTTGAAATGGGAGGCGAGGGGTGGGTGCGGGTTTGAAAATTTTCTTTACAACATTTTTCACTAATATTCGTACTATTAATAATTTCCACCATCTTGATTTATATGTATTAATAATTTAAATAAACGAATTATCCCCCGTATATGAACATTAATAAAAATTACATGTGTTATTGATTATATACTCGTAATAAAAAGTTTTTCCTTAAGATATTAATGATCTATCTCTAAAAATATGGAGCATATTTTTTTACTTTTACTTTTAAAGGTAATACTAAAAATTTATTATTAAATTTTTGATTTTTTTCAGATTTTTGTGTATTTATAATAACTATTTTAGTTCTCATAGGAGGTAGGGGTTATAATCCCCAAAACCCCCCCGTGGACACGGCCTTGGTTTCGAAAATGCCTGGGGCTATTCACGGTGTACTTGCCTCGCGTCTTCTTTCATCTGATAAAAACTTCCGTTAAGAAGATTTTTAAAAAAAAATTGTTTTTGAAAAATTTTAGAAAAACGCAAACTAAACTCCGTTTCATCGCTGTTAATTGTGTTTTTACAACCGTCCTATCGAAATCTATTCTTCAGTTTGTTATTAAATCGGAATTCTTAAATAAACTCCAATATCCCAAACCGCTTTACATTCTTCATTGACGGCTCTAAGAAATCCCACTGTATCAGTGTACTATACTTTTTATGGCCCTCTCTAAGCTACTCCGAGTCCTTTCAACTGCCTTCTGTTCAATTTCCTACGTAGTTACTGTTGTCTCTGTTATTCGTCTGCGCTCTTAAGCCATACTTTATCTTTCCCCCGTTTTCGATTTTCGTTGGTTGTCCCTCTCCATATTGTCTTCTCCGCTCAAACAAAATACCGATCGTGTGTTTATTAAATGCTTATCTCTTTCTATTCCGCTTTCTACTCCAGCTTGCTGCGACTTGATTATATGACGCTTCTTATATCCTATGTTTTCCTTCTCCGCACATTGTTCCTATTATTTCTTTCATTCCTATTAACAACATTTAATATCGTATATAGATATAATTTATTCCTTCCTTTTCTAATTGTTTCTGGGTAAAGCAAACCTGAAAAAAAAAAAAAAAAAAAAAATACGTCGAGTCTACTTTAATTCTCTTTATTTCTACCTCCCTGATCACTGAAGTGACCTACAGGACCTGTTCCATAACACTCCACTGATTATATAATTCTTCTAACGCGTTCTTTGGTTTATAATCTTTTCTTTCGTCACTCTATCCAGACTGATTTCTTATGGATACACTTAAGGATCGAGGGCAACAACAGTTAACCGATCAGTTAGTTTGTATAGTTTTTTCTACCGAAAAATACCCGGAGTATTTGAATAATAGATGAAAACAAAATATATATATTATTTTTTTTTTATTTTTTTTTTAGACTCATCATTACACAGTTCCGAGACACTGGAAGGATAAAAAAATCGAATCATAATAATTGAAGAAAGAAAGAAAGAAAGGAATAAAAGATGTGTAGTGAGTAGAATGAGACAAACCGCTGAAAGTAGAAGAACACATAGCGGGGAACATTCTTCAATAGGAAAGATGATCAGCATTGTAAATTAAACTGCTGTCGTCAGGATGGGAAAAAAAGAAAAAAAAAGAGAGGCTGTTAAAGAAAAACGAAAAAGAAAAGAAGAGAGAGGAGCAAATTATGGTTACAGCGAAGACAACGAATGAAATAAAACATGGCGCGAGGATTAGGAAAGTGACTGCGGTCGCGAAATTAGGAAAAGCTGAATATAGGATTAATGAGAAGGAAAATTGAAAAATGTATTCGCGACATTTTAATTAACAAAAAAAAAAGAAAGGAGGAATATAAAAATATCGACCAGTTTTGGATATAAGTATTAAGGATATATGGTGCAGAACTTATGAAAACACCTATGTGAAAATTAAAGTCAATCTAATGAAAGTAGATATAGTAAAATTGTAAGAATTATTTAGTATAAACAAATGGATGGAATTATTCATTATTAAATAACGGATTATAAATTGGTAGGATACCGTTATTTTTCATTAATGAAATAAAGGCCTATGCAACATTTACTTTTTTTATTTTTAGCCTCGACTGCTTCTATTGCCACACACGCCGTATATTAAAATATTGCCGATAATCCAATACGCGCTTTTGTAAGATTAAATATATTACGCAAATGTACAGACTGTTCTATAATAAAACACGAATGTGTGTATTTCTTTTATCTTAAAATAAATAACATCTCCGTAAAAGCACGAAACTCGAAAATTAAATGCGTTATTAATTATTAAATAACGGATTATAATTTTTATGGTACATTGTCAGACACAATACGTTTTTTTTAATAAAATAAATATCCGCAAAATTTAATTGTAATATTCGATTATTTTTACCGGCAGCACGTGTTGTCACCTTCTATATAGCGTGTCGTTAATCTAATATTAAAATAATCGAGCATTATAACTAAAAAAAAAAAAAAAAAAAACAAAAAAAATTCGCTGAGACACTTATTTTATTAATGAAGGTATCATCACTCTGTATACAAATTACGATATACTACTAATGGTATCATTTAATATTTTATTATTCATTTCATTTTGCAAGCGATTTCTTTTCACAGTTTTATTGTCGACTTTTGTTTAATTTGTTTTTGCATGTCAGTGTGTGCTTTTTAATTCTACACCGTGTTGATAATAGTAACGTGGTATTTGTAATTTGATAGAATGCATTTTAATTTGTAATTTCAACAAGAAAGAGAAGTGCATATATCACGCGTCAGTGGACCGCTATTTCTTAAGAGCACATACATGTGGAATTAAATATAGCGTATAATAATAATAATTATCAATTGCCTCCTCCCCACTACTGGGAGAGGACGCAATATTATCGCTTTTAATTTTAATTTTACTTTTTCTTTTTTAGACTATTATTGAAAAATGCTAATTATTATACGGCCGCCAGGTTTGGCCGGTGTGACAATAAAAAAAAAAAAAAAAAAAAAAAAAAATGTAATTTATATTTATTTCTACTTATTATTTAAACTCCGTCTGTGTTCCTTAAACGCCTCGACGCGGTATTATTTTCACACGAAAAGAAGTTTTACTTTTCGCAGAGGAAAGAACTAGGTGTACTCAACGGGGTCAAAAGCATGCGAAATAATGACAAGAAGGAGATACATTTTTCTCGTGTCCGGGCACAAAGGCGGAAGCAACCGATTTTTAATGTAGCTTACCTTTTCTTTCTTCAAGCTGACACTTTTCCTTAAAGGCAACACAGAGGAGCGGTAAAAGCAAATTCGGTAAAGAAAAAAATAATTTACATACCACAGCGTCCGATTTCGAACCACACACCATCTTGGCCGGCTTTGTCGAATCTGCGTCAACGTGAAGCTGGTTTTTCGGGCTTTTTTTTATCTTTCTTACTTTTTCGTCTTCGTTTCGATCCTAGCAACCGTTTCGATATGGATGAATTATATAAATAAAAACGAACAGACATTCAGCACCGAACGCACGAACCGTAAACCATGTCTAAACGTGATTACACTAGCGGTAATTACGATAATAATAATAAATTCTCGTGCCGAGCTGTCACTAATGCTAATGCCAATGCTGCCACTTCGCAGCACACTCTATAGAAACGCGGCCCGATCGCGACCACCACGTACCATCACCACGGCGGCCGGATATTAACTTCGGTTCATATGCGCGCGAGTTCGTCATTGATTAAATCTGAAAAGGAACGCGATAAAAAAAAAAAAAAATCAGCAGAACAAAACGAAAAACGGACAAGAGTAGAGAGCAGCGAGGGGAAGCGTACACATTACCAAAAAAAAACGAAAAAAAAAAAAAGGCGGGGGATTAGGATTAGGATTAGGCGTCGTCTCCAACGGGGTGAGTGCAATCGGGCGGCGGGAGTCGGACAAAACTCGTTTCGCATTCGACTAGGAGAGAATTCCTCCGAAGAATCTCTTCGGAGCGACTCTGCAAATGGTATCTGCCTACGATTATCCTAGGGAAACGATTGATGGCAGCTTTTTTTTTCTTCTTCCGCGCGGTCCTTTACGTGGCATCTAATGCAGATCTCGTCGAAAGCGAAATCTAAAGCAAAATCTAAAGCAAAATCTAAAGCAAAACAAAATCATAGCCGTTGAAAGCTTAACGAGAAATCCGGCGGGAAATTTAAGAGAATATATGCGACCCGAAGTGGACGAAGATGACTAATAGTTTGTCGTCGGTAGCATTAATTAAATAAGCGTTATTCGGGTAAACGCAAACGGCTAATTAAAAGTTGCATTTCGAAATCGTCGGCATAAACGAAACCATTACGTTTTCGAATTCTCATATCGAATTATTTCACCGTAAACAACTGCAAACGAGATTTCAGCTACAGAGTGAGTCACAAAAATCAAAAATGTTTGCACTATCGTCAATTTCACATTATAATGGACCCGAAAATAATGTAAAAAGAAGTATAGTAAGAAAATTGCGAAGGCTATTTGATAAAGTGGGGTGTGATGAGGAAATATGCGTACACAGAGACGACAGCAGCGAAGGAAGAAGAAGAGGAAAACAAAAAAAAAGCGATAACGTAGAATAAAAACCCAAATTTACAGCTCACAAAAATGTTTGCACTTTCATATACAGCGGGATTAATACCTTTTTTTTATAATCACAGAATGAGTCATCCCTGAATGCGAGGTAGTGAGTAATATGTTCCGAGATAACTGCACGAATGAATCTGCTTACGAGAAAACCTTCTACTGTGTGCATTGTACGCGTGAAAAAGTCAGACGTACAACTTTGAAGGAAAGTGTGATTGAAATTCGAAGGATGCCCCCGATAAACGAACGTCCCCGGAGAAGATATAATTCTCGTGGGGTTTGGCGCCGAAAGAATGGGAAATCGTACAAGAAAATATGCGAGATGCTTCAAATACAGGAGAGGTCGGTAAAATACATCGTCGAACGATTCAAAAAAGGGGAAAATCGAATTGATCTCTGTAATATAGGCCCGGTGGTCATCCACGGATTTTCAATGCGCATGAAGAACGTCGAATTTGTGAGGAAAGTGAAGAAAAATCCGCAACTAAGCGCTCCCAAACTGACGACTGAAATAACAAGCGAGAACCAATTCACTGACTCCAGCAGCCGATATGCATCTCCAGATTACACTACCACTTTTTGCGTTTTACAACTGATTTCAGGTTGTATGGTTTTTTATTCTGTTTTCTTTTGTCCCCACGCTGTGTGGATCGTCCGTCAGACTCGAATATTAACTTTCGTCACGAAAGATCACACGTTCCTCCAGAAAGCTTTATCCTTCCCGAAATACTCCCGGGCGAACTGTAGCCGCCATTTACGGTTCTTTTCGAACTGTGCGGTTTTCTGCGAGCTATTCTTCCTCAATATTCTACACGCGCGGTATTCGCATTCGCTTGCTTCTCCGTGTTCACTTGTTATTTCAGTCGTCAGTTTGGGAGCGCTTAGTTGCGGATTTTTCTTCACTTTCCTCACAAATTCGACGTTCTTCATGCGCATTGAAAATCCGTGGATGACCACCGGGCCTATATTACAGAGATCAATTCGATTTTCCCCTTTTTTGAATCGTTCGACGATGTATTTTACCGACCTCTCCTGCATTTGAAGCATCTCGCATATTTTCTTGTACGATTTCCCATTCTTTCGGCGCCAAACCCCACGAGAATTATATCTTCTCCGGGGACGTTCGTTTATCGGGGGCATCCTTCGAATTTCAATCACACTTTCCTTCAAAGTTGTACGTCTGACTTTTTCACGCGTACAATGCACACAGTAGAAGGTTTTCTCGTAAGCAGATTCATTCGTGCAGTTATCTCGGAACATATTACTCACTACCTCGCATTCAGGGATGACTCATTCTGTGATTATAAAAAAAAGGTATTAATCCCGCTGTATATGAAAGTGCAAACATTTTTGTGAGCTGTAAATTTGGGTTTTTATTCTACGTTATCGCTTTTTTTTTGTTTTCCTCTTCTTCTTCCTTCGCTGCTGTCGTCTCTGTGTACGCATATTTCCTCATCACACCCCACTTTATCAAATAGCCTTCGCAATTTTCTTACTATACTTCTTTTTACATTATTTTCGGGTCCATTATAATGTGAAATTGATTAGAGTGCAAACATTTTTGTGACTCACTGTACATTACAGTTAATACATTACAAAAAAAAACGCTAATCTTCAATCGAGAAGTAGAAATCGCGAACTTTTTTGGTTTTTAGTTCTTGAAAGTCGAAAGAAAAATTATCAATTAAGGTATTGCTATCTCGTTATGGCAATGGGATATTTCTTTTCTTTTTTTTTTTGATTTTACTCCAATCTAAGAAACGGCAAAATCTTTGACAAATTGCATATGTGTCAGCCAAATACTGAATGACTTTCTCTATCTAATTTTTGTTGCATGCTTAATGCGTTATCATCACGATCGTGCTTTGGAGTTGGTTGATACGCGTCATCAAAATTGATTGTTAGACCGTCACCAGTAAAATCATTACATGTTATCTTAATTTTAACCTTGAAATATTCAGATCGAAAATTTGCAATTTATAACAAATAAACGATAATCAAAAAGTTTTCCGTTTTCGTAGAAAACTTTTTTTCTTGTTATTCTTGCCAATTATATTCTACCGACGATGCCCATTATTATTACAATCTATTTAGGTATCTGTCATACCTATAAAAAAAAGCTGAGTACAAGCCGACACTGAAGTACCAAATCGATAAACTATTCGTAGAAATTCGTACCTATTTTTTTAAATGTACATTTTATTTTTATAAATAAAAGGGGGAAAAAACAATCACATTTGGTATTGTGCCAGCCATTTTTACTTCCCCTATTTCTGTTGACATTAAAATCTAAACTTTTTTCTAATTCTTAACAATGTCCTTAGTCTCTGGGGCATTGTACGTACGTATATTTTTAATACGTGTTTGCCTGAATGAATGATTATTATAGGTAAAAAATTAATTTTGCTCGGATGAGATCTAGCCCCCGACCGTGGTATTTATCATTGCCCGGATTTCTTTCTTGAAAATGCCGCTTTTGATAATTTGGTCGTTTTATTTTCGATAATATCGCATCAGTTTTTTTTGTTTTTTTTTCGTTTTTTCTTCTTCTTTGATTAACGTTCCGTGTACTGCCGCCTAGGCCAGAGGCACGGATAAGATAAGAGTTAGATAGAATGGAATAGGTTAGTGGTCTTGAGAAAACGTAGGAGAATTTTGCCGCGGCGATCAGATAGGATTTCGGAAAGGTTGGACGACTGGAGAATTTGTGCTCCGTATGAATTATAGGTTGGACAGCTGACGAGTAAATGTTGGATTGTGATAGGAGAATTGCAATTATTGGAACACAGTGGAATAGGTTGTCTGGACAAGAGGTGACTATGAGTGATTTCGGAATGTCCTAAGCGGAGTCTTGTGACAGCGATTTCATTCTTCCGATTATTGGTGAATAATGAGGTTTCCCATGGTCGAATAGTATATCTCGAATTGAGTTTCGTTTTTTAGCAAAACTAGCTCTATTCTATCCGGCAGATGATACCTTGCTTACTACTACAAAAATTAATTTTTTTTTAACTATCATTTTAAAATGAGAAATTCGTGTGTTTTCAATGCAGATTACACCATTTGTTAAGAATAATTGTATTATGCACTCGATGTTTTGTTGTTTGATTTTTTTTATTTTTTTTATTGGATTTTTTTTAGGCGCGCCGGCGACTTAGACACAACAACTAGGAAAGTTAAAATAAAGGGTTAAATCCAGCGAGACGATTAGAGATAGAGAATAGGAAAGATTGAAGTACAGGGATTTATTCGTCATTTTTTCCATCTCTTCGTTAACCTCTTTTATCTGTCCAGTACGATATCTTTCATAATACTCTACCTTTTTTGTGGTAATTCGCTATCTTCTGAATATGCTATAGACGACTGCTTGAATATCCGACCAACGTGAACAACCGAAAACTGGTTCATTATTATAAATATCAATCGAAATAAAAGAAAAGTGATATATAGGATGTAATTTATTTTATAAAAATATATTAAATACTTCAGTAATAGATAACAGTTTATTGGATGTTTTTTTTTTTCGTTTTTTAAAAGGCTCCTCAATCAAGGATCTTCACCCAGAAACAATCAGAAATTGAAAAGGAAATTTATATAATAAGACAATGTGTAGAAGGAAAAGGCAGGGTATAACGGACACAATAAGGAGCAGGAAGCCCAAGCCTAAGCAGATCGAGAAATACAAAGTTGAACGCTCCACCGAATGAACTGGAAACTCAAAGAACAAACAGTTTTTTTGATATATACATATATATATAAAACTCGGCCATTTTGGCCACGCAAGGGGCTGTGCCCCTTAACCCCTCTTGCTTTCATTTCTGTCTCTTTCTCTTCTATACTTTGTATAAAATGATCAAAATTTACAACATAATTCTTACTGGCATCAACACAACAAGAAAAACAAAACACAGTCATAAAAATCCTATCCTAACATTTAACTTTCATTACGTAAAATTAAGATATTGTTTCGTTACATTTTTCGTTACATATTTCGTTACATAAAATTGTGACATTTTTTAAATAACACTAACAAAAATCCTATAAAATATAACAAACGTTACATAAAATTAGGACATTTCTTTGGGACATTTTACGTTACATAAAATTGGGACATTTTTTTGGGACAGTTTTTCGAATGGGGGGTAGCCTAAGAATTACGTTGTAATTAATACACCATCATCATAGAGTCATATCGCCCGATTTCGAGAATCGTGACTACCTATTTGTACACTAGCAGTACAGAATAGGCAGCGCTCATGGCAATTGTTTATATGCAGTACGAATGTATACGCACGCAAGACCACACCCGGAACTGATTGGTGATCGTTTGATTTATCGATATACAAGTGCAACCTCGCGTGTGTCTGCTGTGTGTACTAAACTAGCGAGCATATGATGGTATGCATGCTTGCCATTGCCATCCACGTGATTATTAGCGAATATTTAATTTAATTCTCTGTAATAAGTTCTGTCGTCGCCCGGGATTGAACCCGTAACCTCTGTAACGGAAGTCAAGCGTTCTAGCAACTAGGCTATCGCGGCGACATATATATATATATATATGAAAGTCGAAAAATGTATCTAATCTTTATGTGTGCACGAATCTCATGAATTACCGAAGCGATTTTGGTCTGATTTTTACGAGTGGATACACTGATTTCTGCATAAGGTTTTAGTGCATAATTTATAATTTTCTGAGGTGATTTAGCCGACCTATGAGGGTTTTTGACAAAGAAATGGGGAAAATAGAAAGGTAGAATACACCCAATAAAATAAAAAAAAAAAATCGTATAAAATATTTACTATAGGAAATATTTTAAGTAAAATAATTCTCATGATAAATATAAATTGACCGAAAAAATTTAAATAAAATAATTACTATGTCAAATATAGGCCTTAAAAAACATTTTATTAATTTCGGACACAAGTCAAAAAAACCCTCCTTCCGTTTCTTCTCTTTTATCTCAAAAAAAAAAAAAAAAAAAATTATTTCTTATTAGTTTTAACAGAGAAATATAGAATAAAGCAACAGTATTTTTGATGGTTGTTACCACCGGGGAAATGTTATTTTCGTTTAGATTCTAAACCCTCGCTCAACTACTGTGATTTGTTGTTGTAGAATGTACTTAAACTTTATTTTAATTATGTTAACTAGAAATATTCAAAAAAGAAACGGAAACTGAAAAATTGGAAATATAGAGTTCATCATATAAAAAAGAGAAAAAATGAAAGATTTAAGCAGGCTTTAATACACCAGTTAAGCCGCGGATAATAACTAGCGTTCTTTTCTTAAATTTATTGCACGATTCAGTCTTAGCACCACTGAATCTAAATAAGCATCTCATGTAACAATAAGATAGTTAATATTAGTTTATTATAACGTTAAATATCTGTATGTTTGAAGTACATATTGCAGTGGTTGCATATCCAAATGAAACAATTTAACTATATACGAAGTCTATCGGATTTAAGCCGTATGACGTTTTATCCAGTAGATGGACAGCCTCTGCATGAACTTGTGAGATCAGCCGTTACACGTGCGCTGTTGCAAATTGTTCTATAACGTCACTGACCACTGATATGCGCAGATCACGATGCATGTCATCATTATGCAGGTACCGATTGGCAGCAACGACTGCACCACGTAGAATGACGTTTTGTTATAGTTGGCTGTACATTCCCACGAAACAATTCCATCGGTGATCCATAATGGGTTGATGATTTGTTTATGTAAACACAACTTGCAAGATTCATCCAGTGATGAGATTGCCTTCCTAGCAATCAATGTAAATGTCGCGTCGTTAGCTTGATTTAAGTTTCCAAGGCATTCTAAAGTCTAGGTGCACTCTAAGATATCTGGCCGAGTCTGCCTGCGTAATAGGTAGACTACTCAGATACACTCTGTGTTCATGATTGACTGCTGTCAATGTAAAATTAACACGAATTGATTTTGTCTGATTAAACTTAACCTTCTAATTTTGCATTCGGAACTGCTATTTGTAGTTGTACCGTGATCTCATCCTGATTATCACTCACGAAAACAAAACTGCAGTGTCATGTGTAAATGTGGCTGTTGTAGTTACATCATCTGTTGATAAATCACGTATGTATTATAGGTATAAGATAGGGGATTCCAAGACACGACCTTGCGGAATCCTAGCGTGTATCTGATAAATTGCTGATTCGACTTGTCCATGTACGCCACTCGAAACTGCCGATCAAATAAATACGACTGCAGTAGTCGATAAAAGTTGCGAAGCTGGAAAGTTCCTCAATTTGAAGACAAGAACCTCGTGCCATACTTCATCGAATGCTTGCAAAACGTAGAGGAACACTGCAAGATTGTATTTTTTTTTGATTCCAACGATTGATGAATAACCGATACAACTCGATGGATCTAATTGATTATCTAAAGATGTTAACGGAAGTTAAACTGATGCACCGGGGTAGGCTACTATTAAGCAGCCTTTCCAATAATTTTGAAACGGCATAAAGAAAAGAAATCGGTCGATAGGATATTACAACTCTTCTTCATCCGGTTTATCTGATTTTTTTATTTACATAATCGACACTATTTTGAGGCATCCTGGTATGTACTTTAAACGTCGGCATGCGTTAAACAAATGTGTGAAAAGAACCTCACTGCTTTACGTGTTAATTCTCTTCAAGTACGATTGGAGCAACCTCATCAATTTTAGGTGTTTTTCTTTCATGTTAAAATATTGTTACACCTAATTTCCGCTGCAATTTCTTTAAGAGTGAATGATTTGCCTGGTAAACTGGATTTGGATCCATACATGACGAGGATGTGACATATTCGACAAATGTTTCGAAAAA
Organism: Icerya purchasi; assembly: GCA_039619475.1. Lineage (NCBI taxonomy): Eukaryota > Metazoa > Arthropoda > Insecta > Hemiptera > Monophlebidae > Icerya > Icerya purchasi. The sequence continues at coordinate 541,331,250 of CM077115.1, forward strand.
AGTTTAGCTTTTTTCAAAAAAGTCCTGTTCAGCCATATTATCCATATCGTCACGCAAAGTGGAATTCTGACAAGCGGGCTATTCATTCGTCTGGAGTCGCTTTCCACAGAGAATAATTTCTGTCTCTTACAAGATAGGCTTTAAATGTTTCTAGTTTCACTTTTTCATTTAATCGCGCGTTAAATCTTTTGAACGTATTTCTAAAGGTTTCGATTCCGCGAAATATGGCAAAGTTTTCGGACTCCACAACGTTCCGCTACTTTTTCAAGGACCGCAAGAAGATGCATTATAACTTGGGACATTGTTGCTTACAGTGTCAGTTGCTGCTGTCGTGGTGGTCACACGAATAATTGTTTTAATGAAATTCGCAATGCGCTAGCTGATCTCCATTGTTTTAATGCTGATTTTAAGATTGAAATGCTGATTCAGAACTCATCATGAAACGAAACCGAATTTGTTGCTTCGGAAGTGAACGTTATACTTTTTCTTTTTTCCTCCAAATCCCTTTCCTATCCAACAGTTATACAGGAATTCCCTAGTTATATCGAATCCCGTTTTCCTTCCCATATGGCTATTTTTACGGATGGTTCGAAAGGGCCTAATGGAGTTGGAGCTTTTTTCATCATTCCGAGCACTAATTTCTCTGAATCTTTTCGTCTCCCTTCCTTTTGTACTATCTTTACGGCCGAGTTAATGGCCATTTTACGCTCCATAATCCATATTTTCTCACATTGTTCTTCATCTAAATATTTAATTATCTCCGATTCCATTGGGTGTGCTCTTAAAGCTATTTCCTCTCATATCCCCTCTCACTCCTCTGACCTTATCATCCTCCGTATTCGCTCTCTCATTCACACTCTCTTCTCACTTCCACGCTATCCGCATTGATATGCTCTGGGTGGTCCCCAGTTATATAGGGATAGAGGGTAACGAAATATTCCTTGGCTCAGATTGCCGTATCCTCCCGCTTTTTTTTCTCTAAAATTCCCCCGTTTCTAATTTACTCCCATTGAGCAAAAAGTCTCATGTTAGATTTTGGTCAGATTTTTACGTTTCTTCTTTTTCCAATCAACTTTCCTCTTAAATTTTTCTATCCAACCTAATCTTTCCACACGGCCTTGATTTTATGATTTTCCTTCGCTCCTTCGCCGCTCCGTTATTGTCCCTATTATCCGTTTACGTCTGAATCATACTCTTCTTCCTTCCTCACGTTATCGTTTTCATCTCGCTTTATCATCCCCTTAATTATCCTCTCCATCCTGACGACGAAGCCGTCTGTGATCATGACCATATCCTCTTTGAAAGTCCATCCGTCGTGAACGAACGCATTTCTTTGTACTCCAATCTGCTATCACTCAAACTCTCTACTCCTTATTATCGTTTCCGTCGATCTCAGTTGTTCCTATCCTCAGTTTTTTTTTCTTATCAATATTTGATACCGACTCTACATTTAACAGATCCTTCTCCCTCGTTTCGTTTCTGGGCGAAGATCCTTTGTTGACATGCCCAAAGGGGGGTTAAAAAAAAAACTTTTTCTTTTAATTATTGTATGTTAACAGTGTGCGTGTATGGGGCCCGATGAAAGATCGACTAAGTTTGCGGTGATGGACGGCCTGTGGAAAATAAGTGAATGATATCCAGTGCGGTTGAAGTTAGCAAAGCCCCCTGGTCTCTCTCTGTGTAAAAAATTTTTGGCAAAAATATTTTTGATTTCTTTTTCTTTCGGCTTTTTATTTTATAATATAAAAATGTAATAGAAATGTGAAATATTTCAATTGAGTCAGAAATAATTAAAACGAGAATACTCGAATAGTATTTTTCGTAGTTTAATGCGTGCGTACCCTCGATGCGATAGGATGAGGAGCCCCCTTAATAGGGGTTTACAAGCGAAGCGAGCAGGGATTAACAAAATAATTTTGGCAGACATTTTTTTTCTTGTTTTTATGTTTACATCATTCTCAATGTTATAAAGAGCAGTGATGATAATTAGTCACAGAGTTCGGTGTTAGCGAACGGAGCGACAGAGAGCAAAACGCTTTGATATATATAAAAACAAAGACGCTAAATAATCACCAAAATAAAACGCATTATTTATAATAATTAAGTATAAGTTGCTAGGCAATCGCAAAAGCGGCGACAAGTAAGCCCCTCATGGCGGAATTTTAAAATGAAATTTAACTAAACAAATTGTGCTTAGTTTTATGCCGAATTGTACTGATAATTTAGAATTGTATGCCGCATTGCACGGAGTATTAACGAAAATTGAACAATTTTAAGATTTTTGAAAAACGATTGTTCCTGCAGAATAATAGTTTGGCTCCAAATTGTGCGCTGTAGGCAAAAACATTTTACGCCGCATCGTAATAAGAAATTTTTTCAAAATATGTTATAACTTGACAAAAAAACTTCTTCAAAATTTCAGAACGAATTTTTCGAAAAACCATCGTATCCGAAAATCGTATTCTGTTCATGTCGATAACTTGATTACGTGTTCCAATTTACTTAGTAATGTCGTAAGTTTGTGAAATAATAAAAATTGCAAATGACGGCCTAAAATAAAAATACAATAATTTAGGAATTTAAATATCTTGGGATAACATTAGATAAAGGTCTAACATGGCGAAACCATATTGACAATATTGCGGGAAAAGTCAGGTAAACTATATTCTTGCACTGTATAAATTAAAACAAGGTATGACACGCAAAAGCTTAATAATTCGAAGTAGTAATAATGTCCAGAATTAAATACGGAATCGGAATTTGGGGCGAGGCGAAAATTACAGAAATGAGGAAAATCAACAAATTGCAAAAAACATGTTTAAAACTGGTCTTACACAGTGAAAGAAAAATGCATTAGCTCTCATCATACTTGGTGGAACAAAAATAGCGGAATGTCACCAAAAATGCTTTATATTATTACAGAAAATTACTGAGTATGCTAAACTCGAAGATAGGCAGTTACCAACTAGAACAAGAACGTACAGGACTAGAAATTGCGATTAATTCTTACTATGTACGATCTAGGGGGATTCAAAATAGACACAATGTAGAGAAAGATGTTTTAATAAAATTAATGGGGAAGATACCAAAGGAAATTTGGAATGAAAAAAATCTGGAGATATGGATAAACGAGGTTAATATTTGGTTGATAGCATGATGTAAAGAGCAATAAAAATAATAATAATAATAATAAAAAAACAAAAGGTATCGTAATACTAGTAATAACCACTTATAACATTGACTAGCCGTTGACATGAGACTCGTTACTATCTCCAGTTTTAAGCTGCTAATGAGAGAGTGGTAGTTTTATAAAAATTATATTGTATTATTGTAATATATAAGTGTTATCATATTAAGGTATTATGTAATAGGAAATATTATTTCAGATGATGGTATAATTGTAATTCTTCTTTATAGTGCCATACTTAATTCCTGAGCGTCAGCGACTACACCTATTCGTACATCTCAGCTGTACAGATACAGTCATAGTGTTCATAGCAATTATTATATGCAATACGAATGTGTACACACGCAAGAAGACTACATTTGGAACTGATTAGTAATCGTTTGATTTATATCGACATATACAAGTGCAGTCCTATTTATGTCTGCTGTGTATTGACCTAGCGCGCATATGATGTTGTATGTGGTGGTTTGCCATTGCCTTCCACGTGATTATTAGCGATTATATTTATTTTAATTCTTATAATAAAAGTTCGTCGTCGCTCGAGATCGAACCCGTGACCTCCATAACGGAAGTCAAGCGCTCTAGCAACTAGGCTATCTTAACGCATAATTGTAATATAAATGATAAATAATGAGAGTGTGGATTTTGTATTAAAGTAATATATAAGTGAACACTTTTTATTTTGTAACAAAAAGTAGTACTTAAGTGAAGTTGATGTTATATTGTACAAATAAATTATATAATTATGTTTGGGACCCACAGACGGGCTAGTATCTTTTGGAACTTGCAAATTATTATTAAAAAAAAAAAAAAAAATACTTAGATGCAACATTTTTGGTGAGGGGGGTAGTTACGAAAATATTTTTATAATTATACATATATATATATATATATATGTATGTGCGTGTATTATTATGAAATATATATTTATTTATAAATGGTACACTAAAGCCTTGTAGTCAATTATTGTATATGCAATATTCGAACACTACAATAAAAACAAATAAAAAATAATAATTTCTATAGAATTCATAAAAATTTTAATTTTCTTTTCTTTTGTCAAAAATTGAAAAGAAATAAATTTATTCTGAATTTCGGTCAATTCAATTCAAACAGTTATAATTTCGCAGACATTTCGTGTGGGTGAACCCAGAAAACCCCCCTCAGATACGGCCCTTTTGTATTGTATGAATCATAAAACGACTCCGCATTTTTGCTAATAAATATACGCGGTGCATATGTTTTGTTTTTACTAGTTGTGTTTCTGTAATTTCAAGTAGTTTTTTTTATTTATTTGAATAGTTTTTTCAAAGTGAATTTAAAAAATTGTTACTGTGTTCTTATTCCATTCTTTTATTTTTTCTCCCGTGTAAATCAGGACAACAAACCCCCTGCGGATATCCGATATGACTATATCTCGTTTATTCGAAATATATACGATATGTTTTTGAAAGTGCATATAAAAATTTTGATTTTTTTTTTTTTTTTAATGGGTTTGTCAACATGGGCATTGGCCCAAGAACAGTGTAACAGAGGGGTAAGAGATGCTCAGATCCTCACACGATCAGAGATAGCCGACAGAAAGGAATCAAGAGCTAGAATAACCGAAGGAGAAGGAAGGAAGAGAATGATTGAAGCACAGTATGGAGCGGGAATACCGGGGTTTGTAAGAGGAATGCATAAAAAGAAGCTTGCTCAGTGAGAGAATAACGGAACAACGAGGAAGGAAACAAACCATAAAACGTAGGCGGCAAATTGCGGAGCGGTTAGAACGGCGCATAGAAGGAAAGTTAATAAACCAAGGGAAATGTGGAAGGGACGGTTTAATAGACAAGAAAAAGGAGTTCGGGTTGGAGAATGAGGAGACGTAGTAGGAGTTAAACCATAGTCTGGAATGAGCAGTTGCAGACAGAAGAGTAATATTGGAAGTTTAGAAGGCAGGAAGAAACCTACCAGATGATCGAGCAAGTCCCTCGATTACGGCCAGGAATCCAAAGAAAATCCGTTTGGATTAAGTGGGAAAGGAAGAGATCATGAATCAAGGAACGAATAAGACGAATGACGTAGTCAGTTGAATGAGAAGAGAGAGGAGATGTGATAGTCTGCAGCATGCTTTGAGCATCCGACAGGATGAGGAGACTGCGAGAAACCGGTAAAGATTTGATAAAAAGAAGGGCACGCAGAGTAGCAGAAGACTCAGCATAAAAGATTGAACAAGAGAAGGGAAGTTTAAAGGGCTCGAAGTAATTGAAAGAAGGACAGAAGGAAGCTGCACCAACATCATTGGGTCCCTTGGAGCCATCCGTGAAGATTAAAAAAATTTTAATAACTAATGTCGTGTAAAGAGGTAAATATTGTAATTTTTTTACTTAATTCCCATTTTAATTACTCTTTTTTTATTTTGTAATAAAACATATTTTTTTTGCCCGCATACGGAAAAGTAATCGATAATAAGGATTCCCGAGTAGTAAAAAGAAAAGGGGAAAGAAAGGGAAACGTAGAAAAAGAAAAAAAATTTGATCGGAAGGTAATTTTGTTTTTATTCTTTTTTTTTCTATTAAACTGATATGAATTCCATGGGGCGCAATCTTACTGGCAAACCTGTTTCTTTCTCTGCGTACCGTTCTACTAACCGTTTTTTTTTTTGTATTTAATTCTTCCAGATGTGGTCGTCGAATTTGCTTCGTTTTGGATTTCAGTCGGTATCTTTTCCAGTAATTTATCAGTACTGTTTCTTCTACGTTGTCTATTTTCTTACTCACAACCTTCTTTTTCCACTCCAAAGAATCCCCCCGTCTAATTTCCTTCCGCTGTGCAAAGGTTTTCATCTTACCGGTGGCTCTAGGGAGCCTAGTGGTGTCGGGGTTTGCTTTATACTCCCCGATTTTAATTTTTTCGAATCCTTTCGTCTTCCGCCTATCTGTTCTACTTTCACAGATTAATTAATGACTATCCTACGTGCGATTATTTATATTTCCTCCAATCGTAACTTCTCCCACTATCTGATAATATCTGACTCCATGAGTGCCCTTCAATCAGTTTAACTCAATGGGGTGGCGATCCCTATATTCTTATTTCCCTTTACAAATCTATTATCCGTTCCAAATTTGATTATTGTTCTTTTATTTATGGTAGTGCGTCCAAGACACGTCTTTCCAAACTAGATGTAATTCAGAATTCTTGCCTTCGTCTCTGTCTTGGCGCTCTTAAATCCTCTCCAACCACTGCTATTCTTGCTGAATCCAATTCGTCACCCCTATCCATTCGTAGATCTTATTTAGGCTATCGTTTCCTTGTTAAACGTCTTCCTCTCGCATCCTCTACCCTTGTTCAGTCTTATCTTTCGATTTATAATAGCTGGCGCTTCACTCCCAGCAAAACCCCTATTCTGGCTTTTATTTCACATCGTCTAGGTTCATTTTGGCCGTATATTATCTCGTTCAATAATCTCCCTTATTTTTCCTTCGACTTCGCTGACATCTGTCATCCTCCTAAGGTATTTATCCTCCCCTCATTTGCAAAAAATCTCCCCCAAGCCGTAATTAAACAGGTATTCTACAGCACTATCAATTCCCTATTTCCCTCTCATGTTACCATTTACACGGATGGTTCGAGGGGGCCTGGTGGTGTTGGTGCTTCTTTCATCCTTCCTGATTTTAACCTCTCAGAATCTTTTCGACTTCCTTATTTCTGTTTCATATTCACAGCCGAGTTGTTGGCTATCCTTCGCTCTATTATTTTCATTTCCTCGAATCAATTTTCCTCTAAGTTTTTAATTATTTCTGACTCTTTGAGCGCCCTTCAGGCCATATCCTCTCCCCTTCCTGATCATTCGTGTGACTTTGTTATCCTCCGTATACGTTCACTCATTCACAATCTTTCCTATCTCCATTCAGTCAATATTGATCTGCTGTGGGTACCTGGCCACTCGGGCATATTTGGCAATGAAGCGGCTGATTCCTTGGCTCGGGCTGCTGCTGCTTCCTCTCGTCTTTTTTTTAAAAAAATTCCATCCGTTAACCTGCTATCAGTTTGTAAAAGCTTTCATATCCGATTTTGGTCGGATACCTATGTTTCTTCTTTTTCCAACAGTTGTTCCTTTTACCTATCAGTCCAGCCTACTCTTCCTTCATATTCATGGTTTCTTTTACATTCCTCCCTTCGTCGTTCTGAAGTTGTTTCCATTGTTCGTATGCGCTTTGGCCATTCTTTGCTGCCTTCTTCCAGATTTCGTTTCTCCTTGGTTTCTTCTCCACACTGTCCTCTACATCCGGATGATGCAATTATTTGCGACGCCGATCATGTGTTCTTCCAGTGTTCATCCCTCTCGGTGGAGCGTTCTGCCTTATATTCTTATTTGCTTAAGCTTGGACTTCCTACCCCTTATTGTGCATCCTATATCCTGTCCTTTCCTTCCCCACTAATTATTCCTGCTATTTGTTCCTTTTTAGTTAAAATTTCTGATCGAATCAAAATATAACCGACTTCTTTCCTTACCTTTTGTTTCTGGGTAAAGGTCCTTGGTTGACGAGCCCAAAAAAAAAAAAAAAAAAAAAAAAATCAGTTTAACTCGTCCCCTTCCCTCTTCACACTTCATATCATTCTTCGTATACGATCTCACATACACACAATCTTTCCTTTCATCACTCTATCCGTGTTGATCTGCTGTGGATTTCTGATGTCATAGAGGCATGGAGCGTAATGAAATGACGGATGCTTTGGCTTAATGTTGCTGCCCGTTCCCGCTTTTACTTTAAAACGATCCCTAGTACTAATCTATTGTCCTTAAGTAAGAAATTTCACTTTCAATTTTGGTCGGATACGTGTATCCTTCCTTCTTTTAGCAATGATAGTTCCGTCTACCTCTCAATTCAACCTAACCTTCCTACTTATTCTTGGTTCTCAGAATTCCCTTCTCTTCCGCTATTATTCGCCTACGTTTCAATCACACTTTATTGCCCTTTTCCGGCTATCGTTTTTTTTTCAGTTTCCTCTTCTTATTGTCCTCTACATCCTGATGAAGTATTTATCTGTTATGCCAATCACATTTGGTTTTAATTGTTCTGCTCTTTCTGCTTTATTTACTCCTCTTAAAGTTAAGACTTCCTGCTCCCTATTGTACTTCCCATATCCTGTCCTTTCCTTCTCGATCTGTTGTTCCTGCCATTGGTTCCTTTATTTCTGCCATTTTCAATCAAATTAAGTTTTAATTAGTTAAAATTCTTCTTCCTACTGTTTCAGCGTGATGCCCCTCGCTGTCGAGCCCAAATAAAAGAAGAAATAAAAAAGAAGATTCTAGTCGGACATATGTACGCTTCCGTTTTTTTCTAACAATTGTTCTTGTTAACTGCCTGTTCGTGCCTAATCTTCCTACCAATCCGCGGTTCTATTTGTTTCCTTCACTTCGCCCTTCTGTCGTTGTCCCTACTATTCGTCAGCGTTCTTAAGCCATAGTCTCTTATCTTCTTCCCGTTTTCGTTTTTCATCAGTTACCCCTCCCCGTATGGTCCTCTCCAACTCCAACGAAGAACCTATTTACGATGCTAATCATGTGTTTATTAAGTGTTTATCTCTTTCTATTAAGCATTCCGCTTTCTATTCCAGTTTACTACGACTTGACCTTCCTACTTCGTATTGCGCCTCTTATATTCTGTATTTTCATTCTCCACATATCCACTATTTTCTCTTTTCTACTAACAATATCTGACCGTATTAAGATATAATTGACTCCTACCTCTTATAATTGTTTCTGCGTACAGGTCCCCGATTGACGAGAGCAAAAAAAGAAAATAAACCTTTAGGCTATATGTAACATTATATTATTAATATTGCATGTTCAGCAATCTGTTGTAGTAGAATAGGATTTTTGGTTTCATTTCATTACTTTTATTCCAGCATGTGTTATTTTCCGTATCACTCGTTTCAATTCCGTTTGATAGTATCACTTTTATGCATCTTCTTTTTGCAGCTTTCGTAATTTTTCTTCTTTCGGTTTTCCCTTAATATTTCAACTGCCGTATTTGACTTTAGGTACTATCGACACTTTATAGTTTTACGACATATTAAACGCGATTAAAGCCCAAGTTTTTTCATGTAATAAATATAATCGACACATTTAATCAGTTTCGAGATGACTAAAGGAGCAAGTTCTCTCGCCGATTTAGAGTCAGAGTCCGAGAATGAAGAAAATTATTTTATTTTAATTTACGAAGTTAATAATGTAAAAAAATAGAAAAAAAAGAAAAAAAAAAAGATTTGATGTCGTTCATGGACCTTTTAGGTAACGTTTTTAAAGAACTTATTAGACCAACACAAGACGATTTGTGACGAAGCTTATGAATTTAAAAATAAACAAAAAAAGATAATTTAAATTGGGAACATGAAACAAAAATTACATATTATATGACGATTAAAAACTATATTGAAAGTCTAAAACATCAAAGCATCGTATTATTTAATGTCATGCTCTTGATCCCAAAAGAATCCGCCACGAGTAGTCCTCAAAGCAATAACCTTCTTTCCACTACCAGCGATCTGTTTCGACTTGCAAGTGTCTTACAACTATCACAGAAGTATCAATACAGCCGTTCTTTGTCATTCACAAAGCGGTTTCCAGTCACACATTATTTATATCGCACGAATAATAAGCATTCTAGTTTGAAGCAGATGTTGAAGTCACGAGTTAGATATTATCAAGCATTGTAAGCATAATGAACTAACATAAAACTTCCAAAAGCTAATTATGCTGATACGTTCTATTTTAAGAATTCAGAAAAACTCGTTTTCCTCAAGCAGTTTTCTGAGGAACAAATAATGGTTTGTTTTTGTTTTTTTTTCGTTTTTTGTTTATGCAAATATTTTTACACAGCGTATATTTTGAGAACTTTTTAATTACAGTTTTGAGTATATTTCTGAATTTTTCTAGTGTACACTATACATCATATGCCACTATTTTACAACTCCTTTGTTAATAAAAAAAATAACCAACTTAATCTAATTTATAAAATTATTTTGTTTATTTATTTTGTTCACACATTATTAAAATTTAAAGAAAAATCAAACATTTATGAAGAACTAAAAAATTTAAATTGACCAAGACGAGCTTTGCATGGCTTGGTTTCTACTAAATTAAAATGAATGTTTTATACTGAGTAAGTTTCAATACTTGGCGGAACTTGGCATTTTTTTTTTTTTTTTATTTCATACCTTGTTTTAATTTCTTAATTTATACACATTCAGCATGGTTTACCTGATTTTTGGTACAGTGATAAAAATATATTTCTCGCGCTTTAGTGCACTGTCAACTGTTACTTCCGGATATTTAAATTATCGGCTGCGGATGTTTTAAGTAATAATAGAAATTATGTAAAAAGAAGAAAAAAAAGGAAATAAGAGAAGCGAAAAGTAAATATTATAAGTCGCTTGTATTATATGACTCTACGAACACCATTGCCCGCCCCATTTACGAGAATACCTAGATAATAATGAAATATTGTGCTCACTACAACTTGGCTTTAGGAGAAATAATTCAACATCCGCAGTTGCTAAACATTTTTATTGATAATACATATACATATATATATATATATATATATATATATATATGAAGGTTCGACCAAAGGGAATCAATTTTTAGTCGTATTTATCGACCCGGACAAAGCGTTTGATACGGTAAACCACGTTAAATTTTTTAAATAACCTTGCGCAACATCACTATTATGTTAACTATCAAAATAACTGGCTCGCGGATTACTTAAAAAAAATCGAAAATTAAGAGTGAAAATAAATGACACATTTATAGTAACGAAGAAGATATAGCTTTAGGTGTAGGTCAAGGTATACAACCATTATTATTCCCTCGATATATACAAATACATTCCACAGATATATCAAACATGCGAAAGTATCATCTGTTTTTACCGATGGGGTATTGCTATCATGATTGAAAATACTGATATACGTAAAACTGAGGAATTAATGCAAAAAGACATAAATTCATTTATAATTTAGGCGTATAATCGAGGCGTTTCTATAAATACTAATAAAAGCGAATTTATGTGAACACCGAGCTGTTGTTAAAGGACTTTTATCCGCAAAAGTTTTTGTTATCACAAATGCGTACATGCTAACAACAACAATTGTTGTTGCAGTACTGATTGTAAAATTATACAGAACGTACCTAAAGTGAAATACTTAGGAATTAATAGCGCTACGTAATCAAACAATCAGATTCATCCCGGGCAATTTGTAGATTTTTAGGCCTTTGATGTCTCCAAAAATTTTAAAACAATATGTACTATAATGCGTTGATATCATCGAGGTTATCTTACGCAATACTAGCCTAGGAAGGGGGAGTAAAAAATCTGGGCATAAAAATTTAAACACCATTCATACGAGAATCTCAAACTCATAGCAAAAAAAAAGGAATTTAAACAAAGGGAAATATTATAGTGGAAGAAAATGGATGAAGTACCAACTAAACTAAGGTATTATCTATATATTTTATACGATTATCATGCTCCCGACCTTCAAACGCGAATAATAGAGAAGATAACTAGAGCTTCTTCTAAAATTTCGTAAAAGCCTAAAGATATAAATAACTTCATTAATAAAACAAACGATTCAGTACTGATTGACATATTAGAAAAAAAAATTCCGATTGAAATTTGTTCGTTAGAATTAAAAATTAGCTACCGAGTAACTTGAATGGCTTCGATAGATAAATGGAATTGTCGTTGATTAAGGAAACATAAATAATTGTACTGATCTTTCATATAGCTTGGGACCGGTATATAAACTGAATCTCTAGTTTGTTTTGTGTAGGGAAATTCTTCTTTTAAGTTCTTCTTGTGTTTGACACGAGTCTTGATCGAGCAAAGCCTCCAATTCTTCATCTTCGAACTTTTTCGGCTGACCCTCCTTATCATGCACATCGAAATCGCAACTTTTAAATCGTCTAAAGCACTCACGACAAGTTGCCTCAGCTAGAGCACATGATCTCCGTAAACTTCCACCAAAATACGATGGCCTTCCGCAGCGGTTTTCTTCAAAAAATAGTAACGAAGTAAAACTTTTCGCGGATGCTCCTTTTTTTTTTTTTGTACGAAACTCTCCATTTTCAAAATTTCAAAAAAACTGTGTTGTTTACGTTTCAACAGAATAACACAAACTGAATAAGAAAGCCTAATGACACAGTACTTTCTCACGTGACATAGTTGTAAAAATGGACCGCTTGGAAAAAAATACTGCTAACGCGATCTAGTGTAAAACAATGGGAATTAATGCATATAATAGTTTAGTACCGATTTTCTTTAACTGTTCTCTTAGCGGAAAATTTGTATTAAAATTATATTGTGCACAAGAATTGTTAATACGATTTATATTCATATCAGTTAATTGTATACGATCAAATATTGTAAGCTTCATTACAAATAAACACTATAGATGTGTTGAGTATAGACAGGCGACCGATCGCCTTTTGGGTTCTCCATACGTTATTTAAAAAAACAAAACAAAAAATATACATATAGTTTATTTTTACTTCCTAAACTGAAATTGATTATTGGTATCATTTTCTCTCAGATAGTTTTCTAGATATTCAGCTTACAATTGGTATGATCGTATTCAGTTCAAATATTAAGTAACCAACAGTAAACATTGAAAAACACCTAAGGTCTTGTATAATTGGAACTTAAAAATTTTAAGCCTCAATTTAAGAAAGTTTGTGAAAATGAGAAATAAAAACACAGTTACATTATTTATATTAAATCAAATGAAATCTTCCATTATTGACACATAAAGAAATACAATTATCATTTACTTAAATGCTTCGAACTGATATACAAATACATCTAGTATTCATCCTTTTAGAGTAATTATACAATTATTTGAATAAATAAACATGGTCAAATATATTATAACACAAAAATTAAAATATAAAATTTAAAAACACACGACTAGTTTCAATCGTTTAAGAAGAGTTCATTATCGCATTGTAATTTTATGTTTCCATTTTTATGTTCAATATATTAAGAGTTTCTCTGTGTATATTTTTATTCAAATAATTCATTACATTCATTTTACATGTGTTGTGACACAATATGACCGTAGTAAGTAAACGAATAAGTTAGTAAATAATTTATAGACTTAACTTACCGCTTTCATCAACGGTTTCCTTCATTGCAAGATTCTTCTAATATGTCTCTAATATCTTCATCATTAATCAATAATAATTCATTTTAAAATAACAAAAATAAACGAATATTTGAAACACACTCCTAAATTACACAAGTCACTCAAAGTGTTTATGACGTAGCAATTTTTTTATGAAAATGTGACCCGCTACAATCAGAACTTTCTTATAATATCATCTATCGATAAAATAGTGAACTATATTAAATACATCTACCTCGTGTGGGGGGAGACTAGTACATTTTGTAAACATACAAATGTCTCCATATATTTAAAGATGCAGGCACGAATACGATATTAATTAAAGCACCTTATAGATTAGGTATATAAAAAAAAAAATTGAAAATTCTGTTTGAACTATTTCTATACAGTTTCAGAGTTCCATTAATATCAGAAGGAATAAAGTAGAACTTAGTGCCTGTGAATAATGGTAATAGTAGAGTTGTACATAATTATAGCGAAATTATATAATTTCTAATATATATATATATATATAAAACTCGGCCATTTTAGCCACGCAAGGGGCTGTGCCCCTTAACACCTCTTGCTTTCATTTCTGTCTCTTTCTCTTCTATACTTTGTATAAAATGATCAAAATTTATAACGTAATTCTTACTGGCATCAACACAAAAAGAAAAACAAAACATAATCACAAAAATCCTATTCTAACATTTAACTTTCATTACATAAAATTAAGATATTGTTTCATTACATATTTCGTTACATATTTCGTTACATAAAATTGTGACATTTTTTAAATAACAATAACAAAAATCCTATAAAATATAACAAACGTTACATAAAATTGGGACATTTTTTTAAATGGGGGGTAGCCTAAGAATTACGTTGTAATTAATATATATATATCATCATCATCATCAGCTATTTTCAATCCATTGCTGAATCTCTCGAAGTTCTTTCCATTTTTTCTTGTCTACCGCTTTGCTGGTCCCAGTCCTTTTGAAACTTATTTATATCATCCATCCAACACGTTAACGGTCTGCTTCTTTTACGTGTTCCGTTTGGTACCCACATTGTCACTGTATTTGTGGGGAGTTCTGGATGTCTTGCGAGATAACTAGCCTATCTACATTTTGATTTTTTTATCGTTTGTACTACATCTTTTATTCCTGTAGTTTCCCTGATCCATTTATTTTCTTTTTTATCCTTTATAGTTATGTCAATCATTCTTCTTTCAATCCTTCTCTGCGCCACTCTTAATCTTTCTTCCATTGCTGCTGTGATATTCCACGTTTCGCTTCCATAAGTCATCACTGCCAGTACACATTGATTAAATGTTTTCCTTTTAAGACTTATAGGAATCTTTTTATTTTGTAAGATGTTCTTTAATTTACCACATGCCCTAGCATAGCCGTTTGTATTCTTCTTGTAATCTGTTGTCACCTTTTATAATCTGTCTTAAATAATTAAATGATGGTACTTCCTGCACTGTCATCTGAACTATCGTAGTATGATTGTTTTGTGAGAACTCATTCGGTAGTAAGACAGTTTTCGCTATGTTGATTTTCAGACCTATTTCCTCGCTTCGTACATTAAGTTCTTATGAAAACGGAAAATAACAAGTGAGCTCGAAGTGATCAAGAAAAATCAAAAGTATTTGCTAAATACCTTTCAAAAATTTTCCAACATGATAATAACGATACAACATAACAGATGAAGAAGTAGATATAAGGCAATATCTAAATGTACCCTTTTAAATGCGCTTACCGATGACACCCACGTCATCGATGAAAGTAAATTCATTCATACAAAGGCATACTTATCGAAACAAATCAGCCGGGCATGATTTCATTACCGCAATAATTATTAAAAACTTACCAAAGGAAAAGGGATAATCTTAATAAGTTCTTATATTTTCAATACGATTCTTCGCACTGATCATGATCCTATACAGTAGAAATTCGCGACCATAATTGTGTTATAAAAACCGGGTAAACCGCAGGAAGAAATAGCATCATACAGACCTGTCAGCCTATTATTCATCTTATCGAAAATATTAGAAAAACTTCGTATTTGAAAAAGAGTCAAACCAATCTTTGAAGAAGGAAAAGTGATACCGTATTAGCAGTTTGGCTTCAGACAACAGCACGGCACAATAGAACAAATACATCGGGGATAGTCAACATCATAAGCGGTAGTTTCGAAAACAAAACGTATTGTGCTGCATCGTTTTTTCTTATAGAGAAAGCGAATAGACAAAGTATGGCTCCTGTGGTAGGTTTATTCTACAAACTGAAACAATCCGTATTACGTGTTGTTAAAATCATATTTGACAGATTAATATTTTCAGGTAAACGTAAATGACGCTTCCTCGCAGATTTATGCTATAAATTCTGGTGTACCGCAAGGTAATAGGTCCAGAGTATTATATTAAACATACATAGCCGATTTTCCAGCCGATAGCTACAACACAACAGAGCTATGTGTTCGCTAACGATACGGCAATATTATCGACTAATAATGACTATACCGATGCGATCAGACTTCTTCAGAATCATTTAACAAATTTAGATAAGTGATTTCATTTACGGAAAGTTGAAGTAAATGAACCCGAATATGTCTACATTAAACAGAAACTAAAAATATACCGGCAAAACGGAATGGAAAAATAATTTCCGCAACAGATTCAGTATAATACTGAGGTCTTCACTTAGATCAATGACAAACTTGGAAAAATCATATACCGGCGAAAAGAAAATAATTAGACCTTAAATACCGAAACATGACTTCGTTAACGAACAAATGCTCTTCTTTATCAATCGAAAATGAAGTCTCATTATGCAAAACTATTCTAAAACCGATACGTCCAATGCGGTATTGAAATCCGGGAAGTAGCCAGCAATTCAAAAATAAAAATCATACAGCGATTCCAGGCAAAGATTCTACAGAATGTAGTTGGAGCACCATGAAACGTTCAAAACGATGATCATGTGTAGCTGATCTTCACGTTCCTACTGTAAATGAAGCCATAAGAATTCACAGTTTTAGATACATCCAACGACAACAACACCATATTAATCCCCTTAGCAGCTGATCTTATACTGGTTTTCTAAACCCATTTAGCGTGTTCTTCTTTTCAAGTCAAAACCAAGTAGTCTATTATTGGGATCCCATACTGAATTTTTTTTTTATCCATCTTCTAGGTTTTCCGCTCTTTTCTTTAGGCTCTAGCAGCTCCATCAAATCTTTCTGCAATCGGTTTCGCCGCAGTGCTACATATCGGTTCCCGTGATTCTAATTTCTGCAGCTTCTTATATCCTGTCCCTTCCTTCCCAGTCTGTTGTTCCTGTCATTGGTTCTTTTATTCAATTAAACAAATTATAACTGAAATAAATAACGATGACACAAAGTATTGTTCAATTGTGATGGATTCAACCCCTGATCTGTCTCACAATGACCAACTTGCTATTGTATTACGATACTGTTTTCCGGAAAAGTGTATGAGAGATTTGTATCGTTCTTTACAATTAGTAGTCGTACTATAGCTTACATTTATTTAATATTTTACAAGACTTTTTCAAAACAAATGGACTACTACCACTGGATAGTTGTAGTGTCTTACGACAACGCTGCTAATATGGTGGGTCACTATAATGGTGTACAAGCACTACTAAAACAAAAAAATAAATCCGTGGTGCGCATTCCCTTTACCTAGTTGGTGAAAAGTCTGTTAAGGTTGCAACCGAAATTGTGATCTTTTTTGGAGTAGTGTAAAAAATATACGTTTTCTTTTCGGGCTTTTCGACCCATAGGTGGGAACTGTTAAATCGTGAAACAAAACTAAAATTTACGTTAAAAAGTTTAAGCCGGACCAGATGGTCTTGTCACTATGATGCTGTCAAAGTTTTAAAAAATAATTATGATGACATTATGAAAATTTTCAAAAATTTCAGTGAAAACGAAGATGAAAATATTGATTCCCGGAAAGAGGCACAAAATTTATTTAATAAACTGGCGAAACTCGATACCGCAATTTTGATTATTTTTTGGGAAGAAATTTTGAAGAGATTTAATTTAGTTAATAAAAAAATACAGAGACCTGCTTTAGACATTTATGAAGGCAACAAGTTAATTGTGTCATTAAAAAAGTCCGCGAACAACATACGGCACCAATCAGATCAAAAGCTAAAGGAATACGAAGAGAAAGCTAAAAAATTAAGTACTAGTGTGCGAACAGACTACAGTGACATAAACCAGAGACGCATTACTTCAAAATTTTCAGATAAGTCTACAGATAAAGTTTCAGTAGACGGCGCAGAAAAATTTAAGAGAGGCACGCTAAACGTTGCGTCGGGTAAGCTGATTATGGATTTAAATAAAAGGAGCCAAGTGTCTATGAGACATATAGAAAAAAAAAGTCAAATTTTTAATGGGGATTTGCAAGACAAAAATATGGAAAACATAGATCTGGAAAGTGTACTTGATGTTATCGATTATTATCCAGATCACGTAGACGAACATTTAGCGAATGAGTGCGCATTCAGTTAAAATCTTATTTACTACAGTCTAAGCCAGAGTCTTACATCTCTTGCAGTGAAATTTTTATGCTAATTTATGAAAAGAAACTTGTAGATATTTTCCCAAATTGCTATACCATCTTAAAAAAATGTTTAACGTTGCCAATCACTAGCTGTGAAGCGGAGCGCTCTTTCTCCAGGATGTGTCATATATAGAAAACAAATGTAAAACAACAATGTCGAATTATCGACTAAATCATTTATCAGTTCTTTCCATAAATTGTGATTTAACAAGGGACTTACAATGTGATGAGCAAATAAAGGAATTTGCAGCACAAAAATCTGGAAAGGTTGCTTTATAATTTGTCTAAACATAACTACACGTAACTTGTCAATTTATTTTGCAATAATGTCGTACAGCTGCTGTTTGTATACGCAAACACTAAGTCATATTAAATAAATAAAATATTTTATTGTTCTATTTTTTTCCTATACGGTATACCTGTGGGGAGGGGGGGAGGGGGGTTAAAAATTTTCTTCATATATTTTACAAATAACAATACATTTTTCACTAATATTCATACTATTAATAATTTCTATCATTTTGATTTATATGTATTAATAATTTACGTAAATGAATTACCCCGCATATGAACATTAATAAAAATTACATATGTTATTGATTATACCCATAATAAAAAATTTTGCATAAAATATTAACAAAGTACCTAAAAATATGGAGAATATTTTTTCCTTTTTCTTTTAAAGGTAAGAACACCCTAAAAAATCATCAATATCTATTTTAAATTTTTGATTTTTTCCAGATTTTTGTGTATTTATAATAACTATTTCAGTTCTCATGGGGGGTTATTAACCCTCCTCCCGTGGACACGGCCTTGCTGAGCATGTTACTATGGAAAAAGTGCAGAAATATACTAAAACAATTTAGCAAAATCTTAAAATACATTTTCTTCAGAGTATGTCTTGTTCAATCTTGAAAAACCTGATAAAGATGTTAAATCATTGGCGATTTTTTAGTTTATTGTTTATAGACGGTTAATTAAGGGAACAAAAAAAAACATTCTATTTTACAGTTGATGATTTTGAATTAATAAATCTGAAAATACTTTTTAAGAAAGCACATACGTGATATTTAACAGTGACACTTGTGCCCATAGTAGTGAGGGGAAAGGATCCAGATTTTTTTTTTTTTTGGCGTTTTACCTAACGGGGCAGGTAATTATTTTAATCCACACGATAGGTCTGATTTTCAAAAGGTAAAATTCAATTACCGGCACGCTGTAAAGAAATCTGATTCCGAAACCGAAATAAAAGCATAAGGGGAGTAAGAGATTGATTCCGGAACAGCGAACTTTATGATCAACTCTTTTCAACCAAAAGAGCTGGACACTTAACCGGAATATGGTATCACAATAGATATTTCTAGAATGGAAAAATTAAAAAGGGCTGATGGAAAGACCGACTCTAAACAACATAGAAGGGGAAATATCATGGATGAAACGAAGTTTGCATAAAGACACGACTGTACAGCGAAGAGGGTTAAAAAATACAGAGCCGTGGTGGATAGGCTTTCATAACTAACACTATCACACCTGTACAGCCATGCACTCTGAACAGTACAGTTAGTTTAATGATTAACTTACACCTTAGTCGTTGTTTTACAATTCATTTGTCATTTGTAGTCGAACTGTTTTAAATTACGATGCTTACAGCGCAATCTGCTGCTAAAATTTGGAACTATTATTTATCTTATGCCATCCGCTTTCCCCCTTCTTCAATAATTCTGATCAGTGGTTCCCTTTTTTATAGCGTTTTGAAACTTGAACTTTAATTATAATTATCCTCTATAAAAAGACGCCTGTCACATTGACTGCTAAATGTCCATTGCGTTTCAGGCCTAAAATAAGAACAGAACGTGTAAGCGAATATAGAAAACAACAAAATAATGTTTGATACTATGTTTAAAAAAGATACGTATAAATTGTTTTTTGTTGTCTTTTGTTTAGGGGAATACTATGTTTAAAAAATATATGTATTCATTTTGTTTTGTTTTCTTTTGTTTAATCGTTTAGATTTTTCGCAAGTTAAAAAAAAAATTATTAATTATAGTATAAAATGGTTATTGTAGGCTCTCATTTTACAATTTCATTAAATTTGTGGAAAAAATTTTAAGTTTCATGAGAACTGAACGGCGCAAGATAAGGAGAAATTGCTCTTACTTTTTTGGATTTTGCTTTGGGCAACAGTAGAAAATTAGAATATCGAAAAAACGTTCCCTCAATCTGCTAATAGCAGACAAGGCAACGTTCAGGCAGGACAACGTCTGCCGGGTCCGCTAGTATCTTATAATTTTTGAACAATGCTGATCATTCCAAACGAATTCAGTGTACCAGTATAAGAAAAAAAAATCGTTAAAAGTTATTTCCGAAATTCGATATACGATTTAGTAGCGTGCACAGATTTATGATTATGCGAAAATATGTAGTAACCCAATTTACCATTTCCATTGCATTTTATATTTAGTGCGCGGGAGCACTTTGTGGAATTAAGCGTTTCCCAATAAAAAAAACTAAAAAGCAATCAAGGTGAAAAAAACATTTATTATCTATTTTCTTCTCACAGAAACAGTTTGCGTAATTTAGCGTAAATTGGTGTAACAGATATTAGAACAGCAATTAAACGGTGTTTATAGGAAAACACCTTAATGAAAATGTGTGTTTCTAAAAATAGGTTTATACTAATTAAAAATTACCGCTGTTTCGTCGTGCAGCTTTTGAATCAGTTAAAAGAACTTATGTTTCAAAAGAAGTCACGTACAATACTTATTGGTTACATTTTGAAGAAATAAAATTAACGCGCCTACTTAAGATATTATAAACCGACCCTGCTAGATGAGTGTTACCCCAAACGTTCGGCACTTACGTATCCATCGGCCCAACGGGGATATACATACATGCATGACTTCGATAAGTAATGCAATGCCTCCTCATCAAATCAAAAAATAAAAAAAAATCATGATGCGTGTATCAGTGTGAACACGCGGAGGAAATGAAACTTCTTTGGCTTATATGTGTATTAAATTCTATAATAAAGTTTTATTTTAAATTAATTTTATATATAAGTTATTATTATCATTATTATTTTAAACTGCGCTCAAAAAAAATTATTAGGATGGAAAGGGTATCAGTATAAAAAAAATTTTCATTTCCAATAAATAATAAATCTATATACATTTATAAAAAAGTATCCATTATCATTGGTCTATTTCAGTTATGCTTATTACATACCTACCTTACGTTTAACGCATAACGCGTAATGCATAACCAAAATTTTTCCCTACTGTGCTATAAAAAGTTTCACTTCAAAAACTCACTAACAGACTAAATGTATAATGTATCGTATCGTGAATATCTTTCTACAGAGTGGTGTGTACATGTACTTATTACATGTGTATATATATATATATATATATATATATATATATATATATATATATATATGAGAATGCTCATAAATATATATACTATATGAAGTCCTGTAGTATAAATACTTAACTATACATTTACTCTTTTTGGTATACTACTAGACCCAGACAGACACTTATACATACTTACACATACACACAAATACATATCTACCTTACGTTTAACGCGTAACGTGTAACGCATAACGCGTAACGCGTAACCAAAATTGTTTTCTACCGTGTCAAAATTTTGCCCTACCGCGCGATAAGAAGTTTCACTTCAAAAATAAACAAATAAACAAATCCCATATATAAATGTAAATAACGTAAATTTAACTTTTTACCGTTTTTAATATTAAAATAATAAATGGGGGGGGGGGGAGTAAATAAAATAAGAAAGTTATTTTCTTCTCGATGTGTGGCATCGCTATATTACAAATACATATTAGTAATTTTGCAACTATACCGCATATATCGTAATCGCATTTTTTATATTTTGAAAAAAACAAAAACGAGCGATTTCCTATGCATACTGTATTTATCGAATTTCCACAAGACGTTAAATAATAGAGCCCGAGTTTTATTAGGGCTTTCCAAAAGACGAAAATTGTCGATTTTTTGACGTTCGCCACACCCTATGCCTTCTTTATTATTAACAAAAACCAATAAAAATATATATATTTTTTTTTTATTTAATCTTTCTAAATTGTCGCTTACATAGGACAATAAAAAAATAAAAATGGAAAAAAAAAAAAAATGGAAAGTATCGAAAAATAAAACAAATTTCTTACTTCTTGAGCTATATAATGACATTTATCACCGCGTCCCCGGTACCCGTTGACATTTAAACTAGCGAATATGTTAGATTTTATGAGTATGTTAGAGAAGCGAGAAAAAATTGTTACAGACCGTATTACGAAAATCCAAGTAATAAAAATGAAATATTACACAGAGTATACAATACACAGCATATTATATCGATAATTCAACAATTTCCGAATTATAAAATACGGATTTAGGCAAATTCAAAATCTTTCAGTAGATCCATATAATGGTTTCGACTTTTGTCAATTTCGTTACTGATGGCAGGAAAATGTGACAAGTGACATGAACTCAGAACGTGTTCTCTAGCACTATCAGAGCCGATTATTTCGAGGGGACAAGTAGAACAGTAGAAATACATTGTACTTCCGGCAAACTTGCGTACAGTTTTGCATAAAAATTGGCAAACTTCTCTCTTCTGTTTATGCGATGGACTGTTAATGTGCTTTTGTGCGCTTATAATGTGAACATCGTAACCACAGAGTCGGCACAATACTCTACAATAGTAGATTTTCTCTACTTTAATATCAAAATTTGTGGCTTCCTCTCTTACAATAAGTTTTAAGTGTTCCATCGTAATGTTCTTAAACTTAAAATATTTGGTTCCACTTTGAGCCGGTAATTTGCAATTACCATTTAAATGTCGAGCGACGTGTTCTTTGCCTCTGGCATGCTGTATGGCTAATTTTTCCGTCTCCAGGTATTTAAAACAACTAAAACAATAAAATTCTTTACGGCCGACAACTCTTACGTTGTCACAAAGTAGTTGAGTAACATGAATTCCATGCTTACAATGATCTTCTAAGTCGTTGATTCTTACCGTCTGTTGGCAGAGTATGCAATATATCGGACCGTCGGCTGTGACGGTGAAATTCTCGACGTCTTTTACTATCGATCGCAAATCGTCAACAGTAACTAACTTAAAAGGCATGTTCTCAATTAACGAAGTACAATAATCCTGGTAAGAGGATATTTCGTCTAGATATTCCGTAGTCTTGCCACAATTGGACAGGTGTTTTTTACCGGTAATGTGACTAATTAACGTTTTCCTTCCGTAAAAATGACACTGGCAGTCGAAACAATATAGAACCGAACTGTCGCACTCGGCGCGATCCGTTTTAATTTGAGCGCATAAACGAATTATATCGCTTCTAATTTCGCTGTGTACCGCAGATTTAACGCAGTGTTCCATCACTTCAGTTACGTGCACCTCTTCGTCGCATAATTCGCATCGTATTTCACCGTCATCGGAATCGACGGTAAATAACTCCACTCCGTCGACCTCCCAATCTTCCAGATCCTCCAAATCGACGTAGTTTCTTCTCAGAAAATTGTGCAACATATCCGGTGTCATAATCCGTCTCTGGTATTGTATATCAGATTCAGTTAGCTGTTCACCGTATTCTGATGATAAAAAGTTGTCATAATGCCTTGCACCTAAACCATGCTCTCCAGCATTTTGCAAGCCAAATATATTGCAATCGCACAGCCAACAATAAAAGTGTATTCCATCATCCGTCTTAATATCTTCGTACCAAAAGTAGGCTGGGTGTAACTCCATCTGAAAATGAAGAGTAATCGGTGTTAGTATCGTTTGTAACGATTAAAATTTTCACAAAATTAAATAAGAATTATCGAGATCAAAGTCAAAAAGAATTGCACGCGTTGGAAAACATTAATATATTCGCGCGTGTAAACTGATGGCGTTTCCGCTTTGAATGTTTTGCATTAACGCACGCAAATACCCGAGTTTTAAAAGAAGAACGATCGTTCACGAATGGACTCTTGAAGAGATTGTCCAATCAATCTACGACGCTAATAAAATCCACGTCCGCCTTTGCGTAAAGAATTTTACAATACTTTTTAGTCTTTTTTTTTTTTTTTTTTCCATGTTGATACAACGATTTCAAAATACAAAATTATTAACACAAAAACCTGATACATTCGATTAAATCAGTTTGAAGTTTTTTAATTGTACACTACGAAGTATTTATTGTGAATTTTAATATTCCGTTTCTCAATCAATTAATTATAACCACGACCGATAACTACAAATGAGATCCATCGCTGTATTTAGCGTACATTTCACTTTCAGATTTTTGTTCTAACTCGTCATTAATGGACAGGGCCGTGTCCAGAATTTTAAAACGGGGGGGTTTTGAAAATTTTCTTTGCATATTTATTATAATATAAAGAACAATACATTTTTCACCAATATTCGTACTAGGAGTTCAGATAAATCGATATTGGTGGAGATTTTATCGTCGAAAATATTCTAATAAAAGGAGCAGCTTATAAAAGGAGACGACCCCAATTTTAGTGATAAATAAGAGAACAAATTAAAAATTTGCCAGCCACAATTATTATTACAAATTATCATATTTCTGAGGTAATCACTTCTTTGCAAATGTTCAGAAAAAAAAATTTATATATATATATACAGGTCGTGCTGATTTATTGGAACATTTCTGGTTTATGAATTATTAATTTTTAATAGTTTCCATCATTTTGATTTACGTATTAATAATTCACATAAATGAATTACCCCGTATATAATAAACATTAATAAAAATTACATACGTTATTGATTATACTCGTAATAAAAAATTTTTCCTTAAGATATTAATGAAGTACCTAAAAATATGGAGCATATTTTTTTTCTTTTACTTTTAAAGGTAAGAACAGCCTAAAAAATCATGACTTATTTTAAATTTTTGATTTTTTTCAGATTTTTGTGTATCTATAATAGCTATTTCAGTTCTCATGGGGGAGTTTAACCCCCAAAAACCCACCCCGTGGACACGGTCTTGTGTTAATGAACATAAAACTGTGCGCAGTTAAATATCTGAACGGATTCCAGTCGGTATAGATGGTATTCCATTCCGTGTCCTTAAGAACCTTTCTGAATCAGCACTTAAAATCCTGTTGTCAATTTACAATTCTTTTCTGTGTATCTGTGAAACTCCTCCACTTTGGAATTCCTTTATTATTATTCCTATTCCGAAGAAGAATCCCAATTCCTTTTGTCCTATTTCTCTAGCCTCTTGTTTAAGAAAACTTTTTGAACGAATGATTAATAGGCGCCTTATCTGGTGGCTGGAATATAATAATGTTCTTCCTGATAACATGTTTGGTTTCCGTCCTGGCTTTGGTTCTTCTGATCGCATATCCCTTTTTCTCTCTGATATCTATAAATCTTTCATCCACAAAAAATTTACTATCTCTGCATTCGTTGATGCTACCTCAGCTTTTGATAAGGTTCACATTCCTTCTCTTCAGAATAAAATGCTTTCCATTAATATTCCTCTTGAGTTTACATCCTTAGTTATTAATCTGTTTCGGAACAGAACTATCCATCTTTCTACCCCTTTCTTTTCTGAGTCCAGGACAGTTTTTCGAGGTCTACCGCAGGGATCGTGCCTTAGTCCTACCCTTTTTAACATTTATTTCCTTAGTCTTTCTTCTCTTTCTATTCCATCTAGTTCGCTATTCTTTGCCGACGATATTCTCGTCTATTCTTCTTCCGATGATCTGTTTTCTGCTAATGAGGAGCTTAATAACTCCCTTGCTATTTTAGAAAATTCTTTATCTTCTCTTCATCTTCCTATTTCCCCTGAGAAATCTGCTGGTATCGTTTTTACATTTCGTCCTTTTGATCGTTCCTTGGTTAACCTTTTCATGTGCCAGGTCCCTATTCCTTTGCTCACTTCCTTCTCCTACCTCGGTGTAATTCTTAATAGTACTCTGTCTTTTCATGATCATATTAACTATCTCTGCACGTCTGCTCTCAAAAGACTCAATTTTTTGAAGGCGTTGTCTTCCCCCAAATGGGGTGGTGATCCATATATTCTTTTCATGCTGTATAAATCCATTATTCTTTCTAAGTTTGACTATTGTTCTTTTCTTTATGCCAGTGCTCCTGTTTCCCTTCTCGTCAAACTTGATCGCATCCAAAATTCTTGTCTGCCCCTCTGTGTTGGTGCCCTGAATTCTTCTCCAATTCCAGCTCTTCTGTCCGAAACTGGATTTGTTCCTCTTTGTATTCGAAGACTTCACCTTGGTGAAAGGTTCATGATTAGACGTCTGCAGATCTCTCCTTCCAAACTCATGAATTCTTATCAATATATCCGGGTCAACTGGCGTTTTTCTCCTCGTAAGATTCCAATTCTTTCTCTCATCTCTTCTCGACTCGTTCCACTTTCTCACTTTGTCCTCTCCCAGAACAAATCTCCATACTTTACCTTTAACTTCTCTGAACTGTCTCATCCGCCTAAGTTATTCTCTTTACCTTCTAATATTAAGTCTCTTCCTCGTCCTGCCATTCACGAAGAATTTAATCACACTCTTTCCTCTCTATTTCCTGCTCACATCACGATTTTTACGGATGGCTCGAAATCTGCTTCGGGGGTCGGAGCCGCTTTTATTCTTCCTGCTCTCAACTATTCTGAATCATTTCAACTTCCCTCCTTCTCTTCTGTCTTCCTAGCCGAATCCACGGCTATTTTGCGTGCGGTCCTCTTTATATCTTCAACTTCTAATTTAGTGAATTTCCTTCTATGCTCCGACTCGAAGAGTTTTTAGTAGCTATCGCGTCTCCCCTTCCTGAACCCTCTTCCTGTCCTATTATTCTTTATATACGCTCCTTGATTTTCAATTTATTAGCTTCCCGTTCTATCCATATTGACCTGCTTTGGATTCCTGGCCACTGTGGTATAGCTGGTAACGATCTTGCTGACTCGTTAGCTTGCTCGGCTGCAGTAAATGGTCGTTTCATAGGCAGATTTCCTTCCCAAAGTCTTTATTCTCTCTCTTTTCGTTCTCACCGTGACTTTTGGACTGATCTCTATCCGTCCTGTTTCTCCAACCCTGACTCTTTTTACCTTGCTTTACAGCCTTCTCCATCCGTTTCTCCCTGGTTTAATAATTTTCCCAGTATCAGCCGTTCTGTCATTTCTTCCATAGTTCGCCTTCGTTTTAATCACAGTCTGCTCCCGGCTTCTCGTTTCCGCTTTGCTCTGGTTCAATCTCCTTTGTGTCCCTTTCATCCTCCAACCTTCAATGGCACGTGTGATGCAAACCACGTACTATTTGAATGTTCCTTTATTTCTACTGAACGCGCGATCCTTTATTCCAATTTGCTTAGCCTTGGCCTCCCTACACCTTACAGTGTGCCCTCTATATTCTCACTTTTCCATCTCCTTCTGTTGTTCCCTTGTTATCCGCCTTCATTTCCTCTGTCTCTAATCGTTTCTTGATATAACTTGTCGCTCCATATGTCCTTCTATTCTTTTAATCTTTTGTGCTGGGTAAATGTCCTGTGCTGGCGTGCCCATTTAAAAAAAAAAAAAAAAAAAAAAAGATGACGCTGTTCGCCGTTTTTTTTTTTTTTTGTAAAAACTAGCTTATGACGTAATGGATCGAATGATTCTTTCAAGGGGGGTGAGTTGTTTATTCATGAACCAGACGCCCGTCAGTATACTCACTTCAACACAACTATATAATCCATTAGAATAATTCTGAGGTCAGTCAAGCTGATATACCACACACACAATTTCGGTGTAAAAATTAACCGTTCATAACGGCGATATTCTAAATAATCAATTAATTTCCTAATTAACGAGAAATTAATTTTTTTCTCGTTATTTTTGACAGAGTTCATCTGTGCTACACGTTCGTTTACTTGCTGATTATATTGGTCAGATTGTTCATTTTACCTCTCTATTGTCTATATTTATCGCTATTTCACTCTATATCAGTTATCGTGTATTTACATTATTTTTATAATTATTATTACGACTATTATTATTTAACACATATTTCTTTCCTGTTCTCCTTACAATTAACATCATCTTCAATATTTCTAGTCGTTATTTTTCTTTTCTTTTGTTAGGATTAACTAAATACCGGACGCGCGCCTAAGACGAACGTTTAGCCTCTCCCCGCAACAATTCCTATCCTATTGATGAATCGGTATCGGACGCTACAAAATTACCGAATAAAACCAAATCATCACAACCTTCTTCGTCCTCTCTTAAAACTCTCCCCTCTGCTTCTTCTAACCATAAATTTCTGACAGTGTCCTATCGTTGATTAAATTAACAAGTAATTTAATTGACCCCAAAAAAACCCAAAATAATTCTAACTCCTCTTTAATTATGTATAATACCTGGTAACTATTCATACGGATTCGGTATTCACCTGGCGCGATGATGTCGAGCTAGAAATCATTTTCCCGTTAAAATCATTAATTTTCCATCTCTCGGATCATTGTATTGTTCGTTGTCAAAAGGGAATTCAAACTGTGAATTCCGACTTTCTATCGAAATTTCAGCTCGTGTCGAGTTGAGGGCTGTGTAAGTGTCTTGGAGTGTGTGTTCTGCGACGACAGGGTAGCGTTTGAACCCCGGAATATGCGCATCGGTTGTTACGGACGGCAGCGTGAGTCATGAGAGTTAATAAAGTATTGCACTATGTATGGGTGTGAGATCCTGATCGGCTGGTAGACACATAACCTTTTGCATTAATCGATCTCGATTATACTGTTAGTTTTGTCTCCCGCATCTTGCTAGATAAGTTAGTAGCCGATTATCGTCCATGAAGTTACCGTCGTCTTTCTTGTCGACGTGACGCTGCGGTGCAATTATTTTTTTCTAGTCCATGCCACGCCATGTAATCCATCGTTTTAGGCCACTCTATTTGCCGTTGAGTTCGCGTTTTCTAATCTCACCGGAAGTTACTATCTCCTTGGTCGAGCGTAACGCAAGTGTTTTTCTCGATTAATACACGGGTTTAAAAAATGGTATTACGGCGTTATTACTTTTTTCCGTTCAACTTTTTCGTAGAACTCAGCCCGTGTCTGACTCCTCCTGGAAGAGTCCGCGTCTGCGTCTCACTTGCGAGTTGTGTTTCTATATAAGAAAACATCAAATAATAAAATAAAAAATACCGACTTCAAGATTTATTATAAAAATTGAATAAAAATGCACCAAAAGTGAAAAATAATCATTCGATAAAAAATATATTTCACAACGATATACCTTAAAGCATCGGTTTCTAACCTTTTTAATCTTGTTACCCTTCTATGACCTATCAGGGAAACCGATTTCCTACCCCAGCCCTCCATAAATTCGGTACATGTAAATACAAATATCCTTTATTAATCATAATAAACTGTACAGAAATAAACGTTCCTACAAGCACATTGATGATTTTCAGTGTGAAAGTTAGATTTGTATTCGCAAGTTTTTTAATTTTAGTTTCACTTTCCATATCGTGATGATTTCTGGCCCTCGTTTTAACTGCCACTAAAATTGAGAAACCACTCTCACATCTGAAGTGGTAGTAAACGGTGATTCTTAGAGCTCTATCAGCTAATAATAGGGAATATTCAGCATCTACTTTTTTCCAATATGTACAGAGGTGGTCATAATTTTGAAATTCCACCTTTAAAGAGTGCTATTCTCGCATAGTCCAAGAAATTCTACTTTAGCTGACACACACCTTCGTCGCTAAAAATTTTATCATCTGTGAAAATGGTCTTAATATCCAAAAGTTTAACTGGCGATTATCCATATTTGGGAAATATTACTTATAAAAAGACGAGTATTTAATTTACAACGGGCAGGAACGAAACTAGCAGCACTAAAGTGGATTCCGTCGCACTGCAGTATTAAAGGAAATGAAATAATAGACAGAATTGCAATTGTCCAAAATTTAAATTGGTGAGATTTTTTACCGGTAATTGGAGAACACACTATAACGGAGTGGAACGTCCAGCAGTTTACGAGTAAGGTAGGGACAAACTTAAAACAGAAATCCTATCAGAGCTGCATACTTTTCCAGTTTCAGTAACATCGATAGTGGCAGATCCAACGTCGAATTTAGCTGCACTAGTATGTATAAGTTCATAAAGTACCACAAGATAGAAATATAGAAATAAGAAATAAGAAAATTTTATAAAGGGGTAAAGTAAAAGAAAATACTGGCTAAACGGCGAAGGCTAAGCCAAAAAAAAAAAAAAAAAAAACCTGCAGTGAGTTGATTATCGCAAATACGAGTAAACGTTGCACCGCAGAATTTTCAAACGTGATTTTGTCATCTTCTTCATGTACCAGTTGTACACACAGTTGTGTAAACATCGGTATTAATAATTTAAAAAATTTGTTATCTATTACAAGCTTTATTACTCCTGAAGAATAGTTATTTTACCCCCTGGTTCGGAACCCAGGTCTTAAAGTGATATTATGGTAATTCTTATACATTAACTTTTTAGAGTCGGCATCAAATTTATATTACAATATCTAGGAACAATTTAATGAATATTTAATGCAGTTTTCAATTATTATTTTAATAATATGAATTTGATACCTACTCTAATTCAGGTATTAATGATGTATAAGAATTACGATATCATCATATCACTCTGAAATATATTTTTTTTTCGAATAATTATTTTTTACTTTTTAGTACATTTTCATTTAATTTTTATAATAAATCTTGAAGTCGATATTTTTTTTCTTTTTTAACATTTTATTTTACAATTTTTGGCATTGTACTTGAATTTGATTTCTTGTTAAAAATCAACTTTTTTGTTACATTTAGAAATTCAGAAATTGAACGATCCGCATTTGCTACATTATTCCATCGTCTGGCGAAATACGTTTTACCGGATGATGTTATAAAACGTTTTTTTGTTACATTATTCTCCATACTTTATGCTCAAAACAAAAAAAAAAAATCAATTTCTTTATTTTAAACTGCATTTCCATGGTAAAAACATCAAAAGTTACATCTCCACGGTAATTTGGAAAATTGATAGTATTTTAAGTCAATCGCCTCTGTTATACTAATAAAAAATATGAAGAAAAAAAATCATCCGATGGGACCATATTTTTCCACGTTTTTTGACGAATACTTTTAGCTTACATAGATTTTCATCATTACTCACATGAGTTCTAATTTGAATGGTACTCTTTCTAATGGACAAAGAACGGAAGAAAAAGACACCACTTTGTCTCCTTGGAGGAAGAATTTTTTTCCCTTAGAATACGTTTTACTATGAAAGACAGAAATTCTCGTTTTGGCTGAAAGTTTAGAAAGTAAGAATATTACCTACTTCCATTCCTATGACTCTGGCCAGTATTTTTTTTATAAAATGTAATAGTCTTCCCTCTTTTTCCCGAAAAAATTAATTTTTACATAGTAAAAGCCAATAAATTTATTTCCACAGAAGAAATACATCAACAGCTAAAAATCCGATCTTTCATCACACAATCACTGCTATTTCGACTTGGCATTTGGATCTTTCCATTGACGAACTCCTGGCGAATTGCACGTTAGAAGTAGAGTCCCTTTCTTTAATTTAAATTACAAAAAAATTCCTTTGATCATTTCTTTATTCTTATTCATATAACCAAAAATTAAATTTCAGGGATTCGTCCTTCCTTTTTACATTTATTTCTACGATTTATGTAATGTTAAGGTTAAATCTATAAACAGTAAACCCAAACTATGTAGCAACTGCCTCCGTTTCGGACATTTCAGTGCGTCTTGTTGCAACAAAATCATTTGTTCCCTGTGCGCGGTCATTTATCCTCTCAGAATGCATCATCACGCAAAAAAGTGGCCTGTCTTTCTACCCTTGTGTTCATTGAGAGAGAACCATTTTGTACTGAACCCCAATTGTCAAGTAGATATCAGTTGTTCATGGTACACCGCTCTGGACGGCACTTTTGGAAGTGACCACCACGCTCCTATCATCATTTCCTTGAACGAATCCTCTAATTAGAAGAAGGGATATTACGCAGAATAACTAAGGCTTCGGCAGTAAGAATCGAGCAGAAGGAAGGTAATTTAATGGATTCAGAATGATCAAGGGACAAGATAGAAAAGGCGCCGCCTACTCCATTCGGCCTTTTTGAAATCATCAGTGAAAATAAGAGAGTGAAATGGAAATGTAGAATTGAGAGTGCAATTGAATTCACGCATAACAATTGAACTGAAAAATGATTTATTAGGTGCAGGAAGAAAGACTGACTTTTTTTTTTTTTTTTTTTTTTTATCTTTAATGGGTTTGCCAGCGAGGACATTAGCCCAAAAAGTGGGAAGGAGGGGAAAATAAATTTATATTCTTACGCATTTAAGGACAGAGGATAAAAATAATTCGAGGACAGGAATAACTGAAGCAGAGGGAAATGAAAGAATAAAGCAGCATTGAGTAGAGATATCAAGTTTCAATAGCGAAGAATAGAAGGGTGCCTGCTCAGTAAAGACGGCCGCGCATTCAAATAAAATGTGATCAGCATCACGAGGAAAGTGCATATGGATGGTGGATGAAAAGGACAAAATGGAATAGATAAAGATGGAAGCCGAAAAAATAACGCAACGAGGAAACCGTCATTAAAGCGAAAGCAACAGACAGCAGCGATTGTCTTTAGAAGGGTGAAGAATGAAAAATTTAAGATAATGTGAAGATTAATTAAAGAAAAAAGTGAAAGCGAAAAAAAACCAATATCCTCGGTAGGATTTACGAATGAATAATGAAATAGAATTAGCTTCTGGAGGGATTGCTAGGGAGCCAGCCCTTTTCAGTGAAAACTATTCGGCGTGACTCGTTTTGGCAGTAGTGAACCATAGTTTTTGTTCAGACCTTTTCACAAATTACCTGTGATGTTTTTCAAATGGAATCCGCAAAAAGTTATCATTTGTGTTGGTAAGAAAATAGGCTTACCAAATATATTATTACATCATTCATTAATGTTTCACTAATTTCATGCAAACCGTTCTTCATTGGCCATTTAGTTTTTCCACATATAAAGTACATATATATATATATATATATATAATCACAAAACACATTTTTACATAATGTTATTAGATTATTCATTTCTATTAAATATTTTTAACCCATTTCTATTTTTTAGGATTCCATACACCTATAATATGTGAAATCATAATAAGATGATTTGGAAACAACAGCAATATCAAATAAAATGCAATACCTCAGGAACGACATAACACATAAACTTCAAAATCGGAAAATAAAATTAAAATTTTCTTTAAGACTTTTTTTTTTTTTTGGTTGGTTACCCAATTTGGACAATCTCGATGGGGCAAGTATATTTATAAAGTAACAACAATATTATGATAAGTATAAAATTGTATACAGTGTTGTATTGGTGATGCATACACTTTTAGACACCAATGCAGAGATAAGAAAAAATTTACAATTAAAGTTGCCTATACATGTTGAATAATTAAGATTTGTTCTGTAAGAATTAGACAATATAATAAAATGCACTTACATTCACATACATACATGTGAAAATTCAAACTCTTAGATATATATCTAATCTACACACACACGCGCACACACATCTGAAACTAATTCAAAAAATTTCTTTTACGCTATAAAGCTCGTCAAAATGAACAAAAAAGTCCTGAGGAAAAAATCATTTAGGCGAACAATTAATTAATTATAAATCAATATTTTGTAAAATAAAAAGAAAATAAATATTGAAAAGAAGTAAAATACGTATTAAAAGTATGGCCTCGAGCTAATGCTTAATATGTTGATTATTTTGCTGTACCATCAACTCAGCTCTTCGCGTAACGTTGTTTATAGCCCGTTGCAGAAGGTCTGATGTTCGTTGGATGTCATCAAATGCTACGATCTCATGTGTTCATTGGTGTACGATACACCTTTTCATTAATACAACCCCGCAAGAAAAAATCCAGAAGAGTTATATCGGGAGACCCTGCTGGCCATTCAATCGGTCCGAGGTGACCTATCCACCTCCACTTCGCGACGATTTACCATGGTGATTAAATCGCACTAATGGAAACATATGCCACAGCTAGCTTTGAAAGCGATGATTGTATTTTATTTCTGTGTTTACAAAACGGCAAAGCAAAACAAATGAACACTGAGGCTATGTTGTGATAAAATGCATATACCGCTGATTTGAAAAAATGTGACAAATTGGGTTGAATTTTTACTTAGTTGACTATACACTTACGACTAAATTTAATACATATTTTACTTATTTTCAATTATTTTATTTGTTTATTACTATGAATTAATTTAATTAATTGTTCGCTCAAATGATTTTTTTTTTTTTCGGGACTTTTTTGTTCATTTTGACGAGCTTTATATACCACACTAACGTATCCCCAAAATTTCATCCAAATCAGTCCAACCGTTCTCCTGTAATTTTATCCAGCTAGTTTGGCAATCCGCACACTGTGTGCCGCGTATTACCTGAACGTCGGTCTTTTTTGTTTCGTTTCAGTTAATAAAATTATTTCTTTTTGATATTATTTTCTTCTAAGCATTTTTTTTAAGCTCGATAAATTATGCGAAAGGTGCGAGACCTATCCTCGCCGGCGCCTGATATAACAGGTTGTTTTTATTTTTTGTAATAATAACTACGTAAAATTATCAAAAAACTCAGTAAAAAAAGAAAAGTTTTAGTGTGATCAATTTGCAAAATTACTATGGAAATGTAATTTTGTTATCGACTTTCAAAAAGAAGGAGGTTACACACGTTCGTCGAGTAGAATTACGTTGTAAATTTTGATCATTTTATACAAAGTATACAAGAGAAAGAGACAGAAATGTAAGCAAGAGGGGTTAAGGGGCACAGCCCCTTGCGAGTCCAAAATGGCCGAGTTATATACATATATACACACGCACACACACACACACAAAATATATTTACAGCTATATCTAGATTTTTACAAGCACAGGTCTTCTTTTATATTATAAAGAAAAAGAAAATATGATTTTATGATATATTACATACTTGTGAAAATTTCACATATTTGGTCACAGTCATACATATTCAAAATATGTATATAAATAAACAGAGCTGAATATCAAGTTTTATTTTTTTTATTATTATTATTTTTATACTAGTTGTTTTTAATTGCTATGATTATTACACCCAGTGTCAGGTAGGTACTTTAAATGCTGGTTGTTAAGTTTAGTTTTCTAATCAGGGTAAGAATTTTTTTAATTTCGTCTTGGTTGTCAGGGATGGTTGTATTATTTATGGGAATTTTTAGTTCTAGACGCATTTGGTTAATATTAGGGCATTCGTAAAGAAGGTGTTTGACTGTGATGCAGGTGGAGTTGCAGAACTGACAAGGGGGTTTATCGACTTTTTGGAAGAGGTAATTATGGGTGAGTTTCGTATGTCCAATTCTAAGCCTGGTGATTATTAATTCTTCT
The DNA here is from genome assembly GCA_039619475.1 of Icerya purchasi. NCBI lineage: Eukaryota > Metazoa > Arthropoda > Insecta > Hemiptera > Monophlebidae > Icerya > Icerya purchasi. The sequence continues at coordinate 541,366,643 of CM077115.1, forward strand.
TGACGATTTAGTTGGGAGAGGTTTTTCCAAGGTTGTACGGGTTTTTTGTGTTGAAATAATTTGTTATGGGATTTTGTATTCCATGATGTTTGCCAATTAGATATTTCGGTTTGATTTAGTAAATGTTTGATGTCCATGGCCGTGGTGGAGGTTACAGGAGAGGGTGTAGAAGCGGTTTTGGCCAGGTTATCTAACATTTCGTTTCCCTGGATTCCGATATGACTGGGTATATACATTAATTTGATATTAATGTTTCGAGATTTTAGCTTGTTTAGTTGTTGGTGAATATCTTGGACAAATTTGTCTGTTGAAAAAATGTTCAGGATAGATGTTAGTGAGCTTACTGAGTCGCTTTGGATTAGATAATTTTTAAATGTAGGTGAATACATCCTGTTTGTTAAAATGGTATAATAAAACAAACTTTAATAACAAACATGTTTGTTATTAAAGTTTGTTTTATTATAGGTAATTTTTGCTTTTTCCTTTCGTTTTTATGCTTTTCAAACAGTGAAAAATTGCTATTAATTCAGCTGTATAGTTGGAAGAGCATTTATGAAGTTTTTAACCTCTCCATTGATAGAAAAAGCATATCCGGTATATTCATTTCCGATTTTTGACCCATCTGTAAAGCATGGTACATAATTTGGAAAATTAGTAACTTTTTCGTGATAACGATTTTTAATTATATAGCGAGGGACTTCGGATTTACTGCAGTTTATTAAAGAAAAATCCATGTCTGGGGTTTGTAATAACCAGAATGGAAATTTTGGATATTCTTGGTTCAGGTTTGAAAAATTGAGCTCATTATTTTTTAGAAAAGACAGAAAATTGGTGATTGGTTTTTCAGCCTGCCGCGAAGGGTTTTTAATGTACGAATTTATCAAGTTTTGTATTGGATTATTTGGAACATATGAAATAATTTGTTAAGGGAACCGATCAGATACTAGTAAATTTAAAGTTAATTTCCTTTTCATAAGAACATAAAAATAACCCAAGAAATGATCAACATTTTGAGCATCCAATATTAGTGGTATGCTTTCATTGATTTTGATTTTTGTCCTAATTCTTTTAAAGCACCACATTTCAAGGTACTGCGGGGTATATTGTCTATTTTTTTCAGATCACAATACTGACAATAAGCTGATAGCTTGAAATTTTAAGTATATTTAAATTATAATTATAACGTTAATATTGTGGTAATTATTGACATTAAAACTTTATAGTTAACGAAATCTATTTTTTTTTATATTGCTTCAATACGTTTTTAAAACTTTTATTGTAATACATAATTATATAATTGTTTTTTATATTTTTTTCAATATAACCATTTAAAGTGAGATTTATATGAGTGCAAAATACAAAATTTTGTTATTCTCATTAATAACCTTTGTTGCTAATTTATTCTTAGTTCATTTTAATTTACATGCGATCTTTATTTCAGTTAGTATACCAAGAATACAACTGAAATCTTCATGTAATAGAACAATTTGTATATTTTTGTGATATATTATATGAAAAGAAAAAATAAGAAAAAAAAACTGATCATATCTAAACCTAAAACGTTGTCTACTAGTTAACGTCTAAGTACTCTATTAAAAGTGCAATAAGCAAAACAATTATAATTATAATTTTTACATACAATAATTTGCGTTTATGTTTTTGCTATATTTACAAAACATTTGTAATGCCTATTCATAAGACACTCTGCTATTATAATGTAGAAACTAAACCTGAAAAATGCCAGACGCAAAAGTTGAAAGAATGTAAACTGTTTTTTATTAATTAGATAAAATAAATGTTAAAGAAACATAAACAGCAAGCTCCTTCTCCTTTTTTCTTCCAATGGGTAACAAAAATGGAATTAACAAATCAATCTAGAAAATGATTACATTAAGCTACTATTATTCTCAAAATATATTTATATAAGCAAATAATTTGGAATGCATATTTCAAATTTCAAAGCAACAATCATCTAATCTGATACTTTATATGAAAAAATAAATAAATAAACGATCAAGTATTTAATGTGAGCTGAGGTTTAAAAGTGTTAGTTTTGGTAGTTGGTTTAATTTTAAAATATTTTAATAAATCAAGTTAAATTTTAGATAGAAGTAACAGTTTCGAAAAAAAGTAAGATTTAAAAATAAAAATAAATTTGTGAGTTACAGTAATCAAAATTTTAGATACACTTTCTACATAAATATTATATACAACTGATTTTTTTTATGTTTGCTATATATCTTGAACATAATCTTATTGCAATATGAAATAAATAAACTAATAAAACACTATTTACATTTTTTTTATTATCTGCTTATTTATTTATTAAATTTCTTTTTTTGAATAGTTTTCAATAGTTTATTATTTTATATTCTAATTATTACACAAGATTATATGAAATACTATAACAATGATCTTTTTACCTTATTCATTTGGAAATAATCCAACTTGTCAACCAACACTTCCAATAAAAATATTTGTTTAAACTGCAATAAAAGTATTTATAAATATGAACTATGCTGTATTCTAAGTAAAAACATATAACTACAAAAATATCATCATTACTTTCTATAATTGTCAAATACATGTGCATTTGACTCATTGATGCAGCATTTTACTAGCATCTGTTTCAATAGTTTTTTATTTACACAGAAACTAACTCTGTTATATGTTATCATTTTCAAGCCACTATTTAAAAAAAAAAACATTCAGGAAAGAAAGTAATTAATTTTTAATTTAAATCATGGAAGTGGAAATGAAAAGCAGAACTATGTTGGTAGAAGGCAACAAAAGAAAACAAAATAAATGAACATAATATCCAATTTATTCTTTCCCTATTTTACTGATATCTTTTTCTTTGTTTTTGAATTTCTATTTAATTGGGAACAATTTTTAAATATAAAATTACTGCATTTAAATGATACGAAAAGTAACTGATAATCTTAATTTATTAGCAAAGCTAATGCTTGTTTCTACTTAATAAGTAACCATTCAATTCAAATCACCATTTCTAATAAAATATAATTGAATTGTGTAAAAGCAGAATTAAAAAGCACTCTATCATTTGGTAAAAGGCAACCTTGAGTTAAATTTTAGTCCTATCCTGAATGAAATGGTTTGTTATTTAACTTAATTAAAGATGTAATAAAAAATGACACAAACCTCCATCTCTATAGGAAAATTTAATAACAAAGTTTTCCATAATAAATAGACGTATTTTACATTTCACATTAAGATTACCATCACATTACAACCATTTTTTAGATGAGTACTACTGCATGGCTCTGAAATCTTACATTATGATTACTATGCAGGAATCACACCTTCACTTTATTTAAAAAATAGTTGAAACTAAAATAATTTTTTATTGACATGTAACATTTACCAAAATAAACAAAAATACATCAATCTGAATTAACTTGTTTAAATAAATTTTAAATGTAAAATAAAAATAGTTAAAATCTATATTCCTACTTGGAATACTTGGTTTTCTTTTTTATCATGTTTTATTTTGTTTTAATTTTACACATAAATGCCCTTTATTATATGTTATGACATTGTATGAATAGAAATATTATACAACAGGTTGAATGAATATATTTGTAATTTAAATTTATTCTAATCTTTTAACCTATAAAAATACAAAGAATTCCATAAACAACTTCTTATTCTGATTGCATTGAAACCGCACTTTTACAAAGTTATACACTTTAATGTTTACTTTGAAATCATTCTTTAATGTAAATTATTAAATAACATTGTATCAAAGTTCATAAAAACACTAGTTTTGATGTAAAAGCAAGGACATACTAATATAGTGATAATGGATGGGAGGGGGGCTCATTGCCATCACTATTTATTCAATTAGCATTTTTTAAAAAATATGAAATACAGATTAGTTTCTGATTAAAGTTTTGGATTAGTTTAGTTCTTTTGATAAAATTTCAGTTTCAACTAAAGGATATTACATTTGATAACCCTTCCAGATAGTTTCAATTTTATATTTCTAACAAATTATACAATGAATACTTTCATTTTTAAGTTTTGTATTGATAAAAAATTTAAATAATATAAATTATAATTACATGAATATACTGAAAGTCTGAAACTTACTGAAAACATTTTCAACCTATTTATTTATCATATATTTTTATTGTTTACTTTATTTAACTACAATGTTTTGCCCAGAAAAATAATACAATATATCCATTATAGGTTTTAAAAAGGTATAATAATTTGGAGTGTATAAATCCAAAACGGTCATATAAATAGTGAAACAACTTAAATCACAAGCCATTTGAGAACACAAATGTGCAAATACAAAAATACTCCTTTAAGTATTTCTAAAAAATCATAATTGGAATTGTACTGAAATACTTTATTCTCAATTTTTATCTATATGACTGTTAAATTCAAAGGCGAAACAGAGAGAAATGGCGCGAGGGGGGGGGGGGTGATATAATTACGTAATATCTTCTACAATAGGCAGTAAATTTGAGAAATACCTTGCTTCATAAAGAAAATCAAATAGCGACCTCTTTAGAAATTTAAAAATGTGTTTTAAAAATACATACTTATTACAATTTAATTTAAATTTTGTTTAATTTTTAGACGAAAAATAAAAAAATTATAAAATTCTAGCTAAAATGGTAGTTTAGAAATAGTAAGAAAGATAGTATTTTTATTAGACTTTACTTCTGTTTTATTTTTGTTAGTAATCCGATCTGAATTCTTTGATCGTGAGCAAGTACAAAAAATATATATATTTCTCATTGAACTATTTTCATTTACATTACAAAATAAGAACTAAAAATAAATAAAAATGGCAAAAGATCGATGAAAGTTTGGTTTAAAATAAAATAAAAACGTAACATTAATAGTTTTACTAGAAAATAGTATTAAATATTGGTTATAATTAAATCCGTAGGTTTTATAGTATAAATTATAACAAATTTTTTCATAAATGGTTTGGTTTTTGGGGAGGGGGCGTGGATCTGCCACTGATGGATTAGAAAAGTTAAGCACCTGAAGCAATGAATTCACAAAATTAGCTTACAGAGTTGTCAGATAGATAAAAAATATTTCAAAGTTTAACAAATAATGAAATACTATTTTTAAAACAAATTACATGAAAAATCAAACCTATAATTTCAATAATCATATATTTAGTTCTGTATTGAAATACTTTTTAAATTCTAAAGGAAAATCTTTCAAGTGCCTGCCTTTTCTAGTTTAGTCAATATGGTTCAGTTATTTTTTAAACATCAATTATGTTGAAAAACTGAAATGCATAAGCATAACAATAGTATTTATTTCACAATTCCCGACTATGTTTATGTTTAGCATTATGTACCTTATTTTGATTTTAGTTTTTCCATTACTTATTTTATATTTTATGACTACAATTTATTTGTTTATAACCTTTATTGTGTTTATTTCATATTCTACACTTTTGTAATTATATTTATTCAATATCAGTGGTTTATATCTGGTACTGGTTTTATCGTTTTTTGTTTTATTATCATTAATTTTATTCATTTTTACATTTATATTCACTAGTTCGTTATAATTTGTTTTAAATAAATTTTAGTATACTTCTCTTTTTATAACTACCAGACCATCAGTTTGGATTTAAAGCCAAGCGCAGTCATATAGAACAAATGCATTGTGTAGTTACCGCCATTGAAACATCTGTTGGGAAAAAAAGTACTACGATGCTGTGTTTCTGGACATAAATCAGGCTTTCAACAAAGTCTGGCACGGTGGCCTTTTACAGAAAATTAAACGACACATTTTTCTTATGAATTATATCAGTTACTTCAGTCATACATGACTAAAAGATATTTCCATGTTAAGTATGGAGATGACTTATCAGATATATATCCAATAAAAACAGGAGTTCCGCAAGGAAATGTGCTAGGGTCATTACTCTATCTCATTTACACATCAGAGATTCCTACACCTTCGCGATTTTAAGCTCAGACGTATGTCCTGTTAAAGCGCGGAATACCATCCAAGCAGCGATTACTGAAATTTCGTCATGGTTCAGCTTATGGAAAATCAAAACTGATGAAATTAAATCAGCACGAGTAATCTTCACTAACAGAAAAGTTGATCCGACGGAAAACATAGTCCTCAACAATGCTGCTATTTCACAAAAAAACAGATGTGAAATATCTGGGTGTATACCTTGATCAACGCCTAACATGGAAGAAACATATTAAAACGGACCGAATTAAATATAAAGTCAAGACAATTATACTGGCTACTAAACAAAAAGTCAGAATTATCTACTGACAATAAACCACTAGTTTATAATCAGATTTTAAAGCCAGTTTGGCGTTACAGCTGCCCGCTATGGGGCTGTTCTAAAAAGAGTAACATAGCGATCATAAAACGGATGATCCAGAACAAAATTCTCCAAATGGTTGTAAACGCTCCGTGGTACATTAACAATTTAACGCTTCACAAAGACCTCGGAATAAAGTTTGTTCGAGAAGCGATATTTTCGATAACGTAAAGAAGTATGCCTCCAGATTAGAAACGCACCCGAACAATATGGCAATTGAGTTGCTGGAAAATTCACTAGAAGTTCGGCAGCTTGATAGAATCATGCCGATGGTTCTAGTCTAACAAGGAGAGGTCACGATCTGCGGGTCACCGATTTTGATGAAACTTTGCAGATCGATAGAAGACCATGAGTATATAAACTGTGTAAAATATTAGAGTGCAACGTTTTGATTTACGCGAGAAATTTAAATTTTTAGAAGCCGAATTTAACGGATGATATACATAGCCGTTTAGACAAAAATATGCAATAAATTCCAGATTATGTTTATATTTATTTTATGCAAATAATTCGGAAGACTGATTATTCTAAAATGAAGTATATTAAACAAAAAAATTATTAAAAAACAATAAAGTAATTTAAAAAATTCAATTTTTAATTTAATAAAAATTTAAACATGTCATTTATTACATTTATATACTATAAAAACACAGATTACAATGTATATGTTTTGTGGTGTAGCGGTAAAAGTGACGTCTATTTGTACATACTTGGAAGTAAAGTGTCCAGGTTCGAATCCCCCCCCCCCGGTATTCCCGTAAAATTTTTGATTCTTATATTTTAAATTATTAATTGTTATTATCTAATTATTGCAATTCTTTATACATAACTATATAAATATAATAACAATTTTTAAACATTTCAATTATTTAACGACTGTTTTTATGCATGGTTTCCTTCTAAACATTCAGATAAACGTGAAATATTTTTAAATGTAAATGAAATTTGTTTTCCAAATGAAAAATTAAAAGAACTTTGCACTTGTGGTAATAATTAATTTATATGTTGCAGTAAATGTCGCAGGAATTGCTGTTTTATTTGTTTTTATGATCTATGTCACCCTAAATTATGTAAATAAAAATTAAATTTGTAGCATTTTAATTATAACACTGATATTCATCAACTCTCTTATTTTATATGTAGATACGTATATTTTTTTATTTATATTTATATACATATGTATATAATGAATTCGTTGTGTATAAAACATATTTATCTTACACTTTATTATATTTATGTAGTTATGTATAAATAATTGAAATAATTAGTTAAAAATTAGTAATTTAAAATATATGAATTAAAAATTTTACGGGACACCGCCGCGGAGAGGATATTCGAACCCAGACACCTTACTTCCAAGTATGTACAAATAGACGCCAGAGTTTGAGTTTTTATGGTATATAAATGTAATAAGTTACATGTTTAAATTTTTATTAAATTAAAAATTGAATTTTTTAAATTATTTTATTGCTTTTTAATAATTTTTTTGTTTAGTATACTTCATTTTGGAATAATCAGTCTTCCGAATTATTTGCATAAAATAAATATAAACATAATCTGGAATTTATTGCATATTTTTGTCTAAACGGCTATGTATATCATCCGTTAAATTCGGCTTCTAAAAATTTAAATTTCTCGCGTAAATCAAAACGTTGCACTCTAATATTTTATACAGTTTATATGCTCGTGGTCTTCTATCGATCTGCAAAGTTTCATCAAAATCGGTGACCCGCAGATCGTGACCTCTCCTTGTAAGATAAAAGTTCTAATAACTTATTTTTTAGCACCTATCGCTGGGTAGTTGCTATTCAGGCTATGCACACAAGATATTAAAAATAATTTCTAAACAGCTATTATCGGCTAAATGCAATTTAGCTATTAAAGAATTTAAAAAAAAAAAAAAAAAAAAAAATATGCTAATATAAAAAAATACATGTATTAAACCAAGAAAATCTCACAAAATTAATAAAAGCTATTTTTTTCCTTTTATTCAGATAAGTTTTGAGTCTGAAAGAAAAATTTGTTCGTTCCCTAGTTTTGAATTAACTAAAAATACTAAAAATTATATTGTATGAAATATAAATAAAAGCGACAAAATGATCTATTATTATTAAAAAATAAAGTACTAAAATTTTCTAGCATAATTTTTATCAGAAAAGTAAAGTATTATTAATTTTTTGATAAAATTTTAATTTGTAGCGATGAATACTACCAACTAAATATCGATCCTTTTTAATCGCTTTTCAATACTTTCTGAATGTTTTTGTTCTCTCACATATACATATGTTCGCAAAAGGTTTTTATATAAAATTAGAGCTGGGCGATTACGAATGATTTTAATAATCGAGTGATCAACGAGTTACTAATTTTGATAATCGATTATAAAAGTAGTAACCGAGTGATCTGTATAATCGAGTGATGAATGACGAGTAACGAATGACGAGTGATGAATGATAAATGACGAATGACGAGTGATGAATGATAAATGACGAATGACGAGTGATGAATGATAAATGACGAATGACGAGTGACGAGTAACGATTATATAGTAATAATTTATATTATGAACAACACATGTGTCAATTGTTTTGTAAGAGTATTAGTGGCGCGCTTTGAACTTGTTTTTTGTAAATTTTGTGTTTTTTATATCAAAATTTATTTAACATATAAAATTAATTTTAAAACGTACACAAGCGCTCTACATATAATTATTTTGGAATTTGTTTATGTATATTTTTCTAAATTGTTACTATTGTTTAATTATGTATAGTTATAAGTTTCTTTTTATTCTCAATCAAAACAACTTTTAATAACTTAATTATTGTCTAGTTAGATTCCCGTACTACTATAAATTTAAGTATTTTTGTTTTCAGTTTAAATACTTTTAATTATTGTACATATAAGTGTACCTTACAAAAGCACACCATTTTCTTATTTTTATACTATTGTTGCTAAATTGTATGTTTTTTAGAATAAAAAAAATGTTGCACATAAATTTTTAAAAAGAATAGTCTCTTATTAATTTTTTATTATATCCGTACATGTACAAATCTGAATTCAGTAAAATTATGTTACTAATTAATTGAAACGTCATAGTTTTCATAATCATATACTATTTTACATAATTGATATGAATAATTGGCATTCATTAGATATTCTCGGTTTTCATAATCAAGCTATTCTACATGACTAATGTTAATAATCGGTATTCACGAGTTGTTCTCAGTTCTCATAATCGAATTATTTTACACAATTGCAATTCACAATCATATAATTTTTGGAATATAAATCTGTCGTTACTATTAATTTCGCCGATAAAGATATCAATATTTGTCAAAAACTACCGTTAAAATTAAAATAAATAATGATTTGAAATTTAACCTTATTAATGAAATTTAAAAAAAAATCAAACACGTAATAGTTCTCGTAAATAAACACTGAATGATGATTCGAATCATAATTCGAATGATAATTCGAGTGATCATTCGAATGATAATTCGAGTGATCATTCGAATGATTAGTAGTTAACAAAAGTAGTAATCGAAATATCTCGAGATATGTTCATAATCGAGTGATTCCATTAGTATATCTCGTAATCGCCCAGCGCTATATAAAATAATATAAGTTTATAGTTCAGTAAAATTCTGTTGGAGGTGAGGAGGAATTAATCTTAAATTGAAATCTCTTGATTAATTTTTACAATAATCAGAAAGTTTACATGATTTAAAAAATTGTTATAATACAAATTGAATCTCCCGCTCTTCACAACTGTATTTTATATCCTATATATCTTCATTCATATTCTAAATCGTTTTTTTTTTTTTTTTTAAGGGGGGAGGGGATAACAAAGATCCTATGCCCAGAAGCAATATAGACGGGCAAAAATCAACAGTTAAATAATTATTCGGTCAAAGATAGATAATATAAAAGAACTAAGTAGAGGAATGACGGACAAAGAAGGAAATGACAAGATATATGAAATTCATAAGCTTTCTATGCCCACATTAACAAATCAGCACAGATTTAATGAAAAGAAAATAGATCATGAATAAGAGAGCATATTCGAAAAATGATAAAACCACAGAAATATGTAGAAAAAATAGAACATATAGACCGAAGGGTACCCATGGAATCATAATCAAACAATTTGTGAAACAGCGATAGGAGAAAACATAAATAACAGAATAATGAATGCCTTTCCTGATAAGGATGGCTGAATCACCAAATCCGTTGTTGCGATCACATCTTACAAAATTGTATCCTGTGATGTTGAAGACCATGCTCGATCGTAGCATATCTAATTAAATAAATTCCTGTAATATTACTATTTTTTTGGCCATTACAGTTGTGTCCAGTCGTCCTGCTAAAACACCATGCTACTAAAGAGGTTCATTATATATAGCTAGACAAGATAAGCCGCTTATTTTTGTGGTAAATTATTCGATTTTCAGTTTCTTTTTTATTCATATTCTCTTTTTTTCATTTCCTCTTCCTCGTTATTTTTATTTACATTCCCACCTTATTTCTTTCTTTTTCAATTTCTGATTCTTACGTGATCATTAAAAATCCTATTCCTATTAGGATGAATTCAAATAAAAATTGGAAATCGTTCAACTGACCAATAATGAGATAGTTACATTGAATTATACTAAATATTATTATCGATTCCGTGGCAATGCAGTTAATCTATTCATATTTTATTTCTTCCGTTGGCACTATATTATTATATTCCTATAGCTCTTGCTTGTTTCCAACACTGTTTTATTCTAATTTATTCGTCTAACCTGTAATTTGGTAGTAAGTGCATAAAACTGTATTACATAATTATTCCATGTGAAAATTCTCTGATTATTGTAAACATTAATAAAGAGATTCGAATTTAAAGATAATTGCTCCTCATCTTTAACAGAATTTTTGTGAACTACAAACTTCCACGGCTTTAGCGGCTTTCTCATTTACACGACTGTGATGTATTTATACGCATAATAATTATATGTCACAAACGGTATCTCGATTTTTTTTACAAAAATTTAATTTATTTCAATCACGAAATACTTCACAAGATAACGCATTGTCCTTAATTTCTTTTATTAATTTAAGGCTTAAAATTGTAATCAGAAACGAAATATAAGATTTATTGGACAGTGTTTATGTGGAACAATCAAGAGTGCATTTCTTTTAATTAAATAAATAAATTAAAAATATTAACAGAAGCCGACATACAACTAGTTTTTTATCAAAACATGCGTTTGATAAACAATCGTTACGTATTATCTATTAATACGTTTCTCTGTCATTATGCAGATGTTAGCCTTAAGATGCTAAATAATCTTGCAATGACACATGCAAAACAAAATTATGCCAACGAAATCAATATAGAGTACTTTTTTGAAACTCTACTTGGAACTTTGATGAACGTAGAATGACGGTACCACGATGTATTCATCAAATAACCAGAACACAACAAAATTACTAGCAGAACAGAAATATATGTATACACAAGCAATATGAATTGTTGGTTTAATGGTTGGAATATATTTTTTAAAAGATCTATACAGAACTCAAAATCTTCATTAGACCTTGACTACATTCATGGTTATATAAAACTTTTCAATAATCAAACATAAGATGAACCATAATCTGCAGTTAAGAAAAAACATACACACATTTTAAAAAAAAGCATGCACGAATACACTGAGGAAATGAACTAACTGAAACCTTTTTTCTGTTACAAACAAAGAGAACATGATCATTTTGTTTTAAAACGATAAAAAATTAATCCAATAAAGCCTTGATAAATCGCTTTTCACTAAGCCGCAAATTTAACAAAAATTTTATCCTTCTTTATAAAAAACAAGTTCAGTCAAGCATGATGTTTTATGCGCTAAGAATTTCGTGTGTAAGTTAACGATAACTTTAATTTACATTTACATAATAATAAATTCAAAAAAAAAAAAAGAATTTGATTTTTCCGCCGCAACGAGGAAGAAAAACATAATTTTTTGAAATTACCGACAATTTCGCGCCCCCTGGGAACTAATTTTGACGTTGGAAACCCGGATGCTCTAAACTAGAAAAATATACGGAAATGTAATATTTTTAACCTAATTCAAACTTTTTAATTATGATACTTGCATCGTCAAGAAAGGGACATACGTCATCTTTCGCGCTTTTCTGAAGTTTTCGTCAAATAGCGATCTTTCCAACAATATATCACATCCCCGGAAAAAAAATATTTTCAAAATCTTCGGGCTTTTAGCATTCCGAGCGCCAAATTTTAAAATTAGAAACCCGGATGTTCTAAACTAGAGAAGTATGCGGGGATGCGCATTTTTTTAACCTTGTTCAAAATTTTTAGCTACAATACCGGCATCACAATAGGGAAACTGCATATCATTTCTCGCGCTTTCTTGAACCACTGGTTTACTTTGAAAGTTTTGTTAAGGAAATTAAATACAGTTTTATTCTCGACAAATAGCGATCTTTCTGTCGATATATCAGATGACCGGGAAAACATTTTTTTTTGAAACTTTGGAGCTTTCTGGACCCAAAGAACCGATTTTAAAGTTGGAAACCCGAATATTTCAAAGTAAAGAAATATACAGGGATGTCAATTTTGTTCAAAATCTTTAGGTATGATACTTAAGCCACAAGCGGAGACTACACATAATTTTTCGCGCTTTTTTGAACTTTTAGTAAACATCTAATGTTTCGTTAAGAAAATGAAATAAAGGTTCATTCCTGACAAATAGCGCTCTTTCCAACAATATATAATATGTCCAAGAAAAAAAATATTTTTTTTTCAAATTTCGAGTTGCCTTCAGAGCACCGACAGGCTAATTTTAAAGCCGAAAACCCGGACGTTCCAAACTGGAAAAATATACGTGGAAGCGCATGTTTTTAGTTTTCAAAATGTTTAGCTATAATACCCACGACGCCAAGAGGGGACATGTCATTTTACGCGCTTTTTTGGGATCTAATTTTAAAGCTGAAAACCCAGATGTCCCTAAATAAAGAAATATACGTGGAACGCATGTTTTTATCCGTGTTCAAAATTTTTAGCTATAATACTTGTAGCGTTAAGGAGGGGCACGTCGTATTTTACGATTTTTTGAACTTTTCAGCAATTTCGAAAGTTTCATTAAGGAAATGACTTATGGTTTCGTTGCCGACAATTAGCAAGTTTTTCAACAACATATCGCATTCCCGCAAAAAAGAAAAAAAAATTTCAAAATTTTTGAGCTTTTGGCGTCTTAAGGGTCTGAATATTAAATTGTAAGCTTGGCTATAACTTTCCTAAAATGGCCTTTTATGCATATATTTGAAATGTTTTCATTTCTCCAACGTTTTAATTCAGACTGATACTTACGTGAACTTCAATTTTTTTGCTGTTTTCGGTCCAAGAGGGGGGTTTAAATAATTTTTTTACCGCAACCTTTTGTTTTTATGAAAGGACTCCTGCATTTTATTTTATATTTTGAATTTCACCTGTTAATGTTTATCTGGTGAGTTATCACATTTTAAGTGATATTTGAGGTCGTTATAAATACCATATTATATATTCTTGACGGTTTTTGAGGTTTTTTACCCCCCACGGTAATCGGTTATCTTTGAGCTATAGATAATTTTAAAGAGAATTTTAATTGTAATTTACGTTCCAAATTTGAAGTTTATAAATCAAAACGTTTGTGAGTTATTGATGTTTATTTGATATTTTTTGCCTTTTCTGAACCATCTTATTAGGATTCCGTACATTATAAGTGTACGGAATGTTAAAAACAATGAAATATCTATTTGGACTTTATGTAATTGCACACATTAACTATTTATATTCAATTCAGAAAAATAACGTAAACTGAATAATCATGGAATAAAACAAATAGCACAATTACGTAACATTAAATAAATGATAAAAATATAAATGAACAATTTAAACAATGAATTATTCATATGCGAGTTGTAGAGATTACACCGCAGTTGGACCTATAGTATAGAGAAAAATAAATAAAAAACTCTGTGTGACAAATTGTTAGATTCATAATTGAATTCTTGAGACGCTGCAAACTCTGAAGTTTAACATTTTTTTTTTCAGGTACGTTCTATATTAATAGAAAGCCACTAAGATAATAAAATTTCATTTCAATTTTTTAACGAAACTTCCAATATTAACGAAAAGTTCACTAAAGTGAAGAATAAAAATTTATCCTGAATCTTTTTTTTTTGAGCGCGTCAATTAAAAATTTTAAAATTAATTTTAAACTTGCAGCCAGACTTTTTAACTTCAAATTAGACTCTCAGGGTGCCGCAATTGATTAACAGCTCACTATTTAGAAATAACAAAACTATAGTTTGATTCCTTAACGAAACCTTTGAATTTCACAAAAAGCTCACGAAATAATAAAAATTATTATTCTTTATTTTCAGAATCCATTAAGCGCTCTGTAATTTGGTACAGAGATTTACAGGAATACTGCGTGAAAAACATATTCAATATGACAACTTTAAAGTGAAGAAATATGCCCTGAATTTAGTTTGATGTAAATGAAAATTATGATACCGGTCAACTGAAATTTTAAATTTCTAGTATGATCCAAATCATGCCGGACTAAACTTGTTTGAATCTAAATACGTTTATACGAGTACTATTACCCGTATGTTATTCATATTATTTGTAACTTGAGCAAAAAAATTAAAACAGAATAAAAGAAATTTCACGGACGTTTCTATTTTTTTGTAGAACTATCGATCGACGATAAAATTCTTTTAAAATTCAATACTTACAGCTTTTACAATTGTTTTTGCGTAAAAATAAATCACTGACACATTTGTAATTTCTTTGATCAGACTAACATTAAAACTTTTGCACAATTAATGAACACTAATGCATGTTTTAAATTAATCTACATTTAATTACGCGTATGTTTATTGGAAAGTTTAACATAAAAAGAATAAAAAACAGTTCACAAGGTTAAATTAATCGTATTTATTTAAAACCAGTACCAAACCTACCGACAAGCATCTTCCAGAACTAGGATTTTACAATGTTGAATAGTGATGCACGATATATCGATAACGGTTATAAATAACTGGTTACTACAAAATAACCAGATCGTATCGATATCACTTTCAGCTGAACTGGTTACTGGTTATTTTGGTTATTTTGGTTATTTTGGTTATTTTGGTTATTTTGGTTATTTTGGTTATTTATTTTGGTTATTTTGGTTATTTTGGTTATTTTGGTTATTTTGGTTATTTTGGTTATTTTGGTTATTTTGGTTATTTTGGTTATTTTGGTTATTTTGGTTATTTTGGTTATTTTGGTTATTTTGGTTATTTTGGTTATTTTGGTTATTCTGGTTATTCTGGTTATTCTGGATATTTCGGTTATTGTAACTTTAAATCGTATTCAATATTTTGGTAGTATTTGAAATGTTTACATCTGTTGTGTTATAATTAGAAATTGTTAGTAATTAAGTTGTATTGTACTAAATTGTTTTCTTATATTTATAAGTTATTTAATTAAGGTAAATTTTAAGTTACTAAATCTAAAAAACAATATGCTTTTATGTATAAACTGATCCTAAAATTATGATTTTAATGTAAAATATGAACCAAAATCTAATTTTATATGAAATATTGCTTGATTGAAAATACATTATAAGTGTTAACTTTGTTTAAAAGTACAATAAATGAAAACATTATGGAATAATTTATTAATTGAATTTAATTTAACCTAGTTGTTCTTAATATTTTAAATTGATTTTTGATATAGTTTTCACTATTAGGTATGATTGTTATTAGGGCCATATTTAGACCAAAATTTTGTGGGAGGGCGAAAATATTTTTATAATTATACATACATACATACATTTATTTATATATATATATATATGTGTGTGTGTGTGTGTTATAAAATATGTTTATTTATAAATGGTACAGTAAAGCCTTGTAGTCAATTATTGTATATGCAATATTTGAACACTATAATAAAAACAAATAAAAAATAGTCGTTTCCATAGAATTCATAAAAATTTTAATTTTCTTTTCTTTTGTTAAACATTGAAAAGAAATAAATTTATTATAAATTTCGGTCCATTTAATTCAAGCAGTTATTATTTCGTAGACATTTCAAGGGGAAGAGTTTCACTTGGAAAACCCCCCTGGGATACAGCCCGGATTGTTATATTTTGTACTATTATAATAAAAATTGTTTGTGATAAATTTTTAACAATCTAAAATTTTTTTTATTCAATTTTTAAAAATTATATTTTTTAAATTAAAGAGAATAATGTTTGGATCTATTTATAATATTACCTACTCCTTTCAATAGGTTTAATGAACAAAATATAGTTTTCATGTACTTTTTCATGATAGGTGTTTATTATGGAACAATCGTATAAAAGACTCAAAAGAAGTGATTTGTGGTCTTTTTTCACACCAACAGAGGAACAATTTATTGCCAGATGTAACATGTGCAAAAAACTGTTATCTTATAAATCAACTAATTCCAATTTAAGAAAGCATGTAACATCTGTGCACTCAACAGTTTCAATTGGATCTGAAAGATATAAAGATGATAAGAAGAAAAATGAAAATGAAAATGAAATCGATGATCCTATATGTTTAACCTCTCCAAAAGTACAAAGTAGTTTAACATCATTTTTACCAAAAAAAATAAATACCCTCAATAAGAAAGAAATAGATGATAATCTGTTAAAATTATTTTATATTGACCTGCAACCATTTAGTATTGTAGAAGATGAAGGTTTTAAAGACTTTGTGAAATCATTAAACCCTTCATATAAATTACCCCACAGAACTTATATAACAAATACATTAATTACTGCAAAGTATGAAGAAGCTGTTAACAAATGTAAACAAGTGTTAGAAAATGCAAAAAAAATGTTTGACAACTGACTGTTGGACATCAAAAAATAATGAAAGTTATATTGCAATAACAGCCCATTTTCTTAATTCCGAATTTAGAATGAATTCTGTTTTGTTAAAATGTACAGTTTTCGAAGATCGTCATACAGCAATAAATCTTGCTAATAAAATTAGAGAAGTAACTGATGATTGGAAAGTTACAGATAAGGTAATACTGACAGTTACAGATAATGCTCCAAACATGATAAATGCAATTACAGAACAGTTGAGATGGAAACATTTTGGTTGCATGGCTCATTCAATTAATTTAATAGCAAGAAGCAGCTTAAGTTCAGGCACTGAGATTGGTCCAATATTAGAAAAAGTGCGAAATATTGTATCACACTTCAAACGCAGCCCTGTATCGAATACCAAATTATTAAAATATCAAGAGAATGAAGGTTGTGAGGTGTTAAAACTAATTCAGGATGTTGCAACCAGGTGGAATTCCACTTTTTATATGTTACAAAGGTTTATAAAATTAGAAAAAGCTATCAAGGGTACAATAGCTGTCATAGACTATAATCTTCCATTGTTACATAATAATGAATGGAAAATAATTAATGAACTTTGCAAAATACTTCAACCGCTTGAAAGTGTTACAAAAGTTGTTAGTGGGGAAAAATATTGTTCTGCTTCTTGTATTATACTATTAATAAACGGCACCATTAGGGTTTACAGTATACTAAAAAAAAAAAAATTATAATTCTTGTATAGAATCTATATTAGAACATATAATTAAAACCATATCAAATGAATTTGAAAACATCGAATATAGCTCAACTTTGTCTTCAGCAACTTTGTTAGATCCACGTTTCAAAATGGCTGCATTTAGCTCAACAGTTGCAGCTGAGAAAGCTAAGCAATCAGTAAAAAAGATGCTTATTGAAATAATCAGTAAAGAGCAAGATGAAAAAGATCAAAATATAAAACTCCATCAAGAAATTGGTACAAATGAAGGCGATGAATTGTCTATATGGGGGCACCTGAAGCAAAATGTATCTTCCCATCAAAATAAATGTAAGGGTACATCTACTTCACGAGCACTTATTGAAATACAGAGGTATCAAGAACAAGAAATCTTAGATAACGAAAAAGATCCTTTAAACTGGTGGCAAGAAAACAAATACAATTTTCCTTATTTGAGTTGTATTGCCCAAGAAAAATTAGGTTCCTCTGTGCCTTGTGAAAGGTTGTTTTCAAAGGCAGGTCTAATAGTATCTGACAGGAGAACAAGACTGTCTCCTAAATCTGTGGAGAAATTATTATTTTTAAATGTATTTAGTAAAATATAGGATAGTTTTTTGTTTTTTTTTATTATGCTTTTGATTTGTTTTATAGAAATTTCAAATATCTATTGTAATTTTTTTTATATTCAAGTTTTTTATTATTTCCATTTATTCTTTATTCATGTTTTTTAGAATAGTATCTGTTTTTTTTTATCTCATTTTAGTAAATATTTGCATAAATTTAAATCTACAGTAAACTCTGATTTCTGCATCGCCATGGACGCATTTATTCTAGTCCTGCTGTCAGTCTGAATAGTGAATCTGGTCTCCTCCTTGTCTACTATAAAAGACTAGTCTTATCACCCAACTTTCTTGCTTCTACTCTGAACATTCCTTTTGTTTTGTTTCTTTTTTCTTTTTTTTTTTTTTTTTTTTTTAATAATAAGATTTATAGTAATACAAATTAAGTGTAAATAAATATATTGCCATAATTTCTTAAATATCTTATTAAAATTTTTTGGAATACCTCATATGACAGCATAGATAATGAAATTGAAATAAAATAGCCTCGAACGCCGAATTTCTCCATTTTGATCTTTAACCCTCCTATTCCAGCCATTCGATCGCATTCTGGCATCTTCCCACTGGATTCATCACAATGATTATAGTGTTATAAAGATTTTTTGTGTGACGATCCAATTTCCGAAATTATTTTTTCTTTTTTAGTCAAAATTGTTTGGTCTCACAAAATTTTAAATAAAATATGGCAAACATGCCAAGTGTTTAAAAACTTGTTTGTATGTTACAAACATGATTTACCAAATATCTTTTACAATTTTCTCTACATAATTATACTTTAGTTACAATTCTTTAAAGTGTATTTACATACATTTTCAAATTTTAAATAAAATACAGCGGTCGCGCAAATGTTTAAAAACTTATTCAGTATAAACATCTTCAACTTTAACACAAATATTTACAATTTCCTTGACGTAATTTTACTGTAGTTACGATTTAAAAAAAAAAAAAATGTATTTAGATACATTCACAAATTTTAAATAAACTCCAGCAAACATGCAAAGTGTTTCAAAAATTATTTGTTAGATAATGCATCATTATAAATTTGTAACATTGTTAGCAATACAGAACTCTATTCTAACTTAGATTACAAAAAGCATGATTTTGTTCTAGAAATTCTAATTTTAATTCAGCGCAAAATTAGTTAAAACGTTTTAAAATTTAGATGTTTTTCAAATGTTTACTTAAAATAAAGCAATCGCAAATTTATTTAAAATGTTTTAAAACTACATTCACAAATATTGTACATTTATTAAACTTAATTAATTTTGAGTATTAATTTTCTTAGTAAAAAACTGAATTTAATTCAACTAATAAGTTAACACAACATTTATTGATGTTGAAGCGGTACGAAGTTCGCCGGGTCAGTTAGTTTAAATATAAATATTAAATCCCATTTACTGTAAGTGTTTCCTTTAAACATAAAAAAAAAAAAAAAAAAGAAACTAAATAAATTTGAATCTCCATTTTTACATCTCTACTGGCGTCACTGTAGTGCACAGATTTATAATTTACCTAAATTGCACTATCAGTAACTAGTTTATTCAGTTAATCTAATAGTTCTAACTGAATCGAATATCAGATATTAGAAATAACCAGTAACCAGTTAAAATAACGGTTATTCAAAAATAACCAGATTCAAATAACCGGTTATTATAAAATAACCGATAACAACATCACTAATGTTGAATAATTTCACTATTTTTGCAGCAATAAAACAATAAAATATAAATAGTTAAACGAAAGCCAGTTTAAATCAATGGAATTTACATCGTTGCCTTGATCACAGCGATCAATCAATAGATTCGGAAGTAATTTGTTTTTGCGATATAACCAAGGTTTGAGCAGGGCTTGAAAACCAAATAATAATACAACGCAAACACAAGCGTCTATCGTCAGCGACGGGGCACCTTTTCCGGATCTAGTCGGGTATGATCGGAATGAAACGAACTTGTACAGCCCGCAATGTTTACATTTGCATTAGTTTGTTTCTTTGTTGCTTATACTTCATTTGTTTAGATGTTTTAGCATTAAAGGAGTTTTAAAGAGTTTTTTCATTTAAAAAATTGTTTTTATTTAATAACCTTAACATGTCTAATGATTTATTTAATAAATAATTGAAATAATGTGTTCATAAAATTTTAATGTCTTGTAAGTGTTGTATACCTGGATGTGATAGCAATTATAAGAGTAGCAATAAGAAAGTCACTGTCTTTTCTTTTTCTGAAGATGAAAAATTAGCCGAAAAATAGTAAACTGCAGTACATAGAAACGATTGCTACAACTAAATCTTCTAGGGTAAGTACAAAATTATTTAATAAATTTGATACAATTCGTTTTATAAGTGTTCTAAATTTTTATATTTGTAAAATATTTATTAAAAGGATTGCTTACTTTGCTATTATTCAAAAAAACGAGATGTTAAAGTGCAAAAAATTTTATTTATTTTATAATAAGAAGTAAAAATTTAAAGTGATTTAAGATTCAATTGTATTAGGGTATGATAAAAAGTATAGTACGAAATATTTAGAAATTGTGTACTGTCTTTTCTGTACAGCTATTGTTTCCCAAGTCGGGGAAAAGTAAGAAAAATTATAGAAAATAGAGAAGTCGAGAATTTGCAAGATTTTTATATTATTTATTCTATGTAGTACAAAATAATATATTGTCTTTTTCTGAATCACATTGTAAACAATTAGAGTTGATCATCAATTAGCATATTTTCATAAGCAGTAATATTTATTATTAAATGCGTTTTCTAATTTTTTAATTGATAATTTAGAAACATGTCAAAACAACTTAGTAGGTTTTGAGTGAATTTAGATAAAATATATTAATAATTAAAATAAATCTATGTGTTATATTAAATTATTGAAATAATTACCCTAAGAAAATATAATTAAAAAATATTTTTATAAAATATTTCAGATGTTACTCCATCTCAAATACCAAGATGTTCGCAATATTAATCAAAACTTGTAGTAGATAAGAAAAACTGGAAAATGAAGCATTACATATAGCTTTCGAAAACAGCAGAGAAGAATTAAAGAATAATATTTATTTTCAGTAAATCTGACCAGTAAAATATATATTTCAAAATGTGAAAACGAAATTGTCATGTAATTCCATTGTAACATGTTAGTGTTTTTTCCTACTATTATTTTTTTCTCTCATTGCTTCATTTTATTTTTAGTTTTAGAAACAGCCCTTTTCATGGCTACGGTAGTTGTTTAAATTGTAAATTTCTTCAATTGCAATATATGTTTTAAGTTATTTCAGATTGTGTTTTTTTTTTCTTTTCAATTTCAAAAAGGCTTTTGATATATCTGTTATTATATATGTGTTTTAATTTCAGGAACAATGTTGAATGTAGTGTAAAATATACTTCTCTATATCTAAATATGATCATTTCTTTTTTTTTTTAATTTTTTTCGTAGAAAAGTAAAATTAGTCTACAATTTATATTGAAGCAAGTTAATTTTGGTAATAAGTGTTTGAAAAAGATTGTGTAATTTGTATGTACTCAATATATAATCAGAGAGAAAAGCGCATTTTTAAAATGTTAATGAGAAATCTAATATTTTTTTAAATCAAACAGTGCAATATACTTTTGGGCTACCAGTTTAGCGACAAAAATTTCATAAATATTGGTTTAGTAATTTATGAGATTTCTTATAAAACTAATATTTACAGACATTATCGAATAAAAAAGTTGTATTTTAAATAAATAAGAATTACAAAATAAAGTATGCTCATAAAGTATTGTTTTTTACTTCTTTTACCTTAATAGCGTCTCAGATACTGTAATGAAGTAAATATAATTTCTGTTTTTATGCGTTCTATTGTTATTATATTTATACAAATAAATAAAATTTTATATTGTTTTATGACCTTTGTTTATATCGTTGGAAAGTGAGTAGCTGGGAAGGAACTGTTAGGAAAAAGAATTTATACTTTTTCATTGTAAAATTTTCAACTGAATCAAAAGAATATGTTGAAAAAAAGGGAAATCTTTACAATTAAAAATACATATTACCAGAAATATATTCATGGTTTACTTAATGTATTGCTGATACGCACATAATTTGCTTATGGTTTCAAAATTTGTGGAATCTTGAAAATATAAAATTATCCATGTATTTGAAAATTAGCGTTTAAAATTAAAAACATTAAATTAAAGGGTGGTTGAATAAATTTAATGTAAAATACATAAAATAGACGGCAATAAAGTTTTTCAGGCTACGAACGGTTTCAAAATAATGTGAAAATGAAAATAATATAATTTTATAAATTCTGAAGTTCATTTTTTGTAATGTGAAATATATTGTGTTCCAAAATTATTTTCTCGCTGTAATACATTTTATGATAAAGTAAAATCTATATTTTTTTCTCTGTATTACTGAAGCACACTTGTTGAAGTAAAAATTTGTCATAAAATGATGGTATCTGTTAATGTGTATCATGTTTTATTATATTGAACTTCGAATCATCGCCACGCTCTTAGAATTATTTGCTTAAAAATAAAAAAGAAATCTTCACAATATTGTATATGAATATTTTGTTTGTTTTACAATGATCCCCTGAGTTTGTAAAGTTATAAATTGCCATCTTTTGTTTTTCAATTTGTTGTGCTCATTCCTGGTTGAACTGAAACGAATAAAAGAACAAAAAGATCAACATTAAGAATAGTCCTTTTTTATTTCGAAAGTGGTCCATAGTTCTCTATTTATCATTAAACAAAGCAATAACAACTACATGCTATACAAGACGAACCTAAAACTAACCAATGATACGGTTGAAAAGTACGACTTTGAACTGCCGAGAGTAGCAGAAGAATTATGAAGGTCGAGGAAAACCGCGAAGACTGGAACCAAATTGAATGAAGATATAGACTCGACTAATTTTAGGAGAAAATGCAAATTCGACTTCGCCGTTTCAACGATGATAACGAGAGCAAGTCACTTCAGGTAGTTTAATAAGGATGATAATTGGCAAACAAAAATGAACAGAACAGAAACATAAAATAGAAGGTTATAAAAATGAGAACTACATTAATTGAATCGTTTATCGATAAATGGAAAAAGGCCTTTTGAGTATATTAGCTCGGCCGTCCATGAAAAATCTCATGGTATACACGAATTGAGTAAATAGGGAACGGAAATGCTATAGACATAAATTAAGGGAAGATGGACGTAAGACAGCGGTGGAAAAATTGACTTTGGTTTAGAGTTAAATAATTAAGCAATGGACAGCGTTAAAATTGATAAAGGAACGAATAATAAATATAAAATTATCGGAATTGGTGATGGAAATAAGGCAGCGATAGCGAGACAAAAATGGTATAGATAATGTTCGGACATAGCCTAATAATCATAATAATTATAATAATAAGAATAATATAATAATAATAGTAAGAACTAATAACATAAAAGAAAAAATAGGTAGAAGTACAAGTTCTACAAAAAGAGAAATATAATTTTTTTTTTTTGTGGTTTTTAAAGTAAAATTGTTAATTAAATAATAAAGTAATTTTAGTGTTTTGACTGATTTTTTTAAACATTTGTTTCGTAAATTGTTAATTTTCTAATAACATCTGAATGACGGTTCATTCTGGCAACATCTGAATAACGATTCGTTCTGGCAACATACAAAAGTGCCCTTTCGCTGTCGATAGACGCTTGTAACGCAAACTTCAGTTTTGTTTATTCTTGAGAAAGCTAACTGCGATAAGAGTGCTACCTACGAGAGTCTAATTCATGACAATTTCACTTCTTCCGATTGATGTCACTACAATAACCACCATGTCGTGACGTCACATTAGAATTTTCAGAGGAAATCACACGCCAACTAAATATTCAGCCATTTTGAATGTAGCTATCCGAATTGGTAGGGGATGTGCGTTAAAACTAGGAAGATTCCTCCAGTAGAAATATCGACTTTACTACCTTTGCGGGTCTACCTAAATATAATTTTGTCTATGGATTTCGATACATAACTCATAGATCTATAAAACTAAAAATATTTTTTATTAATGGTACAAATAATTTTTCATTTATGGTTTTACAATTAATCTAATAGACCTTAATATAAAGAAAAAATATTAATAATAGGTTTATTATTTTTTGTTATATATATTCTACACTACGAATAATTTTTTTTTTTTTTAGTTATGTTAACAAAATTTAAAGCAAGATTATCATAGAAAATAAAACATGGAATACTTTATAGTGTAACATTACAGTTTAAAATATTTTTAATGTAATGAATATACATTTTACTTCTGGATAATAGCAATAAGTGATTAAGTTATTCATTGTATAAGAGTTTTTTTGATCTTTTTCAGTAAAAATATTAATTAGGATCTCTTACATGGAATCTAAATCTGTAATTTCAAATATTTCCATGACATTGTAGACAGGAATAAATTCCAAATTTATATATTTGTTTTTAAATGTTTATTTATAAGCTTTCAAATAAACTTGATTAGGGCTTAAATGTAACTAACCTATTGCAATATATTATCAATAAGAAATCAATTAAAGTACAATTAAAAGTAGCAGAAAATGAAATTTTTTTATTACACTAAATTATTTTATTTTCCCTAGTGTTATAAAACATATTTTGTCCATAGGCTATTATTAACATTATAATTAAATTTTTATAATATTCTTGTTAAAAATAAAGTTATTTTTGTACAAAAAACTAAACTATATCTTCATTATTTACAAATCAATTATATGACCATCAAAACAGCAAATGAGTCCAGTTTTGTATATTAAATATGAACATTTATACCATATATATATAATTTTTACATAAGTAATATAACTTATTAATAAAAAAACAGAATTAAGGGGAGTAAATTATTATATTAAATATATTTCCATAATTCAGTTTACTATTTATTGATGTATATAGTGAAAATTTATTTTAGTAACATATCAATTATAGAAATCATTAATTTTGGGATTAATAGAATTAGATAAAACTATTATTTAGTTTTTGTCACTCATAGCAACATCAGCTAAAGCAAAAAATTAATCTATCACAACTAAAATTTTTATATATGTTTATAACAAAGTGTGAAAAATGTAACTTCTAAAGGTTCTATAAATTAATTTAGCAAAAAAATTATTTTGTTATCTTCTGTTATGGAAAAATGTAAAACTATTCTTTGTTCTGTTTACCTTATTAACATAACATCAATCAATTGGTATTTCAGTCGTTTGACTGGTTCGCCCCTATCGTCCAAATCACATATTTTGTATTGGACTTGTCATGATAATAACATATGAAACATTTATTATTAATCTAACTAAACTCATGAAAATCTTTGGTATATATCATTACAAAAGATAATAGAGAAAGGCTACTTGTTGTTTCATTATAAAAAAAATCAGAAATAACAAATTTGTTGAAAAGTGAGAAAAAATTAAATTACTTGTCTAATAATTTTTCCTTTTTTCTTTTTATATTGATTTAAGTTCTTTTATGATTACATGAATATATATGAGAAAAAATAAGTGTTTATGATTCTGAATTTATTATAAAAAATTGATAGAGTTATAGTTACAAATAAACAATGTATCTAATTAATGAAAAGTTATCCCACAAAATATATTTAATAATATATTTGTGTAATTCACTTTGGACTTGAATCTAGATTCAAATCTACAATTACCAAAAAGATTGAGTCATTATTTGAATCATGCCATCACCATCAGCAGAATATTTATTTATTGTTGATCAGAAAATATTTTTTAATACATGTTTTATTTTCTTTTAATCAATTATTAAGCTCTAGATAAATAAAAAAAGTAAAGATTGAAAAGCTTTAAATAGGTTGGAGTCGGTTATTTTGCAATTCAAATGACTAGTTCACAAAAGTAATTCACTTACCTGTTGCTATTTCCTTAAATTTTATAACAAAGTAATTATTGTGTAACCAGGGCTTCAAAGCCGAATAATAATATGACTTAAACTGAATATGGCTTATGTCCTTGAAAAATATAGCTTAAGCTTTTGTCTTTCAGCTGTTTAAATTTTGAGTATAGCTTAAGCTTTAGGCTTTTAGCTTATGGAAATTTAAATATGACTTTTGGATTAAGCTTATGACATTTAAAAATAATTGGCTTTTGGTTTTTTGCTTTTGGCTTTTGTCTGGCAATCAAGACCTGATTTTGTCTGACTATCTCTATTAATTCAAATCTATAATTGTTTTAAATAAAAAAACAATAATTCAACTGGTCATTTACTTTAAACAAAATCATTGTGATTATTCTATAATTACTAAATATTAAGAACATTTTAAAACTAATTAAATATAGAAATAACTACTTTTAAATTAAAAATCTCTATTACCTGAACACTATTTTCTATATTTATAGTTTTCTGTTCAGAAAAAAATTAGTTCAAACGTTTAAAATTCATGTAACAATGCACAATAAAATGCAAACAATTGCAGAAATTAAAAATTAGAAGTCAGCCGTTTCTTATAATTTTATTAATCTATGGTTCTATAACTATAGACCAAATTACTTCGACATATTTTGAGGTAGACCTGCAGAGGTAGTAAAGTCGATAGTTCTACATGGAGGAATCTTCCTAGTTTTAAACAACACTGATTGGTAGGTGGTTTTTGTTTTTTTTTATGTATGCTGTTGTTTTTGAAGTGTTTGCTTCTTTAAAATTTTGTTTACAAAATGAGTTTTGTATGTGATATTTGTTCCAAAGCATATAAAACTCAATCGTCACTGGATTCACATCATTGTGGAATACACTTCATTTATAAAACTTGTGAACCCACAAAATATGAGCGTAATAATTGTAGGATGTGTGTCAACGAGAGAAAAAAGTTAATTTAACACATAAAAATTATTCAAATTACTTTCCTTGCTTTTTTTTTCATCAGGCATATCGAGAAACAAATAGAAAAGGAAGGAATTAATTGAAAATGTTACTCAGTAATGTAAAAGCATAATATTTTTGGTAGTGATGATGGGCTTGTAAATGCCTCAATGGCAACTTAATTATTTTTATTTGAATCTATATTTCCCTGATAATTATCACTAATAATACTTCATTTTACTTTTCTTGTTTATTACTCAGTTTTTGTGTTCATCAATTTCCATCAGTACTCACTGCCAGCTGGTACACTTTTCAATGAACAAGGACTCACTAAAATCTGTTGACATATATATGCCGCACAATTATAATTATTGAAATTATAGTATGAGAAACAATGATTTCTTTTAATAAATCTTTATTAGACTCACCATTTTATAAATGTGAAATATAAAACTGGACAAATAATGAAAGCTGAGCTAATAAAATATGAAGTTTTGTTTAATGGATCGTTTTACACTTAAACACTACAGAGATATTTTTTACAGAACTAAATTAAAAACAATATAGCCTAAATGTATGCTTAAAAACAGGCTTAACCATAAAATGCCTTTATGATCTTCACATTATCTATATATTAGAACACAAAATATGGTATTTGAATTTTGTTCAGAAATGAATTAGTCTATATTGTTTGTATAGAACAGTTTAGTTTAATGATAAGGAAAACAGAAATGTTAAAATCATGTTTAAAACAAAAATCTTGTTTTGGAAGGAAAAGATTTAGCATTTTTCCTATCTTAGTAATACTTACTTTGTTGGTAACAAAAACAGGAATAGTGTTGTATTCTTAGCTATATTTTATTAATAACTAGCTGTGCCCGCGGCGTTTGATTCTAAAAAATTACTTTATTTGTTAAATTACACCCGCGTGGAATTCAGTTCATGACTGTGTAAGAGTATCAGTAAATGATTATTTGTCAAGATTTTTTATTGACCGTGGCGGCTTGTGAATATTGGGGAGACTAACTTTTCCAGAAGCACAGCACATACCATTAAGTTCATTGGCCCATTTTTTGGCAGAACACTTGGAGCAGATCTTATTCATAGTTCCAATTTGGACGGAAGACTGTTGAGCATAATCAATCTGCGGATCGTATCTGAAAGCCGATCTGTTACTGTGAGCTAAAACTCAATTACAAACTCTAGTCGTTGACGTCTATTGTCTTTCTCTCTGATCTCGAAGGCGTTGGGAACGCTCAGAGCTCGATTCCCTAGTGCGAGCTTGTATATTTCTAATATTTGAAGGCTCGATACTCGACTCTCACGCGCGTACTTGAGAGGTTCTCAAATTTTGTTCAGCAAGCCGCCGTGAGCTCGATACTCGACTCTCTGGCACGCGATTGCGACGCGTATACTCTCTGACTTGCAAGACGATTTTTAGTTTCTGATGAAGATTCTCCATTACGATGTATTTTTGATGCCCTCGCCTGGGAACTATTTCTAGAAAGTTGAGATCTTAATCTTTTGGGCATTTTGTACCTTTTACAAAAGATAACGGTAACCCTCGAAAATTTTCATTCCTTACATTAACACACTATTTCCATTGGTGATGAGCTTGTAAACGATACTAAGGCGATGTTTATCCGAATTTACATTTCCCCATGGTAATTAACATTGATATTTTAATGTTTTATAAAAAAAGTTTTTGCAGCGCACGCGATGTAAGGAATTGTTTAGGTCATTTTTTTACACCTTGAGTTACATTATTGGAGTTTTAGTAAGAATCCCTAATTTTTTTGAAAATATAATATAGCCTATGTCACCCGGAGATAGTGTAGCTTCCCAACAGTGAAAGAATTTTTCAAATCGGTCCAGTAGTTTCGGAGCCTATTCAATGTAAACAAACAAACAAACAAACAAACAATCAAACCTTTCCTCTTTATAATATTAGTATAGATATTATGTTATTATTATTTATTATTACTATTCTAGTCATTATATTTTTTATTTTGTATCAAGCAATATCCAGACGGAATTCATATAATTCTGCTTCACTATCGTTTCCATTGGATCCGACAATTTTATCTTTATTATTTATCCCCGTTTAATTAATTATTCTAACCGAAATGGATTTCTTTTATTAATCTCCATTTATCGCGTTTCCGCCGATATTTACATAACTTGTCTATTTGCAGCAATAGCCCTCATTCAAAGACCGATGCCTATATCTTAAAAGCCTTTACTATTTAATCATATAGTATATTTTCTGGCAAAATGATCTCTTATTATTTTTTAATTCGTTATCAAAAGAACATACTTACTTTTTTACCATTTTATTCTCTTATCCTTTTGCCTAAACTATATTTAATGTTTTTTTTATCTCGGCTAAACTTTGTTCATTCCATCATGATAACAGCAAAATTCTTCCTATAAGACAGACTTGTCCTTTTTCCAAAAAGTCAGTCTTCAATTAGTCTTCTTGGAGTCTTTTCCAGTCTTCTTGAGGCTTTACAATAGGATATTTCTAAATCAGTCTCGAGACTGTCTTCTGAAGAAGAAAAATTGCTCAACTCCAGTAGAAATAATTATTATATTTCGATCCATCACAGTATATGTTGAGTAAACCTTTTCTTTTCGAGAGAAAGTCTCTATCATGGAGACTCTGAAATATCGCGGTTCTCATTTAGATTAATAATTGAAATAAAATTTATTTCAATCGAGAAACGGTTTATTTCAGTTGTTAATCTAGTTGATGTTAGTTGTCTGTCCTCGGGGAACACAATAATAGTATTGTTTTGTATTTCATTAAATATGTAAAAAAGTAATCAAAAAGAAGTTCAGTCAAGCATGATGTTTCATGCACCGAGGATTCCATGTGTTAAGTTAAACATAAATATAATTTACATTTGCATAATACTAAAGTCAAAACAAAGAATTCAGATTTTTCATGCTGCAAAGAGGAAGAGACATAATTTTTCATGCTTTTTTGAACATTTTGCCAACTTCCAAAGTTTTGTTAAGAAAATGAAATACAGTTTCGTTCTTGACAAATAACGATCTTTCCAAGGATATCACCACATGTCTGGAAGAATAAATATTTTTTTCAAAACTTTCAAGCTTTCAACGCCCCGAGGTTCTGAACATAAAGTTGTAAGCTTGGCTATAATTTTCCTTTAAAATGGTACTTTGTGCATAAGTTTAAGATACATTTTGGTTTTTCTACTTTTTTACTCAAGCTATTGTTTATATGAACATAATTTTTTTGCATTTTTTGGTCTCAAAGGGGGCCCATATAATTTTTTAATCATAAATTTTGCTCTTATGAAAGAGCTTGTATTTGTTTTATATTTTGAATTTCACTTTTATAGCTTCATCCAGTGATGAGTTATGAATTTTTAAGTATTTCTTGGGGTCTTTTATATTTCATATATATTTTTAAGTTTTTTGGCGGCCAAGGTAATCTTGGTTAACTTGAAGTCATAGATTATCTTAAAGAGAATTTTTTATTTAGAATTTATGAACCAATTTTGAAGTTTATAAGTCAATCCGATCAAGAATTATTGATTTTCATTTGATATTTTTGTTGTTTCTGAATCATCTTATTAAGATTCTATACATTATATTTTTACAGAATCCTAATAATGTGGCACAGTTAAAATAACAAAAGAATAACATGTTTTGCTAGTGTATTTAATGGACTATTACAGAGCATTAGACGGTTGGTTTAAAAGTCTACAAAAAAAAAATAAATCAAAATACAATTTTTTCAAGTTCATTTATAAAAATTCAAGACTAATGATATAGCACAATCGTTATAAGTAATAATTTTTTACTTTCATACCCAAATTGTGGTTGTAATAACCAATAAAAATTAACATAGATTTATGTAATTCTGCCAGGTTAAAAAATATCTGCCGCTATAATTGATTATAGATTTAAAATAGCAAATTTTATTTTTTTCTACAAGTGAAAATATTAATGTAAATTTAGAAAAATATAACATATTTAAGACATAATCTATTTTTAAGTCATATAACTTTCTTTTCTTTAATATAATTGTAAACAATCTGAATTTCTACTAATATTTGGACGTTAAGCAAATTGAGTGCTTGGGAATAGCAATCATTTATTTACTTCATATACCTATATAACTCATGACAACTAATAAATTAAAACTGTTACATTTTTAGTACACAAACATTATAAATTTGCACTTTATGTATTACTATAATTTTTGAAATCTTCTTTTAATTCATCAAAATTCTTTAACTGTTGATTTACTAATGTGTCAGTTAATGTTTCTTTACCTTCTATAAATTTACAGCTTCACAAAAAATCATAATAAATTTCTACATTTTACTTATATTTTTCTGTAAGAAAATGTTAATCTACCAGTTATATTTAAAAACTACTGCTTACTAATTCATCTGTTTCAAATAAAAATTACATTTACATAGTATTTAATTTCTACAACTTAAAACATTAATGCATATTGAACAATATAGGTCACCGATTATCTGCTGAAAAGTTTTTTCTGAATAACAAGGAAGAAAATATAATCAATCGCTTATAGTCGCAACAAAATTAAACCACAAAAGTTACATAATTCACATGTAACTTTCCTCTGTATGTCTATCACTCTTTTCTACTTTTTTTTATTCATAACTGCTAAAGAAATATCAAATCTACAATTTTGAACCTTTGGTTATACTTCCCAAATAAAAACACATTTATTTATTTGTCTAGAATTTTAATGTGGTTTGTAAAACCTTCTATGAATAAAAATTATTAACAGGGAAGTAGAAATTATTAATCAAAGTATCGAGATAAAATTACAGATTGCTACTTGGAAATATTGATATTTAAAACATTTCAAACATAAAAAAAGATATACTTACAGTTTGCATAACAATATGGATTTTTTGAAAAGCACACTTATCTGTTTTTCACTTTAAATTATTGACAAAATACCTCCAAACAAGGTTTTTCTTTTTATTTATATAAAATGAATACTTTATACATCCAAACATATTTATACAGGTATTTGTTAAATCGAATTTTTCAATCCTTTTCAAATTTGAAATAATTGCATGGCAATTGTAAAAGCAAAACATCAATAATAAATGAAAAATAATGTACACTGATTTGCCTAAAAGGAATATATAACTAACTTTTGTCTCTTTTTCATCTTTTCATTCAGTTTATCATTAAGAAAGATGATTCATAACAGTAAAAATTTAAAATATTAAATGTAAAGTAAAGGATAAAAATATCAGACCAAACTAGAGTATTGTATAATGAAATCGTATAATTAATTTTTTTTCAAATAAACAACAATGATAAAAGTGAAGCAATTAACGGTTAAATATAATTACGAATTCCAAAATATTTAATAATATATGTAGCAAAAAATTTCCAACACCGATGTAGCTTAACGAATTTCACAAAACTGATTTTATATTAAAAGCTTTACCACATATATTTCATTTAAATCGAATCCTGAAATACACAAAAATAATCAAAATAAAGTAAAAGAACTACTATCATTTTTAAAAACCAAATATTCAAAATGTAAAATAAATGTAATAAATTGTGCATATTACGAATAAATTTCTAATTATTTTTTGACAAATGTAAACAAACGTTTAATTTTTGCATAGTTATTAACCATACACCTTGTTCCACACTATTATAAAGGTAAGCCGTTATATGATGCACACCAGTTCATTTTTGGTCGTAATTTTAGTTCGTTCATTTTCGCTGTTATTCACGGTGTGTGAACTAACACACATCATGAATAACAGCGAAAATGAACGAACTAAAATTACGACCAAAAATCAACATGACGGAGAAGTAACGTAACTACAAAAAATACCGCGAAAAGTGAAACTTCCCGGGAAAAATAATACGTTGGTAACAGACATATTTAAAATGGTGCGGAAAAGGCGAAATACTTTAAATGGAATATTTTAAAAGTAACGAACATACACCGTAAATGATGTAAAAACAAGTAGTAAAAAGGAAATATTAAAAATTACATTAAAATAATATAGAATGAATATCGACACTCCGAGCAAACCCTAAAGTATATAAGAAGCGAAAACTTTGTAAAAAAAAAAATAGCGCAGAAGTAGGTAGAAAGAAATGAAGTATAAAAAAAAAGCGAAAAAAAGTGGTTTCAACTAATTTAACCTGAAATACGGAAGAACCCGATGTTTGATGTAATAATTGGTATTTCTTCTTCCGTATACCGCATTAACTGGTAAAACGTGGGTTCACACGACGCGTCGCACAATTCAATTTCGGCAGACATACTTAAAAACTAATAAAAAAAAAGAAAAAAAAGAAAAAAAACAAATAAAAAACAATAAAAAAGTAATAAAAACACAAATTTACAAGCTCCGAAGGATAACAACCGGCGCGACAATAACAAAGATAACCGGCGCGACAATAACAAAGATAACCGGCGCGACAATAACAAAGATAACCGGCGCGACAATAACAAAGATAACCGGCGCGACAATAACAAAGATAACCGGCGCGACAATAACAAAGATAACACGCGCGATGGACTATTCACAATTCACATGCAAATGAGCGGTCGATGACATGATGCAATAAATGTGACAATAAATCACGCGATCTGTAGCAGGCTTAAGAATAATATCATAGCAGGCGTGGAAACCAAAATCACATTGTTCTAAAATTTCTAATTAAAATAAAATTAGCTGAAAAATTTTTTAGCGGCTAGAATTTTGTGAATGTCTTAGAAATAGTGAAGTGAAATTTATAAAACAAAAAAACCATATTTTTTTAATTTTGTATCCAATAATTAAATTACAAATGTAGTCAAAATTTAGCTTTTGGATTTATAGGCTGTCCGCTTTCAGCTTTTGGATTTTTAGCCATCCATGGCTGTGAGTGAATTTGAAATATTTTAAGAACAATGAAGTGGGAAAAATATTTCAAAAATTTTGAACTATTGTAAGAACAATTAATTTGAATTATTCTTTAAAAAATTAATATTTTTATTCAAGTTTTAATAAAATATGAAATACTTCGATATGAACTAAAAGTTAGGATGTCATGCGTATCAATATGAACTAGAAAGGGGTAAAATGAACTGGTGTGGATCTTATAAATAATTACCGTCAATCGGGAGAAGTTAAATTGTCATTAACTAGACACTCGTGTGCTACCTTCGAAGTGGCTTAACCGAATGTACCCCGATTTCGAGCATAAGTTTACGGCGTTGGTAACCGAACGGAATAATTTCAACTGTGCAATTATAGCGTCATCAGTTCGCAATTTAATGATTTCTTCATTATGGCGATAAAAAATCATATTATGGAAAGAAATATTCTGAAAATATTACACATGAATCCTATATTTATAATACTGCTTACAATAAAAATGTCCACACATTATTGAAATACAAAGCAATTTTTCGGTTAAAACTATTGCTTTACAGAGTTGTAATCTTCAATTTTTTTTTATTTGTTTATTATATTATATTGTTTTCGATTCACCTGCCTGTCTGCATTGCAAAGATATTTCTTGAAGTCTTCTTCACATT
Organism: Icerya purchasi; assembly: GCA_039619475.1. Classification (NCBI taxonomy): domain Eukaryota; kingdom Metazoa; phylum Arthropoda; class Insecta; order Hemiptera; family Monophlebidae; genus Icerya; species Icerya purchasi. The sequence continues at coordinate 541,401,648 of CM077115.1, forward strand.
CCCAACGTTTTATCTTTATTGCTTTTCTTTTATTTATTGCTTCCCATGTTTTGTGACTCATCTGCACTTTCTTTCTGTGGTGCAGCGCACTAAACCCTATTGCTGCCTGTTCTAGCGAATTTTTTATGGATCCCCACATGGTATTGGCAACTCTCGGTTGTTCTGTTGATTCTATAACGGCTGCAAGTCTTCATGTTGCTTCTCATCTATATCCTTCATGGTAGCTTAGATACGATCTGTTACGAATCGGTTTCTGCACTTGGCAATTGCATAGTTTAATTTTTATTTTCCCCATTATAGCTGATGATCACTATCGCGGTCCTTGCTTGGGTAAGTTTTGGTGTCTTTAACTGCTTTTTAAAAATATAATCTATTTGACTCCGGCATCTGTTGCTGAATGAGCGCCATGTATACAGTCGCCTAGGATGATGATGGACTTCAGAATATCCCAGTGCTAGCGCAGAACTGCAGCATGTATCCGCCCCTATTATTTCTAGTACCCAGCCCAAATTTTCCCACAATGCTACATAGGTAATTTCCCGAGGCAGTATCTCTAATATTTGCATTAAAATCACAAATAATTATGGTAATTTCTCACGATGGTATCTTCCTCATTGTTTCTTTTAAAATTATAAGGCGGTAGTTAGTTTATAGGGACAAAGAAGCCAACACTTAATTTAAACATATACATAAAGAACACTAAACAGAAAAAAGTAGCTAATGTAATATTATCAAAATTAAGCCTTTGCATGGGCGTCGCTAGCGGGGGGCAGGGGGGCAGCTGCCTCCTTTGGAGCCTTGAAATTTTTTAATCAACTGGCCATGATAAGTATTCATAGGCGCGTAATCATGAACAATTTGCCAGAAACCCATGAAAATTTTGTTTTAATTAAGATTTTATTCTTGTTTAATAAAATATTAAGCCTTTACAACTTATAAATTTTATTTTTCCTATAACTCATGTTCTCTTTCTATCATCTTGCAAGTAAAAAACATATAGGAATTAAACAATGGATAAGGAGTGATTTAATTAATAAAGCTGATGAATAAGCGTAACAAATTATTTAAAAAATGGAAATCTAACATATATAATAATGAATACAGAAAGCAGTATAAATAGTTAAGGAATAAATTAAATAAATATTTTAGAGAAAGGAAAGATATCTTTTGTAAAATACAATTGGAAGAAGCACAAAGAGATATAAAAAAAAATTGGGAAGTAATAAATGGAATAACAGGGAGAGGGAAAAATAGATCAAGTGATGACATTATATTAACACATTTTAAAAATCAAACATTAACTCAGATCGCAAATAGTTTTGCTAATTATTTTTCAACAGAAGTATATAAAAATATTCATAAATGTAACGTAACATTATATGAAAATGAAGTAAATGCAGATAATGAAACATTACAAAATATATATATCCCAAATATAAATAGCGAACAAATGAAACTCATAAATATATTATAGCAAAACAATAATAAAACAAGTAAAACTAAAATACAGAAATTGCTGCTAGATAACAACACATATATGTATACGTGTGTGTATATATATATATATATATATATAAGTTAGTCCGGTAAAAGTTTATATGGGTATGTTACTACTTAGGGCTTACTTTGTTTCTGATGGTATGTGAGAAATAGATATTAAATGGTTTATGCTTAAATAGTTATAGATGAATAATGATAAGTTATAGAAACTAAGTATGTAATATTTCAACTGACTTGGTGAGGACTAAAGTGTCGCACATAGTTTAAATAAAAAAAAATATTTTATTCTACAATAGAACCTTTGAAGTTTGCAAAAATTTAAGAAGTTTTAAAAACAACGCCTGTTTATGTGGTATGTGTATTGTGGTTTAAAATTTCAAACTAGCTTATAAATATGTACTTGTACAATGAAGGAAATATCTTTATTTTTTCTAGGAAATTCCAAAATTTAAAAGAAAATATTTTTTATTTTCAGGATGTACGCTGTAAATCTGAACGAAAAAGTGGAGGTTGTTTTAGGTACGGTCATAAAGAGATGATGTCGTACGAAGTTGCCTGGCAACGAAAGAAATTAATAAAACCAGATTTTTCATTTTTACTTCATTTCTCTTTTCTTTTTATTTAACATTCGATCGAAGTTCATTCTACCCTTTAAAGTTGAGAGAGTTAGAAGCGCAGAAGATATTATGATTCTGAGTGGTTTTCCGCAATAGAGGGTGAAAATGCGGATTTACAGTCCAGCTGCGAGCTTTCATCGCAACTTTCATTAAACGATACCATTTTGGAACTGATAAGGCGGTATTTAGTTTTAGAGAAATATACATGGATCTGCTAATTAAATTTCACTACGGAAAATAAAAGACAGAATGGAATCGAAGCATTGATAATGCAGCTACAAGAGTTACATATTTTTACAAGAGAAAAAAGAATCTCGTACACATTTATTTCGATAGTATGCACTTCTATTAATTCTGCTGCTATTCTGAATAATGTGATTACATTAAACGCGTCAGCATGGGTATTTTCAGTTTTGCGTCACGCATGACCACACATCGTACCACCGCTGATTAGACAATTTCCGACCAATCACGACGGACGCATTAAAAAAACAGATAAATTAATAGTAGGCATAGGCGCTAATTACTATTTTTTTAGTTTACTTTTTGGTTTGCCGGAGCGGGCGTAAGTGCTACTTATTGGATTTATGTCTATGTATCGTTATTAAAAACCGTTACGAAGTGGGTAACTGAATTTGTAACAGAAACAGCTACACAAACCTTAAATTAATTTTCCTTAAGAATGGTTAATTGAAGTTTACTTTTCTATAAGTATTACAGAAGTAGTATCATTCAGGGCGGTGGAGAGTTCTCATGGGAAGGCTTTAAAGTGTTACGCGTTTTATGGTTTTAATTTCGTCCCCAGGGTTGCTACCACGGAAGTAAAATATTGTATTTTAATTATTATTATTATTACCAAAGCTCGAAGAAATTAATTTAGATTTAAAGTTTTATTGTACAAGTACTTACACCAATCTTACGTAGACCGTCGACTATGAAATATACAAGTAATTAGAATAATCCAAATATAATACAGTAACTATTAACAAATATATATATATATATATAAAAATTTGATACATATCTCTAAATTGATCGGGTGATGCGGTCTCTGCGATAGCGGAGGTCCGTTGTTTCTCAGATTCGGTTGAACTGCCATGAGGGACTTGATCCGCGATAGCTTTAGATCATTTACAATTTATAATCTGTACTTCTATCGAACAAGGAATAACAAAAAATGATTGCAACTATATTCAATCGGATATATATGAAAATACAAAGAAAGGTCTAGCACAATGTTGCGCGACACAGGCATAAACTCGCGATTAATTTACTTTTTGTTTTGACTGGTCCGATGACCAAGCTCGGAATTGATCTATTACCGCTTTTACGGAGACCAAAAATCAGACTAAATCGAACTGTCAAGAGGCGGTTCATAGAGCGTTCGGGTCCCTCCAGCTCCCGTTTTCACTGGCGGTGGCACTCGTGGGGGATCCGCTCTATCGGGCGCGATCGATCGGGCGCGACTCTATCGGGCGCAGGCGAACTCAGACCTTTTACAGACCACCTAAGGTGATTTTCAGGTATCATCCGTTAAACGTTGTCATCTGTGTTAGTGAGAAATACGAGTTACCAAATACTGCTATCAGAAATTCCGTCCAAAAAATACCGTTCTTCGTTAACGATTTAGTTTTTCCGCCTGTATAGCATGTTATATATGCATCCACATATATAACCACAAAACACATATTTTACATGATTTTATTTGGTTATTCACTTTTTTTAAATATTTTCTATTTTTTGAAATTACGACTTCAGCATGAAATACTCATGAACAGACTTTCGCGATGTAAATTTAAGAGTTCTGTTAGCAACAGTGATACGAAACGGACGAAAATTATTAATATTAATAATTGGTCAAATGCATTGTCGGTTTTCTTCATTTTTTTTTTTTGTTAATGTACGGTCAACTGTATTTAAAAAATTACAAACTATCAACTTTACGTCATTTAAAGTGTAACATAACTGGATTGAATTTGCTTCTGATACATATTCCTTATATTATCTTTCTTTTTTATTCGTATCTAGCAAGTTTATTTGAGAATACGTTTATTGAAGTTTTTTCTGTTATCTACGATTTTAATTATATGTTTAATTCCTATATCGAAAATGACAAACAAAGGCGCAAAAATTTAAACATAAACACATTTATGTTACTACTGGGCGAGAAATATATACGATATTACAAATTAAAAATTAAATATCTTTGTTTTTAATTTAATATTATGTAAATTTAAATTACGATAATCTTTAAATTAACTCACAGAATGTTCAGTAAATGAAACCTCCTGCCCGACTAACCTCTTTTTTTTTCTTTTAGTTCGTTTAGAAAAATTTCCTATCTTCAAAACACTGGACTAATATTATTTTCGTAAAAATTTTAATAAAGCCAATAAGGAAGAAGCTTTCAAACCTTGAATTTGTTTCAATATTCCTGATAAATGCACTGTGGGAAATTCTATTTTTAAAAAAATGGATAATCTTTTTCTGTATATAAATAGGCAAAGACAAAACAGTTCAGTACCTTCTTCACCACTGTTTATTAACCGATTTTCTTGCTTTTTTTTTTCTGTTTAGTAACTATTGATGATCTTTAGAGCTATCAGTACACAAAATTTTGGAAACAGTTATACTTTTTTTTTCGTACTTAAATAAAAAAGTAATACAAAAAGTGAAAAAAGAAATCGCTGCAGCCAGTAAATTCGTTCTTATTGAAATGTTTTAATTTTTCTTAATAATCATCGTTATTGGCTTTTTTACAGTGTACTAAGTCTTAAGGTATCATTTAATTTTCGAATTGAAAGTACATATAAAAGCATATGTTCTCAAATATATAATGAACTAATGTATAAAAGTGGGAAATAAATTTTGGAAATTTACAAATTTATATATATTTTTCTAAAATTTTTAATGATAATTATGGTCGAATTTGGACCATTGAGGGAACTCTAGTATTTATGAACACGTGAATGAAGTGGCAAACTGTAAATATATGAGATACTTCTACATTGCAAAATGATTTAATCAACCATTATGCTCAACTACTTTGCTGTATTTGCGATAAAATTATATTTTATTTATTTTTTCTAAAATCTAGTTCCCTCAAAAATAAATATTTTAGAGCTAGATATTTAATCATGCACGTTATGTAACACGGATTAATTACTTGGAATCTGTTTTTCTTATTATTCTGAAATATGACCTACATAAACCAAAATTCATTTTTAAAACATGCAAAAACATTAGTAATAAAATTAACATAACTAAGTAACAAAAATTTTCCGATTCTTAAACAACTATTTGACATTCTTAAAAGTATATATTTGTTTTATAACCGTTATATGTAATTATTTTAGAAAACAGGTAAATAGTGATCGCTAGTGAGTATTCCGAAAAAATACAACAGCACTAAAAGCATATATGCGGAAAATAATTTTATGGATATATTATAAACTGCTCATATTTCTCAAACGGGCGTCAATTTTTTTTGTCGGTTCGGGTCTCACCATGGGAGATTTCCTGCGAGTGACTGAAAAGAGGTAATGAATAGGACCTCGAATATTTTACAATATGCGAATCCGTAGGAATAAAAGAAGAAGCAAAAGTGACAAAATCGTCATGGAAAAAATCGTTTATTTTTCTTGGAATTGACTGTAGGTTTATTGTAAAGCAGTTGTTACTATTTCGGCGGAAGAAGAATTGCTAGAATATTTTTCGAATAGGCTATTCTTAATGATGACCGTTGTACGGAGAATTAACGAATGAAACTGTTTTCTGTAAATAAGTGTACTGCTTTAGTAAGTTTATTTTACCAAATTCTGAATAGCTTCATAAGAGGTGAAATTTATTTGCCTGCTTGTTCATAACCCGTACGATTGGCTATTCGGTTTTAAATTTCTAAGAAAATGGTTAATTTTCCTAACAGAAGAACATAACAAAATGTGCAATGAATTCGTGTAAAACATGCCATTATTGTTATTTTTACCTTTCTGTTCCGAAAAAAAAAAAGAATGCCGCAAAGGGTGTTGACATATAATGGTTTCTGTCATTCGTCTACGAACGTGATATAATATCAACAAAATAAGAAAACATAATCTTATTGATAAAAGTAACTGAGTAAAAAAAAAGAAATATGTCGATTGTGACAAACGTTTGTTGAAAGTCGCAACAAATTATAATCAGCTCCAGCTTGAAGATTATCTTCGTGGTGTACCACATAAAGTAATTAGTTACCTTTAGTGTTTGCATGTATTATAGGTACTATTGTTATTACTTATATGTAAGATTTCGAAATCGTTTATTTTTATATTTGTAATTAATGCTATTATTATTATATTATAATTGCAAACTCTTATTTTGTTGGGAAAACCTGAAAGAGGAAAAACATAATTTCTAATTCGACTAGCTGTATGTCCTTGTACCTTGCAGGTATATATTTCTAAACGAACAAAAAAAAAAGAAGAAGTTAGCCGACTTGACGTTTCATATACTAAACATTCTGTGAGTTAATTTAAAGATTACCATAATTTACATTTATCATTTTCGATATTTCTTTGAAACCAGGGTTGGATCGTCAAGGAATTAAAATATATAATTAACAGAAAAAACTTCAATAAACGTATCCTCAAATAAACTTGCTAGATACGAATAAAAAAGAAAGATAATATAAGGAATATGTATCAGAAGCAAATTCAATCCAGTTATGTTACACTTTAAATGACGTAAAGTTGATAGTTTGTAATTTTTTAAATATGGTTGACCGTACATTAACAAAAAAAAAAAACGAAAAAAACCGATAATGCATTTGACCGATTATTAATATTAATAATTTTCGTCCGTTTCGTACCACTATTGCCAACAGAACTCTTAAATTTACATCGCGAAAGTCTGTTTATCAGTATTTCATGCTGAAGTCGTAATTTCAAAAAAAAAAAAAAAAAAAAAAGAAAAAATAGAAAATAATTAAAAAAAGCAAATAACCAAACAAAATCATGTAAAATATGTGTTTTTTTGTGATTATATATGCATATATAACATGCCATACGCGCGGAAAAACTAAATCGTTAACGAAGAACGGTATTTTTTGAACGGAATTTCTGATAACAGTATTTGGTAATTCGTGTTTCTCACTAACACAGATGTTAACGTTTAACGCATGATACCTGAAAATCACCGTAGGCGGTCTGTAAAAAGGTTTGAGCTCGCCTGCGCCCGAAAGAGGCTGCGCCCGATAGAGCCGCGCCCGAAAGAGGGTGACCCCTCGTGGGATCGGGGGAAGACGAAGACGAAGGAGGTAGCAGGGACTCTTTGCTCGATTCAAATTGCCATGCGTTTTCGAAATCATCAGCATCGGTGATATTCTTAAGTGACATTTAGGATTCGTACAATTACGCTTTGCCGACAATCGGATTACACACACACGCACACTTACACTCGCACCCCTTATTCGAAAATTTCTCACATTTAATTTTTCTATTCTATTTATTTATTTATTTTTATTAATGCTTAATATAATGTGTGAAGGGTCCAGTTTGTATAAATATATGTTTATGTATTGATACGGATGTACCACCATCTTACGGCGATGTCCGAATTACAAATGACATTTCCGTGATAATTCATTGCATTCCAGTTGTTTCGGATGTCGTCTTTCGTTTGGTTTATCAGTGACTGACGCGCACCGCGATATACCGATTAGATTGAGCAGTATTGACCGGCGAGAAAGTGATGTCCCGAGCTATGGGGGTAATTATTCAAAGCAGTGTTAATTGTAGTATGATGTTTGTTCGCTGAGTTAAAGATAAAAAGGTTTCGGTGGCCACTCCGTTTCCTAAAAAAATTAGGTTTTTTCCGCCTAGTCGATGTTTACCTGGTTTTCTCAATTTAATAGCGCCATATTTTTCGTATGCTGATATTTTATAATTTTGGTTGGCTATCGAGTAAAGTATATATTTTGTATCGAGCGTTTTTATTATTTTTATTTCTTTTTGTTTTATCACGATCTAGTTTTTACCAAATTAATCATTTCTTTTCGCGAAAGACATTGGGGCCCGTGTCCTTGGTAAGAGAAAATATTTATTGTGTTTATAGCATATTATTGTTTACGTGAATAAAGCCAAATGCTCCGAAGGAAATAAGAAGCGGTCTGTTGGAGTCAAATGGATTTGTTTCACTAACTCTGCAAAAAGGAATTTGATTTCGATTTACATATATATATATTTACATCCATGTTTGGCTGACTGGTTGTGACGGATTTCATGAGTCTCTGCTCGGCTCGCCAGTTGTGACGGATTTACCTTTTGGTAGTCGTCTCTGTCCCGGGAAGCTGTTGTTACGAGTCAAACGTCACTTCCTTCCTCTTTACTTCATCCGTTTATCCTACAGGCGCCAGTCAAGAAACGCTGCACGCGATTATTAAAAAACGACTATAATTTTATGATCATCTTACCGGGGAATAACGCTGAGTGATAAAAGCTTTAATAAGTTTTAAACGAAACCAAAAAAAACAGTTACTTCTATAACGAATTATTGGTAGATGGTAATCAAAAAGGAAGTCAATTTCGAACATCATTAACGTACTTATCCGCAACAGTTTTATACGCAATACGTCATCGACGAAAAAGAAAAAGAACGCAACCGTTGAGATAAGAACAAATTTTACCTGCGATAATTGATAGTTCGCCATTCATTCGTCCGTTATCATTTAATCATTTAATAGATCGCGAGCGTACCGCATTCTACACCGCTTTGATGTTAGAAGTATCTAGTTCATTGTACTGACTCTCAAACATCATTTATTTCTTTTAAAGAGGTAACTGGCGCCATCTCTGAGCCACTTTATGTAAATAATTAATTTCTCTACATTAGACCAGAGATTGCGCGATCTGTATCAATACATATATATATATATATATATATATATATATATATATATATTGTAGTGTACACACTAGTCTGCATGTACTGTTGATTGATTGTTAATTAATTCGAACTCACTTACAATCGCAGGCTGCTGAAATATATATCAGGTGAAAGTCTGTGTATATTTTTTTAAATAATTTAAATTTAACTATTATTTCTGGCTTACGCTATTTCTAGACAACGCCTATTAAATTATTACTGGCTGATATTACAGTTACTAAGGCACTTGACGTTTTTAATTTTGTATTCATTCTTTCATTCTTTCATTATATCATTTATTCATGTATTCATTCATTCACTGATAAAAACTATTCTTCTTACGTTCATTATTTTTGTTATTTCATTATTTAGTATTTTTTACTAATTCATTTTTTTAATGAATATATATATATATATTATTTAAATACTTGTTGCACGAAGATTTGGAATCATTTATTTAAAATTGGTAAGATATTTTTATCTATAATATATTGAGCGATTTGATGAAGCATTTAACGCGGTAAGAAAAATTATTAAAAGAAATGAAGATTATTTAACGGAATAGTAGTCACGTTCGAAGCAGAGTTAATAAAATATGCTATTAAAGGTATAGGATTTATTTTGGAAGCGGAATCAATTTCAACTACATATAGCAGTTTTTGTTGTAGGTAATCCTAACTAAGTTGCGATATACCATAAAACTACGACAATATATATATGTATATATAAACTCGACTATTTTGGCTTAGCAAGGGGCTGTGCCTCTTGTGCCCCTTGATCTCTCTTGCTTACATTTCTTTCTCTTTCTTTTCTACACTTTGTATAAAATGATCAAAATTTACAACTTAATTCTTAGACCGGCCCCCATTAGATTTTATAACAAAAAAATATTCCAATTTTATATAATAAAAAAAAATACAACCAATAATTTATACCGTAAATTTTATGGCACTACCGAAACAATTTAACATACTACAAAACATGAATAATATTTTTTTTGCGTTTCCATGGTATTATTAAATTGGCGATATAGTCTTTACATGCTTCTCGGTATGGTGGAACTTCTTATTCATCAACCTGTACGGTAATAAGAAGTGTATTCATTATGTTTCCAAAAACGGAAACCGCCACTGAACGCAACCGTGAATTGCGGACAAAAAATCAGTAAAATCGGTCTATATAAATATGGGTTATGCGCCAACAAACATAAAAAAAAAACAAAACATACACGACGAACGTATAACTTACTTCTTTTTGGAAGTCGGCAAAATTAAAATGTAACAAACGTTACATAAAATTGGGACATTTTTCTAATGCATGCCGTCATAAGAATTACGTTGTAATATATATATATATATATAACTCGGGCTCGGCCATTTTGGCCTTGCAAGGGGTTGTGCCCCTTGACTCCTCTTGCTTACATTTCTATTTCCTTCTCTTCTATACTTTGTATAAAATGATCAAAATTTACAATGTAATTCTAAATCGGTCCATTTGAATATAATAACATAATCACAGAAATCCTATAAAATGTAACAAACGTTACATAAAATTGGGACATTTTTTCTAATGGGTGGTAGCCTAAGAATTATATTGTAATTAATATATATATGCATTGCTGCCTAGCTCGTTGTGAGGCCCGGTATATCAAGCAGATCACCTGAGACCCAGGCTTATTTAAAGTGCTAGAATAACAAAATTATATTTTTTGTAAAATAATTATTTATGTGAATCATAGGAATCATAAAGTAAACTAAATTTAAAAATAAAATATACAAATTTTGCGGTTTTATAATGTATTACACGAAACCCGGGAGATAGACTATTACATGTGAGACCCCTTAAGATTTTATGCAGACGTTACGAAGCCTGACATTGTTACCGCATGATACTACTCAGTAGATGCTGTCAACGTTACGAGATCCAAATCAATTTGGTTTTAGCATTTTTTAGAAGTTTTGCGTACACGATTTTTCGTGTGCAGGATTTTTAAATGACAAGCAGATTTAATTTTATGTTCAGTAAAAACTGGGAAGTTTATTATTCATACATATTTAAAATTACATATATGTTTTTATAAGATCTAAATATTTTGGTCTCATTTAGCAAATACCACATAAATTTTTTGAAAAGAAATTAACTCTAATGTAATACATAAAATTAAATTTTTAATAATTTTCTTTTTTTCAACTACTTCGTCGTAGAACGATTTTCATCACAATTTTTCTAAATATTGTTTTTTTGTGCTTCATCCCTTTAATTTATTAAAAATTTTTTATTTCCAATGCCCTTGTATTTCTGTGATTAAATAAAAGAAAGACTGAAAAATTTGCTGAGACGTTGGTGAGGCATTGGTTAAAGCGTTTACTAGTCAGAAATAATAAATTGAATTTTTATATTAAAAAGTGGAATAAACACCCCAAAAATTCATCGATTTTGAAGATTTTTAAAACAAAATTATTCATTTCCGTTAGCAGGAGTAACGGTATTTAGTTTACTGTTAAACTTATAAGTTCATTGAATAAATTTTAACCACATATTAATTGAAATAATTTCTGGATAAGTTTAATATTGGATTCTAATTAGCATAATTTTTATAATAATACATAAATGGTAAATATGACTTTATTCAAAATTTCGTTTAGCTTAATATTTTCTGTACGGGATTGAAACATTTATCGAAATATACACATGTAAATTAAATCGATTTTTTGAAATATTTTTGTGTATGCAGAAATTTTCAAATGTAATTAAAATTCTTAAATTTCGTTAAACTACCACGTTTTATTAGTCGAGAAAAAATAAAATTTCAAACCTATTTTAATTAACGATTATCGCACCTTAGGTGAACTTCATTGGTTACCACACTACCGCTGGGCATTTGATTTTGTAATTCCTCTCGCCTGTCGATCCATAGTTACTAAACTATCTTGCCTTCATTTCTCCCATCAGTCTTCTTCATTCTTCTCTAATCCGTTTTGTCTTGACTAAATCTAGCTTTTGCACATTGTATCCTGATAATTCCTATTATGTTTGTGACAGAGATCGCAAATTTTTTGAATGTTCCAGTCTATCCTTTGAACAAGATTTATTTAGTTCTCAACTCTTAAGACTCGATATTCCTGCTCTAAATAATGCCTTTCATGTTTTTTCTTTACCTATCATCTCAATTGTTCCTATTTTAGAAGTAAAAATTATTTTCAACTTGTTTTATCTGTTTCATACATTTGTTAGACTCTCAGTTGACAGAGTTTAAAAGAAAAGGAAAAAGAGAACTTTTGATTCTGTTCCTTAATTTATATCATGTTTATTTAAAATCCATTACCCGTTCTGTTTAAAAAATGACACAGTATCGGTAACCATTCTAAGTAACTAATTTTGTATACAGTTTTCAGGTTAAGCCAAAATATTTATCAAACATCTAAAGTGACTAAAGTACTCTCGAAAAAAGGGGAACAGTATAGAGGGAAATATTCGATGAAATTGAAGTACCTGATGATTTAGAGGAAAATGAAAACTACTTTAAGTTTTATTTATTCCGATTCTAATTATCACACGTTGTTGGATTAATGTCCTTTCTAACAAACTCAATAATGAAAAAAATAGGACCAAATAAAAAGTATAGAAAATAAATAAATAGATTAGATACATGTAGGTAAATCCATGTAATTGACAATATTGGCTAAATGGATAGATTGCGGGACAAAAAAAAGTGTAAATATAAAATTTAATCAAGTCCAAATTTGATTTGTGTGTGAGAGTTTGTATTGTTTGGTATTATTTCTTTAACTTCCATTACATTAACAGAAATATATCTTATTATTAAATATGGCAGAGGAATAAAATATTATTGTTCATTAATTTGTAAATGAAACTTCAGCTTTGATTAATTGCACATCTTAATTATAAGTATTTTGATCGTGGTTACTTAGATCCAGACCAGAATAATTTATGAAAATTGAGAAGCGTGTCTAACTACCCACCGGTATATTTTTTAAATATTATCTTTTATGGTAAATATTACTAAAATTTAATTTTCAGTCTTCTAAACCGCAATGATTCTTTAAAATAGTAAAATGATTTAAAACTTCACAATGTATTTAGTCGTCGCGATAGCCTAGTTGCTAGAGCGCTTGACTTCCGTTACGGAGATCATGGGTTCAATCCCGGGCGACAACAGAACTTATTACAAAGAATTAAATTATAAATAATCGCTAATAATCATGTGGAAGGCAATGCCACTCCATCACGTACACCATCATATGCGCGCTAGTTAGTACACAGCAGACACACACGGACGGGCTGCATTTGTATATGTCGATATAAATCAAACAATCACAATATCGGTTCCGAATGTGTAGTCTTGCGTGTGTACACATTCGTACTGCATATAAACAAATGCCAAGAACGCTACCTGTTCTGTACAGCTAGTAGATTGTACAGTATAAGGTACTCTCGACGCTCGAAATCGAGCTAACGAACGAATAGAATGTATTTTATGTAATATTAATCAGGTAAACCGAATGGTATCAGATGCCAATGTCACATGTTAAATGATCACAGTCGTTGGGTCTTGAAACATTCTTTAGTCATCTTTATAATAAAATATTTTTAAAATGACGTGGAAATGTATTTGCTGGGTCTCGCGTAAACGTCATTAACTCGAGTCTGTTTGTGAAAAAACAATGTTGCCATAGTGATAGGCTTCACAAGAACTGTATGACATCCTAAATCACAAAGCATTTATGCAATCTGTAAAGCGCTTTCTGCTTCAAAGCTGCTGAACTAAATCTATATATATAGATGGAAGTATATAGTCACTTTGAGACCCACACAAAAATTTGTCAAAAGACACGTGGTAATCTGTACATCATGAGAAATCAGGGTCTCACAACGTTTGGACGAGTTTCACAGCGTGAATCGGCTTCCCAGAAACGGGCCTGTCTATAGGTAAATACAAATATATATATACTCGTATATATATATATATATATATATATATTAGGGGATTGGTCTCGCTGGCCGCTTCGCAAATCTTCGAACTTTCTATTTAGAAATTCGATTATAATTTTCATGTCTATTTAATTTTTAAATTTTGGGGGTCCCATATTTTTCCTACATTCTAGTGATTCTAATACACATATTTAAAAGCTACTACGCGTGTATTTTCTCAAACTTTGATCTTAAATTTTGATCCCTAAATATCAAAGTTTTTCGAATTTTACATATTTTTTCTGTATTCGGGAGACCTTATTATGCAGGTTAAAAAGAAAACGAGTACCGTAACTTTGAGCCTTTAATTTTACAATTTTGGGGGTCTCGTATTTTTACTATATCTTAGGGGGATTGAAATACATCATTTAAAACAAAAAAAAAGGACTGACTCTTCGCTATCATGGAAAGAGCTGTGGACTTTTTTTTACTTTCCAGTCTTACCGCTTTAAGCACGTATTTTCCAAAATTTTTCGAATTTTACACTTTTCTCTGTATTCTGGAGACCTTAGTGTGTAGGTTAAAAAAAAAAAAAATCAATGAAATAACTCATAGAGAACCGGCCGTGGAATTTTTTAAAAATATTTTTCATAAAATTTGATTTTCACATTTCTTAAAAATTTGGAGCCTTTAATTTTAAAATTTTGAGGGTTTTATAATATTCTTATGATCAGTACGTCCGATTGAAAAAAAAATTAACTCTCTAGCTACTACTTCTTTTCTTGCAGCTTTTTTATAAGATGGATATATATGTATATTAATATAGAGAAGCGTTTTGAGAGTTTATGCTTTGGGGGTGTAAAATTTATAAATGTCGATTACAAGTATTAATTTTTTTTTTAATTTGTCGATTTAGTATCATAACGTCGTCTGATAAATACGCATTCGCCAACTTTGATAAGATCAGATTAGTTTGTTTTTATCTGTTGGTTGTACGATTATTATATGCACGTCAGACAAAATCGGTTTCTGTGTAAGCAGTTGATTTAAAAATATAAGCTTATTTTTATGCGAAGTACACGCGCGTAAAACTAAAAAAAACGTACGCCGATGCATTTAATGTAACCACGGTTGAGTAAGTAGTGTATAAATGTAAATGAAATTAATATTACAGTCGTATTTATCATCAAATGATTGCGAAAACTAGGTTTCAAGTTTACATTTCTAGGCAACGGGAATAAGAGATTATTTCTAATTAGGAATCTGATACTTGTGATATCTGTTTTGATTTTCAGTGTTGCAATTTTCCGTTAACAGTTTAAACGCTTTTAGTGTAAAATGTGGAAAAAATGTAGTTATTTTTCCTAGACATTAAAAATGAAAGTGGCGCGGTAGGCTTGTCGATAATCAGTTAGCGTTGCTAGGCAATGATTGTTAAATTGTGAGAACAATTCGCTCGACAGATTGCAGGCGATTGTCTATCGCAATAAACTGTTGCTTGCGATATTTTTGGAAATATATACATATATTTAAACATATATATATCGATAAAACGAAGGAGGAGACTAGGCGCGCAAGACGCAAGGCGTAAAAGGTATCGCGTTACAATGGACGGTGCAAGTAATAATCGCGATGAGATTCGTAACTCGATTATGCGAGTACGAGAGTATTTAGACAATTTGGCCAAGTTCAAAGGACCGGTGAATCCGGTACTTCCGTACCACTTGGGATCTACCGGACAGATTGTGACGTCCGGCAACCTGAAGCCGCACAAAGCATCGGCCACCAATAATTCCGCCGTGTCCCAGTCACTGCCTATCGGACTTACGGACGAGATAAGACGTTTTACGAGCGGACTGCCTTCGACCGGCAATTACGGTCTTCCAAAACGAATTCGCTTTAAAAGTCCGAACACTGTCCCGGCACCGGTCGCCTCAACCGAATATATTGTAAACAATCACGACGGTAGCAGATTTCGAGCCGAATCGAAGCAGTTTGACGAACGGCAATACTATTCCACTTACTACATCGAGCATATGAGACGATTCGGTAAACCGCCCTTCAATAATTCCTGTAAACCGCTATAGTATCCCCCTCCGCCAGTCGCCGTTTAAACATTAAAAACATTCCAGCAGGTAATTGTGCAAGAGTAGAGAGCCCTGCCGCCGTCTGATGTTGCATCTTTCGTTGGAATAGCGTGCTATTTTCATAAGAAATAAGCTGAGCGAGCGTCACGTGAGCTGTAAAATACTTCGACGCGGTACGATTTTTTTTATAAATTCGCGCTGATTAAAATGAATTTATGAAATATTTGTTCTTATATATATTTGTTCTCATTCCCGTAGGTAGCCTTTTCGTCGAACTTCGAAATGAACGCTTTGACCCGACAGAGAGAGGTTTGCATTTAATTATAAAGCGGACAGAAGCGACGCTGTTTTCGTAGCTTTGTTTACCATTCAGTGTGACCATGTTACGGGAAAATAATTTTGTCTGTACGCTTAAAAAAAGACACGTTATCCGCTTTCTTGGTAACACTTTTTTTTTTCTTCCTTTAAAACCGTGAAGTCTCTAATAAAATTCCTTTGTATTGGTATTATAAGTCTCTCTTCGAATTACTGTACGTCATCTCTATTGATAATCATTTTTTTCATTAGTTAACACAACTTCGATGTTGCTTCTTTTTTTTTTTTTTGGCATATTTACACTTTTAATGAAATGCTTTGTTTTAGAAAAATATTATTATTTTAACAACATCGTTTGTGACCTTCATAAATAAAACTTTGGAATTTCTGTCCTGCAATCGAAAGATCATGCAACACATCTAACGACATATACTACGGGTAAACACATTAAATCAGGTAAAAAATCATTTAAAAAAAAATTTCTCCACAAAAATCACTTTAAAAAGCGACGATTCCAGGAGTAAATTAAACGTTAAATCATAATATTTTTTGAAATTGTCAATTACTTTTTGTATTTCAGAATTGCTATATTTGTAATAATTACCTAGATTACAAACGATTTTTAATGTTGTTGGGGACGCGTCGTAAATACCAACGTAGCAAAAGTGACTCCCATCATAGCTTCTACTAGACATATCGAAATCAATTTTTAATTTCTTTATTTCAAAAAAAAATTTTGGATCTTAATGCAACTGCTATGAAAAATCGGTTACTGCCGAATCAATAGAAAGAATTCGTATAAATGCCGTATCCTTATAAATAATATTAGATTCGCCGATGATACTGCAGTAGTCATCGCTAGTTCCCGAGAAGGAGGCGCCTCCTACAAAGATTAATCGAGAATGTGCTCAGTCATGCAAAGAACTTCGGAATTAAAATAAATTTTAATGAAACAAGGTATATGAAGCTATCTAGAGGAAAACAAGGGAACGATGAAGAAATTATAATGAAAGGGAAAAAAATAGAAAAAGTTGCATCCTTCAAATATCTCTAGGAAGTTGGATCAAGGCAAATTCGGATATGGAGATTAAATGCAGAATAGAGGTAGCACGAAACGCATTTATCAAAAATTAAAGGGATATATTGTGCAGTCATGATATTTGTTTAGTTTATTTATTTGCCGGATGCAAATCAATATTACTCGCAATGATGAACAAATAAAAAAACCAATTGTATTTAAATTAACATTGAAACGACAGAATTTGTTTTTAGTAAATTGCACGAATAACGAATAACGAACAACGAATAACAAACAATAAAAAAAAACGGCCATGTTTTTTAACCGTTGGTCAACGGTCAATTTTAAATGTTGCCACAGATCATATCGATATGAAATGCGACATATCGATAAACGATATTTTCGATCTATATTTAAATAAGAAAGATTATTTATAAATAAAATAATATTATTTATGATTAAACGAATGTTTACAAATAAACAAATATTTACAAATAAACAAATATTATCCAAACATACTCCCGCGGCTGGACACTTCTAAAGGTTGTCCAGCAATTTCACAATCTTATTAGTGCATCTTTTTTTAACAACATTTCTTGTATGAATTGATACGACCCGCACCTGTCCTTGTAAGTCTGGATAAACTTGCTCAATGCGACCTATGTGCCATTCGTATGGCCTAGAGTTGTCTTCTTTAATGAGGACGATATCACCGACGGCCAGGTTCTCGATAGGCGAACTCCACTTGTCTCGGCCCTTTAACATATTGAGATAGTCCTTAGACCAAACAGACCAAAACCCTTGAACCTGATTTCTTAAAAGTTTGAACCGTTCGGATAACTTGAGCGACTTGTCAGTTGTTTGTTCTATGACTGATATCGAGTAGACAGGTTTGCCAATTAAGAAGTGTGCAGGATTCGAATCATTCAATTCGTTGCTTAGCGCCGCAAAGCATTTTGTTGCTAAGAACGATGCTGAAGCAGTTCCATATGCAACCGTCTTCAAACGGTAACCGAGAACCTTTTCTTTGTGTTTTTCTCGCCAAACAATTCTCTGAAGATCCCGATCTTCTTGGTAAACTATAATTGGTCTATACATTTTTGAAATGTCGGCAGAAAAGGCGATGTTATGTTCGCGAAATCGAACGAGAATGTCGAATAGTTGCGGCTGTATTGTTGGACCAACCATCAAAATGTCATTTAACGAAACGTCCGATTTTGATTTTGCTGATGCATTGAATACGACACGCAGCTTTGTTGTTGTGCTTTCTGGTCGTAAAATCGCTTGATGTGGTATGTAGTATGCTGGATTGAACGAATTTTCGAATAAAATTGTGGACGGACATTTTTCCATGTGGCCAAGGTTTTCATACTCGTGCATGCAGTCCATATATTGAGTCCGAATTTCTTCATTCATGCGCACTTCATTTCTATTTAACCGTGCAACAGTCCTCTCCCGCGATTCTCCGATGAGAGACGGGTCCTTTTTAAGAGGTAACCTTACTAAAAAACGGCCACTGTTGGTGCGCGAATACGTCTTTTCGAAATGGGCATTGTAATTTTCATGCTCTGAATTAGACTGGTTTTCAATACTTGCTTCTTCGATGTACCAACATTTTTCTAGTTGACGACCGATATCGAACGTTGTCAAACCACAATACTCATTATTTGGTTTATTTTGTACCACGTATGGACCACTAATCAACCATCCGAGTTTCGAGTTACGAAGAAAAAGTGTTTCGTATTGGGAATTTTCGTTTGAGATAATTGCTTCATAAAATTCGGCACCGATTACAATATCCATATGATCGTGACGAAGTTGATCTTCAGCGAAATTACACGTCGGATTATTTACGATTGTCTTTGTAATCGGATCAGAAACAATTTTAAATGGAATTTGCGCTACAACGTCAGCTTCTACTTCTAGCGAAAAGCTTCCAAACCGAGATTTCAAAATGAAATTTATAATTCTACTCGATGATGTACAATCTCCTGTTACACCTCCAATTGAGACGCCTAATGATTTTGATGTAATCCATCTATTGCTATTAACGAATTTTTCGGTAACTAAATTTCCCTGGGAACAATTGTCAAGAAGAACTCGAGCTTTGATGACTTTTGTAAATCCATTTTTAGTTGGCTGCACTACTGATACAACTGCGGTTGGGAGTACTACCAATTTATTTACATTTGACGTTGCTATGCCGGTGAACGAAGTTTTTGTGGCGTTAGTATTTGTATTCGATGACGACTGAGAACCATTTACCGATAACGATCCTTCAACAGAAATAGGCTTGTGGAAATCATTCTCCCGATGTAACATCTGCTGATGCCTACCACCACATTTTAAACAGTTCGGACGAATACATTTAATTACTCCATGTTCGCTGTTAAAACATTTCAGACATAACCTTTCTTTTTTAACGATATCGAATCTTTCCTTCACCGATTTAGCATGGAATTTATCACATTGATTTAGGTAATGTTGTTGCGAACATACAAAACATTTCGGCGTTTTGCTTACGATTGTTGTAAACGATTTCTTTTCCGCTTTTTGAGCTACTACGGGTGACGATTTATTAACCGATAATAGATAATTGTCGGTAGCGAACGATCTTGACTGTAAAAATTTTTGTATAGTATCCCATTTCGGGAACTCCGCACTCGAGTCCAGAGAATTTTCGAATTCTCTGGCAGTACGCACGTCTAATTTTGAAATGACTATATGTGCAACGAATTTCGAAAAAGTTTGTTCTATAATTTCACCGTTTGATTGGTTCCAAGTTAAGCAACTTATTAAACAGTGTGCGAATTACTGTTTTTTTGTTATCGTAACGCGATAGTAGATAAGACCATGCTTCCGGATACGCACTATCCGTTAACTCGAAATCGCGAACTATTTCATGAGCTGAACCAATTAATGATTGTTTTAAATAAAATAATTTTTGTACATTTGATAAATCAGTGGAATTATGTACAAGGTTTTCAAACAGTTCTTTAAAATTTTTAAAACTAAGTAAATCACCGTTAAACGAGGGAACTTGAATCTTTTCGAGTTTAGGAACCGCTGCTGATGATTGACGAACTGACTGATTTACGTCGCTTGGCAGTAACGCATCTCGATGTGATTCTACAGACAATTTTTTTTGAAATGATTTAAATTTTCCTTCATACAAAGTACCTGTTTCGCTCCACATTTGAAGGTCCTTCATCATGTCATCAGCTAATTTATCATAGTCTTCGGCTTCTTCATCTGCTGCCATGAGAAGTTGTTCAATTTCTGTTTGGTGTACATCTAATTGGATGCGAAATCTATTCACTTCGACTTCAAACCGAGAAACTAGTTCCGTGTCTAGTGTTTGTTTAAGAAGTTTTTCAATTTGACTTTTTATTCTGCCGAGTTGCAGTTTAGAAAGACGAATCTTTTTTTTCATTTGATCCATTTTTAGAATTTCTTATTGCTGATTATAGTAAAAGAAAAAAAAGAAGTGAAACTTATTTTAAAACCGAAATTTGCGAAGTGATATCCGAACAAGAAATTAAATTTTAGTATCCTAAATTATGTAACATCGATTACGAATGGAATGAAATTATTCAAATGAAACCGAATAAATATTTATCAATATGATCGAATGTAACTTATAATAATAAAAGAAAATAATAATGCTTACTGCAACTAGAAGAGAATAATTTTCCGGTGTTGTATTCGACGATTGAGTAAACGCGCAACTTCCCGATCCACGATATTAAAAACCGAGTATGTTTTCTTTTTTTTTCCACGATATAGGGCTTCCGAAAAATACACGAATAGCACTACTTCGAATTTTACACGGTAAAGTAAATAGGCTTTATTGCTTTTGTAACCGATGGGAATGTGATTCGAACACGATATTCGGAGTTGTAAATTCCGAAGGTTAAACACGATAAAAACACGATTTAAGATCTATTTCTTACCGAAGAAATTAAGTAAAATATATGAAATTAGCTTTTTTTGAGATTAGTTCGAAACGCGAAATTGACTGAATCCGGCCCGGAGGACCAAAAATGTTTAGTTTATTTATTTGCCGGATGCAAATCAATATTACTCGCAATGATGAACAAATAAAAAAACCAATTGTATTTAAATTAACATTGAAACGACAGAATTTGTTTTTAGTAAATTGCACGAGGTGCACGAATAACGAATAACGAACAACGAATAACAAACAATAAAAAAAAACGGCCATGTTTTTTAACCGTTGGTCAACGGTCAATTTTAAATGTTGCCACAGATCATATCGATATGAAATGCGACATATCGATAAACGATATTTTCGATCTATATTTAAATAAGAAAGATTATTTATAAATAAAAGAATATTATTTATGATTAAACGAATATTTACAAATAAACAAATATTTACAAATAAACAAATATTATCCAAACGATATTAACACTCAGCTAATGCTCCGCCTGATTAGATGCTATATATGAGCTACAGTAAAACATACGCAGCTGTGAAACATGGACGCTCACGGCAGCCGCATCGAAGTAGATTAAAACATTCGAAAGGTGGATTTATCGACAGCTTTTGAAGATCAGCTGGACCGAGAAAGTGACTAATGAAGAAGTGCTACGACGTCTACAAAAAACCGAACAACTACTGAGCTTAATTAACAAGCAAAAACATTATACGAGGAGACAAATATTACAAGGAAAAGTAGACGGAAAACGGAAACGTGGCAGACCGAGAATGTCTTGGCTAGACAACTTAAACAGCTGGATAGGTATCAACAATACTATAAGGGGAAACAAATGGATGTGGCGCGTAATGCTTTGCGAACATTGGTCGTCAATGTTCGCTAAGCGGATAAGACAAAAGAAGAAGAAGAAGAAGAAGATCAAAAATCTGGCCTCCGGTAAACAGCAGATTTAAATATTTCCTTTTACGTTTTTGTAATTATATACCTTTTAAAAGTATTATTAATATAATAAAATTGCGTTAATAATATCATTGTTGTTGTTATACCGGTAATTTTCATATTAATATTTATCGATAATAAAAACTCACGCAACTCACGTATGTCCTCTTGGACTAACATTACAAGTTCGTATCAGTTTGAAATTAAACGTAAGCCGAATTTATTTAATGTGAGCTTTTCGCCGGCGAAACGAAATTTCAACCGTTTTTCAGTATTACAATTTGATACATAATTCGCTTAGAAGTGATTTTTAAAACGATTTCTTAAAAATGAGCACGCGAAAGACCGCAACAAAAAATACATTGAAAAAACAATCGACCTCCCCTCCGGCTTAGACAGGTCGTTGCGTGTTAATAAAAAATAAATAAACAAGCGAATTTTCAGTATAATATAATACGCTGTAGTATTATCTCGGTTAAAATAATAATCGACAGTATTGCAAAAGTAGGTTATTTTTCAGGTTTTGCCTAGAGTGTTTATGACCGTTTCGAGGTTCTATTTCACCGGGAATTTGGAAAAAAGCTTTTGCGCAACGATGATATATTTAAAATGAAATTTCAAGTGTCGTTTGCGACCCTTCTAAGATGCGAAAACGTACATATGAGCCCGGCATTTGTTTTTTTTTTTTTTTTTTGCATCGGTACCGACAGTCTTACGTATTGGCATGAATGGAGTTTCAAATCGGCATTGTTTATTTTTGTTTGGTATCATTTTTTTTTTTTTTTTTTGGTAACATGTAAATTTGTAAATTCGGAGTTTGATATTATTTGAAGCTTCATTTGCTGAGAAGGAAACTAAAGCGTCAATTAATTCAATTGCTTTATCATAGTCAGGATTAAGCGGATCTCGATGAGCATTATCAAGATAAAGTAATATGCGCGCACGAGGAATTTCTCGATGCTGAAATTCAATCCGTAAAAAATAGTCAAGGAGGAAAAATTTCGAAAAAGGACTAATTTTAATTTTAGTATATTTATCATTTGGTAGTGCGGTAGCCTAGTGGTTAAGGTGCTTAGCTACTAAACCAGAGCTGTCATAGGTTACATCGAGACTTGTCTCGTTCCGGATTGAAGTCGCTCCTAGGCCTATACCTCTAATCTGGAATAATTAGGTACTAGAGAAATCTGGGAAGGTAAAGACGAAGGAACTGGCCATAGTATTCTCATCCGATCCATTAGGCTTTGTACACTGTGGACCTTAACTTCACAGTCCCCATGATACCTTATTAAGGATATTTGGGACTTATAATATAATACTATTTAGTATTATAGACGTAAGTTTATAAAAATAAATTGCGCGTGTGTTACTGCATTTTAATCGATGAGAATGTTTACATCAATGTGTAGTGCATCAAATCGAAATCTTCATCTGATATTTCGGCTCCATTACTTTTAAGCTTGTATAAAAGTTTCAGTAAGTCACGCTAACCAATCTCATTAGCACTAAGATTCAAAAAAATCCTGGACTTGAACTTTTGCCTGATAATTGAGAACGGATCTTACGTAAACCACACGGAATTGGGGATAGTTTTAAGAAGAGTCAAATTAGTTTCTCTAAGCAATCGGGAATATATTCTGCCGACTCGATTTGTTTTCGAGTAATGTAATTATTTTTTCCACCATGTTTAAATGCTACCCCGTTAGTTAATGAATTGCGAACCCCCTAATTCGAGGAATTTTCGTGGCTCTAAATATCACTCATTGACATATAGATCAAAAACTTAACCCACTTCTAGGTGACCTAGAAAGTTGAAATTTGCCGTCCAGCTCTGGGTAATTGTGGGTATACAAAAAGGAAAAAATCTCAGAAAAAAGTGAAATTTTCATACTTTTTTTTACCTAATTCCTTTATTTTAATTTAGTTTATATCACAGTTAGGATATTGCTAGATGTAAAGTTATCAAAATTTAAGAAAGGCCGGGAATTGACAAGATTCGCTGCGTTAGAAAAATAACTGGCGAGCGCTGATCTTTTAACCGTCAACATGTTGTTGTTGTTGTTTAACTTGGTTCGTTTCGTATTTTTTCGAAAAACGCTGTTTTCTTCGTATGTTTGTCACGATCTTTGCATCGCAGTTTATTTCGTAATTTACCCCTTTTAATCGTTAACAGTCGACTTTTAAGACTTTTAATCGATATCATCGAGTATTTCATCTTATTTCGCTAATAAACAATTTATTAATTGACCCCCCCCCCCCGGTGGTGGTACATCATTGTGTTAAACATCGTTCGAAAACATTTCGGTCCTCTGGAACATTAAACGAATTAACATCGTAACACCGCCAGCTTTCTTATCCGGAATCCTGCATCACCATATCACTGTTTGTCGGCGGTGACAAACAAGCATGTTACATTTACGAATATCTATATTCGTTGCACGCTTCAGAGTGTAAATAAATAACATTCAAACAGTCAGATTTCGTGAAGTCTCTATTCCGAGATTCATCTGGAGTTCCCGTGTTGCTCAGGCCTGCAAAAAGTTTCTACTTAATGGCACCCGCTATTAGGTAGAGGTTCTTGGCGTCTAAAAAGATCATTCCACCTAACTGTAATAGATGCTAAAAGATGCAATATACGGAGGTACGATTTGGAGATATACGGAAGCACATACAGGAGTAACCTACTAGAAATTCAAAGCCAGCAGTTTAAGATTCTCCTTTAATTAACTAACTTATTTATTACAGATTAATTGTTTGTTATTTTTCATCTAACGCTATATTTTCATTCAAGGTGCATTAATCCGTTTGGTGAAAGTAATCATCCTATTAACTCGGAGAAACACGTTGTGTTTAACTTTTCAATAATTTAAAAAGTATGAGAATATCCATCGATACCGGAAACAGCAAAAATTTGTAATAATTGTAGAACTGAAATTTATAAACGTAAATCAGATTCATGACTATTCCCGACGATGTAAAAAATTAAAGTAGACTGCTTGTTGTTTGTTGTATATATGTACGTATAAATATCGTAATTAATCATTGTCTTTTTTTAGCGGTCGATCGAAAAAGAAAAAGATTGGTGTAAATAATAATGATTTCTTTACAAAAAGTAATGATATCCCATATCAAAAACATTAATTTTAAATAATGGGAACCAAGTGTTCAATATTAAGAATATGCGTGGTTGTCGACTCCTTCGCCGACGAAAGAATTGAGATCTAAATGGGTACCACCAAGTTCTGTATAGATAATCCCCTTAAATTTATTTATAAGAACATGCAATATTTCTTAAATTTTTGAACAGTGTCGAATTATTTACACAAAGCACAGATGATAATTTAGGATAAATTCTAGCGATTTCACTTGGCTAGTTTTTTACGAGCAAACCAAATTTTTAAAAGAGTAAGATATGCCGACCTTATTACAATATGAAAACAGTAACTTGCCTATAACAGAAAGAAGATAAGTTGATTAGCCAAATCTATAGGATAACAACTTGTATGTGAAAACGAGCCAAGTGAAATCGTTAGAATTTATCCTAAATTATTATATCTGCTTTCTGCGAATAATTCGACAATGTTCAAATTTAAGATATTACATATATTTTTAAATAGCAAACACTGTCGTCTATGAAAAAAAAAAAAGGAAAACGGTTTTTTTAAAATTTATTTTAGAATGTTGTATGTTCTTATAAATAAATTTCGGGATTATCTATGGAACTTGGCACCCATTTAGATCTCAATTCTTTTTTGTCGGCCAAGTCGACAACCACGCATATTCTTAATATTGAACACTTGTTTTAAAATTAATGTTTTTGATAGGATTCGAATTTACATTTCCCCATGGCAATTAAAATTGATATTTTAATGTTTTGTAAAAAATTAGTTTTTTCCCAATTATGTTTCTATGTCGAATTAATAATATTTTAAGTTAATCTCACGTTTATCATTAAACTCTCCGAAAATTTTCACGTCCTAAGCGAAAAACGCCGTATGTTTTCACATCGAAAAAACTGATTTAAAAATAACACAATAAAAGTGGTAAGAGAAGAGAAATTACGAAAATGATCAAACATAGTCAAACTTTTGCATACTATTGCCTTTCTGTTTGAATTTACCCGATCGCGCTGCTTCGTACTTAATTAATTTTCGTTTTTTTTTAAAATTACAATTAACTCTCGTATTGTTATTTTATTAATTTTTTCCAGTATCATATCTTTCACCATCTGTTTATTAAATTTCAAATACAGTTTTTTGTTTAGTGTGTTTGCTTTCGTTATTGTTAAGCAGGCCAGTTTAAAAAAAAAAAAATAAAATAAAAAGAACCGTTGCAATTATTCCATATCAGTTTGATCAGTCTTGAGATTTACTATTAATTTCATTCCCCATGTATCTTCGTCTTTACGAGATTGTTTGTGAATAATAATAAATACCGTATATAAAACATCTCCAGAGTTGTGTGAGAATAGGTTTTCTGTGAGCAACACTCGCTCGAATTTATTTTTTCTTTTACGTTGAATTTTTAAAAAAGCCGATTAAGTGTATTACATAAAATAATAAAGGATGTAATCGACAATAATGTAGTGTCATCAAGATAACAAGAGCTACTAATAAGATAACACTTATGATAATCACGTGGTATATAAATGGATAGCAGAGTGGAAAAAAGGGAAATGAATTCGTTGACAAATTAACGGGGGCAGTCACCGAAAATCGAAAATGTAAACAAATCAAATATCTTTTTATCCTCCTACTTTGTAATACAGCATGATTGCGGGACTGTGTTCCCCAAAACATATCGGCAGTTATCTAAATAATAGTAATATATATGTATTTCTGATGAAGTTTTAATTATATGTTTCTTCAAAATCAAATATCATTGGACAGATTATTTACAAACTATTATTAAAAATTTATGATAACAAATAAGTTTAAAAATGAATTTTAAACGGAACAGTCCAAACATCGGAACATTATT
The DNA here is from genome assembly GCA_039619475.1 of Icerya purchasi. Lineage (NCBI taxonomy): Eukaryota > Metazoa > Arthropoda > Insecta > Hemiptera > Monophlebidae > Icerya > Icerya purchasi. Next base: position 541,428,895 of record CM077115.1, read on the forward strand.
ATTTCAATGTACAAAAAAAAAAAAGCAACATATTCCATGGTATCTCCGAATCAAGGAGAATCTACCTAGCAACTATGTCAAACAAATCATACGACTTAGAACAGGTCAGAAGAGCAGATCGACTAACTGAACATCATCGAATCAGATAAAAATGTCAATATTGTAATGAAGACTATGAGGAAAATGTTAACCTACCCTATGGAAGTGTATCCAGAAACAACGGAAATAAATCAATCAACTCGGAAGTTTCACACGTTACCGATAAATACCATATCCATATATATTCATTCTTACAAGACCACTATAAGTCAGACATGTAAACATTAATACCTTAAGAAATGCAACATTAATGGTTGATGCTTGAATAAAGTGTTGTTACACCGTTAATACGTAAACTGGCTAAAAAGTTAACAGTAAATCAGACTAAAAAAAAAAAAGAACAAAATAAAAAAAAATACTGCGATCGGGTAGTAAGAAATGGCGAAACAGCAGAGAAAATTAAACTTATTTTCACTCACGTTCATTAGGATTTTTCGACTTAATTTATTGGGAATGTTCAAAACGTTCAAAAAACAAAACAAAAAACAAAAGACCGACTTTTCTATAGTGAACGAGCGACTTAACAATTGCACTACCGTGCCAAATAATAACAATTAGCGGGTTTAAGATTGACATTATCTAGTTTGATGCTAGTAAGTGTATACATGCATGCGACGTATGATTGATTATATTGCGATGATGCCAAATTAATTAAAAATATCGCCGTGTGCGTCTGTACGGCTGAAAATGTTTTATCATTATCCAATCGTAGGCGCTATTCTATTCTCGCTATCCACTCTTCTCAGTCTAATAATTATCGTTTAATCAACCGTAAAATTTGAGCTCCAGTAAAACTACTGACCTTGATCCGTCTTCAGTGTAAAACTATAATCATGCGTAAGCTATCTGTCGTGTTCGACCAGTTACACATTTCATTTTTCAATTTACTAAGTAAATGACTTAGTTCTTTGCCATTTAAAGTGACCGCCGCACCACGTGCTTGATTATTATCGGCCATCGATGCTTATCATATTCACCTATGAAATTCAATCATGCGAACAATATCTGACATATCATTAGCATCGAGTCATGTCGCTCGTATCTCGCGTTATGCATAATTCCACGCTCAGTTTTCCTTTTTTTTTTTTTTTTTTCATCAATCACGATACGACACAACGGATAACAAATGTTATTACAAGGTGATTTTATTCATTACGATCAGCTACGTTGTTTGCAGACATATTTACAAACATTAACGATAACTACGGTTCTTCATAATAGTGTCAGTTTATAATGGAGTAATAACCGAAATATTAAAATCATTTACTATTAACGCAATAAATACGCATATATACACCTATATAAGTGTATGTATGTATATTATAAGCGCTAATTTTTTTAAAAATAAGTTACATTAGACCTTAAAATTATTTACCTGTAAGTGTACGGTACTTATTTTTATTCGGCAATGAATAGTGTATGATATTAAAATATTTTAGAACAATAATAAACGAAAGATTGATACTTTTACATCAGGCATAATTTGTGAAATGCAATAAAATAAAGAAAATAATGTATAGAAAGGAAAAAGAAATAAAATCTGCGTTATTATTTTTTAAAAATCAGTTAAAAAGAAATGTGTGCGTTTTAATTAGCTGAAAATAGAAATTTCTTTACGTAATGGAATAAAAAACGACTATGGTATCCATAATAAATTACGACACCAGCAGAAAGTAGAGCAAGTATGGACTTGAAGTTAAAAGGAGAAATGAATTCAAGAAAAAAGTTTAGTTTTTTGACTACATTTTTATTTTTTGCTTCCGGTACCCGTCTTTTTGCTTTTTTTTTTTTCATTTTTAATTTCATCGGTCGATTTATCAGTTGTTAAAAATTGAATGCAAAAGTATTTGAAAGAACTGTAAATTTAATACTTTCGAAGAACGAGACTTTTTTTTTTTTTTTGTGGGTCTCACATGGTTAATTTTGCTCATTGCGTGAGTGCCCAGCACTCTTATCATCGTTTATTGTAGTAAACAAAGTTAATCATTCGAACGTATTAAACCAAAAAAATATATCAATCAACGTAAATATATATATATATATATATATATAAATCCCGTGTCTTTATGTTTGTGCAGGATAAACTCGGAATTTACTTAACCGATTTTTATAAAACTTTGAAAGTACATGCAATTTAATCCAACTCTTAAGAGATAGGATACTTTTTGTTTTAATTATTTACATAAATATTTGTTATATTAAATAATTTAATCAATCAATTAAAAAAAACAAATTAAATTGTTGGCTATTACTTTTTGATTTAATTATTTACATAAATATTTGTTATATTAAATAATTTAATCAATCAATTTAAAAATGGAAATTTTGACAATTTTATTATTTTTTGAGCACCAATTACTTTTCGTGGTGACTTTTTCGTGCGATGTTAATCGAAATGCAACCATGTTTATCGCTGGCGCATGGCGTTTTTATCGATGAATGATCAAATACATTGTGTTCGCTATTGTTTACAAAAAAATTCGTGTTATATGTGTAACTAGCTTTTAACCCGTGACGTTGTTCGCGGAGAATTATTATTTCAAGTAAGCTGTTTCGACGTGAAAACAAATATAAATGAAAGAGATTTTATTATTAAATTATAATTATAGGTTTTTTGTTTGTTTTTTTTATTATTATTGTTTTTTTTTATTAGGTATTTACTTCTATATATTTTTTTTATTATTTACTTTTATGTAATTATTTTTGTTTATTTACAATTACAGTAGTAAAATTTTAATTCAACACATTTTTGTAAACAACGTTTTTCAGACGTTGTCCTGCCAGTGTATATTCATTTACTATTAAATATATATATATATATCTCAAATGGATGGCCTTTATATTACAATGAAAAGCTTTGTCATAAAAAAATCAGTTAAGCGGTTTAAGCGTGAAAAGGTAACAGATAGACAGACAGACAAACGCACAGAGTTACTTTCGCATTTATAATCTCGGCAGCCCTTTGAGAGGCGTGACACTCAGCGTCTAAAGCTTGCCGTGCCTGAGTCTGTTCTAAGGTCTCTGAAACCTTTTGAGAGGAGTGACGCTCGGCATCTAAAATCTGTCTGGTCTGTGTCTGCTCTTGAGATTCCTTAGTTCTAGCTACTTTCGCAGCTCGAGCTCTGTTAGAGTTACACGCTAGATCAGATTTACGCCTGCGAGACATATTGACAGTAAAAATAATAAGAATTTTTTTTTTTAAATCAAAATATAATACGTTTATGTAAATGTTTTAAGGAAATCTCCGGCCTACTCACTAAGTACCTATATAACTATCGTTATGATTTAATAATAAAACCTCTTTCATTTATATTTATATTGACGTCGAAACAGCTTACTTGAAATAATAATTTTCTGCGGACAACGTCGTCGCGGGTAAAAGCTAGGAACGGACGAACGAATGGCGACTATCGAAGATGAACAACACGTTAATAAAAGCTAGCTAGTAATTTTGTTTAGATAACGAAACCGATTTCTGGCTTTCTGATGTTTCTTAGAATTTCCGAACAAAAACATCTGGCTGAATAAAATAACATCGACTAACGAACGAATACGTAAGAAATAATAAAATTAATATAATATTTCCAGAATAAAAACTATCCTATGTTCTTTCCTTGACCTCAAACTATCTCCATACAAAATTTCATCTAAATCGGTTCAGCGGTTTAAGCGTGAAAAGGTAACAGACAGACAGACAGACAGAGTTACTTCCGCATTTATAATATTAGTAAGGATTATGAATGTAGAATTAATATGTGTTGATGATGCAATAGTTCCCCATTATGTAAAATACATAGATAGGGTTGGTGCATTTTTGTTTTCGTCTCTATCTTATTTATTATATAATAATGAATTATTAGGAGTAGAAGAAAATGCATCGTACAATATGTTTGTAAAAACTGGAAGAGATTTAAGCAATATACTCTATTGGACTTAATGGGGAACATATAAAAATAAAATAGAGTATTTAACTGATATGTTAAATATTCGAACTTTTAGGCCAAAACCGCCGTATAAATTTTTTAAATTAACCGTTTAACTTTTTTTTTAATAATTTGCTACCAGAAATATTAAAATCTTTACTCAACACTGTTATTTTGATTTTATGATAATAAATTAATTATAATAAAACGCTCTAGACAGAGTGGTTGAAAGATTTGAGTGAAGATGTTCTCTTAAATGTGTAATTATGGGAGATCACCGTGTGAATAACTCGGCCTCTTCAAAACGACGGCTGTGTGTGTTGTTTAGTTGAGTAAAACTTTTTGTTAGATTACGACGGACAGATCGACAATCTTCAGCTAAAGGTGAAACATAAAGACTATTTTTTATTAGACGGTGATAAACATGTTTCTCAAAGAAAGAAAGAATCTTTACGTAAATACAACTCCAGATAAAACAAAAATGTTTTAATGAATTTCCAAGTACAGATTTAAACGGGCATTAATACACGGGCGAAGCCGTGGGGCACAGCTAGTATATATATATATATATATATATATATATATATATATATATTAATTACAACGTAATTCTTAGGTTACCCCTCATTCGAAAAAATGTCCCAATTTTATGTAACGCAAAATGTCCTAATTTTATGTAACGCAAAATGTCCTAATTTTATGTAACGTTTGTTATGTTTTATAGGATTTTGTTATTGTTATTTAACAAAATGTCACAATTTTATGTAATGAAAGTTAAATGTTAGAATAGGATCTTTGTGGTTATGTTATTTTTTTTGTGTTGATGCCAGTAAGAATGACGTAAATTTTGATCATTTTATACAAAGTATAGAAGAGAAAGAGACAGAAATGAAAGCAAGAGGGGTCAAGGGGCACAGCCCCTTGCGAAGCCAAAATGGCCGAGTATATATATATATATATATATCAATAGCTCAATAATACACCCATACATGAGGGCTTCTCAGATATTAGACGTAGCATATATTAATGTACAGGAATGAAAAAGGAAGGAAACAGATAGTCTAAAAGAGCCCTAAAAAATGCAACAATAATGAAGGGAAAAGGGATGCAGCGAAATTCCTTAATCTTTGCATCATTCTTTCAACCACCTCCTTACTTCCCTATTCCATACACCAATTTTTTTTTTTTGGTTATTATAAGACTATGGTACCCATTAATTTAATTAGAACCGAATCGTCTGTATTGTCGATTCGTAGATTTACCCATCCCAGGATGAATGTAATAGGTATTACTTTGATTCCTTATTAGCCGAGTTTTTGGTCTGAAAGGTTTTACTATATTATTGCGTTTAAATTCAAGTAGTCTGTAATAATTAATAATAGTGCATCTTAAGAGACATTTCATTATTTTCCTTCCACCAGGTTGATGTAGTGCTACTCCACTTCCAATGGGGTAGTATAAGTTTCAAACACTTTTTCTGAATTTTACCTATTCAATTGATTTCCGTTTTTTTAGCTTCACCCCATATTTGAATTCCATATAAAATTCTTGACATTATTACTCGACGTTGAAAATCCGGGAGTATAAATATATGCATTGCCTTGCAACATGACTGGTTGTGGTTGCGCTGGAACACACAATAAGAACTGATTTGATTTTACACAACTTACGTCACATTTGAAATGTAAAATTATTCATTTTCCAAAATTGAAATAACTGAATTTGATATCGATAAATGGGAACCCAGGCGACACGAGATGGCGTTCAAGTTGCGCTAAAAGACTGAGCTGAGATTTTGAGGGAAAGATAAATTATCCGAATGAAATAGCACTTTGGTGTCGCATTAGAGAATTAATCGGGGGCGGCGAAGACAGAATAAAACAAAATACAAATTTGTATAATAAAATTATACAATCAAATATAATAAACGTCCGCATGATGCCATCAATAGATGTTTTACAATGCTGCACCTCAAATTCTTTCACTGCGGGGTCAACCTTTTCGCCTCGTATCGATTTATCTTTCTTTCAGATCCGAAAAAGTTTAACACACCTGATATGATTAAAGGAACGCTCCAAAAACTTCTATCAAATGACTATTTACAGACTGTTCTAAATCGGATGCGATTGCTATGTAATACTCATAAATGAATCCCCAACATATTTCAGTTCTATCTTCGAAACTATATGACATAAAATTGACTATTGATTTCACAATATAGAGTTCAAGAAAGGCTGTTTCATTTGCATAGACTCCCCAGTAAACATTCGGATTCTAGGACATAATGATATTACGGAAAATGAATTAGCCGATCTTGCGGTGGAAGAACCTGCCTTATACTTTTCGATTCTAGACATACCAGTACCTCCACTAGATTTCTCGAGGACAACCAAATTTCTGCTAAAAAAAGAAGCATAGTTGAGAAATTGGTACGCGTTTCTAAACTTGAATAAATTGCGTTTAATCCTATCAAATACTGGATCCTGCGATACATCATCAATATTCAGCCTCGAAGAAAGGGTAAATTGATGCCGCTTGCGCTTTAGCCACGCAAAAATATTTCATTCTTATATATATATATATACATATATATATATATATATATATATATATATATATATATACTATCTAGAGTCAATCTGTTCCGATTCTAACTCTGCCTTTCTAGTTCCCTTTCCGAAATATTCGAAGGCAATTAACAACAAATTCGGTTGCTCTCGGATTTCTAAGACACTTAAATATTCTTAACAAAGGCGTGCCCACAGGGGTTACCGGGGTTGTAACCCGAAAGAGTCTGGAAAATTTGACTTTGTCAAAAAAAAAAAAATACAATACGTAAACAATTTTAAAATATTATTATGATATCGCTACTTCGTACTTAATTTATGATAATTAGGGGTTTGAACAGCTTCAAAACTGTTTTTTATAATTCATAAAAGTTATACGTTTTTTTTTTATTTTTAGTCTAGCTGGAAGAAAATCATATTTTGTTCAGTTGGAGTCAGAAAAACAGTTTGCGTTTTCGTCAAAAAATCAAGTTACAAACACGTGAATAATATAAGTATGAATAAATGTATGATTTTGATAAGAAAAATTTTTCAACTTGAAAGACCATTTCGTATACTTTTTTTCATCCACGATAACTTCAAAGGATAAAGTCTGCCCACGCCTATGATTCTTAACAGCACGTAAATTATATTCATCCGTGTTGCGTGCAGTATATCGCAGGTTAACGAATAAAAGAAGAAGAAGATAAAGATTTAAATTGATTTATTAACGTTATCTTCTTTAGGTATATCGTATTTTTGTTATAATTTAGTGTGGAACGAGTTCTTACATGTCCTGGTAAGTTAATTTCCTGCAGTTTATACTGTATAAGTCTAATAAAAAACTATTTTTGCAGATAATTTCCTCACACCCTAGTCACTAAGATTTTGTATATGATTGGCAGACTTGCAATAAAGGGATATAGATTTAATCATCTTTTTTGTAACTGTGTAATTTGACTAATTTTTTTTTTTTTACCTCCTCCCAGACTTAAAATTCTACATTAACATCGCGTTATAAAATATTTTCAATATTTTGTAAGACATTATTTGTTTTGGTTTATATAATTACAGCTGTTGTTTGTCTAATTTTTAAGATTAACGAATCTTCTATGTTTTTATCTATTGTCATTTGTGGGCATTTGTATCTTTTTTACAACTACTGGATTTTTTCATGTACACTCTGTTGAATTATTTAGTTTTGAATGTAAGCAGCGATTATCGTGTAATTATTAATTATCATTAACAGAAGCGGTATTTATTTAAAGAGAGAGTGGTCTGCATTATTAGAAAATCAAACAAATCGGAACTTCGTAGGTTGAGATTAAAAGATGGATGATAACAGCTTGAAAATTTCAGTGATTGCGTAAAGTACAGTTTTAAGGTTTTGTTATAATGTTTTATTTGTTTATTTTACTAGCCTCTTTATAAGAGGTATTTTCACGGGACACCACCACAAGAGTGATTCGGTCTATCCCCTTCATTGGCACAAATAGTAATTAACAGGTTAGCTGAACAACAGTGATCAGTCTAATGATTTTCAATTCATCTTTAACGACCTAACCTGCTTCTAAATACACTTTTTGAGCAATGGTCGCATGGAAGAATGTAGCAACATATAGTGTTATCTGTTTCAGTAATTCTAAGTTAATTTTCACTTTGTAAACGTAAATATAATTGACCAAGAGAAAGCTCGGAAAGGTTTATTTACATTAAAATATGTTGCATACCCCCACCCCCTTTTTTTTTGTCTTAAGGCAATCGTCAGCGATGTTCTGATTTGTCATAGTAATAGCGATACTTATCAAATCGCTCTTAAGTAATACGTCAAATTATCGCGTACTCAAGTTGCAGATTATTTGGTTTTAACGTAGGAAAAAAGTATGAAAAAAGCAAGTGGCGGATAGTAATGAATGAAATCCTCGATCCTGTGGATTTTGTTGAAAATTAATTGTAATATTGTTTCTTGCTTCCCATTAGCACATGTAAAATAGGTAAATCCAAACTGATATCATTTGGATTCCTGGTCACGACAGAATTGAGGGAAATGGGTTAGTTGACTCATTCGCTCGCTTTGGTAGGTGTCTTCGAGTTTTCTCATTCTTCAATATTATCCTTCTGTCTTCAGCTGCTCATTCCAAACTTCGGTTTAATTTTTACACCTCCTCATTCTCTAACCCAGACTCCTTTTTCTCGTCTATTCAACCTTCTCTTTCTCGCTTCCCCTGGTTTTTTGACCGTCGCTTTAATCTTTGCGCAATATGTCGCCTGCGTTTTGAGCACAGTTTGCTCTCTTTTCTGTTTTTCTCTCGTGCCGTCTCCTTATTAACCTTTGCATCCCTCCAACAACTACTTTATTTGTGACCCTGATCACATAATGTTTGATTGTTCGCCACTTTTAACGGAAGAAACTTCTACTCCTCTGTTTTATCAAACGGTATTCCAATTCTATACAATGCTTCATTCATTTTCTTCTTTCCTTCTCCTTGTGTTATCCTTTGATTCTTCTTCGTCGCCTATCTTTTATCGTGTAAAGATCTGAGTCTCCTTCTTCTGGCCAATGTTTACGTTGAAGAACCTATAATAGAAAATAAAAGAAAAAATTGCTGTTTCGATTTGTCTTCTTGTTATACAATTTTTATGATTAATTATATCAAATTGCTTAATTGTACGATGTCCTCAGAAACCTATCAAGGAGATTATGTTAAAACGATTTTAAGACTGATGATTGATTTTATAAAAATTTGGTTTCTTTTTTTTTGTGTCGATTCCAGTAAGAATTACGTTGTAAATTTTGATCATTTTATACAAAGTATAGAAGAGAAAGGGACAGAAATGTACGCAAGAGGGGTCAAGGGGCACAAGAGGCACAGCCCCTTGCGAGGCCAAAATGGCCGAGTTATATATATATATATATATACATATATATATATATACACACACACACACACACATATATATATATATATTAATTACAACGTAATTCATAGACTACCTCCCATTCGAAAAAATGCCCCCAAAAAAATGTCCCAATTTTATGTAACGTTTGTTATATTTTATAGGATTTTTGTTATTGTTATTTAAAAAATGTCTTAATTTTATATAATGAAAGTTAAATGTTAGATTAGGATTTTTGTGGTTATGTTATTTTTTGTGTGTGTTGTGATGCCAGTAAGAATTACGTTGTAAATTTTGATCATTTTATACAAAGTATAGAAGAGAAAGACAGAAATGAAAACAAGGGGGGTCAAGGGGCACAGCCCCTTGCGAGGCCGAAACGGTCGAGTATATATATATATATATATATACATATATATACATAAACACACACATATATCTATATATATATATATATATATATATATATATATATTGAGCACAAGAATAGTTAGGGAGATCACGAGAACGGATAACATAGTACGAAATTGTAATAGTGTTAGTTCATTAGAAATCCGATGTCAAAAGTAGTCGTAGAATTACACGGATTCTTAAAGACCAATCGAAATAGAGATTTAGAATCATCGTCTAAATGTGAAACACGTTTTCTGAAAATTTATTACCGCACATTTAAATACAACGCTGCAGCCCATAATATATGTATGTCGTTTTTTAAAACGACACATTTCATTAACAATTTTTATAGTTTAAACATTCAGTTGCGTTTAATTTTAATTTTCCTTCTTTTTTTTTAATCTACGTTATTATTTATTTTTTCCTCGTTTTAAATTAAATTACTTATTCGTGTTTTAAGTTACAAATTCTTAAAAAGGGGAGAAATTAATTAAAGTTGTTAGAAATTACGAATTTTTATCATTGCTTTTAGTATTTTATACCACAGTACACAATGGAGAAAAAAATATTGCATAAAAACAATTAAACGTCAAATAAGGGGTTAAATTGCATTTATTACACTTGCTTACATTTAAAAATAAATGATTATAGAAAATTAAAAATAATCATTCGACAATTGATTCACAAACCACAATTTCTTTACTCCGCGAAATGGCTGCAGCGGACAGTCGAAAAAATCACATTTCACATTTCTCGCTGAAATGGTGTCATCTTTTGATATACGAGTAAAATTATTTAGACCGACAAAAAGAACAGGTTTCTTAAAACTATAAATTGCGCTACCCCGCTGGAATATTTTATCGAAAATATAACGGTACGTTTGGAAAGTATGTACACGGTTTGAAAATGTTAATTATCGCGCGAGCCAGACGTACAAAGAATGTATCGGAGTGTCGTTATTTCAATGTAACCGCGTAAGGGATGAGTTGTTAAAGTGGGGGGTAATTGATAAATAAACAGGTTTGGCACTTTTTTTTCTTTTTTTTTATCTGTTTGGCACTTTAATTGTAGTAAACAACAATCATTGGGAAATTGTGGGCGCCTAAAAAAAAAAAAATAATTTATATCGTAAATATTAATTTCGTCTATTCTCTGCGAGTAAGTGAGCTAGCAGAGAAATCGTTTCGGAAACAGTTTATTTGTTTAAGGTGTAAACTGGTACGTGGAGCATGTATGTGCGTATGTCTGTGTAAAATTGAGAAATTTTCGTTGTACTGGTTGTCATCGATTAAAAATAAACCGTGTCATTGAACAGAGATTGATCGAAGTTGTTATTCAGAAAAGTTTTGTGTGCGTGTCTGTGTACGTGTGTAGAGTTAAGTGTAGAGAGAGAGCTAGAAATAAAGTTGTAATGATGATAAATGAAACAATCAAATTTGGCCAGTCGGTATTAAGTATTTACAAACTACGTTAACCGTGACTGATTGATTGGTGCCGTAGCGACACAACAATGTTCGACTCGTTTGTATAATCGGTTTTAGAATTATTGTTGTCATTATTACACTTACCTTTTATTTTCTTCTTTTTCACATAATAATATCGTGACTTTACCTTTCTAGTTCTTTTTATTTTTTCAATTTTCACCTGGTCGATTACTTTTGCGGTACTCGAAGAAATCGGATTAAAAGAATTATAGAAACATCGATATGGTTTGTATTTTAATTTCTTTTCATTAAGTATTATTATAATCCTTAATTAATTGTTTTTTTTTTTTTTTTTTCGTTTCTATAAAAACGGTATAATCTAAAATATTTACAGTTGTAATAAATTATTAAAATATTTCGTTTAAAAATAGTTTCAAACGCGTGTTATTTTTTTTTTTTTTGTTTTCTGAAAATGAATAGCAGCCGCGTAAAATTAAGCCGTAATAATTTTAAACCTTTTTTTAAAATTTTTTTTTGTAAGCATCTGTCTCGAGAGCAGATTGCCCACCAACCTCGTGTAAATTTCCGCTCTTCCCATTGTTATATTTGATGACCGAAATTGTCTCGAAAAAAAGATATTAACCACTGCGCCGAGAATATATATATATATATATATATAGCTTTTCTGGTTGATAATGCAAACAGAAATTTAGCCCGCGAAACAAGAACGACGACGACGTCGAACATTATAAGCGAATCTTCTAGAAGCCGATTAACAACCATTTTAAATTATCGCCGTACTTATCCGTTTATCTTAACATTAAAATCATGATGATGAATCACCGTTTTTAATATAACGCGATGACATGCACGAACACAAAAAAAAAAAAAAAAAAAAAAACCTACTTAAAAAGAAAAAAATGTATGTGCGATGGAAGTAAAACTTCTCTGCATTGTAACAATTCATATCAGATTCATTAGCTACATAACCGGACGATATTAAATGGTGCGCGTTTGTAAATTTTGACGTAGACGATAGACTTATCAACAGAATACAAACTGAATTAAGCATTTTTAGAAAAACATTTGTCTGGTATTACTAGTAAACTGTTTCTTTCGTTTAATTCAATTATTCCAGCTTGTTCCAATGTATAGAGGTACCCGGGGGGAGACTGATCGTTTTTCCTTCTTCTATGCCTATATCTCACAATTTATATTTCCGTCTGTATGTACTCCATAGGATTTGATTAACGTACAAAGAGCCGAGAAAGAGGAGTAGGTTTAACATACTGAACTGAACAGATATTCATCTTTGTGACTCGATGTTATAGATTAAACCGGTAATGGTACAAAAATGTTAGATCATTTTTATCTATGTTTCTTTAATTTGCTTTATGTTTTTAATTTTTTTTAAAGTTTTTTTTTTTTTTTTAATATATTATAATCGTTCTAATTAAATTTATTAATATAACACAAGGCATTTAAATAATTTTTAAATCGTTAGTAGTTTCGTAAAAAATGTTCAATCTGCTTAATTATTTCTTTTTACTCTAGGTTGACTCGGTTGTTTTGATTTAAGTCTAAATAACGATTATAATGCCATTTGCTTCAACTTTTTTACATGTTCCGTTCCTTACTGCCAACTAGTGAATTAAGTTTCTGCGTTCAACAACACTGGCGGTACATTTTCCCCTGTGTTCGCCGGATTTCTCTGTTGTTATTGCTCTAATTTTGGCTAAATCCAGGTTTTTCATAGTTTTCTTCAAAAATCTTTGGTCAAACAGAAAATTACAGCCTAAAATGCCTTTAGGATAATCCCCAACAATTTGAAATCCCGTTTTTTTAAAAACACCATTCCTTAATAAATTCGGAAAGACCATATAAAGTTGATTTGATTTCGTCTCGTAGTGATGCGAATGAAATAGGGGACGACAAACATTTGTCTCTGCTCAGTACTCCCGGTATCTCCATGAATGTAGTAAAAATTTAATAAAACTGCCTCGAGCAGCTTTTAAATGTACCACATACAAAACGAATGCTGTTTGGTCGTATTAACATTTTATGTAAATGCTCGCCGTTAAAAGCCGTAATCATTTTTTCCCGGTTGAAGTAACCACTCGAATTATCCGGCAATTTCAATAAATCTTCCGAAAAATTAATCAAAATGCAATCAATTGGATATCCGTTCCTAGGCTAAAATGTAGTTTTATATTATAGTATAACAAAATGGCATCCCCATTCGTGTGTAAATATGAGCAAACTCTTCTCTATAATATCCTACGTTCCATTATTTTCCCTCCTATCATCTTTCCTCTAAATTCTTGATTATATCTGATTCCATGATCGCCCACTTCAATTCATTCTCCCCTACCTGATCATTTCTGTGATTTTATCATACTCCGCATACATTCACTTATCCGCGCTCTTTCTTCCCTTCATTCCGTTTAAACTGATTTGTTGTGGGTTCCTAGCCATTCGGGCATCTTCGGTTACGAAGCGGTGGATTTTTTGGCTCGGGTTGCTGCCACTTCTCACTTTTTTTTTTTCAAAAAAAAATCCCATCCTCTAATCCTTTTTCGTTGTGTAAAAGTTTTTTCATCTCAGACTTAAGTATCGAATATTTACGCTTCCTCTTTCTCTAACAATTTTTTTCTTTTTATCTGTCTGTTCAACCTAGTCTTCCTGTTAACCCCTATGGGGGGTTTCCTTTGTTTCCTTCACTTCGTCGTTTTGTTGTTGTCTCCGTTATTCGTTCGCGTTCTTAAGCCGTACTCTTATCTTTCTCATGTTTTCGTTTTGCATTGTTTGCCTCTCTCCATATTGTCCACTTAAACGCAGAGTGTGTTTGCGATGCGGATCGTGTGTTTATTAAATGTTCATCTCTTTCTGCTGAGTGCTCTGCCGTCTGTTCCATTTTATCGATACTCGGTCTTCATATTCCATATTGAGAGGCCTCTTATGTCCTATCTTTTTCCTCTTCACAGATTGTTCCTATTATATTGATTACTTCCTCCTAACAACATTTGATATCGTATGAAGATGTAATCGACTCCTTCCTATTTTAATTGTTTCTGGGTACAGGTCCCCGGTTGACGAGCCCAAAACAGGAAAAAAAAAAGTAAAAAAAGAATTACACTTACCGGAGCGCAGAAATTTGTTTTTCCGTTTATTTATTTATTTATTTTTTTTCGAGACAACTGTTCAAAGTAACTTTCAATGCCTCCCCCCTTCAGTTACGAAACACAGAAATGCTCTTAAAATGGTACTAGCAATAAAAATCTTATGCGACCTCTACAGACAATTTTTTCGTATTTTATGCATATCTCTGAGGTATTTTATTCTGTGAGATTGCCGATGAATCCTGTAGATGTGTCTATTGGAAGCTAAAGAAGGTTTGCCTCTTTTGTCAGTAACCTGTACTTTTTTTTTGTTTTTTGGGGGGGGGGGGGGTATTCATATTTCTAGAATAAACAAAAAAAGAAAATACATTAAAAAAAATCGAAGTATCAGCCGTTAGGAGGGAATATTTTTATGGAAGAGTTTAGTAAAATGGTAAAAATCGTTTTTGATCAAGTTAAAAATTATTTTAAGCAAGCGATTTAAAATTAATACACCGTGTAGGAGGAATGATGTTAATAAGAAACCAGATGAAATCTGTTTCAGCAATTGAGTGAAATGTGAATAGCCTATTCGGCTATTAAATGTACAAAAATAATACTCTTCGCTTTTGCTAGTTAGACTGAAACTACTTTTTTATTTTATTCGTTTATTTATTTATTTATTTGTTGGGCGCGTCAAACATTAACCTGGCGCAAATGAAATTTCGTACGGTATATGAGGTCCTACTCGAACGAAATACCACTGAACCAAGTACGCCACGACTGCTGACTGGTTTTTATTAAAAAAACAATTCAAACGGCACCTCCCATTTCCGGTGTACAACCTTTCTATCCCCTTTGAATGCTACAGACACGGGGGGAGTTACTGCAACCACGTAATTAATATAACAAACTGTGTCCGAAGGCCCGAAGTCAATTGATTTGTATTCCATCCGAGTCAACCATTAAATAAAACAAAAGATTTGCTTCGTCCATTTCTACCTTAACGATATCAATTATTGTCAATTACTAGCGCGAAAATCACTCATTAAAAGAGATATTGGCCAGAAATGGTTAGTTAGATTTTTATTTTTATTATTTTTTTATTAAATAAACTTTTTCCCGTGTTTAATGTTCTCAAATTATTATTATTATTATTATTATTATTATTATTATCATTAGTTATTTTTGGTTATTTAGCGAGTAAATCAACAGATCATTTCTTTGGCGGACACAACTTCCGTAACAGGAAAAATGTGATGGTTTTTATTCACCAAATGATAGTAAAGAGGTTTCCATTTAAAAATGTACTAGCTGAGAATAGAAGTTTTTATAATGAAATAAATTATAGAATTTTCAATTTCTTTTCTTAACTTTTTTTTTTTTTCCGATGAAGTAACTTTTAAAATCCCCAGAAAAAAAAACATTCCTTTTCATGATTCAAAATATTTTTCTCGCTAAATTTTTTGTAAAATCCATATTTTTCCTATCGACGGCTTCGATTTGCGGATTTTGAGGAACACGTTCGTCTGCGTTGTATACAGTGAAGAAAATTAAGGCGCGATGTTGTTTTTAAAAGCGGCGTCCAGTTAACCCCCCCCCCCACATGACGGAATTTTAAAATCAAATTTAAATAATCAAATTGAAATAATCAAATTTTGCTGGTTTTGTGCCGAACTGTGCTGATAATACAATACATTTTTTGCCGCATTGTAACAAGCAACAATTAGTAAAAATTGAATTATCAGGCTAACTTAACGATAGTCTCTTCAAAATTTGTTTAGTTAAATTTGATATTAAAAGTTCGCTAACTTGACGCCGCTATGTATTGAGATGTCTAAAACGAAGAGAACACATCTCATCGCAATAATTAAACTCTGTTTTACCACTATTCGACCGTGTTTAAGAACGACTAAAATGACAGCAACGCAGTTTTATCAAGAGTTGCGTCGTGAGATTTTATTAGTAAAGTGCGAATCTCAGTATTTGCGTAGTAGCAGCGGGCACCTGAAAAGTGATCGGAGTGTAAGTAGAAAATATTGAGCATCGCTTATTTGTTGGTTATCTTTGAAGAAGTACCGTTTATAAAATCAGAGATGTGTACGTTTTTTCTTTCTTTTTCTTTTTTATATTTTTTTTTTACGTTTTCTTTGTAATTTTACACAATCATTAATCAACTTGAAAGAAAAATGTGTAATATCAAATTGAATACATTAATTCTTTTTTTATTAAACGCTAAACTGATTTTGGAGCGGTGACCTGTTATTATCTCTGTTTTACGTATTTTCGAAAATTTTCCGACGGAATAAAAATATTCAATATCGTTACTTTACAAGCTGTATTAAAAGGTCGGTTCTTAAGACAACGTTGAATGCATTTCCTTGTCTCTACCTTATGCGTCGTCGAGAATATGCTGTGTTAAATCGATTGCGCGTTGAGCATACGGCGGTCTCACACAATTATATATATATATATATTTGAAGGTATCCTTTCCCCACTCACGTTCCCTTTCTGTTTTGGCTCTTCTTATCCTTCGGTGGAGCACTTGTTACAACAATGTGCAGCGTTCGCCCGTTCAACTTTTTCCGGTCTTCCACTTTCATACAAATGCTACTCGTGTTTCTTAGAGCCACCTAGTTATTAGGTAAATTATGAAGTAGCCTCTTCACCTTGGCCCATGTGCTGTAATGACCACTGCAGTTTAAAAAATGATACATGGGCGCTCCCAGGAACAAAACAACAAACGTCGAATGTGTAATAGTCGTTTTTTATATATTTTTCAATAGAATTGTTACAGTTGTTGTTTGTATCATGACGATTGAACCAATATATTCGCATTCTAATTTTGATTGAATGTCTACCGTCGGTCATATACAATTAACCTTCGAAAAACAAATATGAATCATTCGGGGGCCCATGCAGAAGGAGAAAATAGGATCTCACCGAAGAGAAAGATCTCTTTCATTCGCATATTTATTTTAGTAGTGTGACGCAGGGCCTTATAAAAAAGAGGACCGATAAGAATAATAGGAACCAACCGAATCATGTCGATAAAAATTACTAATAGAAATGATTTAATCTTCGAATAATTAGAAACATTAACTTGTTCGGTACGTTATTGAGCCCTCATTCTTTTAACTTTAATTAATGAATAAAAACATATTCCGGTCCCTATGATATTCCGGTAGCGATTGTACTCGTAATTGATAGTCGCCAAGAATCGATTTTAAAGGATTAAAATATAAAAACGTCGATTGGTTCGTAATTACCAGTGGACTCATTTCTCTGGCATTTACGACTGCATTTGAATACTGATTATTGGTTAGCTAGAGCGGAACGGGGCCAGTCTTTTTGATTGTTCTTACGGACGCCTTAGCGGATAATTCTAATAAGGAAAGTACACGACTTATCAGACGCCGATTTTAATGAAATTTTGATATGTTGTAGGGCATAAAAAAAATATTAGACGCGTGTTTTTTTGTTTTTTTTTATCGACTTATATGCAGTTTCAAGGGGTGAAAACCACCCCTAAAGTTCACCCCCGAAAATCGGTTTTCCTAAATATTTCGTCTTCAACTCAACATTTTTTTTTATGAAACAAAATCGCTTAGCTTACTGAATGTTTTATTAGTTCGCAGCACTTTTTTGTCCTTTAGAAAACGCAGTGCGCTGATTTCTCGTTGCCTTAAATACCGCTGAAACAGAAGTCTTTGTTGTGGGTTCTACTTCGTCTTCTTCCATCTTTCTAAAACTGTGCCGGTCTACCTGATTTCCGCCTTCAATTAGTACTCCAACTGCCACTTATCACGCAATGAAATTTATGTTCCGATTTTCCAGTCAGAATGTTATCTCATAAGGCTTTGTGCGGTACTTTTCAGATGAAGTTTGCCACTGGTTTCCTCATCACGCCGGACAACATTGTCGCTCTTGGTCCCCATGCCTGTTTATTCTACCTACACTTATTTGCAGCTAACCTCCATATCTGGAGGTTTTTCCACTATCCGCCATCTGTGGACGTGCCTTGATGGAGCTCACTCCGTACTACACACGTGTAGTTCTCCGGTGGTATCGTTAATTATGATAAATTATTATTGTGGCGCCTGTTATTTTTTTTTTTTTCTCGTTTCGAACGTTAGTTGCATACGGGGATTCCTAACCTCGCGTCTAGTAAATCAGCTAGGAAGAAGCTGAAGTTAAGTTTCTGTCAATCGAATGTACGCAAGTAGACCCTGTTTAAGTTGTTTTAATTCTTTTCGAGAGTTAAATATATCTTTTAAACCTTATGTTGTTAAATTTCTTCGAGGAACCCAACGATTTTTTGCGATAAATTGAATAATACATGAACAGTAGTATAGTTTTATAAAAATGAAATCAACCGTAACGAATTTAATGGCATATATCGTTGATTTTTGAGTAAGAGAAGATTGTTATATTATATATATATATATATATATATATATATGTATGTATATATGTAATAGCAGTTATACAAAGTTTCAACTAGCTATAAGTATTTTTTACATAGTCACTATTATTTTTTTGTAAAATGAAACTGATGGTTTTAAAAAAAAAAGTAGTTAGTTCCAAATGAAAATTTCCAATAAATTGAAATATTTTAGGGTATTACTATTATTATCGCCACTGGCGTCCGGAAAGAATGGAAGTGGGACCTCTCTGTGAACTTGAAAAATAAAAAAAAATCAGAGTAGAAAACTAGAAAAAAATAAGAATGATTCTTACACACATCCGTACAATGCGGTTTCTTCATAAAATGGAAAAAAAACAAATTTTGATTCGCAGTGGAAATTAAATTATTCGTAAGTCCTCATGCATTATGGAGTTATTAATTTAATTTTTAATATTTCTGTTATAAATTTTACGCTAAAAATGTTTTTTAAGAATTAATAACGAAAACATCTTTTTCTATTTTGTTCTCGCGAGGCAAAAAATCTTGCATTCACCGCTCCATTTCCCCCCCCCCCCCCCAAACACGGGATTTTTAGTTGTAACTTTTAATTTACCTAACTGTCATTCATTTCTTTTCGTTTTCAATGTTTATCACCTTTTATAATAACAATACCAGTAATATTATTACTACTATTATTGTTGTTAAATAAAATACAGGCGCGCTCAAACGAGCCATGTAGGTCGGAGATCTAAAAAGGTGGCTAAATTAGATTGAGGTTAAGGAAATGGAAAGATTATATTATACTACGGTATCGGAGCAGAATTTTTTTTAAATTGTTGTAAATGTAAATTTTTATTTTTAAAAAATATCTCTGAATTAAATTAGAAATATTATACATAATATTTTCAGATATAATGTTTTAATGGTTTTTTTTTTTATCTTGTTTACAGGATTTATTGTCTAAAGATCAAGTAAGATGTAAGTATATATGTTTTCATTTAATGATATTTAATACTAGACGTTTAATGCCGTTGTATTTTTAAAATAAAAAAAAACAAAAAAAAAAACAACTAATAAATGCGTTAGAACTTAAAATACATAATAAATGTAATATTTACTGTTTGTATAATTTAAGATATGTCACAGGTGCCTTTCATTTGCTCTTTCATTCGTAATCAACGAATTAATAAAATTTTTCAACAATTTTCCACCATTTTCGTATTGTAATAGTCGAATTTTCATATTATCCAATGTTTTAAAATTTGTCGGAACTGTCATGGCGAATGAGACAGTTTCAAAAGGAACCATTGTTTTTTTTTTGTTTTTTTTTGTATAAATCAAACCGGAATGAATAAAAATGAATGAACGAAAAGTTTATTAAGTAACTTCATTAGAAAACATGTAAAATCAAAACGAAAGAACATACTCGCATCGAGCATGCGAACTTATAATTTAAAAAGAAAAATTTACAGACATATTAGGCCTGTTCAATCGCGAATATAGGAAACACTAAATAGAAAATATATACGGAGGAGAAAGAAAAATATTTTGCTACCTTACACTCCTATCATCCATTATTTCAATTCAAGTATATAGAGTAAGGTGAAAGTGTTCATATTTAAAATATTAGTGAAGTCATCAGTGCGGCACATTTAAAAATATCCCGAGTTTTTATTTATAAATCTTTACAAATGTATCGCGCATGATTAAAAAAAATACCATTCAAGTTTATAGCATACTTGTCGAAGGATTATAATAAAAATATGAGATTTTTATAATGTTTTAACCGTTGGCTGCGGCCCTGATAAACGGCGGCCCTAAAGGCAGATCTATAGAGCGATACACCATTCTGCATCTGTTGTGAAAATTTAATTTATTGAAAATATTCGGGAAATTTTATTAGAATTAACTTTACGCGCTGGAATGATTTTATCAGTTTTATTGTACGTCGCATACATTAACGCGCAGGAAAGAAAAAGGAAGGAAACAGATGGTCTAAAAGAGCCCTAAAAAATGCAACAATAATGAAGGGAAAAGGGATGCAGCGAAGTTCCTTAATCTTTGCACCATTCTTTCAACCACCTCCTTACTTCCCTCTTCCATACACCAATTTTTTTTTTTCGTTTATTATATGACTATGGTACTCATTAATTTAATTAGAACCAAATCGTCTGTATTGTCGAGTCGTAGATTTACCCAACCCAAGGATGAATGTAATAGGTATTACTTTGATTCCTTATTAGCCGAGTTTTTGGTCTGGAAGGTTTTACTATATTATTGCGTTTAAATTCAAGTAGTCTGTAATAATTAATAATAGTGCATCTTAAGAGACATTTCATTATTTTTCTTCCACCAGGTTGATGTAGTGTCACTCCACTTCCAATGGGGTAGTATAAGTTTCAAACACATTTTCTGAATTTTACCTATTTTATTGATTTCCGTTTTTTTTTTTTTTTTTATCTTCGCCCCACATTTGGATCCCATATAAAAGTCTAGACATTATTATTGCATTACAGTATATTTGTAATGTTCCATATGAAAGAACCGTCTTCAATTTATATAACGCTGGAATTGACTGTCTTATTTTAGAATTTAAGTTTTGCATGTGATTTTTCCAGTTTAATGATTTATCGATATATGTATACACACACACATATATATATATATATATATTCTTAGATATTTAAAATCTGTTACATTTACTAGAGGTGAACATGAACATGGGTGAGTTTATTTCCGTAGTGTTTATGTGTAAACATTCATATTCGCGGGTGATGACTCTCATGTTTAGAGATATTTCGAATATGGAGTCGTCGTCGTCGTCGTCGTCGTCGTCGTCGTCGTCGTCGTCGTCGCAGCTCTTGGAACAAGAGATAGCGTGCAACTCATATGATCCTATTTCTGGCATCCGTCACTATTTTCTGAAATGTTTTATTAATCAGATTCGATGTTACCATTTCCAGTCTTCTTCTTTATTTATAAGATTTGGAACTTGTATTTTTCCCTGTGCTGCCAACATGTAGATTCCGGTTTTTCGTATCTCATGAGCCCCATGTATTTCGCTTTCCTTTTCTGGATACTGTCGACTATTACAGGTTTTCCCCTTCTTCTACTCCGGTTAAAACAATTTTATTACTGACGAAGTCTGTCCAGGGAATGAATATGGAGTAGTTTTGATTTATTTACATTTACACATAACACCTCCTGTCGTGCGCCCATTCACTGAGACTATCGACATCCTGTTGCAGTCATTTTTCCGCCATCTCTAGATTTTTATGTTCAATTAATAATGCGATGTCATCGGCAAATACATAAACCTTTGCATTTTTGATGTGCTTATATAATGAGTTCGCGTATATAAGAAATAGAATAGGAGCCAGTATTGTGCGCTGACCTACTCCCATATGGATTCACCTTTTCATTTTTCCCTTCTCCTGTTTTTTAAATAGTTCTTAAACCGCAATAGTTGATTATTTACAATGCCCATAGCTTCTAGATCTTTAATAAGCAGGTCATGGTCAACTAAATCAAACGCTTTAGCTGGGTCAATAAAGGTAATTATGAATTGGTTCCTCCTCGATAGTCCTGTGTGTTTATTTGATTTACAAACGTTCTTAGTAAAGTTAAGGTAGATCTCGTTTTTCTCGAAGTCCGTGTTGATTTTTGCAGAGCAGATTGTTTTTTTCTGCGTAATTTCTTAAGTATTTTTGGCGATATACTGTTCCAGTATTTTAGCTATTACAGACATTATTGTTACTGGGCGATAGTTTTCGATTTGATTTTGAGCCCCCTTCTTATTATGTATCGGGGTCTAGTAATACCTCTTTTGAGCCCATCTGGAATGCACGCTTCCGCTTTATTGAGCGATTGACCGTACAGGTTAAAATAGGAGTAAACAACTTTGAGTTTTGTTTAATATCTTTGGCTCTAATATCGTACCATCCTTTGGTGCCTTGTAAACTTTTTTGCTTCTGTTTGAGAAACATTTGCAAGTGGAATGAAGAATGAGGACATATTTAACTTGTCGACGTTAGTATTCATTAATCGCGCGACAATATTTATCTATGCTCCTCTACCGACCGTACGAAGTATTCGTTAAATTGTTCAGCTACTATTGAACTATTCGCAAAATGTTTAGTAATGAAATCATCATCTGTTGTTTTGTTTTTTTTTTTTTTTTTTTTTACTAACACTATTATTGATTATACCCCATGTTTTTTTTTTTTCTTCCTATCACTGTTTGCCATCGCTATTTGCCTTTGATAATACTTGTGCTCGGGGCATTTCTTATTGTTTCAACCAAATTCCGATGTTTTTTGAACAGCTTTTTATATCTTACACTAGTGTGTTCTATTTCCTTTACCGAGTTTAAAGTATTGATCTCTGATTTTCATTAAAAATTAATAATTTTCCGAGGATTATATTTACTTCCCTTTTTCCGCTCACTCGCTTCCACTTTGCAATCTCTGCATATGTTTCGCAAAACTGAACGAAAACGATAATATAAGTCTGCTACCGTTGAGGGCTCCACAATTATAATTGCTAATTTGGTTTTTCAATCTTTCTTCTTCAAAAAAACACATTTCAGAGGAATTTTATAATGAGTTATTTTCTGGTTCGCGATACGAAATGCACCATAGATGGTGATATAATGAACAGATATTTTCCTATTCACCATTCCCGGAGAAAAATCGTTCGTTTTAAACTTCATAAACATATTATCTATGCATGATTGAGTACTTTCATCTGTCCGATCTTTCTCTCTCTTGTAATTCCGCTTATTAGCTGTACCCCTCCTGATCCGTAAATTACGTTTAGTAAGTTCTCCGTCTGAGCATTATGAAGAAGTAAATTAATATTGTGAAATTCCCACATATCAAACATTTATCCTTCATTATTTGGGTTTTTTAAAAGCGCCGCGGTGTCTTTTATGAATTCGCCTTCATTTTTATTCGGTGATCGATAAGTAGCAATTAAAATATTAACCCACATATCCTATATCTGTCATCACCGGGGATCCATGCTCTTCCAGAATGTTACATCTAAAATTATCATTTACGAATACAAGTGTACCTCCGTTATACCCCTTTGGTCTTTGTAGTGCAATCTCTTTGCGGAACCCGATATATGTATTATATAAATTTAATTTAAACTCGCTTATATTTTTATTTCTGTTTGTACAATGACGTTTAAAGGTGTCATGTGAATGTAGCTTAAAAATTCATTCCAGTCACGCCGGACAGTTCTTATGTTCAGGTGAAACACACGGAATAGTTCGGCGTCTATTTTTAACGCATTATCTGGGTTTAGTCTCTTGCTTATGTTATCAGTTTATTTTTTAACATCACCGTAGTTTGTACAATTAATCTTATTCCCGTACTGCATCGGTGGAGTCATATTTGAGAGGATGCACATATGAATAAACAGTTCGAGATAAGGAGATAAAGAGAGAGGAAGCACTACGAAAGTGATGCATCTTCTTCTTTGTTAGCGATTTCCCGGCGCGGGGTCCGCTCGGTGGCACGTTCTTCTCCATGACTTACGATCTTCGCCGTCCGCTATCCCAACACCGACTTCCAACACGTCGTTGTTGACGGAGTCTATCCAATTTCTTTACGGACTACCTCGTGGCCGTTTTCCTGCAGGAGGTCATAATCCATTAATATCCTCACTGGGCTAATGCCTGCTTTTCTTATGATGTGAGCATACCATTGGGGTCGCGCTTCCCGTAATTTCAAATATGTAAGCGCGACTCCCCTATACTACGCTACTTTATATCGTCGTTTTTGATATGGTCGAGGAGTGTGTGCCCAAGAGACCAGCGTAACATTTTCACTTTAGCCACGTGAAAGTGATGTATAAAATTGGAAAATCGTATTCGAGAACAGAATTCGCAGATGTATGATGTGAGGTAGACATTGTGTATTGCACAATTAGAGACACGAATGAAGTTGAATATTACGAAATTGAGTTTAAAAATAAGACGAAAGTTAACGGCTTCAGTAGAAACGAAAATTGCGAAATTTACGCAATTGAAAATAAAATGCAAATGCAAATTATTTCCAATTGCAAATGATTTGTTTTCGATTACTTCTTGACATGTATGCGCGGCATCGATTCAATAAATCGCATATATCAGTCAGCAGAAATACTTCACATCTTTTTTTACGGTAAATCCGTAAAGTTAAACAAGATCGGACGGATTATTTTCCGGGAGAATTTTTACTTTCTTCATCGCACCATGCACACAGCGTTTTTGATTAGAAGCGCCGAAATTGACTGTTATGTTTTTTAAATTAGACGACAAAACTTTTTAAAAAACGATAAAATGCAGATGCAATAGTTTTATAGGATCATCCTGTAGTTAAGATTTTAAAGATTTTAAGATTAAGGGGTAGTTTCTGGCTTAGGCGTGTAAACTTTGGAGTAATATATATTGGACAAGATAATGGTTTCAGAGATAGGGATGTTACAAAAGGAGCATAGTGGTCGAGGAAGAGTCAACAAAATGTGACCGCGCGTGTGTGTGTGTGTGTGTGTGTGTACCTTGTATGCTCGATACGAAGGCAACACAGATCGGTCTGGTCTTTACATACATATATAGATGGATAGACATTGTTCTTAATAAGGCGAAGGTGTGATGATGTGTAGTTAATCCATTTGCCGCAAAGGTGCAGAAAATTTCTTTTAATTAGGTATTTAATATCGGATGATATCATATTTATATTTTTTAAGCTGGTCGCATCTGTGCCACTTTCTTTGCTGCTCTGCCTCGCTGGAATGCCTGAGTATCTCGGTATCCATGTACATCGATTTTTTTCAAAAATGTGATAGATGGTAATGGCTATGCGACTAAAGCTAGCATTGGATTAGTTAAAACATCCATGCCCGATGCATAATATCTAAGACATATATTAAAGCTAACACAGTATGCCATACTATTCTGAAGACAAAGATGAAAAAATGACGATGGTAAATAAAAAACCTGGTTATGTGACATCGGGTTTTTGCACATCCAAGCGCGTAAACTATTTTTTTTTGCTCTACCGAACGACAATGGCTTATAAAAATATAAAACGTATCGTCGATTATTGATATAAAACCATCAGAAAGAAACGATATACCACCGTTGTTCTCGTAAGTTCACCGGTTTTTACGTCCGCCGCTGCATGCGATAAATATAATCAATAGCGTATTTTCAAGAAGAACGCTATTGATGGTTTCGCAAAGTAAATATGATTTACGTTACTAGTGAAAAGAAAATTGCTCGACAGGCAAAGACGCTCAATTTTAAAATCAGTAATATTAAAAAGAAAAAAGAAAAAAAAGAACAAGTGTTACGAAGAAACAAAATTAAACTGAAAAATTTGATTTTTCTTTTTGAAATGCAAAAATCACGAAAAACGATTCCTTACATTGCCCAGATGCGGGGCAATCTTTTCTTCATATAATTATTAACTCCGAAAATGTATTAAAATGATAGAAATGTACTTTATCTTAAATGTAAATGTGAAAAAAATGCAAATGCGCGCACATTTAACAACATAGTATGGTAGAGTTACTTTCATATAAATCTTCTTCTTCATATTTAATGTCGATTCATCAATAGGTTGATTATTTTTGCGCACGATGCTAGAAATTTACATGAAAAACATATGGATCTATAGGAAAGAATTTAAATCAGGCAACCTGCTTTTTAGTTTTAGCACAGCCTGGCGGCGAAGATTCGTTTATTCTACATACTAATGCATATGTCACGCACTAAGAAGATCGCAGATTACGGATTAATTTTGTACAGCATTGCTGCTTGAACTCATCTTAAGAAAAGTACAAAATTACAGAAATTTTGTATTCGCAGATTATTAAGCGTATTTATTTATTCTCCTATTTGCGGGTTATGCATCGAGGATCCAGTCGATTAAACTTTGGCCAATAGATTCCTATTAAAATACAGACACATTACGTCCGGTCGATTTTGGCGGAATTGTTTTCATATTTAACAAAGTTGGGGAGATTCTCGAGAAAAACTGACTGCCACTTCCAGAGCTGTTTCTTCAACCATGTATTATTGCGATAATATTCAAACGGACTTGAATTCGCATCATCAGCAACTCGCCCGGTCACCATAAATTAATGAAGAGCCGGATGATTTGTCAATGTTCAAAATCGCCCTCATAAATAAATGGTCGGAGCTGCGCATTTTTCATTTCTGGATTTTAAGAAAATATAGATTACCAAAAGAACGCACGATTTTTACAGCTGAAAAAGTTGCTTTTCGCAAAGGGGCAAGATTATCATTATCCTTACAGACTGAATGTGAGCTGCATCAGACGAAACGCAAGCTTCTTACAAGAATCCTTTATTATCCGTTCCATTCAGATCTTTACCGTTCGAATGCGTAATACTGGCTCAAATACCCTTGCGACTCACGTGGGAATTAATCCGAATGAAAAGTGATCTATTCGCTAAAGGTAGAGTATGTAGAGATGGTAGGCTTCCGAATATGGACCTAAGAACATTCGTAAACAATATTGCGCGGTTACGTTAGTAGGTTGCGGCGCATCAATTTAACGAAAGCTTAATTTATTTAATTATTTGCGAATTTATCAACTCAGATTCCCCGGTACTTTAAAGAAGTTTATAATAAAAAAAGTGGTGGAAAATAAATATCCGTTACTATCAGACTGCGAATTATTCATCGACATGTTTGCTGTTGGCTTTATAGCAATAGATTGTTGTCCTAATCATGTCTTTTTCGCGCGTAGTCTCCATACAACTCGAAAAAATGACATTATTAGAAAAAACCTAATGAATTCTTTCATTAGCTTAAGAGGTGTAAATGTGTATGTGTTTGATTTTTTTTTCCCCTATAAAAAAAAAAAAAAAAAAAGGGAATAAGATTGGGCTCGTCCACTAAGGACCTTCACCCAGAAACAATTAGAGGAAAACCAAAAAGTTATACAGTGAGACGATCAGATATCGTTAATAAGAAGGAAACAATGAAAAGGATAATAAGTGTAGAAGGAAAAGACAGGAGCAGAAAGCCCCAGCCTAAGCACGTGGGAGTACAGAGCCGAACGCTCTACCGAAAGAAGTGAACACTTAATAAACATGTGATCGGCGTCACAAACAACCGCATCATTTGAATGCAGAGGACAACACGGGGTAGAGGCTAATGATTAGCGAAAGCCTGAGGAAGGCAGCAAGGAACATGGTTAAAGCGCAAACGCACAATGGAGACAACAACAGAACGAGGAAGTGAAGAAAACAGAAGGAACCGAGGATTTGAAGGAAGATTAGGCCGAACGGACAGATAAAAAGAGCGACAATTAGAAAAGAAGATATCCGATCAAAATCTGAGATGATGAAAATATTTACATAAAGGCAAGAGATTAGAGGATGAGATTTTTATTTAAATATACGAGTACACTCTATTAACTGGCATATTTAGACACAAAAGCTCAACATAAAAGAAAAAAAAAATGCATGTACTTAACGAGATTTTGTTATTTCACTATATACAAAGCTCATTTTACCGGTTCTACCTAATACAGATTAAAAGAAATATAGGAAAATATATACATACATATATATATGTTATTTTATCCGTTATGAAGTAAATTATTTAATTTATCTGTCGGGCGTGCTTTTTAATGTTCAACGCTTATTTTTTGTTTTCTAAGAGTAATTACTTTAATCGAATTTGATAAAAAAAAAACAAAAAAACAACAGTTAAATATTAGTGCAGAGACGTAAAGTACGCATTTGCATAATGACTGCGCGAATATAATTCGTGTAATTTTAAATTTGATTAATTGTCGGGAAAGTATGGCAGTAGTACTTTTACTTGGGACCAAATTTTGATCCCATATAAAATGTTATCGAAATCTAACGTGTATTTCCCGTTTTTTTTTTCTCTTATTTATGTATGTCGTGTGTAATTACCGAGGTTATTAAACATGCTGAGTTAAGGCACTCGCCCCGATGAATGTTATTGCCCTGAAGTATTTGGGATCCACGGTTTTATTTTCTGGTAAGCTTAATCATGTTCGTACGCAGAGAATTTTTGGCATGTAAGGAGTGAAACGGACAGGATAACCTGCTGATATTGCATAAGGTACAAACAGGCAGAGGTCTTATTGATCATATCTCTACCGAAGATAGAGTGCTGTGATCAATGCGTAGCCGGTTTGGAGTATCGTGACGGGACGATTCTACTGATGACCATCACGACCTGATCGTGTTCTTAATGTTGTATAACAGTGTCGTAGTAGATGCCCATTGTTCCACTGGTCTTCGCAGATCTCTTTTGAAGAATATTCAATCGCCGACGATAGGTACGCATTTGCTGGCATTGGAGAATAATAATAATTATCAGTAATTTCCGTCGCGAAAGTGGACTATCTAATTGTTTTACACATTTAATAACTTCACTGATTAAGAAAAAAAATCTTAATTTGTTCGCTTCCTAGGTATCTTTTGCTACGGTTTTTCTAAATTCGCCACTAAGACGTTGCTAGACGCGTTTTGGTCATAGTTTGATTATTGCCTCGTTTACGGCTTTGTTTCTCTGCAATCGCGGCTAATTTTATATAATTTACGGTCGTTCTTATTAGAATTAAACTGTTTTGAATTGGTACCTATAGTGTGTAATTTATAGAAATCTAAATTAACCATTTTTTATGGTCGTTATTTAGATGGCATAGTGAGACCTTTTTAGGAAGTTTTCATGACTTTTTATTTAACTAGAATATGTAAGAAGTTTAAATTTAAATGGTCGCAAAAGTAGAAGAATAGGAGAAGAACAGAAATTATATTAAAGCGTTATTTTGATTGGAAAAAGGAAATTATTTTCGGTGGTAAAATTTTTTCAGGTCTCAAAAGGGCTTTCGAAACGATGGATTCGGATAAGAAAGGAACAATATCAATGTCTGATTTAAGTACAATTTTGGATTCGATGGGCCAACATCAAAATGATTCCTCAATTCTTGAAATTTTACATACCGCTGGAATTTACAGTAAGTAGAATAATTAAGAAACACGCAATAATTATAATATTTAATGCTCATTTTTCTTTTTTTCTGCACAAAAATAATAATTTATGAGACCACTTTTTTTTTTAACATGTTTCTTCTGAGAATACGCGGATGTGTTATTAAGAAACTGCGTTTTTTTCCATCGAGTCCGAGTCGATTTTAGGCTAATTTTCTCCTTTTTACATCGCACGATTTGTTGATGAAAGTATAAAATTCAAAAATTTTTACTTAAGAACACAAAAATTTAAATCTTTTTTCTCTTTTTTCTCTTTTTTTTTTTTGGGCTATTAACCCGCGTTCGAGAAAAGAGCTAGATTACTTTTTTTTAAATTCGTACGCGGTCAGCAACAATGAAGTAGCCAAGGAGAAGAACAACCGAAGGCGATGGAAATGAAAGAACTGATACAGCGCTGTAAGGAGTAGGAATATTAAGTTTAAGAAGTTGGGAGTAAGGAATAGATCGCTCAGATGGCAGAGCGGAACATTCGAAAAGGATGTGGTCAAAATTAAATTCTTTATCATCATTTGGAAAATGCAGAGGACAATAAAGAGCGTCTGTAAGTGAAAAACGATAGCGAGATGAAAAAAGGAGACTATGATTGAAACGTAGTCGACATAAGAAAGGAATAATGGAAGTTATGAAACCAAGTATAATAATAAGACGAAAGAACGGATTGAATGAAAAGATAAAGGAAAATTTATTAAAAAAGGAAGAAGGATACGAGTCTGACCAAAATTTAAAATGGTATTTCTTGGACCATTAGAAGTATGTTATTTGCAATGTACTTGTGTCAGTGGAGAGTCCATTAACAGCTGCATCACTAGAAAAACTGGCTAATTTTTTCATTTCCCTCCACACCAGCATGGTCTGGAATCCGAAGGAAATCGATTTGAATATGGTGAATTTGGAAAATGTTACAGATAACTGAACGAATATGAGGAAAGGATCATGGAATGGATGAGAAAATAAAGATGAAATTGTTTGTAAAACACTTTTAGCATCAGAGATAATTAGAACTTTACTATGATATCGAGTTAAAGATGTGAAAAGAATGACTTTTAATATCGCAACAGACTCTGTAAAGACAAAATGAAACTGGACTGAGGAAGTTTAAAACTTTCAAAGTAGTTGTGAGCAGGGCATACTATACTTCAGTACCATATGAAGAAGTAATATAGTATTAAGGAATTCTTGATTAGTAAAAGCTCGTGATATAGCTTTAGAGTGAGGAGACAACAGAAACAACCCAGCGGGAAGAAGGAAATTTGTGAAATTAAAAGTAAACATTTGTGGAAGAAATTTGACAAATCGATTCGATAAGTGAGAAAGAGAAGATTTTTTTCTGAAGAAATTGGCCAATTCTGACGTATTGACTTGTAAGAAGGAATAACTTTTGAAGAAGAAATTGGAAGACAGTTCATAAGAAAACGATAGCCAAAGCGAGGTGGTAGAGGGACATGAGATTCAGAGTGGATTACGAAAATGGGAGTTGATTTAAAAGGGTTCCCGTAAACATAAACGAAGGCGTAACAATTCTGAATATGGTACAGTTTAGGAAATATCTGGAAGAGTTACCATAGATAAAGGAACATTAATCCAGTTTAAAACGAATTATAAATTCGAAAAGGATAATTAAAGTCCTACGATCCCCGTCCTACATTGTTGATAACAAAAACTGCAAAGCTTAATAGCTGATTCAAACGTGAGATAATGAAAATAAGGAAAATCGTTCTTAATCAACAAAGTTTTAAGCATAATGAATAAAAATGGCATTTACGTAATCTACGGCTACTTTAAAAACGATGCAGGTGGAACTGGTAAAAGGTACTTCAGTGTTTAATTCAAAATTACCCTTAAAGAAGAAGGCTTCCAAATTATTTCTGTTGCATGGAACAGGAATTGCAGCAATGTTATTGGTCGTCCTGTTCACGGCCGTTTTTACACGGATGATCCGTATCAAATTTAAAAGTTAACATTAAAGGAATCTTTGTTATTCGTGATGTTCGGTCGTTAAGTATCTGGGATGAGGTACTCAGAGCGACAAAACATATTTATTAATGTGTACATTAATCGACTGCTTAATAAAATTATGGACAATAATGTGCCGTCTGGTGTGGAAAAGTTATCGTTTTAAGCGGTGATTTTTGTCAAGTGCTATCCTGGTTGTACCACACACGCACTGCCAGAGTCACCTTAGTACGAAATTGTACAAAATTTTGACCTTTATGACCTTTATTTAAAATTTTCAAACTGACCATAAACATGAGGGCCAATTATGAGCATGGGACTTTTCTAACTTTCTATTTAATTAATAAATGACGAATATCCCACTGCACATTGTGATGAAAAAGGCGTTTTAATTCATTTACGCACACGCTTATTATTTCAGATGATGTTGTTATTGAAATTTATAGCGATATCCATTGATATCCATTTTAAAGCTGTTTCTAAATTATCCAAAGTGTCCATTTCCTCTTCAAAAATGAATATTGCGAAATTATGAATTCTAAAGTTTCGGACCTTATAACTGGAAAAGAAAAAAACTATACCAACATCAATACATTTTAATAGCGGAAGATAAAAATGGATTAAGATTTTGTAGTTAGTGTCCTACCGCGTGTATATTGCGTTTAAAGGAAAGTTACGCCCGGTTACAAGTTCAGATAGAAGGACCACTAAACGGAACGTGATTGATAAAGTTTACGGTCCGAAATTATCAGTGGGATAAATACAGGACAATAAGTACTACTAGCTTGCATTGATTTAACTCCGTCTGATATGATTCTTTCCTTGGATGTAACTGAAAGATACCGAAAAAAAAGGGTTAGGTCATTATAGCAGTCGCGTGGTATATACATAAGAGAAGAAGTATCGTTGCAGACGGTGAAAGGAAAAAATTGAATGAGATCCCCGCCATCCAATGTTTAGGACAAACAGTATCAGAGACTAAAGGTTTTAAATCTTGGAAAGCCTTCATTCCTAATGGTACTGCGTTGACAGGTAAATAAATTACCGAACAGAAGGATAGACGGAAGAGTAGCGGAACAGGCCCTGTGTCTTCGAGGGAACGGTATAAAAGGTGCATTGAACTGGCTACAATGGAGAACATAAAATAGACTGCAGCAGTCCAATCTAGTCCGTTCGAATTTGTATGTAAGTGCTTTTGTGTATTAGTGGTTTTTGGAGGTTTTCGATGGAAATGGTACACATAGCGTAGTTGGTTAGACAACAGCGTTTCGTTGTGAGTGGAACTCGGACCGAATCCCACTATTAAATTATCAAAAATTGTCATCATTTGCGCTAGGTTAATGTACACCCGTACCTGATGAGGAGTCAAAATAAATATGAAAAAAAAAAAAAAAACTCCCCACAATCTATGTTGCGACGATGATTCAATCCTATAGCCGCATATACACGCACCGGTTGTTTCACGTTTTCTTTTGCTGGCTGCTGCCAATCGTGCCAAGTGGAAGAAAGTGGGCATCGACGACAAATGTAAATACGGCGGAGTCAGACGATCGGTGGCATTTATGATTAAACGTACGCGCGTTGTATTGCCACAGTCGTGGAACACAGCTCTCAGTAGTGACGCTGTTATCTAACCGGTAAGCCTGCCGCACATTGAGCCCAGCCCACGTACAGCCCATACTCACTTTTTTGTATAGAAAGCATGTGAGAAAGATAAGTCGTCACGATAGCCTAGTTGCCAGAGCGCTTGACTTCCGTTACGGAAGTCACGAGTTCGATCTCAAGCGACGATAGAACTTATTACGAAGAATTAAAATTAAGATACTCGCTAATAACCACGTGGAAGCCAATGGCAAACATGCATACCATCATATGATCGCTAGTTTAGTACACACAGCAGACACACGCGGCATTGCACTTTTGTAAAACGATGTAGATCAAACGATTACCAATCAGTTCCGAATGTGTAGTCTTGCGTGCGTACACATTCGTACTGCATATAAACAATTGCCATGAGCGCTGCCTATTCTGTACAACTAGAATGTACAAATAGGTAGTTACGACGCTCGGAATTGAATACGACTGAAAAGAAAAGAAAGAGAAACATAACGAATAAATTGAAATTTTTAACAACTAAAACCCACGTATCTATGAAAACTGTGTTTTTCGCAGGCGACTCACATGTGGTTCTGGGCTAGGTTCAATACACGCCGGAGTATAGACCCGTGGAATATCGGACGGAATATTAACGGAGGCCATTTTGAAATACTTAAAAAATAATGATTTAAAAAAAAGGGTTACCTTGTGCTGCTCCACAGGTGAAAAATATTTCAATGGAACGAAAAAATTCGCCATCCCTCGTGAAGAAATTTCTAATGGCGAACTACCGTCTTTTTTCTACATTTTATATTTTTCCCCTTTTTTCAGTTAATTTTTTATTTTTTTTTCAAATCAAATCAGCTTTATTAGCAAACAGAAATCATTACGGGAAATATTTAATTTAACCACTAATGCGCAAAAACCAAAGCTGCGCTAAGTTGTGGCCATGCATATACAAAAATATTACATTTTTACTTACGGCAATATAATGTAAATGTAAATATTATCCAATATAATAAACGTATCTACTGATGTACACATAGACATAGGTTTGCTTGTGAGTATTTCTATAAAGTAGCTCACACAAAGATGTATGTGTTTGAATCACATATTAGCCCACATATATACATCCATTTACACTCCAGCATACACACGCACACACATACATATATATATATATCTTATCTTATATATTTAAAGAGCCTTGCTCTTGTCGTTGCCGTACGCTACATAGCGCGTTGGCGCAACCTATTCGTACATTTAGCTGTACCGATGTAGGTTGTGTACCAGGCAATTGTAATATGCAACGCAGGTGTACACACGCAAGACTACATTCGGGACTGATTGTAATCGTTTAATTTATCGATATACCAGTGTAGTCCCGTGTGGGTCTGCTGTGTACTGACCTAGCGCGCATATGATGTTGTACGTGGTGGTTTGCTATTGCCTTCCACGTGATTACTAGCGATTATTTATTTATTTATTTAATTCTTGCAATAAGTTCGTCGTCGCTCGGGATCGAACCCGTGACCGCCATATCGGAAGTCAAGCGCTCTAGCAACTAGGCTATCGCGACGACTATATATATATATATATATATATATATATACATACATATACCCATGTGCATACTTAGACATATAGGCATATATTTGTATCTATAAAAAACACGTCTTCAGGTTCACTCTCTGGCATGACCTTGCTAAGGTTTTAATTTTTTTTATAGAATTAATGTAGAGTAAACTATATTTGTGTTTAAGGTATGTTTTGGAATTTTAAATTAATGAATATCACGTACTACTCTACATACGTACTCTATCATTTTTTTACGGCGTTTTTTATAGTTCCAGAGAGGTACTTTAAACTACTTGGAAGCTTATTACATATCTTGCAACCCATATATATATATATATATATATATATATATATATATACGGCTTCTTGTATTCTAGTGAGGTATGTAAAGAATTAAAGTGATTCAGAATGTGCATTTCTTGTAATACGGTTTGGAGCTGAGATTTGGAATTTATTTTTATTTTTAAATACAAAATTTGAGTTTTTTTTTGTTCTGTTTTTTTTTTTTGTGTGAGCGCGCCAGCAGCACTGACCCAACAACAAGAAAACTAAGCTAAAAAACTAAATAACTAGGCGGTCCGAAATGGATACCACAGAAGATGAAGGAAAGAAGAGGATAAAGGAAGAGAGTTATAGGGCGTAGTAGAGAGATCTAATGACAAGAGCTGACTGTATAAAAGGTGAGCGTTCGTTACGAAGAGCAGGACACTGGAAGAAAATGTGATCAGCATCACATGTACGAGGAGGGTCACAATCGTGAAGAGAACAATCAGGAGAAGGCGACAGAGCAAATCGAAAGTGAGATGGGGAGGGGAGGAGAAAATGATTGATGCGAATTAGGGAGACAATAGAAAAGTGACGACCGAAAGCAATAGAATGGAACCGAGACAGGGAACGAGGAATCGGCTGAATAAAACAACGGTAATGCGAATGACGATTAGAAAAGAGGGAGGGATAACTATCCCGCCAAAGTCTGGCGTGATTGGAGGCGAATAAGGAAAGGATATCTGAAGATGAACTTGATATCTTGGGGTTGGCTGAATTTGTAGCATTATAGCCAATTGTACGGAAAACTGAATTTTGCAAGGTAAGTAAGGGTTGTATCAGATAATTTGCTGCCCCTCCCCAGTGGACCAAACCGTAGGCTAAGGTAGGTTGATATATATAGATAAATATAATCTTTGCATGTGTTTAGTAGTGAAATATTGCGAGAGGGAGTAGAATAGATAGTTTAACTTTCTAAGTTTCATATAATTTGTATGTAGGTCGCGTGACAATTTTGTATCCAAAATTAATCCCGAATATCGAATTTCTTTCGATATAGTCAATTTAATAGTTTATTGATCTAAGGTATCAATATACGGTGAAAGAGAATATGAATAAAAACCAAAGATTTATATTACCTTCAATCGTATAGAAATCTCAAGTATTCTGCAAATTTTATTATAAACAAATTTGAACAAAGTTTTTACATTGTTCCTGTAAGTGCAGTTTTTGTCGATTATTATTATTATTTTTCATTTTTTAAACGAAAAGATTGTGGAACATTTTCAAAAAAGATTAGGTTTTTAGTAAAAATAATAAGCGAGCGAAACAATTCACTTCAACTGATATGTGACCCTCCCTTCGAACACAATCTAAAAATGTGCGTGATGAAATTCATGAATGTTAATTATATGTAATGTAAATTTTATTTCAAAAAAAAAAAAGTCTACAGTCACGTTTACTTAGTTAATAATCTTTCATAAATATCATAGATGGAAAACCAAAGTGTTTAGAAACAATAATAATAACCAAGAAATAATAAAAAGATTCGTCCATAAAAAAAACAACAAAAAAAACAAAAAACCAAAAGTATTAGTACATGAAAAAGAAAACGTATTATGAAAATAATGAAGCGTGTCATCGCGAATAGCAGGCGACGAAGTAAATTTATTGGATAGTCAATCAGAGAAACTATCGAATAATTATGCTTATTAAAGGCATAGGAAAGAGATGCCTTAGCACACTGTGGTAAATGATTGATATTTAAAACAGAAAACGGATAAAGGAAGGGAAGAACATGCGCATACGACAATGCTACATTAAACAAATCGCATAATATAACTATGGTATATATGTATGTGTATGAAAAAACAGAATAGAACTGAAAATACTACCTGGCGACAAGGCCGTTGACTTCCATTACTGCAGAGTAGTCCGTTAGTAAATGATCCGAACGAAATGTGTAATGCAGCAAGACGACCGCAATGGCCATCTTTCGCAGTACGTCACTAGTGTCACGATTTCCAGTGTCAAAGTCTTTCGTGGACTTTTCAGTGTACAGCGGCTAGTGGGAGCGTAGAAATTTCCAAGCTTATGTGTATATGTTACTTTCTTCGTTTTGAAGTCATAATTGTTGAAAAAGGCGAATGGCAGTTCTTTGACTTTTTATTAACACTTCTGTACACCGGGGGTCTAAGTCGATTGAATAAAGATTATAAATTGAACTCCTTCCGAGGTGAAGAATTGACTGAAAATGAAGGGGTTTCTGTGTAGACGTTTCCAAATATTTTTTGGACAACTTTAGTTCCAAAAAAAATCGACACCGGCTGTGTTTTTTTGTTTTTTTTTTGTTTTTTTTTTTAGTTTTACGCAATTAGATGTAACATTATTTTTCTTTTTATGACCTTTGCTTGACGGTAATTCACGTATACAGTCATGTCGGTTGTTGTATTTTTCAAGTATTGACTTGGAATAAGGGGAAACTGATTTTATCTTTCTTCGCATTTACAGATATTAATCGTTTAAATTTCGAACAAATTTGCGAAATATGTTCGAAATTCATGACGGAAGAGGAAGAAGACATCGAGCAAATTCGTAGTGAACTCAGGGAAGCATTCAGACTTTACGATAAAGAAGGTAAGCGTAACTAATTTGTTCGTGAATTATTATTATTTCTTTCAATTAATTGCTATGAAAATTTTTAATTGCTTTTTGTTAAAAAAGTAACAATTCGTCAACTATCCGGAAAAATATCGGCTGTTAATAAATCAAGTAGACTTTTAAGTGTGCATAGCGATTTTAACTTATTACTAGAAAAATGCTTTGTCACGTTATATTATAGCATAAGTTGCAGAGCGACACCATCAGTCCGAAATGAAAATGTTTAATATGCCCACTAACAATGCGATATTATTAAACATAGCAAAAGGATTGGCTGTATATCATCGAAAGGTGGTAATACGGGACTACTACGATAACCTCTTATCCTTGCTATTAGGCGAGAATGTCGAGTAGACCTACCGGGGTTAACTCGTTTCGTCTTCTCCTTCTTAATATACTCTGCTAAACGAATTCAGAGTAGTCGTGCTGTGTAACTCCGTTGTTGTAACTTTTGGCGTTTTCGCATTTCGTGTTGGATGTTTAGCAATGACTAAAATTGTACATCATGTTCAAAAAGAAAGCCGTTACATTTTCAATCTTCCAGATTATCCATACCTTCGAGATTGTCATCGGTTCTGGTTAGTGCTCACCAGCCGATGAGCCAGGGGGGGCAAGATGATAAAAAGAATATGACTGCTATAGGAAAAATAAAATATGTATAATTTGTAAATGCTTAATATTTTATTAAAGAAGAATAAAATCGTTAATTAAAATACATAATTTTCGTGCGTTTTCTGGCAAATTGTTCTACCACTTTATTATTATAAAAGTCATCCAAATTGTCCGTGATTAGGCGCCTATGAATACTCTTCATCATTGCCAGATGATTGAAAAGTTTCGAAGCTGCAGGGGCTAACGGCCCTCCACCGTTTCCCTTGCATGCTCGAGTATACTGTAGGAGTCTGCGATTACTGGAATCCACTGAAGAGTTTTTCCTCATTGTATTGTGCGCTCTTTGTTGAAAAACACAGTTACCGTTACTTCGACTGTGTTTCGCGATATGTTGGATTTTTTAGTTTGTTGTTTTAAATAATTTTATTTTATAATTATTATTTCATGAGACCCGTCCTAGTTTTCATGAAAAAATCATTTCGCCCATCTTTTTTCCGTTTCCAAAAAAAATAAATATGATTTTTTTAAAATTTTATATATTCCGAGTTATTTTTTTTTTATGTAAAATTTCTCCCTTAACTGCGCAAAACACGGCGGTGGTCATTAGAGATAGCTTGCTATACAGTGCCTTTACTGTACATTTTATTTACCGCAGATTAGCGGACATATTCGAAGGGAAGCGCGGTAATAGGATTACCGAATTCACATTCACAATGCGCACAACGTGACCGGCATCTACCTATATGGTATTCCACGGGTTTGCACAAACATATTCGAACAAGCGATTGCCATCTAAATCCACATTTAGGTGATCTCTTCTTTTGCGAGCCTTAGCGCTAGAGATAGGAAATAACTATGTTCCGTGAGAATAGCCGATCAGGAACCACAGTATTTAGTCATGTGGCTGAATACTGACTGCTGATCGGCTATTCTCACGGAACATAGTTATTTCCTATCTACTCTTGGCTCGTTTAATTTTTTATTCATCACTCGCAGGCATTGTAATAAGCGGATATGCGGGAAATTTTTGTAACCGTGAACGGCTGAAGTAAGAGTAATCTGGAAGTCGAACAAAAGATATGATGCTTGCCCCGCTTTGAGATGTCGCTTTAATCGTGAAGAAAGTAAATTCTATTTCAAAGTAACATATGGTGATTTTCACGTTGTATTTTTTTATTAACTTTCAGTAGTTCAGATAGTTTTCACGTGTGTTTTAATTTTAGTTATTCTAAAACCGGTTACCACATGCGATAGACGTAAAAAGTAAAGTGAGTTCCATACCCTTGATAAGGTTACATGGATTGTGAAGTTAAGCTTTCCATAATGGTACTAAGCTTAATGCATCTAAGGAGAATATTAAGGCCAGTTCTTTTGTACTTTTGGATTATCCGCCTTTACTATCCCCCAGATAATTCTCTGGTACCCAATTATTTAAGGCTCGGTAAGCTTGGGAGCGACTTGGATCCGGGACGAGACAAGTCTCGGTAACCTATGGCACCTCTGGTTTAGTAGCCAAGCACCTTAACCACTAGGCTACCACGCTGCCAGCGATAGACGTATCTATTGTACAATTATCATTCGGCATCTTTTAAATATAAGCAGAAGCGAATGATACGAAATACATTATTCTTAGCATATAATTAAAAACAAATAAATCACCGATTATTTTGAGATTAAAATATTTACATTTACGTTACGCAGTTTGCATTCGAAAAAAGGAAAATTTTTTAATTAAATGAATATTTTTTAATCTGAAACTAGTCTGGTGATGTATCAGTTTTTATTTATTTGCAATTATTTGTTGCGAAGAGCGTATGTGTGTTTAATTGTTTATTTTTTTTTTTTTTTAATCCCAAAAAAGCCACAATGGCTGTGTGCTGTCATGAATTCGGCTTTTAGCGGCGCAAATAGAAATTTAATTAATAATAATTATTAGAAAAAAAAAATCGACCAGCGACTAAACGTTCCTTTTGTTTTAATAAAAATAAAAAAAAAAAGGAACGCATATTTAATTTAGCTTTCCGGAAATGTCGTTATAAACATTGCATTACATTTACATATTTTTACAGGCAACGGTTACATTACAACTGACGTTTTGCGAGAGATTTTAATCGAATTAGATAATAACCTAACTGACGAAGAACTGGACCAGATGATCGATGAAATTGATGCCGATGGTTCGGGAACTGTTGATTTTGAAGGTACGTGAAATGAACTGATTCCGACATAATTTACGTGCAAGTGAACTATTCCAAAAGGTATTTGTTTCACATTATGAGAACTACTGGAAGGTGACTTTCTACTAACATCTACGGAAAAGCGGAATAGGAGTAACTTTGATGTTCATGAGTGTAGAGTAGCCAGTTTTCTTTGGCAGACGACTCCAGGAAACAATGTGACTTTAAAGGATAGTTTCAGTGCACGTCGACGGAGATATTTCGAAGAAACGGTTACTAAACTGGCCAAGTGAATCGCCAACATTCGAGATGGTGAAGGTGAAATTGCGAAGGTGAAATGGCGAAGAAAAAGATAGCTAAAAAAGCTATGTCCATTTTCCATCTCCTTTAACTGATAATAGTGTTTATTGAAGAGCATTGTTTTCATTTTTTGCCTAGTATTGGTCGATAGAATTTCAGTAAAATTTGGCTGACTGTTAAAAATGTAGTTTTACTTCATAAAAAATTCTCTTGATGACGGATTTTTTATGTTCTCTCGTCGTGCCTTCGTAGCTGTTCGTAAGACGACTCGTTAGTGAGGGAAAAAAATCAGAATAACCGAACTAATTGTTCTCAGTGCAGTGTACGGGGAATCACGCTGGAGTAACTGGTAAAACCAAGGGGTTAATTTGGTAGATAAATTCCGACACCTTTCAGTGAATGATAATCATTTCATTTGGTCCACCATCATAGAAAAGTGATCTCGACTGTCATCTACTCATGCGACGTGGCTTCGGTGTTTAATAGAACCGAAAATTCTTGAAGTTCTCTTTTTGTTTAATGAATGTTTCATCAGTCTTACAGGACGGGACAACTCTTATACGAGGGTGGTTTGAAAAATTCCGGGTCTCGCTGAGAAATAGCGCGCTTAAGGTTAATTCATCAAGCGCGTTACGCAGTTCCATCCTTCACAGCGTCACTGAACAAGTTTCAGCTTGCTTGTGAAATCTTATTACCAGTTTTATGACAGTTTCAAGCAGAGGATCCGTGTGTTACGTAAAGAATGTAGAAAAACAAACGAAATACGAGCTATGATTAAATATCACTTTTTTTAAAAGGTTTACATGCAACACAAATAGATGGGTTGCAGAATTTAAGATGGGTCGTACGAGCACAGAAGATGAACCACGCAGTGGACGCCCGATAGAAGCAACTACGTCAGAAATTGTCGAAAAAATACACAGAATGGTGCTGGAGGATCGGCGCATCAAAATTAATTAGTTGAAGGTGTAGGCATATAGTCTGAACGAGCGTACCATACTTAACACGTAGTTTTGGGTATGAACAAGCTCTACGCAAGATGGGTGCCGCGTTTGCTCACACCTGAGCAAAAACAGCGTCAAAAAGACGTCTCAGCTCTTTAATCGCAATACAGCCGAATTTTTTTGTCGATTCATCATTGTTGATGAAACTTGGGTTCACCACTATACTCCAGAGTCCAAAGAACAGTCTATGGATTGAGGAAGGTCGAGCAGCTCCGAAGAAAGCAAAAGTGATTTTATCCTTCAACAAAATCATGGCGACGGTTTTCTGGGATGCATGCGGAATAATCATCATCGACTATCTCGAAAAAGGTAAAACAATAAACGGAGCACGTTTAAGCGAAGAAATAAAAAAAAAAAAAAAAAAACGTCCACATTTGGCAAAGAAGAAAGTCCTTTTCCATCAAGACAATGCGCCTGCTCACACCTCTGTGTTCGCGATGGCAAAAATCAACGAATTAAGGATCGAATTACTTCCGTATTCGCCCTATTCGCCAGATTTGGCACCGCGCGATTATCATCTTTTTCCCCAAATTTGAAGAAATGGCTCGAAGGAAAAAAATTTGCAAATGATAGTGAGAGGTGATCGTCGGTACATTTTCAAGACCTTCCTGAAGAAACCTACAAGGTCGGTATTAATAAACTTTCCGAGCGATGTAGCAAACGGATGAGCCTAAATGAAGACTACGTTGAGATATAAAGCGCTGTTTTCATAAAAAAATGTTTTTTTTTCATTGAGAGGCCCGGAACTTTTCAAACTACCCTCTTATCTGTCGTCTTTCATTTTTCTACCAAGAAAAATAATTCGCATTATCTAAGCGGTGAATAATAAGTTAATAGAAAAATTATAGGTTTTCAACATATTGTAGGCGTCGCAATGATCCTGGCCATTATGCGCCATTTCATACAAACAGGAAAAAAATGATTTACTCAGGTATTATTGTTATAAATAAATAAATGAATTGTGTAAAACGAACTAAAAATGTCCAAATGCGCAGCTATGAAAAGTTCGATTAACAATAACAAGTGCCATGTCCAGAGAGATTAAAATAAAAATACTACAATAAAATGCGGATGCCTAACGTGATATGCTACCACTAGACCCGTGCCAAGAATTTCGTAGGGGGGGGGGGGGGTTGAAAATTTTCTTTGCATATTTATATTATAAATAACAATACATTTTTCACTAATATTCATACTATTAATAATTTCCACCATTTTGATTTATATGTATTAATAATTTACATAAATGAATTACCCCCCGTATATGAACATTAATAAAAATTACCTATATTATATTGATCATACTCGTAATAAAAAGTTTCTCCTTAAGATATTAATGATCTACCCCTAAAAATATGGAGCATATTTTTTCTTTTTTCTTTTAAAAGTAGGTAGGAACACCCTAAAAAATCATCAATATTTATTTTAAATTTGTGATTTTTTTCAGATTTTTGTGTATTTTTATAATAACTATTTCAGTTCTCATGGGGGGGGGGTAACCCCCAAAACCCACCTCGTGGATACGGCCTTGGCTACCACACACACGGAAATACGCGTTTTATTTGTCACGAACATATTTATTATTTGCGTATTTGTTATTAGTACTACATAATGTATTACTGGTATTGTGAAAATATCGCGGAGTCTGTTCATTTCTTCGAATAATTTTTTGAACATACATTAAAAATTCTTACAGTTATATTTCGTATACAGCTGCACATTTTTGGCATCCTCCACCAATTTCATCATAATGAAAATCATAATTTGAATTTAATAATTACGAAAATGAGAATGCTAAAACAGAATTGACATCAGATGTTTATTCATTTGCCAGAATGTTATTTACATAGTTGCGTTATTACATTTAATTTTTTTACCATATGATTTGCTTCTGCCTTACATAACTATTTTAAAACCGTGTAAGCATTGGAAATATTTGAATTATATAACTGTTTAGAAATATAATATATAACAGTTGATTTTTCAATGTTCATTAATTCTTTTTTTTTTTTGCAGAATTTATGCAGATAATGACGGGATGATCTAAGGTTTTACGAGCAACGTATATTATTTTCCAACAAAAAACAAAAAAAAAAAAAGTAAAAAAGAAAATTGATATATATATATATATATATATATATATATATATAAAATAAATTATATATATATATGTAACATACACCTAATTTTACATTGTTTTGTTCTGTGTTTCCTAGTTTTAAAATTATTCCTACGTTACAGCACGTTTAAATTTACTTTCTAATGTAATAAATGTGTTATGTAATTTTTAGAATTTTTGCTTTTTTAAACTAAGGATATGTATATATATATATATATATATATATGTTTATAAATACTGAAGAAAAAAAAATACATTGATAATGAAAAACAGTATTTTTTAAATAACATTTCTGATAGTTCCGAACCACCGTTCATATATATATATATTTGAAAAATGGCTAAAGCATTTCAATTTCCATCCTCCGAACATCCTTCTAATCTTAATTTTCCCCTCTATAATCTAGTATCGTTTGTCGAATCTGCTGACCTTGCTATATTCCTAGCTTTGATGAACTTATCTTCTTCCATTTACATAAAATTTGTCCTCTCATTATTTTCTAACATCCGCTTTTGATATTAAGGAATTAAAATCTACCCTTGTAAACTTTTTCAGTTTTTTTTTTTTTTTTGGTTCACGATAGTGTTCTCTTCCTTGTTCCCGAAAACTCCCGTTTAAACAATTTCTTGGGT
Organism: Icerya purchasi; assembly: GCA_039619475.1. Taxonomy (NCBI): domain Eukaryota; kingdom Metazoa; phylum Arthropoda; class Insecta; order Hemiptera; family Monophlebidae; genus Icerya; species Icerya purchasi. The sequence continues at coordinate 541,473,632 of CM077115.1, forward strand.
CATTCTCCGTTCTCTTTAATTCTTTTCAGCATAAACGGGTACTACTCCTTCTTGGAACTTCTTTACCATTATTCCTATTCATAAGAGGAACCTATTCTTACGTTTTATAAACTTGGTATCTTGTTCTAAAAAACACTCCATCTTGTATTAGTTTTTTTATTTCTCATATACACAAATGATTCATCCAATAACATTACACCTTGGCTTCTTTTATCGATGTCTCTTCTAGCTTTGACAATATCTGACAATGCTGAAAAATGCGATGACAGCTGTTTACGGTAATTTTTAAAATTTCCGGAGACTAAAATTATATTATCGAATAAAACACGTGATGTAATATTACTACGTAAGGCGCTGTTTATTTTTACAAAAATTACGAACGAGCTAAAGGGCTATTTTTAAAACAAAATAATTAAGAAATTCGGATGAAAAATGTTAAACCCCAAGGGGAATGCACAACAAAGTTGACAACGGAGATAACAAACTATAAACGGTCACAAATAACAACAAAGAACGGACTGACAATAACTCAGGTAAAAAGATTCGATCGCAAACGGTTGACGAGCGGCCATTTTTTCCGTTTTTCTTTTTTTTCTGCCGCAGCAGTAAATAAAAATTACTTGCTAAATCTCGAACAAAATAATTTGATTGTAACTAATACTTGGTTTGACCTACCAAAAAAGGCGACTATATACGTGGAGAGCTCCTGGTGACAGCGACGAAATACCTATTCGGAATCAAATCGACTTCATTCTCATCAGCAACCGTTTTCGAAATGCTATGAAGAAAGTTACCACCCTTCCGGGAGCAGACATTAACTCCGATCACAATCTGCTAGCTGCCAGGGTCAGACTTAAATTTAAGAAAATGATTACACCGGGCAGCCCCAGAGAGGTATTGGACATGTCCAAACTAAGATCGTCGACAATTAGCAGATGCCGTATCGGAAGAGCCGAACAGTAATTTAAACCGGCTAGCTGAAGATTTGACTGTCCCAGATCTGAACCAAGTAGTATCAACCATCATCTGCCGAAAACACTTAAAAAAAAATAGAGTCAAAAAGAAGAAATGGATGACAGACGAAATTCTTGCCCTAATGGATAGAAGACGAATCCAAAAGAATAAAAATCTGCCAGAATATCGCAGACTGAATAGGGAAATAAAAAATATGATCCGGGGAGCTAAGAGTAAACGAATGGAGGAACAGTGCGAAGAAATTGAAGCTCTGGCAGAGAAACATGACTCCTTTCACATGCGCAAACAGATCAAAGCAGTTACTGATGTAGGTTTTAGACACCGAGTCTTGCAGATTACTAGATAGCCACGGTGTACCACAATCATTAAGAAGGAGGACAAGGAGGAGGCTTGGAAGATCTAATTAAAGAAACTTTTTTCAGACACTAGACCAGACAGACCTAATCTTGACCCTCACCTGGAGCACGGCCCCGCAATTCTTGACTCCGAGGTAAGGCAGGCTATCAGACTTATCAAGTGCAGGAAAGCCACTGGTCCAGATAAAGTTCCTGAAGATGTAATTCGGCTCTTGAATGAAGACAACATTAAACACCTGACAAAACTTTTCAATCGAATCTATAATTCTGGAGAAATTCCAAAAGATTGGCCGAAATCGTCATTTGTACCCATTCCCAAAAAGAGCAGCTACCAAAAAGAATGTGGAGACTATCGCACCATCAGTCTGATGAGCCACTTACTGAAGCTCTTCCTGAGGATTATTCATCACCGAATACGAGCCAAATGCGAAGCGGAATTATCAGATACCCTATTCGGATTCCCTTCCTTGTGTTGGAACAAGAGAAGCTATTGCAGCTGTCAACATTCTGCTACAGAAAAGTAGGGAAATGAATAGAGAGATACCTCTTTATCTGCTTCATAGATTATCAGAAGGCCTCTGATAATGTCCAACATGAAAAATTAGTAAGAATTCTGGAGAGAATTGGAATCGATGGAAACGACCTACAAATCATCAGGAACCTGTACTGGAGTCAAGAAGCCAATCTTGGGAACAAACTAAGGCAGTGTGGATTTTGAAGTTCAACGGGGTGTGCGATAGGGCTGCATACTTTCTCCCCTGCTTTTTAACATATATGCGGAGCAAGTATTCAAGGAATCAATCATCAACTCCCCACATGGAGTTAAGATTAATGGGAGAATTATCAACAACATAAGATACGCTGACGATGCTGCAATCCTGGCTGACAACCTAAAGGACCTGCAATACTTGCTGGATCAGCTGAACTCTACTGGAAAGAGAGATACAACCTAAGTGTAGCAATGTGAAGAAAACGAAGTGGATGGCAGTCAGCAAATACCAAATAAACACAGGTGGGGAATTCTTATCAATGGCGAGCAGGCGGAGCGAGTGAATATAGGTTCAAGTACCTTGGCTGTACCATCACAGAAAACTTGAGATTTAGACACGGAGGTCAAAATTAGATGCGACAGGAGCGGACGGCTTTTAAGAAAATGAGAAAATTGCTTTGCGACAGATCACTGAACCTGAACTTGAGACAACGCGTATAGCGCAATGCTATATGTATACCCCATTCTATTATACGGCATAGAGGCAGCCACACTCAACAAACGACAAATGGAGCGATTTGAGGCTACGACGGAGATGTGGTTACACAGGAGAATGCTCAAAATCTCATGGATCACCAAGACATCTAATAAAAAAGTCCTGGAAATGGCCAAAACAGAGAGAATGCTGGCTTACCGGATTATAAGAAGAAAAGTTGGTTATTTCCGGAAACGTTACGAGAGGACCAAAGTATTGCAGCTAATAATCCAGGGAAAAATTGAGGGGAAAAGGAGCGCGGAAAGACGATGAACAGTTTGGATCCGAAATATTAAGGACCGGACCGGCACCTCTTGTGTTGAAGGCTTGATACACATGGAGCCAGACATCGACCGCATTGTGATCGCTTACGCCTTAGTAGGGTATAGCACCCCAAGAAGAAAAAATCTAAAAAAAAAAAAAAAGCAAAACTGAAAAACGTGTCTTCAGCAAATGCTATTAAAAACAAAAAATCGTTAAGCAAATACGGTTACATAAAAAAAAAAATTGAAAAAAATTAAAGTAAACATACCATTAACAACAGCAATGAACTTCCTCATCAAATTCATTTCTTTAATAATTCATTCGTACTCCAATTCCTTTTCCGTTGTTTTAAATTACAACAAATGCCTTTTGGGGCCTTCGCAAAGATTCTTCAGTCAGTCTTTGCAACATCTACATTATTCATGGCATATCCCTTGCTACAAGCTTACTTTCTTTATTCATCGCCAATGATATTCTGCTTTTTTGTTTCTCTTACGACATTGTAGTGGCCAATAGAACGCTTAATTCCTGTTTAAACACGCTAAAGTATTCTCTTTTCTCTATTCACCTTTCTGTTTCTTATTCTAATCTATAACCACACTTTAGTTAACTTATCCTTAAATCGTATGCACATCCTTAGTGTCAATTATTTCTGCTATTTCGATATTTTCCTTTATCTAATATTATTAAACGAGCAAGGAAGTCTATATATATATTTTTGTACGTTCCTCGATCTCAAAAACGGCTCTAACGATTTTCACGAAATTTACACACACACTACAGGATTTCGGGCCAATAAATCGATCTGTCAACGTCTAATCCCCACGGCGAAATTCATTTTCGCGAGTTTAAGGGGATTTTCACAAATTCAGCAGTAAATCGTTACTGGCTTTTGCGATTTCATTTTTCATTTTTAAAAACAATCATTTATTTCGATAAGAATAGTTCATTTTTTATTTTTTGTATTAATTTTATATTTAAATAAAAACAAAACTGTTTTTTATTAGCTACTAAACGGAAAAAGAAAAAAAACAAGAAAATCGGTTAATAAACAGAGGCGGAAAAGGTTACGGAATTGTTTTGTCTTTGCCTATGTATATGTAGATATTAAATGTTATGCGTATTTACATATATATTTGTGTGTGCATGTTCGATATATATTTAAAATGTTTTTCTGTCTCAAAACAGTTTGAAATAATTTGAATATTTTTATTTTTATGGAATATCTGAGCACATTGGGGGATTTTGGGCCAAGAAATCGATCTGTCAAGGTCTAATTCATAACAATTCATTTTCGTTTATCTTCTATTGGCTGCAGTAAAAAAAAATTAATCTGCCAGTTTTTTATCTCTATCATAGGGATGCTAGTGAAAATAAGACAAACTAACGCCTTTTCTAAACATTGGATTTGTGATAATCTGTTGATTTTAAATCGTAATTATGAATTCACAAATGTTAATTTTCATGTTTAAGGTAAAGACGTATCACGGCGAACAGAGAATATTAAGTTCTACACATTTATAAAGTGTTGATTTACAAGGATCATGTTAAAAGAGATTCTAATATTTTTTGGGGGGCAAACTTAATGCAATGTGAAAGATTTACGCTAAGAAATTTTAGAATTCCAATTTTACAGCTGAGTCTACTATTAATTTCTAACCATGCCTATATGTATTTAACATCTTAATACCGGCGCTTCTATTTTTATTTTAGTATTTTACAGATTTGAATGAAGACATATATATACATATATATATTGGTTTTGCAATGCATGAATAACGATTAAACAATCGTCTAGGAAATATTAACGAATCGTAAAGTATTATAAACCATTTTCCTAAGTTCCTAAGTATGATTCTTTTTCCATTAGTAAATGATTTACCCTCCATATTAAAGTGTTATAACAGATCGAGGACTTTCACTTTCAAACGAAAAAACTGAATGCATAATTTTCTCCAACAAAAAACAAATTCCTTCCACCGTCGATCTAAAACTTGGAAATATTCCCATTAAAACATTCAATACTATAAAAATTTTGGGAATGCGGTTCGACCAGAATTATCACCTGGAAAAGACACATTGAAGAGCTGAAAGTAAAATGTTAAAATCCCTTAAATATTATAAAAATGGTAGCTCATAGAAACTGGGGATCAGATCGCAAATACTTGGAAATTTTATATAGTTCTCTGGTGCGTTCAAAAATAGATTACGGGGCCATTACGATAGTGCTAAGAAAGCTGAACTTCAAAAACTGAATGTCATTCAAAACAAGGCGATACGATTAATTACTGGAACTTTCTATTCGAGCCCAGTACAAAGTCTGCATGTAGAAACAAACATACTTCCGCTAGTCCATAGAAGAATGGTACTCTGCTTGAAATATTTCATAAACCTCTCCTATCGCAAACTAGTGCCTACCTACAAAAATACCTATAATCCAAAGTACGTCGGACTATACGCAACTAAAACTAAAAAACCGAAACCAGTTGGCATCAGATACAGATTATACCTTGAAGAATTAAACTACAATCCTCGAACCAGACTAAACCACCTAACAAACCTACCTTTGGAAACCCAAAAAAAAGACTATTAAAGTCTGAATCCCAAAAAAGGTTACAACACCTTGGTGGAAAATCTATGGCAGGCAGAATGGGACGCAACAAACAATAATAAACTTTACGAAATAAAACCAAATATCGGAATGTGGAAGTCCTCGTATAGGACGTCAAGAAAAGAGGAAACTATTCTAGCCAGACTACAAATTGGACATTGCCTCCTCACGCACTCGTACTTACACTAAGTCGGACACCAGCCCCATATTGCGATCCATGTGGAGTTCAAATCACAATTCAGCACATTCTGCTGGAATGCAGAATTTACACAAATCAAAGATACAGACACTTTGGCTCGGAACCAAAGGTTACAGAGATACTTGGAGAAAATGCTAACTCTGTCTTCAACTACTTGCAAGACTGTAGTATAATTAATCTAGTATAGCGATTATAAATGTACTCAATACTCGATATAAACTCCGTATATTATATTTAAATTGTTGTAAATCTATACTCGCGTCGCAAATAACCATATTGGTTGTGCGACGTTAAATAAAAATATTTAAAAAAAATGAAAAAAAAGTGTTATAAATAATTTAGCAGTAAATCCTTCGGTCTTATTACTGGCCAAAAGAAAAAATCTGCAAGTACTTCTTTAGCAGCAAAGATTAACACGGTTAAAGAGACAATTTTTAACTCATCAGTAGAAATTTTTTATTTCTTAAAGAAGTATGTGTATTCGCTATTAATATGTATGTACATAAGAGGAGCCGCTTGTAGTGAGCGACTGATGCGCTTATTTGATTTTGTAAAAAACTGAAATTTCAGTTGCACCTACATAAGTAAATCGTTTTTTTTTTTTTCTTTGCGATTGTGGACTACAAAATTTTTGAGGATTTTCATTTATTTGTAATTTAAGTAAATCGCTCTAGCGCAACTAGTTGGTTTTAAAATGAACTACAAAAATAATAGTGCTAATTGTAGTCACTAGATGACGCTATTATTAATTTAAAAAGACCGTTGATTTAAAATTGCGGGAAACATCCTTCTAAATTTCACCGATTTGGTGTTATCGTATGTAATTGCGCAGAAAGTCTATGCGGCAAATTACGTTTTCTAAAAACACGGGGACATGAATATGGGGTACTTTTCGTTGATTTCTTCAAGACTTTCAACTGAGAGGAAGATATCTACAAAGTAAAGAAAGGGCTAAAGAAAAGAGAATCATCTTTGAAACTTAAGCGAGATTGCTTCTCAGCATTTATAAGAGTTGTGATACTGTTGGTGCCTTTTTTCAGTTTAAAATTTGCAGCGTAAGAAATTTAGTGGTATGGCTTGTTACGCAGTATTTTAAATTTTTCAAAGAAAAAAAGAAAATGATAATATTGTTGACAGGTTAAGAATTACTTCAGGGTGTAGTAAATTCAACGATTGTAAGGATAAAGAATCAATTCAAACGAATATTCAAGAATTTCGTATAAACTTGACTAAACACATGTCACCGATTCTGAAGAAACTAAAACAATAAACCAAAATGAGTGTTGGACTTTATATATCGTGAATATCAATTTGCCTATAGGAAGAGAGATACTCCACAAAAGGAGCAGTTGTAAAAATCTATAACATTTTAAATAAGTTTAAAACAAACTATAATTTTGTACTATTATTCAGTTTCGATATGTCTGGCATCTCTGACATGATAAAATGGTCTGCGATTCTTGGGCTAATGAAAGAACATAAAATTGTTGCTTATTTCAAAAATATAAATATAAATTATATTGCGGAAAAAAACTGTTGCCTCCAATAAAAATTAAAGACTAGAGTACCATCCCAGGGGAGTGTCGCTTTGGGCCTATTCTATTCAATATTTCTTTCTCAAAGATACATAAAATAAAGTCCTATCTACATATTCAAGCTGTTAGTTATGCTGATGATGGCGCTCTAGCTATTGGATTAAATATAATAGATGTTCTTGAACTCACGAATAAATATATAGAAACTTTGCAAAAGGACGTTGGATCTCTTGGTTTAAAATTCAGTGAATCTACGACCATCGGTCTACTTCGAAAACGTAAGGACTGCAGAGACAGCTTTGAACACATAAAATCAAACAGGAAATCAAAAATAAACAAGTCAAAATTAAAAAATATATTAAATATCTGGGTGTAATAATAGATGGAAATCTTAACTATATTAAACATCTAGATTATTTATGTAATAAAGTTACTAAAAGATGTAACTGCTTTTCGGCCCTCTACAGGAATATCTATGGCTACACAATTTTAGAAATAGAGTTATGTTGCACGAAGCAATATTTGAATCACACATATATCGATTCACCGGCATACGAGAAAAATCGAAATAAGACTCAAACAACTAGACTATTACAACTGCAAAGGAAAATACTTCTAGGAGAGTGATTTCAGCGTATGAGACAGTATTACATGTGTTAACTTACTGTATCGCTAGGATTCCTCCTATTAAACTTAAAATAGAAGAGTGGGTTAAGGATAAAAGAAATAAAAAATTTCACAAAGAGGAATGAATGATCTAGCGCAACAAAAACTATGATCCCTCCTCAGGAGATAGAAACAGACCTTAGTTAAATGGAAAAAATTGCCATGAAAAAGCTGTTATATGGGGAGGCCCAAGCTAGACTTAAAATGAAAAACTTTCAAACCATCTTCATTATTAGTCAGTTTATTAGTGGGCATGGTAGTTTCTACAGGAATTTAGCGAAATTCGAAATTAATGATAGCCCGATGTGTATGGAATGCTTAGATGAAAATAAAAATAATACCGTGAGAACGTTATCGGAGAAAGTTTGAAATTAGTAACAAAATGAATAAAGATTTTACACTTACATTACTAAAAATGAATTTCAGAGATTATTGTTCAATTAATTAATATTCATACACTTAAAGCCGACACTAAATCTAATACAAAATAAAAATAAATTACTTTGACGTTAATAAACTGGGTGAATTTAAATTATATTATTATACTTTAACTTCTGAGGTGCAGTCGTACGGATCATCGAAAGGATAGTCTGCTTCCGTATTCTTATAAGAATGATAATAAAACGGAAAAAAAAAAAAAAGACTTATGTCTGTACAGCTAGAATGTACAAATAGGTAGTCATGACGCTCGAAATCGAGTAATACGACTGAAGAAAGATGATAGTTGCAAATGATTCTGGAACTCCTGGTACCCAGGCGTCGAGAGCGAATTAAAATCAATATTCCATCTAATATCAGCTAAATGATTATTTAAAAATCAAAGTTGTCCATAAAATTTGGTTACACCGATATCTATGGTTACACTTAGTGTTAATACTGTAAAAATCTAATTGTATAATAAAATTGCCAACGACGCGAACGGAAATATATTATTAAAATAAAACATCAATAAAACGTATTTCTCTTTTTGTAGACTTATTAATTTGGTTATATCTGACAACAGAAATGGTCAGTAACATTAACTGTTTCATTTAATTGTTTCATTCCTTGTGATAAATACATTCGCAACAAAATATACTACCGATGCGATAATTACCAATTATTTAGTAGCAAATCTGAAATGTGCAACTTGCGATGTGTAGCCGATACTACTGAGCCACGCAAAACTTCAATCGTCTTTTTTACATGTGCCCTAATTGTAAGGAAGAGTTCGTGCTGCTATTTTACGGATCGTATAGTATACAAAATGTACGATTCACGACGATGTGTGATAGCAGACAACACGTAAACAGTACCAAGTATTCCCGTTTTCAATACTATACATGGTTTTACTACTGAATGAAACCTAAAACACAGAATTAACTTCGTATTATTTATACGAATAATTATAAATGATGAAAAATTGCCTCCGTCTCATTATCATATTGGAAGATTAAGACGAAGAAGGTGGTACGCTAACGCTCTTTCAATAACATAACGTAAATAAATCTCGTCCAACCCTTATCCAAATGCACACCGTATCTTTGCAATAATATTGGTAGGGCTATATGGACTATGCTTAGCTTGCCCTATTGCTTTTGTTGTACTATTATTCAGTGCCAATCACTTTTATCTAATGCCGTTCTCTTGTATTTCCCTCGATAGTTTTTAGCCGGTTTCGTAGACTGTGTACTTAGCTGTGTTGGCGGTCAAGTGCTGATGCTTCATATAATACATTTTGAGATAAACTCTAACATTCATTTGAGTCGAAACTTTCCTCGACAGAATTGCATGGGCCCATTTGTAACCGTCTCGGCGGTCCCCATGATATTCTAGCCATGACATATAGATTGTGTTTGTGGCAATCTTAGTTTACTTTAATATCCTTCGGTTGTCCGTAATAGTTTTTGGCAAAGTTCATGGGCCATACTTAATTGTGTTGGTTGTCATGTTATTCTCGTTATTATATATATATATATATATATATATATATATATATATATGTATATTATATCTTGAAATCACCTTTTAGTAAATAGCATTGTTGAATTTTCTGAATTGTAGCACGGTTTCATGGTTGCTATTATGACCTGTTCCTCTATATAATCAAACAAATCAGTACTGTTATGATATCATCTGATTACTTACAATTGTTTCTGGCGCATATTTAACACCACTGACCCCTAATTCCTTAATCTTTTCTTACTGGGTCGAAATTTACAATTTATTTTTTATTTTTATTGCGATATGCTTATATGGCTACATATAGAGGACGATAGGTAGCTCCAAGGTAAGAGTTGAAATTGTAGGAACATGCTAGTATAAAAATGACATTAACATATGCCCCATGACCATATTTTATATTTTGTATTAAAATTTTATTTTAGAAAATATTAAAAATAATATACGAATATTTTTCAAGGCTCATAATGGATAGGATATGTCACTGAGTTAATACGTGTAGACTAGCAACAGTTGTATGCAAATTAACTGATTAATTTGTACCGGGAATGTTTTATCAGTGCGTACACACTAACTGTTACATATAACTACGGCTTATGTGTAATTCAACAGTAGTAACCAACTCTGGATTTTCATTTCTTAATTGGGTACGTCAATAGATCTGATTGGTTCATTAGACACTAATGGCCTACACCATTCCATTATTGTTTATAAAAAAGTTTATAACATCATGTAAAAAATGTAACGCGATATTATTTTTAGAATAAAATTTTAACACGAAAAATAATTTATATAATTAAATATCGTTTAAATGCCAGAGCTTGTTCCTATGATTTCCATTAAACACGCTGTATAAAAAATATGTCAGATAGGCGTGTTCATACTTTTCCTTTTTAACTGAACCGATCTTGCGTATATTACTGCATATTAGCTTAACGCTATACAATAAAGTTCTGTTGAGGAACAATTGAAGACCGATTTTCGAATTTTAAAAAGAGTCTTTTCGTGTCTAGTTGTCGTCTGTTAGAAATTGTTTCTACAGCGCAATCGTTAAATTCAGTATATTTTTAAACTTTGGTAAACCGTGATAAAAACTACAAACAAAAGATGTTTATTTCTCAGTATTCTAATTAGAGTTGTTTAAGGCTTTATGGCTATTTAACTGTTTGTATTCGTGTTAAATAATTTATTTATCAATGTACGCGCTCAACTTACTGATCATAGTTTGAATCTGTTTTTCGATTCAACTGAAACATGGACAAGCTCTACTACATATAAGAAGAATGGTCTAGCGTTTCAATTAATGCCTCCAGTGATTCGTCCTGAAGCTTTCCTTTTGGTGAGGAGAAAATTAATGCACTTGCCTTTATTTTTGCACTTTTCTAATATCTGAATTTTTTTAGGTGAAGCTTGGCAGCTATATGCCCATAACTCATGTAACATCTAAGTACAGGGGTATACATATGCTTCTGAAATCTTACGAATACCCAACCAATATGTCATTACTTGGAAGCTTTTTAAACTGATCCAGTTTCAATCGGACGTAAATTTTTACACTTCTTTCAAATTTTGTTACTCGCACTGAAACCGGTCCTGAATCTGTTAATCTTATAATTTCTTCCGCTACGTCATTTATGCTAATACACTGTCATCGCCTTAACGTTTGATCAACATTTTTATTTTCCGTCATTTTGACATTACTGAATTCGTTCTTTATGGAATCTTTCAAAATATTTGAATCATCTTTGGTTTTAGTGACTATTGTTTCCCGATCTGACTTGTAGGCGCTCAACCACAACATTTGGTGAGTTCGGTTTCACCTTATTATCGGTCAACTGTTTTCTAAAAACTTCCACATCACCTTCCGGTTTAACATAGAAGTAGCTGAAATTTTGCTTTTCGACCTCGGTCGACTTCCGATCAAAATTTTATTTTCTTTAACCACCGAAGACCAAGTTTTTCCTTCACTCGGATCATGGGCTTTTAACACTCTAACGGAATCTCTTACCGTTTTAATTATATCATTTTCTTTAATATTTAATATTTCATCAACAATATTAATTTTATTATGCGATTCCTCTAACTGAATGCACTAATTTCATTCGCTGTTTCAGTAATTTTTTCTTTATTTCCTTTTGTTGCCGCGTTATTATTTACGTCTCTTATTTTATCTCATTCTTTTTTGATCTTCTCTAAAAACCTACGTAGTTATTTTAAATCGGAGCGGTACTATCACGCAGAAAAATAAAATTAGAGTTAAAATACGACCAATATATATAATTATACGTATAGCTAGAAAAGTGATTAGCTAAGGCAATAATGGTTACCGACTTTCAGGAATTATCGAGAGTGCACTATCCACGTTAATTGCCGACAACGAGACATTAGCACTTCGAATAACTCTACCATCAACAGAAATATCCGATTTCTTAACAGAAAACGAAACGCAGCACGAGTAAACTTTGCCACAAATTCACCGACGTTTTCTCTTTCGAGTTCTGAAAACCATGCATAGTATTCTAAGGAATTAGGGGTCAGTGGTGTTAAATATGCGCCAGGAACACCTGTAAGTAGATCAGATGATATCATAACCGTACTGATTTGTTTGATTATATAGAGGAACAGGTCATAATGGCAACCATGAAACCGTGCTACAATTCAGAAAATTCAATAATGCTATTTACTAAAAGGTGATTTCAAGATATAATATATACATATATATATATATATAAAATAACGAGAATAACATGACAACCAACACAATTAAGTATGATGAACTCTGCCAAAAACTATTACGGACAACTGAAGGATATTAAAGTAAACTAAGATTGCCACAAACACAATCTATATGTCATAGCTAGAATATCATGGGGACCGCCGAGACGGTTACAAATGGGCCCATGCAATTCTGCCGTGGAAAGTTTCGACTCAAATGAATGTTAGCGTTTATCTCAAAATGTATTAATAATATAATAAATAAATAAATAAATATATTTCATTTTCATTTTTTCATTAAATTAATTTACATAAACCGCAAATGCGCTTATGAAGCATCAGCACTTGACCGCCAACACAGCTAAGTACGCAGTCTACGAAACCGGCTAAAAACTATCGAGTGAAATACAAGAGAACGGCATTAGATAAAAGTGATTGGCACTGAATAAAAGTACAACAGGAGCAATAGGGCAAGCTAAGCATAGTCCATATAGCCCTACCCATATTATTGCAAAGATACGGTGTGCATTTGGATAAGGCTTGGACGAGATTATTTACATTATGTTATTGAAAGAGCGTTAGCGTACCACCTTCTTCGTCTTAATCTTCCAATATGATAATGAGACGGAGGCAATTTTTCATCATTTATAATTATTCGTATAAATAATACGAAGTTAATTCTGTGTTTTAGGTTTCATTCAGTAGTAAAACCATGTATAGTATTGAAAACGGGAATACTTGGTACTGTTTACGTGTTGTCTACTATCACACATCGTCGTGAATCGTACATTTTGTATACTATACGATCCGTAAAATAGCAGCACGAACTCTTCCTTACAATTAGGGCACATGTAAAAAAGACGATTGAAGTTTTGCGTGGCTCAGTAGTATCGGCTACACATCGCAAGTTGCACATTTCAGATTTGCTACTAAATAATTGGTAATTATCGCATCGGTAGTATATTTTGTTGCGAATGTATTTATCACAAGGAATGAAACAATTAAATGAAACAGTTAATGTTACTGACCATTTCTGTTGTCAGATATAACCAAATTAATAAGTCTACAAAAAGAGAAATACGTTTTATTGATGTTTTATTTTAATAATATATTTCCGTTCGCGTCGTTGGCAATTTTATTACACAATTAGTTTTTTTTACAGTATTAACACTAAGTGTAACCATAGATATCAGTGTAACCAAATTTTATGGCAAACAAAAAACCTTGGACGATATTGTAATTTTTCCTGCGACAACTAACATGTTAATCGCGCTGTGCAAATGGGAATTTCCTCCTATTTCTGCTGGTTACCATTTTCCGCTGCCACGGAGGAGCTGATATTGGCACTGTTGCATTATGTCGCTCGTTCTTTGGTTACCTAATTCGATAGAAACTTACACAATGACTGTAGTTAGCGACTTTCCTGCTCGTGATATAATTAATCATTTACGGCGCGCGTTCCATAGAGAACGTCGCTGTATCCGAATTAATAATTGCACAATGAAAATTGAAATGTGAACAATTAAAGAGATGAAGAAGAAATAATTGACGTGCGTATAAAGATACGCAAGATAGGAAGTGTTTTTACGCTAAAGTATGCGTTCTATTAACAAGGCGCACGCCGGCACGCGGTTATCAACATGTAATGGTGGCGTAAAGGATGACGAACGGTCAACTTAACTTGCATCTAATGATGATCGCCTGACGCACGCGAACTATGCTCTTCACGTTGAGCTGATCACTGATGTGATGCCCGTTATGTAAGCGGAGATGTCGATAATAACAACATAATATTAATTAAAATGTTCTAATGGCCACCGTGATCCAGTTTATTCGCGTGATACTACTGCATAAAGCCGACCAACTCTTTTAATTAATTTTTGCCCTAATATACAGCTGCAATTCTTACACACGCGTACACTCGCCTAAACACGTGTCCGAGCAGGTATGCTCCACGACTGATATTATGCATCTAGGATGTTAGTGTCTTCCGCAAATAGAAGAACGAAACTTTTTTTTTTTTTTTTTTTTTTTAAATAATAGACCGACGTTATCAGTTTGACGGACTACTTTCATGTAGATTTTCTGATAATTCTTTACTTCCTTTTATAATCTAATTCTGCTGAATCGACACGCCATTTATTGGCTAATGAAAAAAAAAAAAATAAAGATTTTTCGCCGATGGCGTAATTTTAGGAAACTAGCGTGTTAAATGCAACTGACTGAGTCCTCTTCCGAAGATTTGATTTTACTTCTTTCATTTTGTTGTCTCTTTCTTGTGGAGTCTTATTGAGTTTCTGAGCATAAGACACTATCTAGAAGTATAGAGTGTCCATTTGTGCTATGTGCAACGCTGGTGTAGAAGCAAGACTATGCTTGAATCTAATATTATTATTGTGATTGTTTGATTTATCGATATATATAAAAGTCCCCCTTGTGTGTGTGTGTGTGTGTGTGACTGCTTACTACACATCAATTAGTGCGCATATATGCGGGTTTGCCATTTTGTCTTGCCCATATGATTGATATTAGTGATTACTCAATTATTTGTAATAATTTCTGTCGTAGCCTGGGATCGAGCTCCGAGCCTCCATGATGGATGTCAGGTATGTTCTAGCAATTAGGCTGCCGCGATAATCTTTTACTCGGTGCAGGGAACTGCTAAAGGGGTCGACAGTTTGTCACTGGGAAGAGTTTAGAAATTGAGGAAATGAAAGAAGCTATCAGAGAACTGAAATATATGATCCATGATGGAAAATGTACGAAAGTCACACAAAAAAAAATGTTGAAATTTATATTATTTTCTACGATATTGATATGTGTATGTAAATTTATTTAAATTAGTTAAATTCTTGACGATTTAAAAAATTTATTAGTATAATTGAATTTGATTATATTCTGATGCTGCTTTTTTAATCATTTTCGGAATTGTTAGACTTACTGCATTTTTCTATTCTACGCTTTACTGTGAGTTTGTGGTATTTTGGCAGTTATGCGTCAATGCGATATATTTGTTTTTAAACTGTATATATTTTTTTAGATTGAATTGTTCATAATTTATAATGTTTTTCTTGTGGGCATACTTCCCTTTTTTTTTTCCTTTTTTGATTTTTATTCGATGTGTGTAATTTTAGTTCTTCAAATTTGCTTAGTAGATCATTGGTGCTGTATTATTGTTTCCACTATTACATTCGTATTTCAGTTTATGATTTTTGTAATTATCGTGTTTTTTTTTTGTTTTTTTTTTTTTTTTTTATTCTCGTTATCTATTTGAACACGTAGTGACACTGGAGTTATTATATAATTGCTAACGGTGAAAATATTATTTTGTATTTTTAAATTTTTTTCTTGATATTTTCGATTACAGACTAGTCTGGTTTTTCATTGTTTATTTTCGATAATTGTTTTTTTTTTTTTTTTTTTTTTTTTACATTGCACCGGAAAACCATAAGCAATGCTGATCACAAGACATGCTTAAAGGGAGTAGAGTGAAAGGGAGGAAAAGGGAATAGGAAACTGGGAACACCAAGGAAAAAGAAATAATTGAAAGGCCGATGATAAGTCTGGTGACCCCTATGGGACAACAGACTAAGTTTAAGGAAGATCAGACTCTAGTCATGGAGAGGTAACATCAGGAGACAGTGATATCTATAGTTGACGCTTGACATTTAAGCTCAAGGTCGATTTTTTCTTCCTATTAATGGTTATAATAACCTACATCGATTAGAGACTGTTTTCTTAGTCTGAATGACATGATGCCGCCATGTAAGCCGTCTGTCCAAATGCATCCCAAGATAACGAACTGAGTCAACTTGTGGGATTGTTGAATTACAAATTTTCAAAACAGGACAGGTAACGTGTCTATTCGTAAATGTGACATGCTGGCTTTTAGCTGGGTTAAAACTTATACCCCAAAGCCGTGCCCAGTCTGCCATTCGATTTATATGACTCTGAACTGCAGCATTAGCATATACTGAATTTGTGTTTGATGCTAGTATCGCTATGTCATCAGCAAATGTGGCGAGCACAGTCTGATTCGATCCAGGCGCATGTCAGCTGTGTAAACCGAGTATAATACTGGGCCAAGAATGCTCCCTTGCGGGACCGACGACTGAATGTTATGTTCTTCCGAGATTGAATCATTAACTCGGACGGTAAATGTTCTACCATTTAAATACGATGTTAATAGCTTGTGCAGGTCAGAAGGAACGAGAACTGTTTGAGTTTGTATAGCAACCCTGCGTGCCATACCTTATCGAAAGCCTGGGCAGTGTCGAGGAAGACCGCCGAGCATACTTCATTTCTTTCAAATGTCGAAGAGATAGCGTCAACCAATCTATGGCATTGTTCAATAGTAGAATGTTCAGAACGGAAGCCAAATTGGTGATCCGGGATTATATGATATTTATTCAAAATTGGATGTAGACGACTTAAGATAAGCTTTTCGAAGACCTTTGAGAGAGAACAAAGTAAGCTAACTGGTCGGTAGGAGAATACATCTGTTTCAGGTTTTCCTACTTTACGAACCATTATAATCTCCGATTTCTTCCACATATTTGGAAAGTAGCCGATTCTAAGCGAGCTGTTGTATACATAACACAGCAGGATGGCCGCTTTACGCGGGAAGTGTCGGACAATTTCCGTCGTAATCTTGTCGCATCCAGGAGATTTCCTTAAAGGTGTATTTTGGAGGAGTTCAAAAACCTCTCTCGGCGCAAATACTTTAGTCCTATTATGAGCCTGCGAGCGTTCCTCCAAGGCCCTCTGCACTCGCTGTATGTGGTCTTGATCAGCATCTAACTGAAGTGAGAAGACTATAGACAAGTGATTTGCAAAAGCATTTGCCTTGTCTTTATCCGTTTTTACCCAGTTACTATTCACTTTTAAATTAAAAGGTTCTTCCTTCGTCTTCATCAGCTTCTTTGCTTTATACCATAGAGATCTCTATTATCATCGTTAAATTGGTGCAACTTATAAGTAAGAATTTGATTCTTATATTCACTTAGTGCAGCTTTCAACTTGGCTTGTAAGGTAATGTACCTAAGCTTAAACGAGGGATAACGATTACGTTGCCATTTCTTTCTGGCCGCCCGGGTATCTCTAATTAATTTCCTTAACCCGATTGGGATAAAGATGTTATATCCAAATTTATTAAGATCATAATTTGTAGCCTTATTGCATGCATCTTGCACCAGAGAAGTGAAATCCTTCACTGCAGCATCAATATGACATTTGTACTTTTTAGCCTAATCTTCAGGTTGGTATTATTCCTCTATTATATTTGAGAAGATGGTCCAGTTTGTAGTTTTGTTGACGAGTGTCCCCGTTGTTGCGATATCATTTTGGGATGCGAGTTTACCACAGCAATAACAGGCACGTGATCTGAGGATAGATCAACAATGGTATTACAGTCTCTGTTGTATGACTGAAGACCGCGAATAATAAAGAAATCTAAAATATCCGGATGCCTGTCGCAGTGGCTAGGCCAGTACGTCGGGGTCGTCGGAGACAAAACACTAAGAAAGTTATCATGTATTGCCTTAGCTAGCCTTTTTCCCGATTGATTAGTTATCCGAGATCCCCACTCGCTATTCTTCGCGTTAAAGTCTCCGCCACAAATGAATTTATTCCCAAGGTGTTTAAAGATTGCATTAAATTCAGCCTGCGGTATACGAAACTCTCCATGGCAATAAATCGCAGCTATTCCAAATTCACTCGAAAGTGTCTCCATATTCACTGCCACGATTTGGTATGCATCCGAGGAACGTGAGAAGTTTTTGTACTGTTTGTAACAGTTTTTTAATCATTACCATAGCTCCACCTCGCGCTGTACCGTCAGGATGATGCGCAGTATACACTTTATAGCCGTACATACCAAAGCTATTCTCGTTTATTAAATGTGTCTCTGTAACGAGCGCTATATCTACACCATTGTTACGAAGAAAAATTTCGAGTTCATTCCTTTTCCTTGTAATTCCATTGGAATTCCATAACATAATCACTAATGAGTGTTGAGTGACAATATTTGCGTTATTTAACATCATGGAATTAAAATTTTTCTATTAGTTTAGTCAATAGCGATAATAAAGGATTTATTGTATTTTTAAAGTCATTTAAAAATGTCACTAGAATTACTGACAAGTCGTTACCATTATTATCATTGTTGGCACTGTTATTACCGTTATTATAATTATTGGTGTAATCGCAATTATTACTATTTCTGATATGGCCAGCAGTGTTATAGTCAGCACCAGTATTCACGCTACCATGACTTAGTGTAGATAAGTTATTATCGTGATTTATTCGATTTTTTTTTCACTACATTAGCGTAAGTCTGGCTGTTTGAATTCAGAGAGTTTTTTCCTAAATGATGATAATGATTGTAATCGTTTACCTGAGTACGAGCGTAAGATGTTCGTACCTTATTGTAGTATTGGGCCTGCTGCTGTTTAAGAACAGAGCATCCCCTATAGCTTGCAGGGTGATTCCCTTCACATAGCGCACATATGGCTGGTTCTGATGCGTCCCTAGGACAAGATTTTGTATCGTGACGCCCAGCACATTTAACACATCTTGGCGGTAAGTTGCAAAAGTTTGCCGTATGACCCAGTAGCTGGCACCTTTTACATTGATGCAGCCTAGAATTTTTATAGGTTTCTTCGACTACGACGACAGTGTTTAAAATACGAGTAACTTGAAATATGTCCTGATTTTTTGTAGATGGCTTTAAGTCCACGAAGAACATCGGAAGAGGTTGTTTGGTTTGATTTTTTAAGATATTAATAATTCTGATTACTTCAAATCCCTTTGTCCGTAATTCATTCGTTATATCTGTTATGTCAGTAGAAGAGTGCAGGTTTTTTAAAACTACCCTAAATGGTTTCTCCTCCGCTAGTGAGTATGTATAATAAAAATAGTTATTTTCCTTTAAAGCTTTAATAACAGCGCGATAGCTTAACGGATTTTGTGTCTTTACTGTTATGCCTATTAGAGTTGATTTTAACGAGAACTGAACATTTTGTAAAGTTAATAAAAATTTTCTAAAGTCAGTAAATTTTTGAATATTTTTTACCATTATCGGCGGTGGTAATTTTATATTTTTGTTAATACTGGGCTCATTCATTTTATCGTTATTTACTTTAGTAACTTTTTCCCCACTTTCCACATCGCTTATGTTATTAATGGGAGCGTGTGTATCAGTTTGCATTTGATTTTCGTCTTCATTAGCGAGAAATTTAAATATGTTAACTTTCACCGGTTTATTATTATGAATGGAGACAGTAGTACTTTTAGCTAATTTCGCCGTATGTTTTGGTGTTTGCCAAGTATCGTCGCTATCGCTTGTTTGCGTATTAGAATGCTGTCTCTTGACAGTATAGCCGGTGTTATCCTGTTTACGAATAATTTTAACAGGGCTTACCCCATGTGAATTCGATGCAGAAGAAGAAGCAGCTACTGCCGTAGTAGACGCGCCAGTCGGCCGTTTTACAATAGAAAGAGTGGCCGGCGTTGGCATGATAAGTTCGATTATTCGATAACTTGTCTGGGGTATCATCGGTTTGCCGTACTTTTCTATCAGAGAGTGATTTCTTCCTGTTACCTTTGATCTATTTCGTGTGTCTCGCACTTGTATTGTAAAACTTTGGTTCTCGATTTTGTTGGATTCTGCAAAGCGGTCCATGTCCTTTGCGGTATCAGTAATTTGAATTATTAATTGCCGCAACTGAGTCGCGTCTTCTGTTGGCTTCACAGAGATTTGATTATCCTGAACGTGGTGCGTTTGATCATTCTCAAACATATACCGTTGTTTTCTAGTTGTTCCTACGGAGGCAGTGATTCTGACGTAATGCGATCTTGTTCCGTTACGTACTTTGGTCAACACTTTTATGTTGGTTTTTTCTGTCTACGTTTTGGTTTTGTAACATTTCCTTATTATTTTCCTCGATAATCTATACAAGGTGTCACTGCTTAACTGTTGAACGGTTAAGAGAATTATAAAATTCTCATTTTCAAATGTTATTAAACTGGATTTTAGGAATGAGGGGGGGCCAGCTTTCCATACATTTGTGTATTGATATGGAAATATAGAAATTTATCTTCTAAAACTCTATATATATATATATGTATATTAATGTTTATATAACCTTCGTTTTTTTAAAGTGCGGCTTTCATGAAAACTGCTTATGTTGCATTTAGTCAGGTGAATGCGCTTCCATATTGTACGCGGAGTATGAGGAATATATGTACGTCAGAAGTAATTAGTCTTTTCGCTGGATTTATTAATTTACGAATTCTGATTTCGTGACTGGCAATCTGCAGAGTATTGTGCGGTTTACTGCGTTTGTTCGATAATAGATGAATGCGAGTTCTATTGTTCGAGATGCGTGCTGCAAATATTGTACTATTCGCATCGGCTTATTCGCTTACGGCGTTAACGAAATCATTTAACATTTTTAGTATATCGCTTCATTTCTTTAGAGGGGAACATTTTCGCTTGTGCTACTTCAGTTATATACGTTTATTTGTGAGGGTTGATTTAGTAGTGTGGTCCGTTGTGAGCTATTTTACGGAATTTGTACAGTTATGTACATATCGCAACAGATTCAGTCCAGCAAAACTATCATCATCATAAAAACCGATATCTTGTAGAGGAGTTTTAAGGCGAATCCTGGAAAGTCATCTTTAAGCAGGTTAAAAGCCTTCGCAAAATTAGTGAATAGTAAACACAGATTTGTTTATAATATTCGTTGAATGGCTCTCGGATTAACGGATTTAAAATACACTAAGAAACGGGTATATAATATCTAGGTTGTTACTCCGCCGGTTTCTCAGAATTATGTATATTTTTTTATTTCTGCTGAATTCTGACAATATAATACATATATATATATATATATATATATATATAGTAAAACTTTTACTAACGGACACTTTTAAATAGCAGACATTTCTTAATAGCGGACACTTTTAAAATCCCCGGAATTTTCCCATAAGACACAATATAAAAATATTTCCCAATAACGGACCTCCCCAATTACGGACGCGGACACTTTAATAAGTATGATTTTGGAAATTCGATTTCTGTTAAACGTACAAAGTTTGTCAAAAAAAGTTCAATTAGTTCCCCAGATTATTGTTTAATAGACGGGGGATTGCATGATCCATGTACCGACATAAATGAATTAGCAGCTGAATTCATGCAAAATCCATCCGATGTGCATGATGCAGTAGACTGCGATGACAATAATGTTTATGATGGCGAAGAAGACACAACTACTGAAGTTTACTGTGAAACTTTAAATAATGTTGACCCGTTAGTTGTTATTGGAAAACTAAAAAAATCGTATTTCATTCATAAAGCTCCGGTGCTGAAGGTTTAAAAATGATATCCGAATTGCAAGTGCATGTCGAATCGCGGATTTTAAGGGAAAGAAACAAAGTAGTAAAATTACCGATTTTTTAAAATAAAAAACCTGAAATATGTTCGATAGACGCTAGCTTTTACAGTATGTATTTAAAAAAAAAAAAAATATTTTGAACATAAGTGATTATTAAAATTATAGATTATCTTGCGTTGCTAAAAACAAAAAATGATTTATACTCTATTGTCTAACTTGTTTATCAACTAATCTCGGAATACAAACGTAAGTAAGTACTGTAGTAGTACTGCACATACATCCATATTTTTATATTATACAAACATTTTTTTCTTTTATATTTTAAACGCATGTATGAGATCTTTTAAGTAAATATGTACTGTATTTTTTTATATTACGTACTATCTTTTATATGCTTGTTAAAAACGTTACAATACACAATGATGTAAATTTCAGTAAATTGTACATACATTATTATTTCCCATTAGCGAAAACTTCTTAATAGCGGACAAGTTTTTTGGTTCCGCGACTGTCCGCTATTCAGAAGTTTTACTGTATATATATCTATATATATATATATAAACTCGGCAATTTTGGCCTCGCAAGGGGCTATGCCCCTTGACCCCTCTTGCTTTTATTTATGTTTCTTTCTCTTCTATATTTTGTATAAAATGATTAAAATTTACAACGTAATTCTTACTGGCATCAACATAAAAAGGAAAACAAAACATAATCACAAAAATCCTATCCTAACATTTAATTTTCATTACATAAAATTAAGATATTGTTTCATTACATTTTTCGTTACATATTTCGTTACATAAAATTGTGACATTTTTTAAATAACAATAACAAAAATCATATAAAATATAACAAACGTTACATAAAATTGTGACATTTTTTTGAATGGGGGTAGCCTAAGAATTACGTTGTAATTAATATACGTGTATTTATATATGTTTTAATTTTTATTAGATGGATTAAATAAGGTCAAAATGTAATAATTTAAGGTAAAAGAAAAAAAAAACGAACAGTGAACAATTTACAATAGTTGTTACGTTATAATATTATGTAAATCTATTTTAAAAATGGATGAGACTGATCAGAGAATATACTCACTGACAATATCTTTCCTATAATTCGTTTATTTATTGTTATTTTTATAATGAACACATTCACCGTAATTCCTTCTAGTTACTAACTTTGTTAACAATGCCTCGTTTCACAGTACTTGTAAACGGCAAAAGCCCTGATGTGGTTCATCAATTTAGATATTTGGATTGCGTCGTATGTTATGACTCGCGTTTAGACAATGAAATACAAAGCAGAATTCAAGCAGCTTATAATGCAGTATTCCGACTGAATAAAAAAAATTTTCCGGAACAAGCATCTGTTTCTGAAGACTAAACTTGTAGTATACAAAGCTATTGTTTTACCCACACTTTTATATGGAGGCATATCAAGTTACTAGTAAACATTCAGCAGCATACACTGAGAAGTTTACTACTCGTCCGATGGTTGCAGCATGTTTCAAATCTTGAAGTGTTAAACCGAGCGAACTGCAGTCTAATTCGATTTTTACTTTATCGAAATTGCTTACGATGGACAGGGCACATTTTGAGAATGGAGCGTTCCAGGCTCCCCCCAAAAGTTCTTCTGTACGGTTAGTTAGCAAGTGGAACTAGAACTCTTGGTCGGCCAAGATTGCTATTTAGAGATCATCTGCGAAGAATATTAAAAGAATGTAGTTCGGATACTTTAAACTAGTAGCGGCGGAAAGAAATAATTGGAAATCTCTAGTAGAAAAAGGTCTTCAAAGTTTAAATGATACTATTACCGCAAACGCTGGAAAGAAAAAAACAGCTCAAAAAGGCACAGCCATCACTTTTGTCTGCAACATTTGCGGAAAGATCTGCGGTGTCAGGATTGGCTTGATAAGCCGTTTAAGGACTTATCAATAAAAGACGGGAATCCATACTCGGAATCGAGAGGATATCATCATCATCATCATCATCATCATCATATGTTTTAATTTTATTAGATGGATTAAATAAAGTAAAAATTTAGGAATTTAAGGTAAACAAAAAACAACAACAGTGGACAGTGAACAATTCGCAATAGTCGTTACGCTATGATATTATGTAAATTTTCGAAATGGACGAGGTTAATCAGAGAATATCCACCCATCTTTTCTAAAATTTGTTTATTTTTCGTTATTTTTATAATGAACATTCACCGTAATTCTTTCCAGTTAATAACTTTGCTAATAATGCCTCGTTTCAGTGCTTGTTTCCGTATATGTCAGCGGAATTTCTACTTCCTTTTTATTGCTCGATTTCGTTTCAAATGTACTTTACAGAGTGCTGAATGCGGATGTTACGCACCGGTTGTTAGAACTGTGATATACGTAACAATTTTAAGTGCCAATACTCCGTGTTACATTTATTTATTTAATTAAGAAAATCTTCATTTTGCACTCGTGGTGAAGTTGTAAAATTCAAATTGTTCCACTGCACACACTGAATTCCTATTTAATGCCTTAAACACCACACTATGATCTCAAAATTTTGAAAATTTCGTGTTCCAAAAACAATTAAAATACGAATTTGACGTAAGTGTTTTCAGAGGTTTTCATTGAATTTTTCGCCAAATTTTCCTGCAATATTCGGAATTAGGCTTATTTTTTTGTTTCGTGACTCGAGCATAATAGTTTGTTGCTTAACACTTGTTTGGTTTTCGCCCAGAACGCGGTCTTCCCAATTGCATTAGTTCGTTTTTACTAGACAATTACTCGGGTTTATCGGAAAAATATCTCTTATTACCTCTTTTGTTGACATCTCTGCGGCCGTTGACAATGCCCTCTTCCCTGCTCTCTTTAGTATAGTGTTCTCTTTTAACGAATCGGCTAATTTTTCTTCTCTTGTCTGTAATTCAATTCTAGAATCATCCTTCTCCCCTACGCTTTTGCGGGTTCTGGCCTTGGCCCAACTCTGTTCAACACCTACTTCGTCAATACTGCTTTCTTACCTCTAAATTCTTCATCCGTTTTCTTCGCCAACATCATCCTTTTATTTATTTATTCGACCTGGCGCAAAACCATCTGGAACATCACCTCTATTCTTCCCATAACAATCGTTAACTCCTCTTCTGTGGTTGCCTTTACTTAAATGATGACCCAATCTTTCTTTCCTCCTCATTTCAATATTTAGACGTTTTTTTTAGGCAATCATCTTTCGTTTCATAATCGTATCAGCCATTTCTGTTTGTCCTCTTTTAAAAGGCGCTCATCTTGATAAACTCTCTCTCCCATAGTAATTTAGGGAGGAAGATCCTCGTACCTTATAATTGTTTTACAAATTATTTATCCTCGACGACTGTTGTTTCATCTATGAAAATGCTTCTAGACCTTCCAAACTCGGTCGCGAACAAAATGATTGCTTTCGCTTTTATCTGCTAGCTAGAAAATCTACTCCAATCCCTGCCATATAGGACGAATTACTCATCCCTCCTCTTTTAGTTTGAAAGTTTTATCTAGTTACCGTTTTCTAATGAAACGTCTACTACCGGCGTTTTTCTGCCAATACCTTTCTTATTTCCATTCGTCTCTGTCAGTTTTCACTATGTGCTCATGACAAGCCGCCATATTTTATTTCAATTTTTCCACTCTCCTACATTATCCATACACAACTGTTCCATCCAAATCTATCCTACAACACTTTGTTAAATCAGAATATTTAAACACCTCCAACTTTTTTTTCCCTAACTATTTTGCGATTTTCATTGACGGCTTCAAAGAACCAAATGGAGTTAGTTCAATTCTCTTTTATTTGTCTCCGAATTCGCTCTGAAACATTTAAACCTCCTTTTTCTGTTTAGTTTTCTACGCCGAGTCTACTGTTATTCTGCATACTGTCCTCTGTAGTTGCGTTTTCTCTCATAAACTCCTCATTACAGCAGATTCTTACAGTATTTACAAGCCATCTCATCTCGTTTTTCTCTATCTGCTAATTATGTAATTCTTCTCTTACGCTTTCTTATCCATAACTGCTCTATTGATCTATTGTGAATTCCTAAACATTACAGAGTCGAATGCAATGACTCAGTCGATATTCTAGATCGTTCATTTTCTTCTACCGGTAGATTATTTAGTGTATTTTCATCCCAAAATGTTGCCCCATCACTCTACAGCTGCTCACTTCAAACTATATCGACAAACTCTTATTCCTTTTTATTTTTAAATTACAATTCTTTTTATCTTTTTATTTAACCTAATCTACCGTTTTATGTCTGGTTTGTTAAGTTTTCCCTCTTCTTCAACATTCTGTGGAATCTTTTGACTACGTTTTCGGCTTCCTGCATCTCGTTTTCGCTTACCCTTTATTCCACTCCGTACCCCCACCCTTCCTTATGGGTGACGCTGATCACATTTTATTTGAATGTTCTCCTGTATCACTTCCGAACGTTCCTCTTTCTACTTTTCGCTTTAACTAGTTGGTCTTCCAATTACTTATTGCGCCTCTTTTATTCATTCTTCACACCTGATTGATAGCCTAGTGGTTAAGGCGCTTGACTACCAAATTAGAAGTATCATAGGTTATCGAGACTTGTCTCGTCTCGGATTCGAATTGCTCTCAAGTTTATACCTAATCTGAAATTGAATTGGGTACCAGAGAAAAGTCTGGTAAAGTAAAGGCGGATAATCCAAAAGTAGAAAGGAACTGGCTCCCTTACTCTCATTAGTGTCGTTGGGCTTAGTACATTGTGAACCTTAACTTCACAATCCCCAACGCCCCGTCAAGGATATGGGACTTACTTTACTGTACATACCTGATCGTGTAAACATCTGATATCATCTCTTTTTTTTCCTTCTAGTTCTTGAGTGCCATCGTTTATTATGACGCCTCCTGTCGAAAAAAAAAAAAAAAAAAATAGATATATATTATTTTGATTTATCTTTTATGGAATAATTACTTTTCATTTTTTGGTGCATTTTCTTTTTAATTTTCAAGGAAAATTTTGTAGACGGTATTAATTTGACTATTTTTCTCGGTATATTCCTTTTTTTTTTTGCTTCTTTGTCAGTTAACTTTTTGTTGAACCTTTAAATACTTTTCAAAAATGTATAAGGTGTCCTTTATCTCCTTTATTCTATTTTCTTTCTTTATTTATTTATTTTTTATTTACTCATTTTATATTCAGATTTATATTAGTTATTTATGTAACGTAATACACGTTCCGGTATTGTTTACTAAATATATTATCTTTCTCTGTTATCACGTTACTTGACGTGATTTAATTCGACAAGGACGAAGTAAACGAACACCGTTACCACAAAAGTCTTGCGAGGGTCACCGAGCAATATTTTACGCTCGGGCTATCAATTTGTAGAGTTCTGTCGTGCCTCTGTTGAGTGTATTTATAAATTGTCACTATTTTATATTCATCGGTTTTAGTTTTGCTTGTATACGATACGTATTTGTTATATAGGCACGTGAGAAAGGAATCAGCCGTCTGTGTATATTACATAGAGTTTATCAAAGAAACGAGTTTAACATGTAGATTACGTTTAAAAATGGGATAATATAAAATTCTATGGCGACAGAATGCTATAATAACGTGTCAGTTATTGATGTTGTGTGAAACAAAAAGCAAAACAGAGAATGTTTGTACTGAGCATATTTTTATAAATCTCTGACAGCGATTTGAATATTTCTATTGAATATCCCAGAATAGTTGAGAGCATGCGATGCGTAATTTTAATCAGAATCCTAAAACGCAAATTTTTATTTGTTTTTGGTTCGGAGTAATATTCAGGAGATTAAAATAAATCAGTCGTGATATTAAATTATTAAAAATTAAATGTTGTTTATTTATGCATGCCGTTTGTTAAATAGTTAATAAAATAATAAAATTATATACGCTGTAACAACAAACAATTAACAAACAAAAAATAAATATACTAGAAACGTATTTATGGAAGAATTTCCCGTCTTCAATTAGAAATAAAAAGAAAAGGTGTTAATAGAGATAAATTTAATGCTACATACATCTGAACAAAACATAAATAACCTGTTTTAATTTAGAAAAGAAAATAAAAAAATATTATTAGAAATTAAATTAAATGCTTAATTTTTAATTGGACTAAAATAGGAATATGAATGTGTAAAAATTATTGAATGTAAAGAGTACGCTGACTAGTGATGAAATGTATGTATGTTGTTGGATTTCTTCCGGAAAAACTTAATATTAATAATAATTTAATAATATAATTTTACGTCCACGGTATTTACAAGATACCGCAGTAGAATTTCTGAGGGCGTAAATAAACTAAACAGTAACGTTACATATATGGGCGTCGCCAAGGGTAGGCAGTGGAGGCTCATTGTACCCCTGGAGCTTCGAAACTTTTTAATCAACTGGCCATGAAAAGTATTCATAGGCGCGTAATCACGGACAATTTGGAAGACTTTTATAATAAAGTAGTAGAACAATTTGCCAGAAACCCGCGAAAATTATGTTTTAATTAAGATTTTAAGCCTTTACAAATTATAAATTTTATTTTTCCTATAACTCATATCACCTTTCTATCATTTTGCCCCCCCCCCGGGTTCATCGGCTAGCGACGCCCTTGGTTACATCATATAAATTTTTTTTTTTTTTTTTACCTTAAATTTTTGATTGTGACGACAATTTAGTCTTTAACAATAACGGTGACAAAGTTGACTACACGTGGAAAGAGTTACAATTCCCATGAAGTGACTCCGACTTTATACATCATTTCACTAAGTCATATGGTTTTCGGCGTTTAAGTCGCCTCATATCCTCAGAGTTGTCGAGGAGTTGTATGACTTCGACATTAGTATGCTTCTCCAGCCGTTTTTCGTGTTTACAGGCGAACCTGGTAATTTCATCGACGACCATTGGAATTTCCATATCTCGATGTATGTATGTCGTCGTTGCGTTCGAATCTGTATGCAGCAGTGATCGTGCGAAGTGCCAATGTTCTGACGTCTTTGTATACGCAATCTATGTTGGAACTACTAGTACAGCCCCACAACTGTATAGCGTCATTGGGATGTTCTCAGTTTTCCGTAAAGTGAAGTTTACGTGCACCGATTTTTCGCTATTAACTTTTATTTTCAAGGCTTGTCATCCATGCACTTAATTCGTTTATTGTTGACTGTAAGCGATTAGTTACATTCTGCTGGATTTTACTTGTGGTCAGAATTGCCGTGTCATCAGCAAACATAGCTATAACTGTATGATTGTTCGTTGGAATATCGGCTGTGTAAAGGAGATAAAGGATAGGTCCTAAAAAACTGCCTTGTGGTATTCCTGCCGATATTTCTCTCCAGTCAGACATCGCTTCCTCATAACTAATTCTGAATTGCCGGTTGGTCAGGTATGATTCCAGAATACGGTAACACGGATATGGCAACTGTTCACGTAATTTAACGAATAATCCGTCGTGCCAAACTTTATCGAAAGCTTGAGCTACATCGAGGAATACCCCGCAGCAATATTCCTTCTCCTCAAGAGCTTTATGTATCATATTTGAGACGCGATGCACCTGATCAATTGTACTGTGCTTGCTACGAAATCCAAACTGGTGATCTGGAATTAGCTTTTTTGTTTCAATTATATGTCTAAGCCGCTTTAATACAAGTTTTTCAAACAGTTTCGATATGGTAGGAAGAAGAGATATAGGTCGATACGACGAAGGTAAACCCGGCGATTTCCCCGGCTTCAGCAGCATTATTATAATACCTGTGCTCTTTTCCATTGCCTAGGGACGTTCCCTATGCGTAATATTGAATTGAATATGTATGTAAGGAAAATAATCGCATTTCTCGGTAGTTCCTTAATTATTTGAGGTGTGACCTCATCGTATCCGGCTGCTTTTTTCCTATTCAGATTTTTATCAATTTCATTGGCTACTTCCATAACGGAAAAGTGCTTAATATTTACATCTATTTTTTCAAATGGCTGATTAATGTCCAAGTCCGATACGATGTCATTTAAATGTAGATGAATACATACTTGTTTGTTAAAATTGTATAATAAAACAAACTTTAATAACAAACAATAAGGTCAAAATAATTTATAAAAATAAATTAGATAAATACCTTAATTAGAAACGTTTTCGGCCATAACCCATCATCAGCTAAAGCTAACTTAGTGGAAACTTAAAACACATGTGTTATAAGTTTCCACTAAGTTAGTTTTAGCTGATGATGGGTTATGCCCGAAAACGTTTCTAATTAAGGTATTTATCTAATTTATTTTTATAAATTATTTTGACCTTATTGTTTGTTATTAAAGTTTGTTTTATTATACGATGTCATTTGGTTGAAAAACCTGTTCAAGGTGATCAGCGAACACTTCCGCTTTGTCTACTTCGCTACGTGTCCAGGTACCATTTGCCTTCCGAATAGGTGGAATCTGTACTTGTGGTCTCTTTATTCTTCGCGTAGCCTTCCATAAAGAATAATCAGAATCGTGTAAGACAGAAAGGCTACTTAAGTATGAATGGAAAGTTTGATTTTTAACCTCTTTAATTTTTTCATGTAGTATCTTACTAATGTGATTTCATTTCGACTTATCTGCTGGGTGTCGTGTTCTGTGCCAAAGTTTCCTTGCTTTCCTTTTCTGTTGAACCAAATCTCTAATTTCCATGGGGTATGTATGTTCTCGACATTTACCTGGCACTGAACGAGGTGTTGCCATTTTAGCAGCATGTGCAATATCATTGGTAAAATTTTCAACCGCAGATTCTATGTCTGAGGTTGATTTTAGTCTTACTGACAATTTTACCGAGTCATTTAGGATGCTTCTAAATTTTACCCAGTCAGTGTTTTTATTAGTAAGGGTTAACTTTTTTTGCTTCATTATAACGGAAGAACTCAGTGTAATTAACACTGGAGTATGATCCGATGTCAAATCTGTGAGTCCTTTAACTTCCATGTAGCTGAAGGATATTCCTTTCACTACAAAGAAGTCAAGTAAATCTGGAGTCTTCTTAGCATCGGTTGGCCAATATGTTGGTTTCCTGGATGATACAACGTCTGCACCAACTTCCCGTATCGATTTTAATAGAGCTCGACCTTTGGAAGTGATTAGTCTCGATCCCCAATATGTGTGTTTGGAATTATAATCACCTCCATTGCCTAGTGATAAGAAATAGTCTGTAAACTTGTTTTCATCTACCTTAGATCTAGGTGGACAATATATTGCCGAAACAGAGAGATCATTATTACCATCGTTAATTTGAATGCTTGCTGCCTGAATGTATTCTTGTTGGTATTCTTCTGTCACAAAATGCTTTATTGAATCTTTAATTATTACTGCTGCTCCTCCTTGGGCTTTATGACTCGGATGTACAGTGGTGTAAATACTGTATCCTTTAATTTTAATATAAGACCACGGTGTAAAATGCGTTTCAGAAACTAGAGCTATATCTACTTTTTCCTCAAGTAGAAGATATTCGAGTTCATTTTTTCGCTGAATTAGCCCGTTGGCGTTCCATGTTATTATCCTCAGAGTAG
Source organism: Icerya purchasi (assembly GCA_039619475.1). Classification (NCBI taxonomy): domain Eukaryota; kingdom Metazoa; phylum Arthropoda; class Insecta; order Hemiptera; family Monophlebidae; genus Icerya; species Icerya purchasi. Next base: position 541,505,060 of record CM077115.1, read on the forward strand.
TAATCATTTCTGATTCTTTTGCACTTTGGGTGCAGGATGTGACGGAACGTTTTCCAGTCTATCCAGTCTAGCAATGATTTTAATTAACGTTTGATTTAATGAATCTAAGACACACGGTAAGTCAGACTTATTCTTTTGATTTAATGCAATATGCATGGAAAGTGTACCAGTGGTTGCTTGGGCATATGTAACGTCCTTTGTCACTTCAGTCGCTGGTTTCTGCTGAATCCTTTGAACTGCCGATGTTTTCTTGGGATATGCTTTGTCAACCGCTTTTTTGTAAGCCGCGCATCCCTTCCAATTTGCAGTATCACCTTCACCACAGTTAGCACACTGCGCTTTAGATGTTATCGGTTTTGGGCAATTTTTAGTTTTGTGGTTTCCACTACATTTTACACACACGGCAGCTTTAAAGCAGTAATTTTTTGTATGCCAGAAAGCTTGGCAATTTTTACATTTAGGTATATCATTTTTTTGTCGTGGCGGTTCAAATTTAATTACTTGATGACACAACAGTTTCATGTCGTATATCTCTTTATTATTATCACTTGGTTTTAAGTCTAAGAAAAACAGCGGTAGATTTATGTAGGTCCATTCAGTGTTTTTGTTTCCTTCATCAATTTTCTTCCTTATTTGTATGTTTGTTATTTTTAACACTTCGTGACCTTCCTCGAGTAGCTTTTGTTTAATCATTTGTTGATCTGCGTCGTAGTACATCCCTAGAAGGACTACTCGAAAGGGTTTCTCGTTTTTTAATTGATGTCGATGATATTCGACTTTATTTTGATTTAGTATATTTATAGTTTTCCGGCATCATATAGATGGGTTTTATTTTAGTTTCCTTTTCTTTTCAATTTTGCTTTTATGGTAATATTCTGTAACTAACAAAAACCCTATTCATATAGTTCTTCCGAATAAAATTAGTAAAATATAGCGAAATAAATTTATTCACCTATTCTTGACTGAAAAATAAAATCAAAGAAATAGTAGTAAAGATAAATGCCGTGATATTATGGCTGAAGAAATATTTTCAATTAAAGGAGAGGAAATCGGATGAGAGGAGTTAGGAGTGACCAACGAGGCAGGATTATCCTTAGCAGGATTTGAGAGAATATTAGACGGAGCGAGAGTAGATTTTTTGAAAGCCCATCCATTAGAAGGAGATGGGATACGGTTAGATGGAAGAGAATGGAACTGTGGAGAGGGTTTATAAGGCGCTTTGGAGTTACAGATTTTATGGAGGGTAGGAGATTTAGGACGTAGGAAAGAATTAGAGAGGAAGGAAGAAGTGATGAAAGATAGTTAGAATTATTAGGAGAAGAGCTGGACGTTGAGGCTCGGTCGGCATATGAAAAAGCACGAGAAGTTAAATTGTTGTTTTTAAAATGAGGCGCCTCCTGGAATGAAATATTCTCAAAGACCATAATACCATCAAATGAGTGAAACGAACAGCCTAAAACAAACTTGTACGAAACGTGTACAATTATTAATCATTGAAAATTAATATACGTAAATATTTACAACATATGTATATATATATATATATATATATAAACTCGCCCATTTTGGCCTCGCAAGGTGCTGTGCCCCTTGACCCCTCTTGCTTTCATTTCTGTCTCTTTCTATTCTATACTTTGTATAAAATGATCAAAATTTACAACGTAATCCTTACTGACATCAACACAAAAAGAAAAACAAAACATAATCACAAAAATCCTATCCTAACATTTAACTTTCATTATATAAAATTAAGATATTGTTTCATTACATTTTTCGTTACATATTTCGTTACATAAAATCGTGACATTTTTTAAATAACAATAACAAAAATGCTATAAAATATAACAAACATTACATAAAATTGGGACATTCTGCGTTACATAAAATTGGGACATTTTTTTGAATGATAGTAGCCTAAGAATTACGTTGTAATTAATATATTTATATTTATGATAATGAAAGTCCTGTAACGGAAAAAGGGCTTAATTTGTAACTTCTTTCTGTTATGCTTGTAAAATATTTATTTCATTTTTCGAGAAAAAGGTATGTATATATATATGTACATACGATACATATCGATATAAATGATAACTGAACAGGATGAACAAGCATTTAGGGTGTACAAATTTGGTTATATTTTGGAGAACGTTAATTTATTTTTTTGTTACAAAATTTTTCGACATATTTCGGTTATATACTTTAGTGCATATTTCAATTACGCTTTTTCTCTTGCTAATATTTGTTATGAAATTAATATTTTTGGGAAAAATTTAATAAGAAGATAAATACTTAGTAAGTTGACTCTATCCGAAAATTCTGAACGAAGCAATGTGATTTATTAACGTCGTGTATAAAGTATGAAATAGAAATGACACATTTGAATAGCAAATGTTTCTGTTTGGAGCAGTCACTTCTTCCGCGATATTTTACTGATTTATATTCCAGTAAATGATTAACGGTAAATATATAAGTATATATTTTTTTTCATTCTCCCAAATTCCAATAAATGGATGGGGTAAGTATATTTTATATTATAATGTATATAAAAGGGCAATGTACTAGGATAGTTCCTTGTCAAGTATGCTTAAGTTAAGGGGTGAAAGAGGGGATGAAAAACATAGTCTCCTCAGTCACTAAGTGTGTATGTAATAGTGAGTATGTCAAGTATATATATATAAACAAAACAAAGAACAATTTTATGATACTTTAAAAAAGAAAAAAAAAATACATGGAAGTAGAGTTAATATAGGTATAAATAAATACATATATTTCTATATCTAAATATATACACAATCGTTAATCATACACAACCTGCTGATACTTTAATTTAACCAGGAGGTACATGGGAAGTAAGGAACACGCTCCTTGATTAGGGTTAACGTTTGAATTTAACGTGAATGGAGTGAAAATTTAAAGATTATGTACAACAGCTGAACTTTCTGATCATAGCAGACTCCATATATAGCAAAATGTTATGTGAATTAGCTTTAGTGATAATAATAGACTGATTGGGTTTTATATCATTTCAATTGTTTTGTATGGGAAATCGATTCTTTAGCAATGAGAGCAAGCCTTTTAACCTTGTCTACTATTCCCTGCTCGCCAAACAAAAATAAATTGACATTTGGGAACACAAAAATAGAGACCAAAAGATCACATTAATGAGGTTTTCCAGGTAGTTGCAAACAACTTCAATAATTTTCAAATCATAATGCTTATGAACAGGAAATTGAATATACAAGTCGTCGGCATAAGAAATTAGTTCATAATGTAGATAAATTAATGAGCTGAACTCATCCATCGTATGATGTACATGGGAATATAATATATTCCAGAGTGTGAGTCCAAGAACAGAACCCTGCGGGACACCACAGAGCCCCCTAAGCACAGGGTAGCATATCTACTTTTGAAATAACTGATGATAGTATTGATTATGTATGAATTGATTTTGTATTTTTTTAATATGTCAATAATAGCAGATCATCTGCAACTGTCAAATGCTTCCTTAATATCAAAGGAAATGACAACTTCAGAATGGCCGCATTGACGACGAGAGTTCTTAATTTCGGAAATAAACTTAAAGAGGACACCCTCAGTCGAAAGTCCCCTCCGAAAGCCAAATTGGTTCCGGTGAAAAATATTCCGAGGTATGCTGAAGCGGTAGCAAATCAAGATAGTGCTGATAATTCTAATATCAATACTAATGTTGAACTTACAGTAGGTGTAAATTATAGCAGGAATTACAACACTGTATATACAAAAGTAGATAGATACCACTTGACTAGAACTAATACCATAAACCAGGCCCGTGCCTAGAATTTGGGAAGGGGAGTTGAAAATTTTCTTCGCATATTTATTTTATAACTAACAATATACATTTTTCACTAATATTAATAATTTCCATCATTCTGATTTATATGTATTAATAATTTACATAAATGAATTACCCCCCGTATATGAATATTAATAAAAATTACCTATATTATATTGATCATACTCGTAATAAAAAGTTTCTCCTTAAGATATTAATGATCTACCCCTAAAAATATGAAGCATATTTTTTCATTTTTCTTTTTTAATGTATAAGAACACCCTAAAAAATCATCAATATTTATTTTAAATTTGTGATTTTTTTCAGATTTTTGTGTATTTTTATAATAACTATTTCAGCTCTCATGGGGGGAGGGGGGTTTAACCCCCACCGTGGACACGGCCTTGTCATAAACGAAATATTATGTTACACATTAGTGTGTCAGTTCAGCGAATACGATGGATTGCCAGTTACGAGCAAAGCAGGACGGAAATGTTTTTCCAGTATTCATGACTCAGTTATGGCAAATCCGATTTTAAGCTTCACTAATATGTAAATTTATGAAACATCGTAGAAATATAAAAGTTAAAACCGAAAAAGCTATTGTTTCACGTACTTCGTATGAACTAATTACGAGTGCTTATTCGAAATTAAAGTGAATAGTATGAATTTTTCTTGCTTACGTGCCAATGTAGCCCATTTAAAACGGGCTATTTCAGATATCCGAGAGATTATACAAGAAACGAAAACTAACCGCAATGCAGAAACAATCGATTAGAGGAAGCGGGGAAGGAATAAATGATCAGGAAGTGCAACAAGAATACATAACTGTTACGAAAACTTAAAAATAAGGGGATAGACGAAGAAGAATACGAAAACGAAAAAATAATAACACAACTATAATAGAACTGATCGAGATCGCACATCGAGGAACGAAAATGATCTACAAATTCTTGACAGAACTGGTCTCCTAAACCGTTAACTAAAGTATAAGGATAAAAATAATTTAAAAAATTTGAGCGCAAAAGCTATGTAAAACTGACAGAGGTACACATGAAAGATAAAATTGGCTAAATGCCAAAAAAAAAAATAAAAATATGGTTGCACTTTATTATGCCGTTAGTGCAATATTGCAAAAATTACGGATGCATTACGAGATGGCTTTTTTGATTAATTATTTAGTATTCTTATTTTTTAAAAAAAAAATCTTTGAATGAGCTCGCATACACATTGTTGTTTTTCCTTTAAATTAAATGAAAATATTTTAAACGTAGATAAATCCGTAACACCTGTTTGTTCAAAATTTATAAATGTAAAATGTTCCGCTTTACTCGTATTTTTCATCTAACCGTGGACGAAAACGTTTTAAGAGGTTGTTCTCGTAAACAAGATTTAGTGCAGCAAATCCAAAAATTCTTCGGAACATTTCATTAAAACGAAGCTTACTGCATAGGTCAGCGGAATTGTTGGACAGAGTTATTAATAAGCCATTTAGCGATGAACGGGCCGAACCTTTCCACGTTCGTTTCGCGTTGTCTAATACGTCCGAAGTATGTAATTAAATTTTCCACTTATTTACCTTTCCGAGTTACGCGTCGTTGCAGGTAGCACGCGAGTGGACGCACGCGGTCCCGTTCGGATTTTACCAACTTCCGTTGAAGACGTGAGTGAACGCATTTCGTCGCAAGCTGACCCCTCCTCCCCGTCACCGCTGCAACTAAATCAACATTGCCGATAAAAAGGTAACTGGCGCACCGAGAAAGAATTCTGCTCATTGTTTACCATTTTTTTTTTTCTCTCTTCGTTTCTTCGTTTATTTTTTCCGTCCAATTTCGTCTTTCCAACCGAACACGTATTTCTGCGTATTTTCCATTTCCGTTCTACTGCCTACATTCTCCACCCTCCGGTGTCGCGCGGCATCTCTTTCCAATTTTTCCTCTTCGGCGCATTAACGCGCTAGGAAAACCGGGAAAATGGATGAGTGGAAAAAAGTTGAGAGTGCAACAGTTGGTCGCCTGCAGTTGCCGACCAGTCTAAATGAGTTTTTCTTTCACTTTTTTCCATCAGCCGAAGTAATTGAAATGGGCATTAGTGTGCCGAAACACACAGCATCGAATGACAGCGCGGCCGTGCAATCGCACCTTCGCCGCGTTCCCGCCTGTCAAATTATCGTTAATCGCCGGCCCGCAAAAATCCTTTATGCCTCTCTATACCACAGCTGATAATAATAATCGTCAGTGATATTTCCCGCGTTTTCGGTTGCCAGTTGTCGATGCTTGCCGATAACGGCGAAAAATTGCAACTAGAGGGTGCCCCGCCGGCAGTTTAAATAATAGCGGGAAATTCGCCGCGAAATATGGTGTGTGTATCAGAGGGCAGCGCTGTTGGAAATGTTGCTCAAGCGTCAATTTGAGAAGTTACCTGTGTCGTTATTTACGATTCTCGTTAAATTGCACGGTATTTTATTCGGTGAAATAGTGTTCGAAGGGGTCAACGTCAGGCCCGGGCGACAGGCCGGTTGGTTCATTCACTTGTCGTATCTACTGAAAATGTAGCAGACCCCGCTCCAGCGGGAAAATGCTCAAGAAAAAGAAGAGTGTTCGAAGGGACCAAGGCAAATTTCTGTCGCAAATATCTGGACGACGCGAACAAGTTTTAAAACCTGAGAAATATGATCAAGGTGGTGAAAAAAGGTATAACCAGATTTAGGCGGAGGCCACAACGGTTAAAAAAAAAACCGTTCTAGGGTACACGCGAAATCTTCGAGTAAATAATTGCCCAGCTTGTAATCGGAAGCCAAGCGATGACCGCTGGGGGGTAATCTGATTATCGAGACACCCAACAAACGGAAAACGTTAATATATGTAGTAAAAATGACAACGTGTTTCGAAGACAATTTTTTTTTTTTTTTGAAAAATATGTATTTATTATTTTTTACATACGAAACTTTCGTTAAGCTGAAACGAATGTCGACGAGTTATCTCCTATTGAATACTTTACCATCTTAAATTAACACATTTACATAATCGAGTATAATATTTACTAATCTTAATCTATCTTTTTACTTATCAATACTTAATAATCTATTTCTATCTTCTATATTCAATGGTTTTTTTTCTTTAGTTTTTTTTTTTCTTGCGCCTTGTCGTTTTATTTTATGTTTATTATTTTTTTTATATTTTCTTCTTCCTGAAGCCATTCCTTTATTTTCCTTTTTCTTTCCCCTATTTTTTACTTCTTTATTATTTCTTTTTGGGTATTTTATTCAACATCTCAGTTGTTATAATATATTTGTCCGTTTGCTAATCTATGTTCTTGCTAACGATAATTAGTTCGCAAATTTTTCCCTCAACTCGTATTCTGTGTTTATTCTTTCCTCCAATTCAATTTTCTTTTCTGTTGATATATGATATTGATATGTGATATTGATATGTGATATTGATATGTGATATTGATATGTGATATTGATATGTGAATTCACATATCTTCAGTAATTGTTACATTCCTCTTATGCTCATTACGTTTTCTTTTTTAATTATTTCACTATCAGTTTTTCCCCTTAAGGATTTCCTACTAATTTCAATCATTTTTTAATTTGCAGTTTATTTATTTTCCCTGAGTATACCTTTCTTCATCATTATGCCTGAATTCCATATCTGATCCGCGACTCTACACTAGCGCATAATAAACTAATTTTAATGTTTCATTTGTTGCATATTTCTTTAATGTATATGAAGCTGGTAAAACTGCTCTTATTTTCTTTGCAGTGTATTCCCCATATGTATGTCAATGTCCCATCTTAAGTGTTGGTCCATCATAACTGTCCAAAAATGTTTATGCTGCGTTACTATGTCTAACTTTTGACAGTTTTTCATTTCGCATTCATTTCTTCGTCTCCCTAATCGAGTATGCAAATTCATTCAAGCGCATTATTATATTTAGACAATGCAAATCGGAGCTGTCCCTTTTCATATGTAGTAAGTCTTTTTTACATTTCTCCTTAGACTTTTATCATGCGCCCATTTACTTATTGTGATTAGATCTTTTTGCATTTTCATTTCTGCCTCTCTTTAACATCTCTTTATGTGACCTAACTATATTGTCATATATCATCCGCGTACGAGACTACCGTAACTTAATTCCCCTTATACAGAGATCATTTGTATATATATAATAAACAGTATTGGCGCTAAGTTGCTACCCTGCGGTACTCCTATATCCGTCTCCTATTTTTCACTTTGCACATTTAAGATATTTACGTATGTTTTCCTCTGTGTTACATAACTTTGAAACTATTTTTTAAAAAAAAAAGCTGTTTATTATTCCTATTTCCTCTAATGCATTTATGATTATTTTATGATCAACCGTTTCAAATGCTCTAGTAAGATCTATAAACGTTGCTCGATATAATCACGGTGAATATACACAATGGAGCAGCAGTGTCTCCGGAATGTATCGGCGTTATTATTCATTAATATATTAATATGTTTTCTAGTCGATTTATCGCTTATACGATTACATTAATTTGAAAATGTGTTTATAAAAATCATTTTATAAATCTTATAAAAGTGAATAAAACTACCAGCGTTTCTTAATTTTTCCCCCACCCTATACCGGAGGACCGTCTACGCAACCCTCAACTTTTGCTTATTTTCTCCCGAGCCGGTAAAAGTTCATAATAGGTACAAACTAAATAGAGGGACAGTTCGGATATTTCATTTGCGAGTTGGGTCAAGAAACGCAATTATTCGCTTTTACCGAAAAAATCTTTAAATTAGTAACCGCATCGCTCTTATTAATCTAATTGAATATACACTGTTTTTGTACATTTAATTTATCGATAGGAAATAAAGTAGTAACAAAATTAAATATAACAGATACCGGCTGCTGAAGAACGTTTTGTTAAAAATTTATAATTTACGTGATAATAAATTCGAAACATCCCTATTTCGAATATCATCGCGATATATTTTTCCCGAAGCGTTCCCCTGTAAATGTATATAAATGCCTTGAAATGTTTGCGTCGCTATCGCTTTCTTTATATTTTTAAAACTCAGAAAGTTCCCAGCCACTATTTATTATCAGACATATTCAAATTTGGATGTCGTTTTCCCGAAAAAGCAAAAAAAAAAACAAAAAAACACGCAATGACAAAAATAAAAATCTCCGCGATGAAGTAATTTGTAACGATCCTATTTCGAGTTAATTTAGCTTCTATAGGTTATCGTCTCGTTTTATTTTTAGCTTCTACCAGAGGAAGACAATTGCCAAGTGTTGTTAACTACACGCATATATATATATATATATATATATACTGTTGTTGTATATTGTCGCAAATCTTACACCGATTTGTTACAACTTTTACGATGTTTTTTTTTTTTTCTTCTCTTTTTTTATAACTTCAACGATGAGTAAAAAATAATAATGTTAACGTAACGCTTAATTTAAACGATGTGATCTCTGATCTGTAGACTTACTTCGAATAAAGATTCTTCGAGCAGATCCCGCGTGGACCTCCCTCCCAGAGTATTCATGTAATTACTTATTACGGTTTAGTTTTATATTCTATTTTACGGCATCTTTCATCAATTATTTAAGTCATTTTCTGTATTATTCCACGCTTTTTCTACATCGTAATAGTCTGCATTGAACAATTAGATTATTTCTAATTTATTCCGCTTGGCATTAAATTCTAGTTTACGAGACCGTATTTTTTGAATAGCTAACGTAAATCATTTTGTTAATTTCTTTTTTTTTTTTTTTTTTTTTCAATGTATATTATTATATATTCTTGTTTATCTATTATTAATTTCCCCATTTTTCGTACTTTACCCTCAAATAGGTGAATGTTTTTTTCTAGAAATCGGTGTATGCCACACACGTACACACACACATTGGAAACATGTGTTATTTGCTTTTTCAATTATTTAAACTGTCTTATGGCATATTCTTTTTTTTTTTTTTTTTTTTTTCAAGTCCTGCACATTTTACCGCAAAATCGCCCCAAAGGCATAAAGTGAAATAAGCGAACTGGTTTTTCTTTGTAATTTTTACAGACTACGTTTGAACGTATAAATCATGTGAAGTGCAGCGATTGAGTCGGTTCGATTTATCAACCTTTTTTATCTTGACGCGCGTGACACGATTTCGTGACGTACTAAGTCATCGCAAAAGCTAAAAAGCACACGCTTCCATTTCACTTTTCTGCATTCATTACGTTTTTCACCTTTTGCAATTAAGACGAGACAACTTAAATTAATTCCGCTAAAATATCGAAATTCCTGCGAAAGTATTTTTTAATAATATATAGTATATTTTTAAACAGTTCGACATGAATGTGTTCGAAAGTAGTCGTGGTATTTTTTAAACTTTAACTTTTTTATTTCAGAGTTTACACTTCCATTTTTATTTATTTAATAAATTATATTACTCGAAGCACAGAAATATTACAAGGGCAGCCAAATCGATACAACAAGAAAGAAACCAGAGTGAGGTATTTTGTGATGTAAGATCATCGTGACTGTTTGAATTTGTAGAAGAAAGTGGATTCCGTTTAACCTAAGTTTCTGTTAGCCCCGTTTTTTCTCTCCCCCCCCCCCCCCCCCCCGGAAAAAGCTATTAGAAATCTGAATCTCACTGGATTTTCTGTCGCTGAGACGGTTTCTATCGGTCATTGTTTTCCCAGTGGTTCGTGATGATGCAGTTTTCCTTTTTTTTTTTTTTTTAGGAAAAAAGAAAAACAAAGTAAATTCATTTAGTTGCCTTAGTTTTAACGCTTAAAAATCTTATCCTTATTAATATTTTCGATCGCGATTTTATTAGTTTATTACAAATAAAAGTTCTTTCTTCTTGAATTCATTGTCCCCAAAAAGATTGGTCTTATTCACAACAAGGGGGGGATTCTTCACTATAATTCGCTCTCATTACAGCGGTATTTTATGTTTTTAAATATAAAATGAATATAGAAAATCTCACAAGCTTCTCTGTCTTATCATTTGTAATATCTGCGTCCGTAATATCGTCCTGTCTTTAGACTTTATTTTTTACTCGTGATACGCCGTTTATATTCCACACATCACGTATAATTTTCCGATGACTTCAGCGCAAATCCTTTTACTATTCTTATCTTCATTATATCATTCACCAAATCGTCTTAAGTTGTCTTCATTTTACAACCGTTCTATATTGTTCCTGCCTTTCTGGGTTCTCCTTTTGTTACTTTAGCAGCCGCCTCGCTGTTCACGATAGAATAAATGATTTACGTACAGTTCTGCCCTGAAAAATCCCCAGATCTTTTTAGAGTCTTCCCGTTTTTTTTTTTTCTTTTTTTTTTTTTTAAATGGGTTCGTCAAAATAGACATTGTCCTAAGGAGTGGAAAAAGAATGAGACGTAGAATCAGATGTTACACGAGGATAATAAAAAAGACTCAAGTACCCGAAATAATCGAAACTGATGGCAGCAAAGAGAGAACAAACGATGCACAACAAGAAGTTGGAAGACCAATTAACAGACGCGAAAAGTAGAAAGAGGAACGTTCGGAAGCGATACAGGTGCACTCAAATAAAATGTGATCAGCGAGAGAGGGAGCTAGAGAGAAGCTAAAAAAAAAGGATGCAGGAAACAAACTGTGTTCAAAGCATAAACGATAGATTGTAGAGTTGAACGTCGCATGGACAGAGAGAACTGAAGAACCAGGAATAAGACATTATTAGACTGGATAAAGAGATAAAAAGATTCCAGATTTGAGAATTAGAAGGAATACGAGTTCAAGCATAGTTTAGCAGCTGCGTAGAAGAGATTATTAATTATTGTGCGATGAAAATACACTGAAAAATCTACCGGTAGAAGAGAATGAACAAGCTAGTATATCGGCTGAGTCGCGTTATCTTCGATTCGAGTGTGTCCAGGAATCCAAAATAGGTTAATTTCGGTAGAGTGAAAAGATGTTGTGGATGAGAGAGCGTATAAAAAGGATCACATAATCAGCAGAAGGAGAAGGAAAGGGGTGTAAGTTAATACAAAGACAGTACAGTGTTATTACCGAAATCCAACATATTGGGAGACAACGTGTTAGACTGAAAGGAATAAGAAGAAGAATACTGGTAAAAACGAATCATTGTGACTGGGTCTTCTTATTCTATCAACCAACCTAATTAAAGGAGTCAAGGGACACCGAAGGAACGTTAAGTGTAAAATGAAAATATACGATAAAGGCTTTCACCGTTCAAATAAACCGCTGCATGTGGGCCATCGCATGCTATCAACTAACACAGTCAAAAACACCAAGCAACGCTGACGAAGGCGTCGTATAAAAACATTAATGAGAACCTATGATGGTTGTGTTGTAACTGAGAGGAATTATAGCATAGTTAATGATACGGAAATAGGGTTGAAAGTTGTATCTTTTAAAAGGAATAATTTGAGAAGGAAGAAAGGCAACATACGTGGTTAACTATGTCTAAGATTGTAAGACTTGACATGTGGTTAAAACTTTATCTTCTAAATTAGGAGAATGTCGAATTCGCTGAGAGCGGATAAAAGTGCGGACATTTTTTTTTTGTTTTTTTTTTTTTTTCGGCTTTAAGCTCCAATTCCACCCATCGTCTGTTTCTTTCACTTATTAATCTCAATCGTATCTTATACTATTAACTATACCAATGTGTCCTACTTCTTCTTACAAAATCATAGATTCCGTGATATGTAATCAGTAGTGAAAGGATATAATTCATATTATACGGACACGGGATATTCAGTAATAATAATGCTTGATGGAGATCAGAAGTGTACGAAGTAAAATGTAAAATAAGTCCTTGAGAATACTATCCTTTCTGATAACTTGGTGCTCCTTAATGATCTTTCCCCAACCTATTTTAGGAATGCTTTTGTCTCCAGTTCTCTTGATCTAACTCTTTCTTCCCCTTCAATTGGTCTTAACTTTACCTGGAGAACCCTTTCGGGTTCTTTCGACAGTGACCATGTTCCCATAATAATTACTACTGATATTTTTCCTTCTCCAACTTATCCCAGGCATCTCCATTCTCCTCGATGGAATCTCAGCAAAACTAATTGGACTCTTTTCCGCTCTTCTGTTGATTCATCACTTCCTGATCCACAGATTAATTGTGATCCCATTTCTCTCTATAATTTCTTTTCCCATTCTATCAGGTCTGCTCTTTCTCTATCTTCTCCCCCTCGTCGTTCTCCTGCATCCACTCATCGTTGTGCGGCCTCATCTCTTTGGTGGAATGAGGAGTGTAACGTTGCATTTAACCATTGTCGTTCGACCTTCAGATCCTATCGCTCTAATCCTACAACCCAAAACTTTCTGGCTCATAAACAAGCCAACGCCAGGGCTTAAAGCCGTGAAAAAGGCCTCTTGGAAAAAATTCTGTTCTTCCTTTTCTAGAAATACCTCTCTCTCACATATTTGGAGGTTAGCTAGAGCTTTTAAATCTCCATCCTCTGAACGTCCTTCTCTTTCTAATGTATCTGAGGATAGCCTAATATCCTTCATTGATTCTGTCGCTCTTGCCTACGTTCCTTCCTTTGACGAACTGTATTCCAACACCTCTCCGCAAATCTCGTCCCCTCCTTCTCACTTCCTCACTTCGGCTTTCAATCTTAATGAATTATTAGCTGTTTTATCTAAATCTTCCAGCCCTACTCCAGGCCTTGATGGTATACCTTATCTTGCTCTTAAAAATCTGTCTGAACTATCCCTTAACTTTCTTCTCAGTCTTTTCAATTCTTTCCTTTCCACGGGTTAAATCCCCCCCCCCCTCTTGAAATTCTTTCATTATTGTCCCTATTCCTAAGAAAAGTTCTTCCTTACGCCCCATCTCCTTGGCATCCTGCATCAGAAAATTGTTTGAGGGTATGCTAAACAAGCGTCTCGTCTGGTGGTTGGAACACCATAATGTGCTTCCTAACAATATGTTCGGCTTTCGGCCTGGTATCGGCCTTCCTGATTGTATCAGTCTTTTTGTGTCTCATTTATATAAGTCCTTTATCCAAAAACATTATACTCTGGCTTCCTTCATAGATGTTTCATGTGCTTTCGACAATGTTCATCTCCCAACTTTAAGAGATAAAATGACAGCAATTAACATTCCAGTGAATTTCACTTCCCTTGTTATTAAGCTCATGTCCAATCGTTCTATCCACCTCTCTCCTCCATTATTTGACACTTCTAGAAAGGTTTTCTGCGGTCTTCCTCAAGGTTCCTCCCTCAGTCCTACTCTTTTTAACATTTATACTGCTAGTATCGCTTCCCTTCCTTTAAATTCCCACTCTTTATTCTTTGCCGATGATATTTTGCTTTTTTCCTCTTCCCACGATATTGACGCAGCTAATGATGCTCTCAAATCGTCCCTCAATTTCCTTGAAAGTGCTCTTGCCTCAATTAACCTTTCGATTTCTCCTTCTAAGTCCTCCTGCGTTGTATTTACCCTTCGCCCTTATAACCCTGCTTCTGTTAATTTATCCTTAAATAGCACAGCTATTGCTCGTGTTAATTGCTTTCGTTATCTCGGTATCTTTCTCGATAGTCGTTTGACTTTTTCCGAACATATTAAATATCTTTCCTCCTCCTCTACTAAACGGTTGAACCTGCTGAAGGCCCTGTCTCCGACTAAATGGGGTGGTGACCCTTTCATTCTTATTCTTCTTTATAAATCCATCGTCCGCTCCAAGCTTGATTACTGTTCGTTCATTTATGCCTGCGCTTCCAAATCCCGTCTCTCTAAACTTGATGTGATCCAAAATTCTTGTCTTAGACTCTGTCTCGGTGCTCTTAAATCCTCTCCTATTCCAGCATTGCTTGCTGAATCGAATGTTCCTCCCCTGTCTATTCGCAGATCTTATTTGGGCTATCGCTTCCTTGCTAAACGTCTTTCTCGCTCATCTTCTTCTCTTATTTTTTCCTACCTTTCAATTTCTCGGAATTGGCGCTTTGTGCCTAGGAAAATTCCTATCCTGTCCCTTATTTCTCTCCGTCTTAGTTCATTTTGGCCGTATACAATTTCCTTTAATAGTCTGCCTTATTTTTCCTTTAACTTCAGCGATCTCTGCCATCCTCCCAGAGTATTTATTTCGCCTACACTTGCAAAATCTCTCCCTCCAGCTGTAATTAAACAGGAATTCCACAGTATTGTCAATTCTCTCTTCCCTTCTCATGTTACCATTTTCACTGATGGTTCTAAGGGGCCTGATGGGGTTGGTGCTTCTTTTATTCTTCCAGACTATAACTTCTCTGAATCCTTCTGTCTTCCTTCTTTCTGTTCCATATTTACAGCCGAGCTAATGGCTATTTTACGTTCCATTATTTTTATCTCCTCCAATCGTCTTTCTTCCCAGTTTCTGATCATATCCGACTCCATGAGTGCTCTTCAAGCCATCTCTTCTCCTCTTCCTAATCATTCCTGTGATTTTTCTATTCTCCGCATACGTTCTCTCATTTGGACTCTCTCTTCTCTCCATGGAATCCATGTTGACTTGCTGTGGGTTCCTGGTCATTCTGGCATCTCAGGTAATGAGAAGGCTGATTCTTTGGCTCGGGTTGCTGCTTCTTCTTCTAACATTCTTCTTCAAAAAAATCTCATCCTCTAATCTCTTGCCTTTGTGTAAACATTTCCATCTCAGATTTTGGTCGAATATGTACCCTTCCTCCTTTTCTAATTGTCGCTCCTTTTATCTGTCAGTTCAGCCTAATCTTCCTTCAAATCCTTGGTTCCTTCTGTTTCCTTCACTTCCTCGCTCTGTTGTTGTCTCCATTGTGCGTTTGCGCTTAAACCATTCCTTGCTACCTTCCTCACGCTTTCGCCTCTCGTTGACCTCTTCCCCATGTTGTCCTCTCCATTCAAACGATGCGGTTGTTTGTGACACCGATCACGTGTTCTTTGAGTGCTCTGCTCTTTCGGTGGAGCGCTCGGCTCTATATTCCCACTTGCTTGGGCTGGGGCTTCCTGCTCCTTTTTGTGCTCGTTATATCCTGTCTTTTCCTTCTACACTTATTATCCCCTCCATTGTTTCCTTCTTATTAGTGATAGCTGATCGCCTCACTGTATAACTTTCGTTTTCCCTTAATTGTTTCTGGGTAAAGGTCCTCGGTTGACGAGCCCAATTAAAAAAAAAAAAAAAGTAAAATAAGAACATTCTAAGAACATGTGATCCGCATCTTTATCTACGTCCCTCGGATGAGTACAGAACGGGGAATTAATTCACACCGGATTTTATATCGAAAAGCAGGCAGCATATTTGTCCCAGTGCGTAATTCTACAGATTGTTACATAGAAATTTTTCGTATAGATGTTCGAGTATGACAACCGAGAATAGCCGGTGGTTTGGCAGGGATATTTCTTTGAATCTTTTTTGCTAGCATATGTGTTGTAACACAAAGCCTATCAATAATATTCTTTATGCACAGAAGTTAGGGCATTTGGAACAGAGAGAGCTGAAGAGTTATCTAGGGGGAAACGTTATTAACATTCGCAGGTGATTCGGTATTCGCAATTTTAGATGAGATGGTTAAGGGAAATGAGGGAAGTTTAGGAGCGTCGTAACGGTAACCTTTTACGGCAGCACTATTAGATTAGGATAATAATTGTTGAGGAGATTTTGAGATTTTGAGTTTTTGAGTTTAATGATTTTGGACTAGAATTGTAATGTAAAAGGAGGAAGAACGGTTGGAATAGTTTTGTTGCTTTTTTCTTCGAAGTGATGAAAGATGCATTTGGAAGGGTAGGGAATTTGGTCGGGTTGAAATGTCGGCAAGAGAACAGTGTCTCCATTGGCTGATTTCGTTTGCTTCGGAAAAGGAAAAATATTTTGCAAACTCATGATTTTATGGCTTGGTCTGTATAAATTTCACAATTAGGATCTAGCGCCGTGTAGTTTCTACCACAAAGAACACAATCGTAACCGGCCGTACCGTTTTGCTGGATAATAGTGCACACGGAAGAGAAATGAGTACCAGCGCATTAGGAGCAACATTATCGGTTGAATCTTTACACTATAAGAATCGTAAAAATAAATGAATGGAGGAAGAACAGTGCCCAGAAATTTAATTTGGACAACGGGAATATGAATGAATTGTCCGAGGTACCTTTTTTGCATTCTTTGAATACTGGAGATCGGTACCTCGAATGAACAATTTGAACGAAGTGTATAGATAAATCAAAAAGAATGTCTCGGATTATACCGAAACGAAAAAGTAGAGATTGAGTGATAAATGCTCGAATCTTAAGATTTTTATGTGTCATACCAGTGTGTGTTAGCTTTTAAAGTTTTTCTCGATTCAAAATCAATTTCTCGGTTAAAACCTGATTTCGCTGCTCTTAAACCAACACATCGAGAATAGTGGATTTCCTTAACAGTTAGGACGGCGTCTTTCTTTGGTTTTTCTGAAATATCTGCAACATTTTTCCACGAATTAATTGGAAAATTCATTGGTGGCGGTTTCGTGTTTTTTAATCGTTAGGGAGTAGTACGATCTTTAGACAACTGTTGAGAAAAAAAAAAATTAGGCAAGATAATAACCAGAAATTCCAGTGTTGGCAAATAATTGCAAATTAGATTTTAATCGGCATCCTCGAGTGATGAATTTTCAATGGGATAACCAGCACTTTTTTCTCTTCGTTATTAAATGAGGTTAATTATTTTGACTGTGCTACTTGTCTCTTGTCTAGATCGTTAAATGTCGCAAACGTCGTCTGGGAAACGAATATATTTTTACCTATATCATACGGGTAAAATTGATTATAGTGCTAAGAAATACAGTTTTCGTACAATTCTGAACACGTCAAATGTATTTTCCATTTTATATTACATATATATATGTATACGCAATACGACCGCGATACAAATTGGTTTAGTAGCGGGATTTGTAGAGTTGCACGAACACGCTTAACGTTGGTACACCATTTAGAAAGACGCTTCCTCGTACCGCGATTAACGTAATTAACGAACACTTTGCAGTTAGATAAAACCGTTCACATCATTAATTATAATTGCATCGCTACCGTTGAAATTATTAGCCAGCTAGTATACTTCGAACGTTCCTTCACAGGTAGTCAAATAAAAAATGATAGATTGTATCAAGAATTCATAAGATATGAAATCATTTTTTTTTATAAAAAGAAAGCTTACAAAAATGTACCGAAATTGTCAAAACAGCGGTTTTTGACTAATATAAATAATACATCATACAATAATGATAGATTAAATCATAAAAAATAGGAGTAAAATATTTTATAGATGAACAACAGTGTATAATTTATAGCGGTGTTAGGTATATTGAAATATTAAAAATTAAAAGATTTACACCAATAATAAAATCATTTCAAACAATTATAGCCGTTAAAACGATAAAAGCATAACAGCAGCCAATTGACATCAATAATAATAGCAGGAATTACTGCTTCAGAAATACAGCTTATTTTTAATTAAAAATAATATCAATATACGTATAAATTTAATCACTTGAAGGAATAAAATCAATAAAAATTTCGTATGCGAAAATAAGCAATTTAAATCAACTTTAAAAATGTACTTTTAACTAATATTACGGGGAACAATTTTAAAAGTATATAAATTATAACGGTTTAATGATAACTATTATCCAAGTTCAAATGTCTGATAGAACGATAATTAATTTACACCTTAATTTTATAATGCACAATCTGTTACCGGCCTTGGTCATAGCAGTTATAAAAGCTATTTTAGAAAAAAATTTGACATTGCAGAAACAGAAAATTATATTACTACGTGCAACTTCGCCGATCCTGTATGCCATATTTTTGCAATAATCTACATATGTAATTGTATAATGCGGAGAAATTAGCAAATAATACATTTAAACTATATTCAATAAGCTAGCTATCAAATAAATAAATAACAGAAAGTAGTATAACCTTCTATATTAAGGAGATTAATTCAATTTCATTTTAATCTATCTCATTATTATTATTATTATTATTATTATTACTGAGATCATTGCAATTATAAAAATCAGTGTATGAAACGGTGTAAATAGAATTTTTGGTGTCATTAAATGGAAAAAAAAAAAATTACATATTATAGATTTATTCCTTAATAATTATAGTCGTTCCTTAATATCGTATGACGATTTGCATGTTAACCTAGCGTCACTCTGATCATTCCATCTTTCCCGTTTAATATTTATAACAAGTACTTTAATATGTTTTTCAAAAATTTTTCGTTAACATTTTTTATTAAATTGTTTTACGATTTTGTTATGAGAGTGAAGAGAGTTGAAACATTTTGTACTCTGCTACTAAAGCAGTTCAATGCGTACAGTGGCGGACCTAGCAAAATTTCAAAATGTCACCCCACCAAATATAAAACTTAGCGTTCTTTCTATGCAATTGTTTATCCGTGGTTGTGCTGCTCTATATAGTTTACGTTCAGACGAAACGGAATATAATTTTTTTTTATATAAACAGTATCTAGGCATAACTGAATATGTCAACTTTTCAGATGAGAAATAATAACAACAAATATTTCGTTTGACAACTTTTATTTAAACATCGTTGAATTTTGACAGTTGTCTAAATCGACTGATCAATTGGCATTCTCAATTGTAGCAGTCATTGGGTAAAAAACGTTCATTTTAAATAATTCTTCAGGATCAATTATCTAGGGCTTCGTATTCAAATATCGGTTTCTATTTTCGGCATTGGACTGGCTTAAAAATCGGATCTACCTCAGCGTAGGATGCTGTTTCCCTAGCTGCTATTAGGGTAGATGAAAAAGTCCGGTACTGTTTCACAAATTCCATATACAGTTTTTCAGCAATTCCGAGCGTTTGGTAAATTTATAATTTCAGACTGTGGTGTAACCTTACTTACAATGTCTATTTGAAACAGTACGTCATATTTATTAGATGCTGCGACTGAATCATTTGTTTCTTCTTCGTGAAGATTTAGAAGAGCATCACGAACTAAATAGTAGTGATAGCGAACAGCAGCAAGACTACAAACTCTATCCTCCCACCGAGTTTCGCGAACTTCTTTCAGCGATGATCCTTCTATGTGCTTGGATATTACTTCCCATTGCTTTGAAAACAAATAGTCTTTGGAAAAATCCAAATAAAACAACTTATTAACAGATGTTTTGGTTGCATCTGCTATCACTAAATTTAGGCTGTGACAGCCACATGGATTAAAAATTGCTCGAGAATATTGGTTAAGATTTCTGGTTTGGACATCTTTGTTTACTCCTACTATGTTCGCACCATTATCGTATCCTTGACCTCGACAAACGTTCATGTCGAAATCAAACTCTTGTACAATTGTATCAAGAAAGAAGCCAGAGTGAGTCTTGCTCCAGAAGAATTACTTACCGGCTTGTAACGAAACACTTTCGTACTTTGATTGCTTCTTCATCAGCGTCGATAAAGCGAAATGTTAGTGATAACTGTTCAACGTGGCTTGCATCGGGAGTGTAGTCCAGTATGATGCAGAAGTAATTAGCTGATTTTACCATATTTAAAATATGGTATTTCGAACTTCACTTCCAAATAAGTCAATTAACACTCGTTTTGAATCCGTTTACCAAAATAGTGGACATTGGTCTTTTCATTTACAACACGGCGAACGTGTTCCATTATTACATTATATCAAATTTTCCTAGTAGTTGCACTAAGCCCAGGAAGTTGCTATTATTATTAGGAGCGTATAAAGTTTCAGATCCAGAGCTCCCTCTAAACGACAAATTATTGCCTGCTAAGAAAAATACTATGGACATCATTCTTCGAGGATAGCAACCCACCGAGAATTATCAACGATTCAAGACTTCCTCAACGTAGGCAATAAACCTGCAAAAATCTTTCCTCCGTGGACAGCGAAATTCCCCTCATTTGACTATTCGCTGCTGCCAAACAAGCACTCTCACTTCTTCATAGTCCATAAACTATTTTCTCTGCAAAAAAATAGATTATGTTACGCAGATGGCATAAGGGCAACAGACTTTTCTGGTTGCACAGTCTTAGTTGGTCAAAACGTTATTCTCCGCTCTGTCCACAGAATTGTATGACATCCTGCTACTTTTGGAACACAAGGTTAAATCAAAGCAACATACAATAACAATAGCCACGGACTCACTGGTAGAAAAACAGAACATCCAACAAAAATCGAACCATCCGATAGCTGATTCCATAAATGTAATCCTTTATAATTTACCACCGAGGGTAACCTTCCTGTGGGTTCCTGGTCACGCAAAGATACCAGAAAATCTCATGACCAATCATACCGCTAAAGAGGCATCAAAAATGCTTCCGGTTCCACGAATTCAGATTCCACCCGGTGATGTCAAGGAAGCGAGTAAAAACCTTTTTTGGGAAATTACGGCAGAAAAAACTACTATCTACTTGTTCCAGAATCTTTGAAATCAGCTAGCGTACAAGTCCGCAACACAGTGAGACATTTTCATGTTTTCCCTTAAAGGTGGGCTTTGTACAGCCATTCAGGCATCCGCCGACATTAGAATGTCGCTGTGCAACCTGTAAATGCCTTGTACATATTATACCGCAACGTATGCGCAAAAATATACAATTAACAACTAACTACCGCTAGTACAAGGGATCCTTATTTACATCATTATCGTTAGCGGTGATAATATTGAGGAAATGACTTTTGAAAAATACACAAACCTACGATCTTCACAGGTCTCTTTACAAGTCGTTATAGGTAACACTTTAACCTACTTCTGTTGAATGCCTACTCGCGTATGTGGGAAATCAGTCTCATTAAATGCTCTCTTATTAGTAATCAGTCGTATCTAAGTAAATACATGAAATTTTCCTAACGCTTTTCTGTGACGCTCCATTTCGTGACGCTTTTCGAGTTTATGTGCCAAAGTAAAGATATGAAAAAACGTCATTCTCTCCCACTGTGCAACGAAAAATTATTAAATGTAATAGTTTTACCTTTAAAACGAGACTAGTTCGGTTATTGCGCCGTTATTAGTTTAATCTTATAGAAAATCCGTCCAATGTTGATGTTTTGAGACAACAAAGGGATCACATTATTTTAGTGGAATTCACGGAGCGTTGACAGACCATTAACGGCCTAAACTACTGGAAACACTCATCAATTTAAGGAGAGAGATAAAAATTTAGAAAGCAATTTAACTAAATGTAGGTGAATACATCCTGTTTGTTAAAATGGTATAATAAAATAAACTTTAATAACAAACAATATAGATCAATAAATTAGATAAATACCTATTTAGAAACGTTTTCGGGCATAACCCATCATCAGCTAACACTAACTTAAAGGAAACTTAAAGTATGTTTTAAGTTTCCTTTAAGTTAGTGTTAGCTGATGATGGGTTATGCCCGAAAACGTTTCTAAATAGGTATTTATCTAATTTATTGATCTATATTGTTTGTTATTAAAGTTTATTTTATTATAGCAATTCAACTGTTGCATGACAATGCACGGCCATTCACAGCGAACATTACCCAAGAATTTACCTCCGAGTTGTCAATTGACTACAGTTCGGACCTTGCCCAAGTGATAACACTTTATTTTCTCAATTAAAACAAAATATATATATATATATATATATATCCGGCGGATGACGAATTGCTTAAAAATATAGAGTCACTGGACCGGACGGAAAATGTTATAGGGTAAGTGTTGAAAAGTTGGTGGTTCTTATATCAAAAACTTTGTAAAATGTTCAAGCAATAAAATGTAAGTTTTAAATTTAATTTTCGTTCATTATTACACCAACGCGACGGGTTTTGGAACCTTGCTTTCCGCGTGACCCTCGTAGACACAATGCATCAATTCGGATTCGATATTTATGGCGCGCCATTCTATTTCGTGACGCTCCATTTCGTAACGCTCAATTTCGTGACGCTCATTTTCGTAACGCTTTTCGAGTTTATGTGCCCAAGTAGAGACATAAAAATTTCAAAAATGGGCGGAATAACAAAATCCATCACACCTACATGTAGTTCGCGATTGGAAATTTCAGCTAGAAGGTCGAAAGAATCAAGTGGTGCTGTGCCGCCTATGTATCGACGATTCCATCTTCACACATGCATACATATATTTCAGAAGCTTGCTCCCCTATCACCATCACCTTCTAACTGAATGTCCAAAGATCCTTAACCTATGTTCTAGCTTCCCTCCGCAATGTCCCCCTTGTTCATTCCTCTTCCAGGGCCATCCGTCGCATTCCTTCTCGATATTTTCAAATTAGTAAACCTATTTTATAAAATATAATAAACTTGTAGGCCGCGCTCCTAGCCTGAATGCTGTACACAGCGCGGATGAAAAAAATAAAAAATCTTTTATTTTATTTTACAACGTTATTTGTACCAATCTTGATCGCTGAATATCACGATCGTCGAATCAAAATGTTTATTTTCTATAACTTTTTACATTGCAGAACTATTTGTTTATGGGATCTTTTAAAATATTTCCTTCATTTTTAGGTTTGATAACTGTAATTAAAATTTCTAAATAGTTTTTTTCCATGCGCTCTACCTTAACATTTAAGAAACTCGGTTATCTCTTTTCTTTCAATTGCTTTTATAAATGTGTTCCTACATTACCTTCCAGTTATTATTTGTTATTAAATTCTATATTTATTCTATTTTTTTTTTTTTTTTTTTTTTTTGCAATCATACCTGGATTACTTGATACGTCTTTTCATCGCTCATATTAAACGATAATTAATCTTTTGATTATTAGTAAAAATAATAAAATAATTTTATTTCATTCTTATCGAATATATATATAGGGTATCATCACTGAAAGAGATCAATTCCAGTCGCCATTTCGTGCCAGTTTAGTTATATACATATAATGGTAAAAAATCTTCTAGAAACTTAGAATAATGTAATAAATAAATGATTTACATGCAGCAAGTGTCAGCAATATATTAAGCAGATGAAGTACAGAATTTTGCAGAAAGTCAGCGTATCAATACTTTAATATCAGTCCAAAATTGTTTCACTTTAATAATTTTAGACAGAACATAATAGGACGAAAAATGGAAAACATTGAAGAAGTTTTCAAAGCCATTAATTGGCGTGCATGTGTTATTAGCTACAGTTGTGGTGACGTTAACGTTGATGCGTATAAAGCACATAATACATTCGATTTGAAAATGAAATAAAATTGAAAATTTCACTTATGGCGAAATTCAATTCAACAAGGTGGTAATAACATAGTATACTGCGTACATTTGTTTCTGCGTGAGATCCCTGGTTGACGAGCCCCAAAAAAAAAAAAACAAAACCTATAACATCACTAAAGACTACACACATCTGTTTTTTCAAATACCTATTTCACCCTTCAGCTTGTTTATAATATTTTACTAAAAAAACAGTGAGACTGTGTCTCACTGCAAATTCACCACTTGTGCGATGCCGATTAAAATCTAGCTAACGGCAATATATTTATATAGACAGATATAGAAATACATATATTTCACATCAGATCATTTAACCAGTTTCCTGCGAGCGGCGAGATAAATCTCAATACAGTAATTGCAAATTTCACTTAATAATTGTTACATAATCGAATTGGACGTGATAAATATTTCGATTTCCATTTCCTACGTAATTCTACCTCTTTTAAAACTAGTGGTAGTCAGTAATTATATTTTTATAAAAATCGCTAAACTGAAATTATTTTACAGTACGCTATTTGGCGTAGATCTAGCATGTCAGATAACGTTACAAAAGAGGAGCAGCGATTACACTGTTCTTTTTTCACACATTGCCCCGGGCAAAATAATGCCACACAGTCATTAATATATCTATAAATTACGTTCCCTCAGACGGGGTAGTCTTATTTCGATGTAGTAAATAAAATAAAGCGTTGAAAAAAACGAATGCTGTTTCAGTAATAATTTGGAAGACTAACTGCAAATGTTCAGATAGGATTGGTACAAATGATAACTTGCGCTTTTTGTTGAACTGGCCAAAAAAATGTTTTTGCCGAGTAGGCGTTTCTTTATTTCCTTATTTCTGTCGCCAGTTCAGTTGTTATATTTTTGATATCTGGAAAAAGTAGTAGAACGAATTTATTTAGTTATTGTACATCCATTAATACATTGAAGTGACGATACCCGTCTTTTATATGGGAAAACGAGTTTCTCTGTGGTGATGGATGACTTTTGCTTGGGTTTAGCACTTCCTCAAAATTTAAAATTTTTATAAACTTTCCACACCTTATATTCTCCTTATGAAAAAAAAATTAAAAAACTAAGGCAATTTCTTATAGTCTTAGAAACTTTTTTTAACTGCACGACGAGCGAGTACAAAAACAATCCGTAATATTTAACAATAGTTAATTTCACCGTATATTTCGCAAAAAAATTCATCTATCATGCGTTAGTAATAAATATTAAAAAACGAGTTTTAAACTTACATTCGGGAAAACTATTATAAGTAGGGAATAAAGTAAAAGAACGAATGAAAATCTAATTATAGAACTTTTATGATTTAAAAAATTTATTAGTGAAAACAACATTTCAACAAAGCGCAAAAATAATCAATAATATTTCACAACAGATAGTTCACAACTGTGTCATTCTATAGTTATGACGATGAGTTTAAATGATAAATACAGTGTGTCATTTATTTTATTTACACTAGTAATGATTATTAATAAAAAATTTCAAACCTAGATTTAGAAAAACTAAAAGAAATAACCAATTGTTGTAGCAGCGTAATTGGTTGGGAAGCGGCATTTTGTTTGTTTAAGCAGACAGCATATTGAAATCTTAATGTCCGAAGAAAAAAGAAAGAAAAAATTAAAATATTTGACCGTCCTGTACAAATATATATATATATACTTTTTTTTTTTAACCCCTCTTTGGGTATGTCAACAACAAAGGATCTTCGCCCAGAAACGAAACGAGGGAGAAGGATCAGCTAAATGTAGATTCGGTCAGCTATTGATAAGATAAAAGAATAGGAACAACATTCTTTACGCTTCCTCGAAATCTAGATGTAATTGATGATACTATAATTATCTGCTGCTGTCGGCCATTTATAAGTACAAAAAAAAAAAAAAAAAGATTAATTTGCCAGTTTAATAGCTTTTCCTCACAGTGCTTGGTGATGCAGAAATTGACGTCATTTCGGCTTCGGATACATTCTTTCTCTATAACCTAAGTCACAAAAAGCACTAGTGGTAACGAATTCATACCTGTTGAAGGATCAGTTACTAACTCACTAACAACGAACCCGGTACTTATCCAGATACAAAATACACATTAATCAGACTGCGTAAAAGAGATTGCCTAGTGTAATTTCTTTGGATCGTCCCTAGCCACATGGGAATGCCCAGAAAGGGAACGCGGCGATACAACAGTTCAATCAGCGTAACATTTCCTACAACTTGTACCGCTTTTACTCAGATAGAACATTTCTTACTGACACACCCTGGAAGCACAATGGATTGTGCAAGTGTCAAACATTCTTGGCTCAGATCAAACAAACAACAAGAGCTTAGTGGCCGCAAAGAGACTTGTCCCGCAAGGATTTCACGCCATTAATCGTATACGATTAGAACATACAGCCCTGCCCTATGACTATCCTTTTTTTCTAGAACTTCATCGCTTAGTCCTGTCCAGCACATACTGAACTGTTCTGAATTTGCAACATCACGGTCATTTACCCCAAATAGGTTCTCTGTTAAACAAGCCAACAGCGATAGCATCTATAGTCGATTTCGTTAGACGAAATAAAATATGTAAACATATTTAAAATATAACTGTTTTCCGTACACGTTAACTTCTATATTCGGTGCGATTTTTTTGGTAATTCGGTATTTTTTGACTTTCACGTATACTTTGAAAGACGATCATTTTAAGAGGAAATTTTATTTCTTATCCTACGATCAATTGGTGGCGACTTCTACTGTCGACGTCACTATTTGGAAGAAATTTTCAATTTATAAATAAAGCTTTTAAATTAAATTTTTTACAGATAAAAAAATAAATCCAAAAATTATGCATTTCTACGACCTTTCCAGTGACTTTATTTCTTAACATATATATATATATATATATATATATATATATATATATATATATATATATATCTATGCATGTGTATTAATGACGACGTCACAACGCCGAAGGTGATATGGAAAAAAAAAAAAAGAAAACGAGATGTAAAATTGTTACGCAAAACGTAAATTAATTTTTAAGAATGATGTATTCAATTGAAATTTTGCCGGTCTATAATTGTAGAGCAGTTTATCATCGTGGGCGGTCCAGAGTGTGTTTAATTCCGAAAGATTGAGTTTTTTTACTATGTCATTTACCCGCGGGGTCTAACGTGAAAAGAACTGTTACGAGATTACTTTTGTAACGCTGTTGTCTGACGTGTTAGATCACCGCGTATCATAATGATGTATCAGTAAATAGTTTTCAGTTTAATGATTTTTGCAAAAAAGGTCATTATTGACTATTATTGGTTTAAAAAAAAAAGGTAAGAATGTCACACATCGTTAATGGAAATAACTTACCTATAAGCATTATAAACGAATTAGTATGAGAGCTTGCTTCTTGGCGAGGTTCGAAGGATTGAGTTTTATACATAGCAAAGAGCATTCCAGTGTTCAGTACGCTCGCCAACCCCCTTCATCAGTCGCTTCCAAGATAGTGCACAAGTGAAAATTAGAGAACTTTTTCTATAAATGAAATTTCAGCTAAATATAAATCTTTTGTGTGCAAACGGTACCATCAGTACTGATGAATTGAGATCATCGAACAAGCTGACAAGAGTTCCGCGCGCTCTTTCACAATTGCAAGATAATGTAAATAATTCAAAATTCAGTCCACTTTGACTTCTGCACGCATACATACATATGCTGCAGTGCTTTATGTCATTTATTAATTTTAATACAGAATCCTTTAACATATACTGTTTGTCACATATAAAATTCAGTAATTAGAAACAATTTGAAACTGTTAATTTGAACCATATAAATACAGAGTATTTCCATATTGGTACTTTTATGTGTTTCCAGAGTTTGTTCTGATCATATATATATTTTGAGTGGTTTTATTAATTTTTAGCCGATCATCCCGCCCGATAAAAAGTTTTCCAATTAATATATATATATATATATATATATACCGTTTATTCATTTAAATGTATTTTTGTTATATTTGCGTTTTAATCCAAATGTACTTATTGATTTTAAGATGTCAGCCACGATTGGATTAATTAAACAAAATAATACATTATTGTCAACTCGGCATCCTCTTGATGGATAAACCGCATTATTCGATGAACAAAGATGAGGAGATTTATCAGCGATCGAAATTTAATTTTGAACAGCGAATCGTGAAAACGATAAAATTCTTTCGAACATTCGAAATATGTAATTTCTAAACTTGAAGATGTTAAAATAACTTGATCATAAATGATATAAACCCGCGCATTAGTCATATTGCTATTACATGTCCGCATCTAATCTGGCTCTACACGTGAAATCAATAAAAAATACTACCTGCGTTCTTCATTCTATAATGATTCTCGTCAAATTCAAACATCGTATAAGAAGAAAATTGTATAATTTAAATCGAAATCACTATCGTGTGCACCTTTCTTGAAGAAACTTTTGAACTTTCTAACTAAAATAATTTCACTACTGATAAATATAAATTGTATAATACGTTTCTGATCAGGCTGAATTAGCCTTTGAAAAGCTTCTCTAGATCGAGTACCGCTTTATCGCCACTGCGCGGAATTCAAATGCTTTTATTGATGTAAATAAAGTAGGATTGTTGGCCGACTGTTCTTCACCGGATCATTCACCGGTAATCTGCATTTATCCTTGAATTACCATACTACCAAAGTAAAGACCAGAATTAATTATTACTTTATGCCATTCAATCTGATTTTCCGATACAGTTATTCCAAAGGAAATTTTTTAAAGCAGTTAAAACGTTAAAAGTAAAAAAAAAAATCTCTACCGGCATTTACCATATTTACAGCGAAATGCTCAAACAACTCCCCCTAGTTGAAGGTTTTTAGAAGTCATGCGCATATCTTATATGTTTAAGTTACGAGCCATACGAATATGTAAAGTGGCAGAAGTGATCGCACTTCCCAAGACGAACAAAGAGTTACCAGCTGTAGAAAATATTCGGCCCATTAGTCTACCGAGAAACCTAAGAGTTAGGTTATATATCATATACTTTTAGCCCAATTCCGTTTTCAGATCGAAATATTCCGCACCACATCAAATTGCTACAATTTACGATTAGTACAAAAACACGTTGGTATGACACTATTAGACGTGACCAAAGCACCGATATGACGTAGCGCGCTGGAATGATTGAAAATCATTTTCCCGATTATTTAATTAGGAATTACCAAAAAAATTATCGAAGAAATACAATATGTATATATTTAATGTATACGTCAGCAAGTTGTCTGGTCTACTAAAACTTGCCTGGCCGGTGGGTTTCAGCGAAGTGTGCTGCTGGGTTCGTATTAATTCGCAATATTCCTAAATGAAAATTTAATCAAATTAACACGGAGCTCCACTTGCTGATGACATTGCACTATACAACAGTTCGTCCAATGCGAAAATTGCAATCGGCAACGTCAGGTCCACGCCCAGAATTTTGAGGGGGGTTGAAAATTTTATTTACATATTTATTTTATAACTAACAATATACATTTTCCACTAATATCCGCATATTATTAATAATTTCCATCATTCTGATTTCTATATTAATAATTTACATAATTAAATTATCCCCCGTATATGAACATTAATAAAAATTACATTATTGATTATACTCGTAATAAAAAGTTTTTCTTTAAGATATTAATGATCTACCTCTAAAAATATGGAGCATATTTTTTTACTTTTACTTTTTTAATGTATAAGAACACCCTAAAAAATCATCGATATTTATTTTAAATTTGTGATTTTTTTCATATTTTTGTGTATTTTTATAATAACTATTTCAGCTCTCATGGGGTGAAGGGGTAACCCCACCCCCCTCTCCGTGGACACGGCCTTGGGCAGCGTTAAAACTATATTCGATATTTTCCCCGTATCAGAAATACCAATACAAATCTCTTGGAAAAACGGAAGCCACTAATCAGGTTCGTTACTACATTTGTTGTAATACCCTTGGCTAAAACGATGGCGCATAGTAGTCAATGAAAGTAAGTCGACGCATATTCGCAAATCGAAAAATTGAACGCCTACCAGTCGTAATACTACATGGCAATAACGTAAAATATTTAGGCATGCACTTGGACGCTAGGCTGACCTGGGGTACTCACATTCAAAACAAAAAAATGGAGCATTTGAGGTTTAAAACTAGAACCATGTCGTGGCTGGTTAGCTAAGAGATCGGGCTTATCGTTAGACAATAAAACTCTATTATATAAAATAGTAGCTCTAAAACCGACCTCTGCTGTACCGTATACCGTTGTGGGGCTGCGCAAAAACATCGCGAACTTACAGAAAATACAACGATATCAAAATAGGTTAGTACTGAGAACCATTACAGCAGCCCCCTGGCACGTTTCAAATTGTACCCTATCCATAATGACTTGAACGTGTCATGTTTGTGGAGGATGAAATCAAAAAACAAGCAAATAAACATATTGCCCGACTTAGCATCCATACGAGAACCTACTTGCTGACAATTTGCTGGATAACTCCGGTGTGAAATACGTAGACTGTGGTGAAATTCTAGACCTTGTCCAGCCATTATAAAGTTCAGAGGGAGTACTGCTGAGTACTACCCCTCCACAAAACATTCTTTATCGCAATAAATTAATCGCTAAATGGCCCCACTAAAACTGGTCAGTTGTGATGGGAAAAAACAACAAAAAACGAATAGATAATTGTGAGGAAAACTGCTTATTATTTTCAGTTATCTTATAAAGCTACAAGAAAATTTTTTTTTTACAGCATTAGCTGGAGAGTTAATTTTTTTTATTTTTAATCGACGTATTTTCTTCGTGAGATCATAAGAAAATTGTAAAATTAAAAAGCCTAAATTTTAAAAAATGTGAAAATCAATTTTTAAGAAAAAATTTTTTTTCTAAAAATTCCACAGCCAGTTCTATGTGAGTTACGGTATTGATTTTTCGCTTTTAACCTGCATACACTAAGGTCTCAGGAATGCAGGAAAAATATAAAATTTGAAAAGTTTTGATATTCAGGGTCCAAAATTTAGGAAAATGCACGTTCATAAATGTTAAAAAAGGTCCACATCACTTTCAATGGTAGCTGGGAGAGGGTCATTATTTTTTTTTTTTTTTTTGAAATGATGTATTTCACTTTCTGTAATATAGGGGCAGAATACGAAGCCGCAAAAATTTTTAATTTAAAGGTCTAAATTTTGAAAAATATGGAAATCAAGTTTTAAGAAAATATTAAAAAAAAATTCCACCTCTCACGTCAAACATTGTGGGCACTGTTAATATAGATGCAGCCATAGTGTCGGATGGCAAATTTTTTTCTTCTAGTTTCTATTGAGCATCATTATGGGCACCGCTGACGCACAGGTGAAAAAAATGCAGGATAGAATTCCTTTCCTTATTTCTCCATGGATTATATTATGGACACTGCTAACACACAGATGCGGCCATAGTGCTGTGAGAATGGTGATTCTTTTACTTTCCACTAAGAACGGAGAACTATTCTCTGCAGTAGCAGTTATAAAGCTAAACAGTGGGTATTTTTTCATATTTAATTTTGTACTATCACCACTTTGCTTTAAATCGTTATATTCAATTAAAAAATTATTATTATTCAACAACTAACCTCGCCGGTTATTCTAAAACTATTTTCTGATTAATAAAATCCGCTTCAAACACTGTGGTCGCAGGAAATTCCAGCAGTTATGCGCAACTGAAAAATTTGAATGCGTAATATATAAAATAGAATTAAAACGAAAACGTTATTATGGTAAAATTAAAAGCATTATATCTATATCTACGAGTACATTATTGAAAAAAGAATTTAAATCCGGTTTTGTAGCAGCCGGAGGATTATTAAACGTTTTTTTCAACTGACATTTTTTCGGGGGGTCATTAGAAATATAAGAAAAATCGAAAACCTCACAATTGTAAAATGTAAGCATGCAAATTCTGAAATGATTGGAGTAGTGACGGTCAATACCTTAATATATTATTGCTTAGATTCGAATGAAGGAAACAAATTTCATCGATGCATTTAAAAAAATAAATATCGCTAATATCTGACTTTAAAAAAGAAGGAGCCCAACATATCCTTCTCACATATATCAGTCTGTTAGCGGTTCCAGTTTTTCAGATATTTTAATCTAAATTTCACTAATTGACGTATTTTTTTGAAAATAAATACATGCGAACACTGTGCAGTCTTTATGAAAATTTACAAAGTTTAAAGTCCGAAGGAACAGCGAGACCTGTCCCCTAGTATATTATATGTATATGTGTATATAGTTTATAAAAATTAACTCCAGATTCAAGCTAAATAAAAAGACTCCTTTTTTTTATTTTTTTTTTTTTTTTTTTAATTAATTAATTTTTTTTTGGACTCGTCAATCAACTTCACCCAGTATTCGTTTTTTGAAATCATTTAACGAATTTGGAATCCGGCCAGTTTTAAAATTTTCGAATTTAACCGATATTTTGAAATGTTGCGAACGTAACTGTCGAAAAAAAACAACAAAAAAAAACATTACCCTTGTATTAGTATAAGTGTGTATTTCAGTGAAAAACATAATTCTGATCACCCAAATATAGACCTTTCCAATGGATTTTGGTCCTCTTAATCGGCAAAAATAAAAACATACACCGACTATTATCGTTCAGTGTGAGAAGTTCTTACCAGTATTTAATGAAATACTTTGTGAGCATCATCAGAATTTTCCAGAATAATTTCTGTCTCTGTCGTTTATTAGCTTTCCCGTTTCTCTTCGCAGTACCGTCTTTCTTACGTGTGTCTTAATGCCACCTGTACCGATTTGCTATTCATCGAGCAGAGTAGCGAACTTTAGTAGATCATCGTATTACTAATCATGGTAGAGACAGGTTTAGTTTAAAGTGGGCGAACTTGTTTAGTTAATTTTTCGATTTGATGAAAATTTTAATTTTTCGATATCGACCGAAATGAAACAGCAGGGACGACAGTAGTGTTTCGGCCAAAGAAGGGAACACGTCCAGTATGCGAAAATATCATTGCAAACTCGTCTGATCACTTCCGCACGCTATGGTGGCAGGTGAAGCGAAAAATTCGATCAACCAATGCGCGCACGTATGTCGCGACGTATTGAATTGGAGCGATCAAGGAGCTGCTGTGCAATTAGAGCAGTTCGATTTTCTTTTTTAGAAATCCATCATAAAAGTCGTCACAACGAAGATCGTGTCGTAATACGCGTCCTACGTCCGCCAGCCGGCGTTATCTTGGTCAGCTTTTCTACCGTACCGGGGACAACTGTTACTCTGAAAACTGATCTGAATTACGTAAGATAGGCTGTATTTTCTGGCGCGAAACGTTAAAGGAAGTGAGCGCAACGGTGACGCATTTAATTTACCTGTCCTCAAGATGTTGCTTATCGATAAGAATGATTTTTAAACAAAAGCGCGCTCGATTATTTTGTATGTAGTCGTCAATTAATAAATCCTAATGTAGAAATATGCCATTTCGCCGTCCATTCTTACAACACATGTGCGCATGTCGAACGATCAACACTGAATGTAAATCTAAACATGAGATTGTCCGCGATAGTGGGTATACAAGTAAAATCAGATATTGTCGCCGCGGCTTTTTTTTTTTTTCATTTCTTTCTCTTAATCTGGACTTTTAAATTAAAGTCGGTTTTATCGATATATACACATCATGGTATACACCTTCTTGTTTCCATGCACAATCGCCTCTCTTCCGTCCGGACATTACTTTCTCTCGTGTTCTCCTCCTCTCGTACACCTCTAATCACGAGTTTTCGCTAAAGTCTCACATATCGAGATGATAATTGCTGGACCAGAGGTTTGGAAATTTTTACGCGGGAAAATATAAATAAAAGAATGTTTAAAAATCCCCCCCCCCCTTCGCTAGAGGTATTATAGATGGAAATAAAAAATAATGCACGACCTCTGTAAGACATGTAATGAGAAAACAATTTTTAATAAAGCCGATTTCAGAGAAGATGGAATGCATGTATTTCAGAGTGTTTGGAAAATCTAATTATCGCGCCAAAGATGATTTTTCTTTTAATGCTCAAAAGTGGGGCTAGTCTTCTCTTCTTTCGATATTGGTTTATTTGTTAGAAATGAAAATGAAAATGAACTCTACCTTCATCGAACATTGCGCGGGTCATCGATTCTGATAATTTTCCTCAGAAATTACGTGTATTTTTTGATAAAAATATATATACATATATATATATATATATGTCAAATACAAAATAGGAACGAGAATTTATGATAAAAATTTATACGATACGATGGTGAGATCGGAGTAAATTTTTTCACAGTGCGCGATGTTTGCGAATAGAGTTGTGTTCGAACGTCGGGTTGATTTTAATTGAACGTTTGAATGATGTATGTCTGCGCAATACCCCGTTATCGTACGATTAATTTTAGTACACGTAACTCGGTCTCGAATAATATGAACAACATACATCGCGCATCGAAATAACGCGGGCGTGTGAAAGTGTAGCAGATGATCTGGTCTGATAATAACGAGGTTCTTCCGTTAAATCGGCGGATTTCGCGGATTTCGCAAATTCGGGTTAAACAAACGAACCGGTAATAATAATTCGCTTTAGTTCATTCTGACTTCGAACGAGTCAGGTTGCCATTAAATTAATCTCGTTCAGATCGGTCGTCGGTCAAGATTTAAAAGTTGTTAGGTAATAAACTATATAGGTGTGTGTACACCTTTGTAGACTGACGGACTGCATCCTGTCGATTTGCGCATTAATTAGCACTGTACGGCGCTTAACTTCTAGCGTAACACTCGAGGCAGTCTATATTTTCCGTCTTGATAATTACGTCCCGGCGAAATATTTCAGAGACGTCAACACTCAGACAAAATGTTCAAAGACGCGATAACGTACATTGTTTGTTTTGTTTTTTTTTTTTTGCTTTTTTTTTTTTTATATTTTTCTTTCTAAAAGTTTGGTATGTGGCGAAAAATGTGATACGCTTTCAGTTATTTATCATAGCGAAGGCGCAACGCTTTCGTCGAATTTATAGATTATTGCTCACCTGCAAGAAATTATGCACGCCCCACTCTTGCCAATAAATTCTCCTTTTCATTTTCAATTGTATTAACTTTTTAGTTTGGTAAGGGTTTTCTTTTTTTTTTGTGGTCTTAATTGAACACTTATTAACAGTAATAAAAACAATACACAAACGTAATTTCTCCCGCTTTTCATATTCAGTTTTGTCGGAATTTTTAAAATAATCAACTTATTAATTATATTCATTTCTGAGAATTCAAAAGGTTCTTTTTTATATCGATAGACTTACTAATGTAAAAAAAAAAGAAATGTACGGGGAAGCATTTAATTTCATCACGTATGCCAAAATGTTTATTTATTTTTAAAGAGTTAATAAGTGAATTTTATAACGAATTTGAAAAGAACATTTTCGGGCAGAGCCCATCATCTTCAATTTAACGATATAAAAATAACAAATCACGTTTTTTACATTTATAATATTACGTTACATTTGAAAAAAGGAAAATACGATCGTATTAAACGAAACTATCAAATTTTAATGCCGATTTTGTCCGAAGAAAACTTTCTGGAGCAATTGTTTAATAAAATCTTTATAAATGTATACACTTTATTTACATTTTTCTTATTTATTTTCTTTTTTGTTAGCGTAATAATATAAATGTAACAATAATTGGACAGCAACGGTTTGCGATATAAGTTTGATAGGCACGTATTGTTGCGTGATTTATTTGCATGTCTGCTAAACACGCAGTAAGTAGTAGCGTTATTTCGAGTAACAATGCCGGATTGTTATTTAATTCTAAGAAAAATTATTTTTTCGTAAATATTCCATAAAATGCATCTGCGCAGCAGCAGGAGTTTCACCTATCCTAAGTAAACTCATTGGGAGCCGTTTAAGATGGTACGGGCATGTAATACGTGCTCAGACAACCGAAAGTGACTCGTTGCTATCGGTCGTGCATTAATTTCAAGTTCCAGGCAAAAGACCGGTTGGAAGGCCGAGGCGAAGATGGCTCGCAATTTAATTACTGCGGATCTCATCGAAGCCGGTATCGATTCATAGCGGTAAAACAGCTGGAAACGATCAATTTGCAGGGCAGACCCCGCACCAACGGGAAATTGCCAACGGTAAAGAAGAAGAAGAAGAAGAAGAAGAAGATTCTATAAATTCAACACTATTACGTGACTTAAGATAGATAGTGAGATCACACCGTGAAGTACTTACAGAATTAAATTGCAATTTACTAGATTTTTGAAAATTCCAAAATAAGTATTGAACTATATGACTACCTGCTCTTTCTTTCGATTATGTAATTCGTCTTATACGCTTTCTCGTCCATGATCTTTTTCCCCATCCACTACTCGATCGAGATCGATCTTTTGTGGATTCGTGGTCATTTGGGCATTGAGGAGCGCATGAATTATTTGATTTTCATTAGCCTGCTCTTCCATTTCCAGGGGCGCATTTTCAGCTCGTAACATTGCTCTTCTTTCTTCAGTCGCTCATTAGAAAATATGTCTCAACTCCTATTGACTTGAAGCGTCTTGAAAATTGCTCGTGAAACGAAATCGCGCAACGCAACGACTATTATTTTTCACCGCAGATATTTATATTTTTATATTATATATATTTATGTACATTTATATATATTTATATATATAAATATATATCTATATATATATATTTATATATATTCATATGTATTTATATAAATACTTAAACCGATATAGACGTTTCACGTTAAATCAATGGCCCTGTACCCCAGCACAGCCGCACCCAAATTTTTCTTATTGATTTTTTCTAATCCTACTATACTCTATTCAGCTATCTCTTCAAGTTAAACCATGGTTTTCTTGACTCTCTCTCTTAAATGTTCTACAATCTCTGCTATTTGTCGGTTTCGCTTTAACCCTTTTTGCTTCACTTTTTCGATTTTCATCTGAACCTACTAAATTTTGTCCTTTTTATTCCCCTTCTAATTACTTTCTTTGTGATCCTGATATCGTGTTTTATTTGAATGTTTGTTGGCCTTTTCTAATGAGCAATCGTCCTTCCATTGTTCTTTACTAAAACTCGGTATCCCTACAGTCCTTAAGCTTGCATTCTCTCATTTCCTTCTGTGTTTCGGTTATCCCTGCCCTTGAAGGTCCTCGAACGCATAAGAATATAAATTTATTTCTCTTCCTCACCATTTCTTGGGCCAATGACCTTGCTGAAAAACCCGGCGGTCCGCTTTCGAGAAACAAAGCTAATTTCTCACAGCCGACGACTAAAATGAAAAATGTTCACGTCGGTAAACTATAAAGGCAACACAACTGCACTTCGTTTTGACAATGATTTTCGTAGTTTTACAATTTGACCGCATTTATAAAGTATTTACGTGCACATAAACTTTTTATCCCGGCTTATGATTGTTGACGGACATTAAGCAATCGATATTAGCAACTTGATTCAGTCATCATTTTCGTATTATTTCTGTTCGTACTTTACTATTAATGTTTCGTGAGCATTTTCGCTTCAAAATTTTGAAATACTGACCGCGTGCTATTTTGATTAAGTATTATCAATATTTCAGATGCGCGAATAATTGAAACATTTAATAATTAAAACATTTAATAATTAAATTTGGTGTTTCTTTTTTTTTAAATATTTTTATTTAACGTCGCGCAACCAATATGGTTATTTGCGACGCGAGTATAGATTTACAACAGTTTAAATATAAAATACGGAGTTTATATCGAGTATTGAGTACATTTATAATCGCTATACCAGATTAATTATACTACAGTCTTGCAAGTAGTTGAAGACAGAGTTAGCATTTTCTCCAAGTATCTCTGTAACCTTTGGTTCCGAGCCAAAGTGTCTGTATCTTTGATTTGTGTAAATTCTGCATTCCAGCAGAATGTGCTGAATTGTGATTTGAACTCCACATGGATCGCAATATGGGGCTGGTGTCCGACTTAGTGTAAGTACGAGTGCGTGAGGAGGCAATGTCCAATTCGTAGTCTGGCTAGAATAGTTTCCTCTTTTCTTGATGTCCTATAGGTGTTTCTTTGAAATTGAAAAAAAAACTAATTTAAAACACTTTTTTAAAGCGTATATTCCCTAAATAGCAAGCAAACGACAAATGATAACTAAAAGTAGTATACGTCAGCCGACGATATGTCCGAATTCATTATCGGATGGATTTACGCGTTGAGAAATTGGTGTTAATCATTAGAATGAGACTGGCGACGTAAGGGGCATTCGGAGCGTTGGCCAATTAGATAGTTGGTGTTTCTTGATTGGCCTCCTCAAGCTGTGAGCTTCGATTATTTGCGTTCCTAATTCTATTTACCCGATCATTTGAAAAAAATTTGTCGGCAATGTTATTAATTTCAAGGAAGATTACCCCCCGGTGGTTATTTATGCCTGATGCGGCTACGTTATGTATTCGTTAAATGTTTTTCTTCTTTATATTCGTAAACTTTAGCGGCTAATAGCGATCCTTCGCGTGCTTCACTTTACTGATCCGGCAGCGTTTGAACAAGACTGGAGCCTGGTCAGAGAAATGGAAGATTAAAATACATAGTTCAAAAAGCTTACGGGTGACTTTTACGTTAAATCAATATCTTACATTGCCTCGCGGCAAGGAAGTGTGCTGTGAGCGTATCTCGCAAAAGATTAATCTACCTATGGCACCAGTATGGAGATATGGCATCAGAGTATATGGCATCAGAGTATATGGCATCAGAGTATATGACATCAGAGTATATGACATCAGAGTATATGGCATCAGAGTATATGGCATCAGAGTATATGGCGTCAGAGTATATGGCATCGAAGTATACGGCGCAACGTCCAAGAGCAACATTAACAGAATCAACAGTTTCAGTTTGAAATACTCAGACAAATCGCCAACGCCCATTATTTCGTCCATCGCGATTTAAAGATCTCATTCGAGCAAGATTTTCGACATAGTAAAAGTTCTTTAGTAAAATAGAATTCAGTGAAAATATCGAAGCGTCCAGCATGTTCTTTTCGTCTCTCCTTGCGAGAAGACCTAAGAGATACCGGTGTAGAGATGCATCTACACCCGGGGATAACCCTGAGCGAATTACAGCAGCATTCGGCGGAAATTAATATTGCTCGTTCAAACCTAATCTGAGTTAGCACAGGTCGTTTGAACAATGCGATAAAACGTGTTTAATTCGTGAAAGTTGCTTTTTGACTGTGATTAATACTTTTTTGTTGTTTCGTGTAATGTAATTTGATTTTGTTAAAAGAAAGTTTTATTAATGTAGTAGTTTCATGTCTTGTTCTAATGAGAAGAGACGCAAGGGAGTATTAACTTAACGTAGAATAAGTCAAGGTTTAGGTAACTAAACACCAATTGTGGTCCTAGGACCGGAGTGGTCAGAGAAAAAGAAAAAAAAAAAAAACTTTTAATAATTATTCCACTGGTATAATGTTCTGTTATAATATAGGGAATTTCAATTTAGCTTACTACTAAATTTTTTCACGGACTTTGGTAATTCTACATTTATTTGCAACTGTATTAAATTTTGTTAAAAAGGTGCTCAAAAAAGCTATTATAACAACGATTGCTCAAAAACCGTAACAATACAGGGAACGTAAACGATTTGAACAGGAAGGGGTTTCGAGATTTTACTGAATGACACTTTGACCGTGAAAAGTATGAACGGCTTTTGCATTTGAAGGAAACGATTTAAACAGACGAAAAAAGAAGGCGGAAACGAATAAAATTCATTATCCGAAAAAATGAAAATGGCCCGTCGAAACAGAAGAGTCACTTTTATAAGAGCCCTCGAATAACATGCGCAATACCAGCGAGAGATTTAAATTAGAGGGCAGAAAGATTTCGAGGTGATTTTTCTGAGAAACAAATTCGTTGTTCGTGAAATATAATTCCGACATCCTCGGGGCTGAATTTAGGAGTTGCGAGCTGGACGATCAAATTACGATTTAAATAGCGATCTTGCGTGATGTGACGCTCAGTGTTTACATGTCGATCAGATGCAAAAAAAAAACCCACAAAATTGTAATTTGATTAACAAGAATCTTTATTAACTCCGTTACAAATTACGCCACCTCAATAATCCGCTTCGACGTATGATTCCCCCCTCCCTCCCTCCGTTTCTGTAGTATTACAAAGTGACTGTCTAGGCCATTTAACAATATATTTATTGGGGATTGAGCGTGAAGAGAGAATTACTCAATGGTACCTACCTGATAGTCTTAATCTTAGACATGAGGTTGCTTACAACCGCCTCACATAGCTAATAGCTAGCAGTCTAGGAACAAGTTTGTTCGGATAGTCTCTTCCTCCGTGTCTTCAGCCATTAATCACAAGATACCTAAATCTTGATGCGATGCAAGGTTTTACGTATCATTGCGTTTTAGTTACGAACCAAGGATTTTATGCTGCCTAGCCTGTGTTATCCTCAGATTTGTAGGTTTAGTGCAACACCAACACGCTGTATAGGTTTTAAGATATTTGCGTATATTAAATGTTTGCTATTTATATTCAGTACGCTGTTTCATTCCTATGAGCTAAAAAAAACTTTATATTTCTCTGTACGAATAATTTTATTTTCGAAATACCGATTCAAGGGTTTTATGTTTTTCTTCGAAATTAATTACGGGAATAAAATTTTTCTCGGTGAATAAAATTGATTCGGTCGCCAAATACCGATCCTAAGAATGACGAGTCTTTTAAAATAAAAGGCAAGGCCGTGACGTTTTTCTTTGAAAAGATTCTCTCCAAATTACCCGTTCAGATTGTTTTATTTTTAGGGAAGTTTTCGAGTCATATAGTACCGGCACATCCGCATTCATTATACAAAATTATACAAATATTTATCCGGCAAGTTTTGTTGTTTTATGTAATGTTTTCGGCACCCGCCTTTCAGGTCACTACTTTGACTCAGAGTTCATTATACTTAAAAATCGTCAATATTAACAGCAATTCGTAAGGGGAATCGCGTACTATACTCATTATGATTATAAAATTCGGTATTTTTCGTACACTAATCACATGGCTAACTGTGACTCTTGGAAACAGTAACTAGCAATGTTCGACTCACATTCTAAAAGTTTTAACATTGTAGAGCCTCTTTGATATTTCATGAGTATCATTTCCGATTGTATTAATTAACACCCGATAAAACACCTATATCGATATCCTAATACAAGTTCCCACAAAAGATCACGTTATCGATCTAAAATATTAAGCTATCTGCATTTCCGGTGTACAAATATATATATTACGTGGCGTCTTATATATTAATATGCGTACGTATACTATTAACTAATGTTTTAAATAATTTTTGTGATTTATAGAATAAGTTCAGTTTTAATTTTTGTATTCTGTTCCTATCTCTTAAATAAACGCTAATAATAGTGTTGGACACTCACACAACGGGCATATTTACCCAGTGAGACCCACAATTTATTAAAAAAAAAAAAAAAAAAAAAAAATGTATGTATTAAAATTTTTATAAAACTACCGGTATTCCGAAATATTATACTGGTCATTTTGTAAAAGTTTCACATGTATTTTTCATAAATATTTGGAGGGTTTGGGATCTTTCTAAAATCAAGGCACCTTTATTCACGTACATCATTGCCAAGGATTAATATGTATATGTATATATATATTGTATATACGCGTAACGTTCAAAGAGCTATAATTTTGTGATAAACTAGAATTATTTCAGTTTAGAATACCGTTCTAAATAATTAGCATTATCTGGAATAGTATCGAAGTAGGTATTTGTAGTAACGGATACAGAAGTTCACTTTTATGCATTCTCTCGCAGGAATATATCCAGCGGATTAGCGAATTAAACAAGGTGCGACCTGTGCGACAGTCAGTCCCACACGCATAATAAATCGCTGGATCCGGGTGTCGATAACTTATCTCAGATCCGTGTTTGATCTCGATAAATCGTTTATCGTTTTCTTATAAATCATGTTTTTGTATCGCTACCGCAGGCGTTAAGCTCGTACACGATGTGTTGTAATTACTTCTCTCGTGTAAATTCTCGATGTTATCGCGATCAGGGTATTATTTTGTATACCATCCGGTTACAAATTACAAATTAGCTGACTTTTTTCGGTCCGCTTGGGGACGTTTTTTTTTATTACTTGGATTTTTAATTTAGATTGAAAAAAAAATAATAAATTATGGCGCACAATTAGAAAAAAAGAAGGAGAAACATGCAACTTTTAAACGGATTTTTTATTCTTTTAATGAAAATTCTGCTGTTATAATTAGGGTCGGGTGATCTGCTCTTAAGCCCGATCACCTGATTTTGACGAGTTGTAGAAAATCAATTATTTACTGTTCTCAATTTCTCTGGGGCACTATGAAAATGCTCTGAAATATTATCCGCTGTGTTATCGTTCGCCATGGATGGAAAACACTGCTACGATTAAAAAAGTTTGTTGTCGAAAAATAATAATCCCCCTCTCGATTCCAAATACACCGAATAACATGAACCCACCGCAGTAGAGTGTATTTGATCAAATTCGTGTTATATGGGATCTAATAAAAAAATCTTTGGACAATCGTGAGTGTGGGGCGCTCTGATACACATATATATGTGTTATTCAACAAGAAGGCGCAGGAAACCCGGATTTACTGCTTTAAACTAGACCTATTGCTGAAATAAATAGCGTGTATCGTTTTATACACGGATGGGTTAGACGACGGTGTGTTGATACGGTTTTACGATTTTCTATTTTGGTGCAAACTATCAAGGATATTTTGTGTGCAACCGGAAAACCGTTTATTGAGTGTTCTTAATGTAATGTTTATGGACGAATTAATTAACCGGTGTATCCAATTTTTGGTATAATCACCGGTCGCCAAGATTACGTCTAGATTGGAGTTTGACAATTGGAGAAATTATTCTTCCCTTAATTTCAACGGTAGCTTCGGAGAAAACCATCGAGGAACTGATGCGTAATATCGCTAAAGCGAAGTTGGCTCAATGCTTTCAAAAATGAACTCAAAACCGGTGCGACAAAAGAGAGGAAACCTCGGAGGCAAAATAAAAATATTTCAGCGAATTTCAATAAACTGAGGTGACCTGGTAAAAGTGTATTCTGGCACTTCTGAGTGGGTTCGAAGTAATGCTCATTTTCAAGAGGAAGATGGAACTTTCAAGTTCCACAAGGTAAAATCCACTAGGTTTCGATCAAAGCCTTTTTGAAATACACACACGCATATCATACATAATAATATGTTTAGAGAAATTTCTCGATGGTCGCAAAATATGGACACTTTTACCAAGGCACTTCAGTTTATTGAAATTTTTTAAAATATTTTTACTTTTCTTGAAGTATCTCTCTTTCGTCGAAACGAGTTTTCTCTATCGATAAGTCCATTTTTGAAAGCATTGAGCCAACTTCGGTTTAGAGATATTACGTTTTATGGGCGCACTTCTAT
Organism: Icerya purchasi; assembly: GCA_039619475.1. NCBI lineage: Eukaryota > Metazoa > Arthropoda > Insecta > Hemiptera > Monophlebidae > Icerya > Icerya purchasi. The sequence goes on from CM077115.1 coordinate 541,548,534, forward strand.
CCATGTTAATTACCACGAATAAAAATATAAATCAAGAAAAAAAAAAGAAAAGTGAAATCCACACAGCGCCATTTCTTATCACTGACGGGGATACATTACTGTTGCGTATAACTTTTGGCCATATTAACCCACCTATTAATAAGCTTTTTGTTTATTTTGTACCCCGGTTATGTTAATTCCGTAGAAGTATATACCGCGCGGTGTGATTTTCAACAGTCATTAAAATAAACGTTAAAAAAGAAGCAGTCTTTTTGAGAAATATTTTACTTAATAAAACTAGGCAAAAGTTATAACCCCCCCCCCCCAAAAAAAATTCTCATTAGATTCGGAAAATATGCGCATACGGAATTTTAAAATTAAGCAAGCCACCATTTTTTACCTTCTTCATAACCGGAAAAACCGTAAATATTATATGTCGTGAATTTTCCAATTTCGACATTGGCTGCAATTCACTTTAATAAAGCCGGAACAATTATTGACACTTAATCGTATTTAGCCATGAAATTTTGATCAAAATTGATCAAAATTTCATTGCAAAGAACTATAGTAAAAAACCGACCGAAAGTGACGCTTAAACTTTAAAAAAAATTGATAGATAGGACTCAACTAATGCGTATAAAGCCGGCGTATTATACGGAACTAACATTACTCTAACACTTGAAGTCACACTCATAGCCTGTTTAATTTTAAAATTTCGTATGCGCATATTTTCCGAATTTAATGAGGATTTTTTTTTTTAGATTATAACTTTTGCCTAGTTATATTAAGTAAAATATATTTGAAAAAGACTGCTTTTCTTTTTTAACGTTTATTTTAATGACTGTTGAAAATCACACCGCGCGGTATATACTTCTACGGAATTAACATAACCGGGGTACAAAATAAATAAAGAGCTTATCATTAGGGGGTTAGTATGGTCAAAAATTATAAGCAGTGTGTTTAACCGGTTCAACACATTAGGTTCAGAAGACCTATATATGATCGACCCGTATTCCATTTTAGACAGCGTAAGAGCGGAGGTTCTGTAGGCATTTCCTATCTCTGCCCCATTTTGTATTTTGAGGACGTTGAGAGATTTTTGATATTTCGCTCCAAGTTCGTCGATGTGACCAAGATAGCTTCCTGTCGAATACTAATCCAAGGATCGTGTATCTCTGCGATCTGAACCCGAACTGCATTGGATCAAGAAGTTTGTTCCAGAATCCATATAATACGAGCGTTTACCATTTTCTCCGGACCATTGCATAAAGAATCGGCCAGAGAAATGGGCCGGTAACTAATAGGGAGGTGAGGGTTTTTCTGGGCTTTAAAACTCGAATTACTTTCCAAGCATTCGGAATTTTCTCCAAATTAGATTGTAGAATTGGAAAATCGTGCTACGGGATTTCGCAGGGAGCTTTTTGGTTATATCGATATGTATGCCATCCGGTCCGAGAGCTGAGGATCTCATGTAATTCACAAGGCATCTCTATTAATTTACCATTGGTAAAAATTTAGATTGAACTCTTGCTTAGATGAGGTGGAGGGTTGTGCTTCTTTCGAAGTTTTTTTTTTTTTTTTTTTTGGGCTCGTCAACCAAGGACCTTTACCCAGAAACAAAAGGTAAGGAAAGAAGTCGGTTATATTTTGATCCAATCAGAAATTTCATCTAAAAAGCAATCAATATAACAGGAATAATTAGAGGGGAAGGAAAGGACAGGATATAGGAAGCACAATAAGGAGTAGGAAGTCCAAGCCTCAACAAATAGGAATACAAAATGCTCCACAGAAAGAGAGATGAACACTGTGGAAGAACACATGATCAGCGTGGTAAATAACTTCATCATCCGGACGGAGAGGACAGTGTGGAGAAGAAATCAAGGAGAAACGAAATTTAGATAATGACAGCAAAGAATGACCAAAGCGCATCCGAACAATGGAAACAACATCAGAATATCGAAGAAGAGAGGGATGCAAAAGAAACCATGAATATGAAGGAAGAGTAGGCTGGACTGACAGGTAAAATGAATAATTATTAGAAAAGGAGGGAACATAGGTGTCCGACCAAAATCGGAAATGAAAGCTTTTACAAATTGATAGGAGGAAGTTACTTTTAATAATTTTGAACGATTCTACATACGATTCAGTGGCGGATGATTTATGGAAGTGATCGGCTAGGCTTTTCGCGGTATTAAAACAAGTTGGGCCGAAATCTGATATTATTGCCGAGATCGTTGGAAATGATTTTTTTTTGTTCGTTAGCATTTTGACCTTATCCCCGAAACTGGAGTCAATTGAACGTTGATATCCAAGACTGTCTTTTCCATTCTCTGAGGAGCCATTTGCAATTTGCCCGGGCAATTTTGAAAGTTTTCCATTTAATTTTTTATTTTCGCGTAAAATTTTAAGCACCAATACGCCGTTTATTATATTAGTAAAAATATCTGACTCTTTCTTTTTTTTTTAGTTTAACTACTAATCGATATATTTATGTGTGGTTCCAACACACCATCATTCAGACCGGTCTGAATAATCGAAAATTACGCGTGAACAATCATTAAGAAAAACATACGATCCTGCTTCTTTTTTTTTTAAAAGTTGGTAAAAAATATTGGTTTCATTCGGTTTTTTTTTATTTTTATTTTTTATATACGAAATGGCTAAAGATTGTTAAAATATGCAAAACGTATATGAATTCCAAGTAACAAAATTTTCATTAAGTAGGATAGTTACATTGCTAGCAGAATTACATTAAAATGTCGATAAAAAATACATTTCCTGTTGAAGCATTTCTCGCGCAATAAATACGTTCGGCGAGACTAGACTTTGCTTACAATTTCAAAGTGTACTCAAACCTTTTACGCAAAAATTTATTAATTTAAAATATATACGATAACAAAACAATTATACGCGCGACGATGAGCAATATTAAACAGAGAGTTCCACGTAACCATATTTTTTGCTATTAAACCCTTCTATGAAAATTCGAACGTTAACTCGCATTGAGCATTTTTATGAGCGTCTAAATAGCGCATAAATGCAAAGTTAAATACAAAAAAAAAAGGCGTGTAAAAGCGATCTCTCATCATTTTTAAATGAAGAATTTTTAAAATTGGTGCGCCTGTTAATGCTGTGTGGTTTAAAAATTAATATAAAAGAAAAAAAAAAAGACGTCCACTGACCTCATACCCTCTGTATGCTGTGATTGTTTCAAGACTTTTTTGCTACGTTTAATTCCTTGATTATAGTCTACTTCCGTTGTCCGTCGGTACTGTGGGGCTGTGCAATGGCGGATGTAGCCATTGGATAGTAAACTCCTTCTACTCTTCCTTTCGGCATTGTGGATTTTGTCCCTTTTCAGTATGCGTGTGTTTGGCATTTAATAACGAGACTCTGATTGTCATTGTCTTTCCATCCTTATTATTCAGGTTGCACTCCTTGTGACTGCTAGTTTCTACTATTTGCATGCGTGTTGATGGGTAATCGTCCGTTGTTGACAAGCGTCCAGGGAAAAAAACCCGGCAACCAGGAGAGCGCTTTATAATTTCACGATCATTTCAAAAATACGTGCCTCGCAACCGATACGGGAAAGGTCGATCGATGGAAATATTACGAATTAATTGATTTTTTTTAAATAATATAGAAATTTTTAGTAGTTAACTAACTCGGAGTTTTTTTTGCCTTTGACTTTTTATTTGTTCGTTCGATTTTTCGACGTTCAGAAGGATAACAAAAAAAAAAAAAAATATATATATATATATATATATATTAAAAAACTCAATGCAGCTCGTTACGTAAAGTATAGATTGAGTCTTTCGTGAGCGAAATTAGCTTACGGTCCCTAGTACGAAACTTTTCACCTGTGCAGGAGCCCCCCCCCTGTTTCATAACGCCGGTCCTATTTGTCTGCAACCAGATGACGACAACGGCGGGCTTATCTGCCGAATTTCACCTTTCCATCTGAAGCTGATATAATTTCTGTTTGAGCGGTCGCATATCAGACTGGAAGACAGCAAATTTTCTTAGAACGACACCTGTGTTAAAATGGTGCCGTGTCATTTCCTTTGGACAGACAGCGTCGCCGCCGCCGCCGCCGCCGCCGCGTATCTGTTCGAATTTTATTATCTGCTCGTCCGGGCTTACACAAGTGTCGTCCGTCACGGAATTTCGTCAATAGCTTATTCAAAGTTTTCCCGAACGAATTCGCTTTTCGCGACAGATAATAATCGCATGTCATCAGCGGGGCGCGCTACAGCATATCGTCATAGTACGGGGCGTTCTATGTCTTAATATGTCTCTTTACTGTATAATTGGCATATTTGCGTACGCGTATGTGGACCAGTATGTCATCGGTGAACTGTACGGCAACTCTAAGCGCAAACTTCCATATAAGAATTCAGTCACGTTGGGTCATGACATCGGCGACTGGTTTGGTCGGCGTTGACGTATGTGCGCAGACTTCTCTATTATATCATTAAAACGCGCGCCTTCTGACCAACGACGATAGGGGGTAACTTTGGCTTTTGCGTTTTCTGATAAAGTGTCATTATCATCCGCGTTCACGGTCTAAATACCGAACACGGCAGATATTACGTTTGCGACCAACGTCCCCCGCCGGTGTGTCTCTACATAATTCGTTCGTCTTTATTTTTAGCCGGCTACGCAATAATTACGCTCCTCCGGCACCAGCTGGATCACGTGATCACGAAATAGCAGTTAAAAATGCATTAACCGGATTCGACGTAATTTCCGCCTCTTTTAATTTGCCATTTTCTACATTTGGCGCAACGGTCGACATTTAATAAAAGTGGCCGAGAGAGCTCTCTTTTAGTGTTCCCTTTTAAAATCGCAAAAATCGGTTCTTCTGTTTAATTATTCACCGTGCTAAATGTTCCAAGTGAACCAGATGACATTTTGATATCGCCGCAATTTGAAATTCCCTTTCATTTTTTGAACCGCATCAATAAATGTATCGATGAAGATCTAAAACAACGGAAATTCCGGAGCATATTGACTTTGTTCTAGTTAGAAAAATTGGTCCGGCTAAATAGACAAAGTGTATCAAATATCGAGAAGGCCGCTCCTCACACATAGCATGCAAATCTGTTCAAATGTTGTTTTTTTTTTAATCGGCAAACAATTCCCAAATCTACATATGTATGTACACCCTGTCAAGAAAGTATCGGGAATTGCCAATTTAAATCTCCCGGGTAATAGCTAGGCAGATAATTTTTTTTTCCCAGGTTGGTACAACTGTTTTGTATTATGATGCCTATTTTTAGCGCGATCTGTCAACCAGTGTGTTTACAGCAGCTGTTAAAATCAGTCGACCTTGAAGTGTTTTGTCGAAGTTTTACAATGAGTGAAAATATTGAACAACGTACTTGTGTTAAATTCTGTGTTTCGAACGAAATTTCTTGTGCCGATACACTGAAAATGTTACAGAAGGCTTTTGGTGAATCTGCTTTATCAAAAACGCGGGTTTACGAGTGGTACAGAGCGTTCAAGGATGGTCGGGAGACGGTCGAAGACATGCCTCGCTCTGGACGGCCTTCAACGAGTGTGACCGATGATAACGTCGATAAAATCAAGGAAATCGTTGCTGAAAATTGTCATGTGAGCTTGAGAGAGAAGGCTCATGGATTGGGCATGTCACACGAGAGCGTACGTACGATTGTGCACGAAAAATTGGGTATGCAACGCGTTGCGGCTCGGCTTGTTCCGAAAGACCTGAATTTCTTTCAAAAAAAGTACCAAGAACAGGTAGCTGCAGACATGCTGGATCGAGCCAATTTGGATCCTACCTTCTTGGAAAAGATAATTACTGGTGACGAGACATGGGTGTACGAGTACGACACGCTTACGAACCAGCAATCGTCCGAATGGCGGCCAATTGGCGCGCCAAAGCCGAAAAAACCTCGCCAAAGCCGATCGAAAGTGAAGATCATGTTGATTGTTTTCTTCGATATTCGAGGCGTGGTACACTATGAATATGTGCCAGGCGGACAGACAGTCACCAAAGAGTTTTACTTAAGTGTTTTGAGACATTTGAGAGAGGCTATCCGTCGTAAACGTAACGATTTGTGGGTCGACAATTCTTGGATTCTCCATCACGATAATGCGCCGTCTCACAAAGCCATAATTGTGAATGAGTTTTTGGCCAAACACTCGGTAAATATCATCGAACAACCGCCGTATTCACCAGATTTAGCACCCTGCGACTTCTTCCTATTCTCAAAACTCAAATTTCCGCTACGGGGAATGCGCTTCGAATCGATTGATGACATCAAGACGAATGCGACGCGAGAGCTAAAGGCCATCCCGGAAACCGCCTATCAGAAGTGCTTTGCCGAGTGGAAAAAGCGTTGGCATATGTGCATCGCTTCGAATGGATGTTATTTTGAAGGTGACAAAATAAATTTGGATGAAAATTAAAAATTGTTCGTTTTATTTAACAATTCCCGATACTTTCTTGACAGGGTGTATGTGTGTATTAATACGACTAGATTTAAATATTGTACGATAAAAGCAGTTCAGCAGTTCCATGTGTTTTCGCTATTCACATACACAGCCTCTCACTGCAAACATAATAATATTTTTTTATACATATGTACATACATACATCTTTTTCTTCTTCTTCTTCTTCTTCTTTTGGTGTCATACTCTTCGAAGAGCGTTGGCGATCGCAAATATCAGCATCAAAAACTTCTATTTCTGGAATTTTGCATGAGTCTTTCTATCGACCAAGTTCTCGTCCATTCCTTGATGTTATCTGGCCAAGTCGTTTTCCGTCTTCCTCGGCCTCTCTTTCCGTCTATTTTTCCCCCCTGAAGGGGATTAGTTGTAGGAGTTGATATTTCTCTCCTCTGATTATATGACCGAAATATTTTATTTTTCTGTGTGTGATGGATTTTATTAATATCCGTTCTGTTTTGGCCATCTCTAGTACTTTTTGATTCGACGTTCTACTTATCCGTGGTATTTTTAACATCCTTCTGTCGATCCACATTTCTACAGCTTCTAATTGATTTACCTGTCTTTTATTGAGTGTTGTTGCCTCAATTCCATACAATAAGATAGAATAAATATAACATTGCACAATGTTTTGCCGTATATCTAGACGTAAGCATCTATCACAAAGCAGATTTCTCATGCCGGTGAAGGCAATCCGAGCATAACTACATCTCATTTTTATTTCTGTATCTGGGTCCAAGTTCTCAGTAATATAACAGCCCAAATATTTGAATTTTTCAACTCGTACATACATATTAATATACATATCTTTATCTTTATAGTGCCATACTTAATTCCTGGGCGTCGGCGACTACCTATTCGTACATCTCAGCTGTACAGATATAGGTAGTGTACCAGGCAATTATTATATGCAACGCAGATGTACACATGCAAGACTAACATATACATATTAATATACATATACATATTAATATACATATACATATTAATATACTAGGGGATTGGTCTAGCTGGCCGCTTTGTGGCCCGTTCCTTCTTGCTTTAAATTGTATTATTTTGTAAATTTTCATAAAGACTACAGCGTTCACATATACTTATTTTTTTAGGCAAAGGATGTAAAACTACTTTTTAGTTTCCGGTCTTACCGCTTTAAGCGTGTATTACCAAAATTTTAATCCCTAAATATCGATATTTTTCAAATTTTATACTTTTCCTGTATTCTCAAGGCCTTAGTATGCAGGTTAAAAAGAAAACCAAAACTGTAACTCACGTAGAACTGGCTGTGGATTTTTTAAAAAATTCTTCGCTTAAAACTTGATTTTCACGTTTTTCAAAATTTAGGCCCCTTGATTTTAAAACTTTGGCGGTCTCGTATTTTCCCTATATTGCAGTTACTGATATATATCATTTTAAACACTACCGCGGAAAGGGCTGTGGACTTTTTTTTTTTTAGTTTCCAGTCTTACCGCTTTAAGAGTGTACTTTTCCAAATTTTGGTCTCTAAATATCAAAATTTTTCAAATTTTATATTTTTCCTGTATTCTAGGGACCTTATTCCGTAGGCTAAAAAGAAAATTAATACCGTAGCTTATATAGAACCGGCTACAGGATTTTTTGAAAAAAAATTTCTTAAAACTTGATTTTCACATTTTTCAAAATTTGAGCCCTTTAACTGTAAAATTTTGAGGGTTTTATAATTTTCTTATGATCTCACGAAGAAAATACGTCGATTGAAAAAAAAAAAAATAAACTCTCCAGGTTAGAACGGGCTGTAAGATTTTTTTTCTTGCAGCATTATATATTTATAAATCTTACAATAGTTTTTCTCCTGGATTACTAGTGTAATCTTTCTATTTCGAAAAACTTGAGAGTAAACAAAATGTATTCTCTTCATTCTATTAATGCTATAATTCGGACGATTTGCCGTGCGCCCAAATTTCAAATAAATTAATTTTCTGGGTCGTTGCAATTATTTTATGATACGTATTGCATCTTTTTATTTTTTCTAGTTACCTCGAAAGATTACACATGCGCATATAATACTACTGGATTTTTTGTCGGACGGCCTATTGTGAATTCAAAATTATTGAATAATACTTCTCCGACCACTTACCATTTTACTTTTCAGGGACACCGTCTTCTTCGTTTTCTAATAATTTCGTAATCGATAGGGTCGATTTAAATGAATATTGTACCAACACACACTTTCCCGATTAAGTTTTTTCGGCTTTCGTATTGTGATGAAATATCCGAATTAGTATAGATTAATATTTTCTTCATACATATATAAATTTGTAAACATATCTCGCTCCCGATGATTCGCTGTAGTTTTGCGTTCGTTCTTTAATATCCTTTCTTCGAAATCTATGCACTATCTCACATCCGATGCAATTTTTCGTTTCTTTCATATACTAAACTTTTTTGAGGAAAATTCTGAATACAAATTGCGTGTATTTGAAGAGAAATTTCATATATACAACCTGTGTTATATTCTTAAATTTTCGGCAAAAACTTTTTTTTATCCACTTGACCGCGAGTTTTCAAATTTTTCTCTTTACAAAATAAATTTCATTGAAACTTCTCTATTTGCTACTTTAAATTATTTTCTTGTCTTTTCATATGTGTAATATTGCTGAATGTTGTGCTATTGATTTGCTTTTTATTGAGGATTGTCTTCTATTCTTTATTTTAAAGGTGAAATTTTCTATACGCTGACGATTTGGCAATTACGGTACGAGGAGCGGGGAAAACTGCAAAACGCATTCGACAAAAGGCTAATAATGATTTAAACCTAAACCACTCAGGTCTCCGCGTTCCACCTGAAGATAATACTAAAAGTTGAAGTGCATAAATAAGGCGTGGATAATCTTCGAACCGATATGAACATCCTGAATGTCTGCACGTAATCCGTGACCGTTCTTAATAACGTATAAGGAGCAACGCGAAAAAGTTTAAAAATGAAAGTGGCAGCTCGTAACAACCGGAAGCTGATTTCGTCATGGGTGGCTAGACCGGAGAGGTCTTCAGAATAATCGCCTTGGCATTGTGCTTCCCAGCAGGAAAATAATATGGATATTTTCATTTTGGAGTCGATCAGCATATGCAAGGAAAGAGCATACAGTGCCCTACTAAATGGCATTATAACTGGGGGGGGGGATGTCGCCGACCAACAAAGATTAAGTACATTATACCTGGCACGTGGTTTTTCTCCCCCGCCCATAAAAAGAACTATTATCGTTGATGCTGATAGGACGAAAATTGAAACAGATCCCCCCGTCATCCAATGTTTGGTCAAACAGTATTGGATTGAAATATTGAGAAAGTCTTCATGCATATAATACCACTACTGTGTACTGACAGGTAATCTCCAAGCACCATTCGGAAAGATAGGTGGAAGAATAGTGGCGCATAGGACCTGTGTCTCCGATGAAGGGTATACGACAACCAAAAGGCCTACCTAATTAACCACAATGGAGAATATTAAATGATGTCAATGTGACGAAAGACAGGATCACTAGCATTTGTTTAAATGTACGTGCAAGGTGCTAAAATGTTATGTACGGTCCGTACTCTTATACGGTGCGAGACGTGGACAATAAAAGCACATATAGAAAAGCGTACTTCATCATTTGAAAAGTGGTGTTATCGCCGGATCTGGAAGATACCATGGACTAGAAAAATGAAAGATGCGGAGGTATTACAATTGATGAAAACGAATCTGATCATTAAAGGACATAATTAAAAAACGCAAAATTAATTTCTTTGTGCATTTCTCATGAGAGGCTCAACATATCATCTTCTGCGCACAATTATGATGGAAGCGGTCGAAGGGAAAATGGGACGAGGAAGAAGATGGATTTATTGGCTCCAAACTATATTAAGCAATGGACTGGATTTACAAAATTAATAGAATTGTTCCAGATTGCGAGAAATCGAGACGCATTTCATCATATGGTTGAATCCATGAAAAGTGGTTAAGCTATACCCGAATCGGGTTGCACGAAGAAGAAGAAGAAAAAGAAGAAGAAGAAGAAGAAGAAGTGGTGCCAGCACTATTAGCATGGGAAGAACCTGCGAGACACGGCCATCAGCGACCATGTTATCAGACTAATAGATGCGTGGAATTTGTATATATAGAGCGTCTCGGACATGAAAAGAAGAAGAAGAAGAAATGACGGGAAAATATTCTTTTGCCATTACCGATGGAGCGGGAGCTTTGAAAGTGTTATGTTCAGCAAACGCTTAATCCAAATGAAGTCATGGGGATATACATACTTTTACGCTATGTAACGGATAGTTTAGCATAATGGTAATTTAAGGAGCCGTGTAATTATTAGAAAGGAAACATACAAAATAACCGTGGACGGAAGTTTAACGGTTGTGAGGGGGGTTGGGGGGGCAAAGCTTAACGTTTAATAATGATGTAATTCGTAATTGGGCGCGTAAAGTTGATTCTTCGCGATATGGAGATCAGTTGGAACTTATTGTAAGCTCGATAATCGTGTCTTTTTCGATAATTGTAACACTGTTATTTTAAATCGCGTGAAAATGAAAACTGAAATAAAACCGCTCCTTATTTCGCTAGAAACAAGATGCACTTATTATTTAATTAAAAATCGGATCCGAAGAATTCTCTTAATTTTAATTGAAATATTAAAGAAAATAAGTAGCGATCGTAATTGGCAAGGCCGTATCTCCCCCGACCCAAACACATGTACTGCAAAATTCTCGGCGTGTCCACAATGAACGAATTAAGCAAAAAGATAAAAAGACACCTTTTTTTTTTTTTTTTTTTGAGAAATAGAGTAACGAATTATTGTTTTGTTGAATAAATAAACCATGTTTATCTGTACTGCAAGCTCTGAATAGTTTCTAAAAATAATTAAAATTTCTTTTTTCGTCTTTTTTAAAAATTTCTTCAAAAATTTTTGAATTAAATTTTCTTTTAAAAAAAAAAATCTAGTGACCTTCATTACCAGGCGAACTTTGAAATATAAATAGTATCATTCGGTCAAACGCAAACAGCTCGTAATAAAAAGTTCATCCGGATCGTGCTGCACGCAAACACATTCACGGAGAGTGGCGTATAGATGTTTACTTAAAGCGCATATATATATATGTATATGTTTCATGAAACGTAAATATATCATGGAAAAGTTTCCATTTCGATTGAAATTTTTAGTTTTGCGAAGTTGAAGCAACTTCGATCGTAATCGCATCGCTCGCTCAGTGCATGTCTGCAAATATTTTCCACTCGCGATAAACGCACCTGGTTTTCTGTCAAGCGAATTAGAAAATTCACGTCATATTCCGCTTTTAATCGGTTTCGATGCGGCGGTGAAATAGATTGATTTTACGTCTAGTTTTCTCGGCTTCCAGATCAAGGATATCTATGCATGGAACGAGATTATGCGCGTAACTCGATTGAATAATTATCCACATATTTCGTCTAATCATTAATACCGTTTTAGGCGTCTTCTCGCAATCGCTTTAAATTAATTCCATGGCCGATATTGAAAGATATACACGTATCTGTTCATTCCGACGTCGAACTTGGTTGAGATACGTTCGACCGAGAGAGATGCGAAAGAAGAAGGCAACGAAAAGCTATTAACCCCGCGAGATATCTGTGAAGCATATCTAATCGGAGTGTGACTGAAGATAATGTGTTACGTTAAGAAAAATTTATGTCGCACCGGTACTTGATGAGACCGTACGAGGCCTCCTAATGATGGCCCGAAGACAAAAATAATAAATGTTTTCTTATTTAATTTATATATATATATATACATATATAAATATTAAATATATATATATATATATAATTATTTTCCAGGTCTGTTATTCACAGGAGAATTCGGTTTCAATTTCCGATAGGTTTCTTATTATTTTAATGTGTTTTTTTCAAAAGCCGCGTGTGCGAGAATTTCAGAATACATATTTCAATGATCAAAATTACGACGTTCGAAATTGAACCAAATGAGGAATTCTCGACGTGATTTTGAAGAAAGCAGCTCTAAAATTCAGCGCGTTCACCAGGATCGACCAATGGGAGCGATTTTAGCCGCGATGAAGAAATGTGGAAGTGTCTGTTATTTGTACAATACGGATGAGCGATTACAAGAACACACACTGGTGTACAATCAAAGTTGGGCATTTCGTAATTTATTACGAATTTCACGTAATCGATTCCTTTTTATGATTAATTGTAAAAATAATTAAGAAGCCTGTGCAATGCGTAATAGAAGCAGATGGGACAAAACTAGAACAGGTCAAATCAATTAGATACCTGGGTACCTTTCTCGATGACAGCTGTAGCTGTAAGAAAGAAATCCGATCGCGAATAGAGCACTCGAGAGCAGTGCTCATAAAAATGAAGAACCTGCTCAGCAGAAGGGAATTAAATCTTGGATTACGAATTAGAATTCTGCGCTGCTACGTTTTCTCGGTCTTACTGTATGGCAACGAGAGTTGGACGTTAGATGCTTTATCAGAAAGAAGTATACAGGCCTTTGAATTATATTCGTATAGGCGTATGCTGAAAATTTCGTGGATCTTAAAAGTTACTAATAAAGAAGTCCTCAAAAGAATCAATAAATGCCCGGAATTATTACATTCGATTAAGGAAAGTAAACTACGTTATCTAGGCCACATCATGAGAGGCCAAAAATATGAGATTTTACGTCTCATTATGGAAGGAAAGCTTTTGGACAAAAGATCAAAAGTGCGCTCACAAAATTCGTGGACAAATGACTTTCATCGTTGGTTCCGCTGTTCACCCATTGAAATGTTCAGATCTGCCATGTCTAGAAAAGACATTGCCGTGTTGATCGCCAACCTTCGTAACGGAGACGGCGGATGAAGAAGAAGAAGAATATTTCCGTCATTGCGACTATTATTTAATAATTGTAATTAATAATAATTATATCGCATAATTTCGAAGTAGTAGTCGGATTTTTCAAAGCAGTCGAATCTTCGTCGAGATTAAGGAGTGTGTACGATTAATAGCAGCATAACTTTAATATTTGAAAATAATAGTATAATAATGGTTTAATATTTTTTTTAACAGTACGCTTATACTATACATAAAAATAAAAACACAACTAAAAAAAAAATAAATAAACGCACTCGCTGTTATTTATCCCTGGATATTTAAATATTATAGTGATATTTTGCATCCAGGTAAAATTGTGATTAATCATGATGAAGAGTTGCGATTCTTTTACGAATTACCGACGGTTCATGTCTCCCAGGCGACTCGGAGGTTCGGGTTTCAGTGTTGTCCTAGTTCCATCCGAAATAGCTCTAGAAGACCCATTATTCAGCGGCTCTAGTCTTCCTAACGGGCTACATTTCTTTAGTTACTTGTAGCCACTGAAAAAGCCGAGAAATTTACTAATTTTATTGTTTTGAGGTAGAGTTGTTTTTTTCCGGACTTGTTCGTAATCGTGTACGATTTTGCAAGCAAACGCTCAATATCCGGTATAGGTTTCACGCTGTTAGTTAAGATACTGAGCCGAAGATCGCAAAAATTTAGATCGAAACAATAATTGTTTTTTTCTCTTGGTAATACACAGGGAAGTAAGGTGAAAAGAGAGCTATAATCAACAACCGCTTCGAAACTACTGAAGAATGACTTTATTTAAGGTTCGATTGTAAAAAAAAATTACAGGCTTAAAAATTACGTATTAATTGTACCGGGCATGATGCTAGCGGAAACTTCATTTGACTGCACTCGAATGCGGAATGTTGTGAAATGGAAAGGAGAAAAATGGCATTTTATTATGCGGTCTGACTGGTAGCCGGTGCTGTGTTGGACTCGGGCCAATCCTGTTGCGCATAGTGAATCTTTTTTATATCGGAGAAAACAATACTAAGCGAATTAACTAAAACAAACAACTCTGGCAAGTGCTTGGAACATGAGCGGCCTAAAAAGTTGGTATTTTAGAAAATTATACAGTCGAGTATACAAATCTGTGGACTACCGCGGGAACACATTTGAAATAGTCCTGCATACGTTACATAGGTTTGTATTATATATATATATATATATATATATATATATATATATATATATTTCGGTCTAGTAAGTGGAGTTGCGATAGTGAGTACATAATGTGTTAAATTTTGATTTTTTGATAGTAAGCTGCCGTGCAATCTAAATAACTTTGAACTGTGAGCCGATTTAACCTGCGTATTATAAAAATACATACTTACAAACATATACATATATTATATGCACGGATATGTATGCTTACAAACGATGCAAAGGTCGAAGAAACGGAGAAGAAGATGCATTCGAAGTTGGAGGAAATCGTAAGAGACATTCTAAAGAAGGAAATGGCATTTGTTATGAGACATCTTAAAACAGGCTTTATGTAAAACGCTGTAATCGTGGAGCGGAAAAATTTCATCTTAAGGAATCCAAGAGCACAGCGTCTCCTATAGTTAATGTTTAAGCAAGGCGACTGTCGATACCATTTCAGAACATAAAAACCAAATTTGAATTATGCAAGCACTAGAAATATGTATTACTGACAGACCAGGAACAAAATGCGTTTCGAATAACCCCCATGTAAAACTGAAAATGAATTCCGAACTCAATAATTCCACAGCAAACTCTGAAAGAAATCAAGTCTTTCCGAGACTATCGAAAACGGCGTAAACACATGGCATGAAATTAAAAAGTGAATGTTCTATCGGCCATTGAGAGAAACGCAATTAAAGAAAAAAGGTCAAAAGAACCGTATTGAATTTGACCTATAAACATTTGAATTAATAAACAACTTGGAAGGAAATAAGAAAACAACCACTACGGGGCACTAGGAAACAGTCGTATTGCAAAAGTATGGAACTATTGTATACGGAGGCAAAATAAAGGTGTTAAGGAAAAGAAATTCCAATAGAATGCGGAGCTATAAAAAATATTTAAAATTGACTGCAGGACCAGGCTACATCTTCGTAGCTAAGATATTGAAAGAGAGGTGCAATTGCTGATTAAGCATTGTTCGTTATCTGTTTGAAAAAAGATATAGTCGATAACGATAGAGCTGGTTCGAATAACACACTATAATAATAACATTACCCTTATGGATGATGTTACTGACCCTTAATATTTATCCATAATTTTTTTTTTTATCGTCTTAGTTCTCGATTTTACGTTCTATTATTATTTTTACCGTTCAATATTAAGTGTTCACCATATTACACCTGAACAACAACTATTTTGTAAGAGTTCTAGACATAATACCATCGTGTGGCATAACCGTGCGGCATACATTATATTAAATCTTGCTAGACAAAAACGCGAAACTTTTTAGGTCCAGAAATTTTTGAACCCCGAGCACTTGTAGCGGGTTTGTATATTTAGTAAAAAGTAAAAATCATCAGAGCATTTTGCTGTTACACGACACACCGGGAAATTTCCTTCTTCAAAAGAAACAAATATGCGAAAGCTCGGATTTTTAAGGAGCGTTACTCATTTCTGTTGGAATTTTTTCATTATTGTACCTTATTTTCAAAAATAAACTCTTCACTATGTTCTAAGCATTTGTCTGAGGAAATTCATCGAGAGTATGTTCAACAAGCATCTGATTTGAAGTTTATAATACCGTGCTTCTTCTGATATGTTCGGTTTTCCTCCGAATGTGGCAGTCTTTTTGTTTCCAATATACTTATTTATTATGTAGGGTCTAGAGAGTTGTTTTTCTTTTGATTGACGTGTTATTAAAAGCATGAAATCTCTCCAAAATTTATTTATTTATTTTTTTTTTTTTTATTATTGGCCTGAACAAATACAGTTTTTTTTTTTTTTTTTTAATGGGCTCGGTGTAAACACTGACCCGACTACATGGACTTAGATCACCTACTCAGATTCTGAGGCGATCGGAGATAGAGAGTCTAAAGGAAAGAAGGAGGGGAATAACGGCTAGAGATGGGAAGGAAAGAATACAGGAAGCATTGAAAGGGGTAGAAAGATCCAACGCCAAGAGTTACAGTTTATTTGGCCAGCAAGCTACACTATGAATAGATATGAAAAATTAATATTAATATAAAAAAGGAATGAAAAGCAGGGAAGGAAATTTCATTTTACAATATGGTCGCAACTGCGGAGCAGTGCCCACAATGCCTGATGAAACTTAAACAGAAATAAGATTTTTCTTTCAGGAGAGAAAAAAAAAACAAAAAATAACAAAATGAAAAATACAAATTAAAAAATTGAAAAATTCCCATCTTACAATACGACCATTGTTGCCTGGCAATGTTCACAATGCCTGATGGGAAAAGGAAGTTGTAAGAAAAATAAATAATTGAATAAAGAATGTAATAAATAGATTGATAAGGAATAAAATGAAATAAAACTAACTACCCTCATCAACAAAGTAATACACTCCAATAAATGAGAAAAGGAACAAAAAAATAAATAAATAGATAAATAAAAATAAAATAAAACTTCAATAAAATCTTTCTTTAATATTCTTTTTTCTCTATCCCGTTTCCTTTTTTTTTTTTAAATTATTATTTTTTATTTACTATTATTATAATTAAATCAAAATGTTATTATTAATTATAAAGCGAACCATAATAAAAATTGCTGTATGTTCAGAACAGAGTAAATAATGAACACTATATGGAGGGAACAATCCGCATGAAATTAATTCTTTATAAAACCTTTTCCTATTGTGCTCGTATTTGTCGCAGCTGAACAGCAAATGATTAATGTCATTAATGAAGGTGTAGACCTAGTGTGATTACTGTTGCACCCAGAGGAGTCTGCAAAATTTAAAGGCACCCGGGAATGCCCCATACGCAATCTACAAACTAGCGTGACATACTTACGAATAAGACGACCGGGAATAGACTGCGGAATATCAAAATACCAAGGAAACGAAGGTATATCAGACTGAACCATATTGTAATATCTACCAGTATTCTGCCTATCTTTACAAGCTATCCAATCCTCCAAGGCAGTGACCTGACTCTTGTGATATAAGTCTGAGGAAGGAATGAACGGGAATACAAAATTCCATTCGAGGCAGTGTATTTAGCCGCGGTATCAACGTCATCATTTAGGCCAATCCCGCGATGACTGGGAATCCAATAAAAGTTTAAACAGCCATTGTTATTAATAATTTGAAGGTATATTTAGTTTTGATCTCGTAAATAAGCGGGTGACATTTATAATTGAACGAACTATGATCTAGGGCGATCAAGGCACCCAGGCTATCGGAGAAAATTGTAAATTTATTATCCGGGTTAAGAACATTCAATATGAAATCAAGAGCCCAATTTCGATAAATATATATATATATATATATCAAAATGTAAGACAAAGAATTTGAAGCAATTCTACAACCGGTTCCACAATAACCTGTTTTAAATAATTCTTTTTGTAGTCATATACAAGAATGCAGGGAAAATACAAAGTCTCAAAAAAAATTTTAATTTATGGTGGGGAAACATGCCTGTTTATAATACTTTTTTTTTCTTAATTAGTAGACCATTATCATAAAAAAGCTCACCCCATATTTGTTGATTTCCTGTTCGGAGTTGTTCAGATCTATGTATTTGTTTCATCATTTTTCCTTTTTTAAGTTTGAAGTATTTTGTTTCCGATAAGTTTTATTTGAAACCCTGCGCTTTATATATAGCTATTGTAAGGTTTACTGAATTTCTTTAAACTCTTATTTGCATAAGTGATAATTCTATTTGGCCCTTGTTACCTGTTCGTTACGTTTAAAAAAAAATATAGTGTGGTTTAGTGTGAAAAATTTATTAGAATAATGAGTAAGTCACGACATCCTTCCTATAATCTACTTAGTGCTTAAAACCGACAGCGGTCAATAATGACGAAAAAATTTACGAGCTATTTTATTATTAAAGAGCAAACGAATTTAAAGCATGATCAGTGTTAGTTGTCACTGAAACGTAAATTTAACGACTTCCTTTCTAATAATACCGCAACCGCGAATAAATCAACCGATCTCTCGCTATATTAAAGCATTCTCCCTTCTCTCTTTATACTTTTTTCATCACGAGTTCAGAATTTTTTTTATTGCTTTCTTTCTTTATCCTCGTATTCTTGCTTTAAGTATATCCTTAAGTAATGTACTGAACCCAGTCGGCATATTCCATATTAGTCATCTGTCCTTTTTAAACATATTCATTTTCCTTTTTCTGCCGGCTTCCTAGAAGATTAAATTCGTTGAATAGGAATCTTGTACACTCATTTTATTGTATAAGTTTTTTATATTTGAGTTGTAAATAATATTGTCCATTTTCTGTTATTACTTTATTAAAAATATTGCAAAAAAACGTGTGCATTACAGAAATTATATTTTAAAAATATTAAAATTGCCATGATTATGGAGTACGTCACTCCGAAACATGTCGGCTATTGTATTTTTTTTTTTTTTTTTTCTTGTTTGGGTTTTTCCCTGGGCTTGTCAGCAACGGACGATTACCCATCAACATGTGTACATAGCAGCAATTAGGAATAACAAGGAATGGAATCTGACAAAGAATGCCATACCAAAGATGGAGAAACAATAACAATCAACGTCGAAAAATGCCAAACGTATGTATCCTGAAAAGAAAAGAAATGACGAAGGTAAGAGCAAAAGGAGTTAGCTGTCCCATACCATGGCCACATCTGCAATTACAGAGCCCACAGTACAAACGGACAAAGGAATCTGGCTATAAATAATTAAGGAAGAAGAAACACGGGATGTTTAAAAAGCAGTTAGATCCATCAATCACGAAACCTATGTAGAACACAGCGCTTAGCGTCCGTAAACAATTATCCGAATGTTCAATGACTTTCTCCATCACTATAAACCAAAGTTTATAGTTTTTAATTATGAAACATTAATCATATTTATGGCGACGACTGCGGAAACAGCGCCTAACGTTCTGTTAAAAGGAAATGAGCAGGATTTTCACCGAACACTATGGCCACACTGCAACAGCAGCGCCCGCAGTGTCGTCTGACAAGGAGTTCCCCTATCTACCGTTAGGGCCGCAAATGCGACAGCGAGCCCGCAAAATTAACTGCGAGCTGTGCCTGTTTGTGACTGTTGTATAAGTTTATTGATTAATGTTTATTGTAGCGCCTCGAAATATCTTTTTCTCAATTGGATGTAATCCGAATTTCGTTATCAGTCTCTAACTGATAAGCCATCACTCTGACGACGAGCCGTCTGTGATCCTGACCATATCCTCTTTGAGCGTTCATCCCTCGTGAACGAACGCACTTCTTTGTACTCCAATCTGTTATCACTTAAGAGCTCCCTAATCCTTATTGCGCTTCGTATATCTTATCGTTTCCGTCGATCTCCGTTGTTCCTGTCCTCAGTTCCTTTATCTTATCAATATTTGACACCGACTCTACATTTAACTGATCCTTCTCCCTGTTTCATTTCTGGGCGAAGATCCTTTGTTGACATGCCCCAAAAAAAAAGAAAAAAAGCCATGTAACTCTGATTTTTCTTTCTTCTGGTATTGTTTATGAGAAAAAGGTTTAGCGTGAATGCAACCGGGAAAAAAAAAAATAAACGAAAAAAAACATTATATTTAAAAAATACATAATTTGCGATTACGTCAGACGTCGAGAGACCGTAAAATAAATAGATACGTAATTTTTGATTTACATTTTAGTGAAAACGTCAGCTGCGGTTGTGTCGCTAGTTAGGTATACCGTTTCGCTGGAGTAAAATTTAAATCTCCCTGCTGGAAATATCGCAAATTATCGTTTAATTAAAAAAAAAAAAAGAAAAAAAATACTTCAGAAAAAAAAATTAGCTAACATTTTTTTTAACGAATAAAAATGAGGATCTTAAATTAAAATTTGAAGTTATTAGACATGCTCAATAATTGCACGATCAAGTCGTCAATGAAGCAATCGCTTGCTTCCCTTCTGCGAATATTTCGGTTCAGATCACGCGAATTCCATGGAAACATTCAAGAAAACCGGAATAATATTCGGAAAAAGTTTCAAACCGCCCGCAAACTATGTTTAGTTCGCAATTCCTCCTTCTTTTAGGTCACACACCATAGCGCAGAAAGAACCGTCCTAACCTTTTTTCTAGATTCACCGTTATCAACATCACATTTTTTTTTTCGAGTGCTGCAGATTCTCTAAAATCTAATGAAGACTCCTTTTTCCTACCGCCTGGAAAGCGTTTTACAAACAGTGAAAATTCAATTACTATCTTTTACACAGTTCTCCAAGCACTCCAGACTCGGTTTAAATGGACTATATCATTTTTACAAATCGACCGGCTGTTTAAATGCTGCAAACCATTTTTTCGCTGATTTCTTATTTCAAACATGGTTGAGTTTTTGACTTTGATCGCATCAAAAATTAAAGAGACTTCTGTTATGGAACTTTTATAGAAAAAAAAAAAAGAAGAAAAAAAAAGGCGTACTTATACTGAGCTTAACATAGCCATTATAAGCGGGGAGCACGTGATCTTATGAGCAGAGAGTAGAAGAGCGAAACCTGTGTGTGGACAGCGCCGCGCGTGTGACGGTCATGTTGCAGAAATGAGTGGCAAATTTTTTACCTGAATTATTGCAACGGGATGCGTTTAGCGTGTCAAGGACTGCGCGCAGATTAAAACATCATTTAGACGTTAAAAATTCTTCGTGACAGCGATCCACGACGACCCGTCTACTCAGCTGGCCGCGCCGGTACTGTTTATTTTCTCCGTTTAGCGAATTATGTAAAGAAACTGGATCACGCTTGCTCCCGAGCGACTGTTATTTATGTGTAGCTGACAGCGATGCCTATACGAGTACCTGCGCATGGCTGCAATTAACGCTAATAGCTAATTATTAAATATACCACCGATACGCACCGAGCTAAGGAATTTCGCTTCTTTCAGTCTGATTACTTCACAAAAACTTGTAACCGAGCAATTTGTTCGCAGCTCTATTTGCGACATTCGCCGTCTTATCATTCCTTCCTTCAGCTATCGTATCCGATTGTGACATTTGTAACGTAATCGGGTCCATACGCATCGAATCAGTATGCCGTGAAAACTGACCGCTGGCTTGGCATCGCACCTTTATTACTGTTTTTTCCTTTTTTTTTTTTCTGCGACACACTTGTCGACATTATCTGATTTTAATTTAAAAGCTAAAACATGACCACGCCGATAGTTGACTATTAAGTTTTTAGCTATTACTGTTGAAGCGGTCAGCTTGATCACCAGATTTCAATGGGGGAAGATTATTATTCCGCGCCGTTCTAGAGAAGGTCACTTTTTTTGTTTTTTACAATTAGCGGACTTCGTTCCAGCGTTGTGTGTGTGTGTCCGGAATTTTTTTCATTTGCATTATACAGTGCCATGTAATTTGGGGTTCGTTTATTGATATCTTCGTTCTCCGGTAGTAATTTTATATTCTAAGATTCGAGACAGGGGGCCGTGCAATGTCTAAAAAAATGAAATCAGTTTCATTTGCCTTTCCTTATTCATGACACGTATTATATGTGTGGCAGTAGAAAGGTGTAATGAGTTGGAAGTAACGATAGAGAGTAACCGGTCGAGAGAGCTGTTGCGCGATCAAATTCCTACGCCATTTCATAAGTGCTAAAGGCGAAAACGGTGTGATACTCGTTGCGATGGTTCCCATACTCTATGCGAATTAAATGCCGTCTTACCTCACATCAGTGATCAGTGAATAATGGGTCTTGTGAACTAGAAATACGCAGATGGCGCACGTGACCAAAACAGTCTCGATGGGATTAACTAGAATTCGAAAGAGTGCGAAATAATGAAGTCAACCGAAATAGAGGTGGTATGTTACTGCACCGGATTATGGCAGACAGTAAGGAGTGCTGGTAAAAGACGTATTAACGCGCGCTGGAGATATGGGTATCCATCGCAGGACACGCGGATTTCATCGACTGTAAAGTGAACTAGTGCCGACTGTCGATGGTGGAACTTGCGGATACTTGCAGGAGACGGATGTTGCAATTTTTTGGTCATTTGATGAGATGGTAATCTCGATAAAATACAAGCGAGCCCGAGGAATAAATCCCAAAGGGTGGATTGATCAGAGTTCACTAAACATGTAACTTCTACTCGATTTCATGAAAAACAGAAGATCGTAACAGCTAGCAAAAATGTATGGCTCATTGCAAGGCCGTGTCCACGGGATGGATTTTGAGGGTTAAACTTCCCCCATGAGAACTGAAATAATTATTATAGATACACAAAAATCTGAAGAAAAAAATCTGAAAAAATTTAAAATAAATATTGATGAGTTTTTTTACGATGTTCTTATACATTAAAAAAGAAAACAGAAAAAATTTGCTCTATATTTTTAGAGGTAGATCATTAATATCTTAAGGAGGAAAAACTTTTTATTACGAGTATAATCAATAATGTAATTTTTATTTAATTTTATTATACGGGGGGGGGGGTAATTTTCATTTATGTAAATTAATACATATAAATCAAAATGATGGAAATTATTAATAGTATGCGGATATTAGTGAAAAATGTATTGTTATTTATAAGATAAATATGTGAAGAAAATGTTGACCCCCCTCAACCCGCTTAAAAAATTCTGGGCACGGACTTAGCTCATTGATGTAACCATGGCGCAGGCTTGTAATGATAATGAAGGCCTGCGGTAGGAAATTCATCAAATCTTAATAGCAACAAGTATACTAAAATATATAAATAGGTATTGGATTTCTTTCAAATGACGCGGATAATTATAAAGATTTTATCGAGAAAATTATTTCCGATCGATCAACAAGCGCACTTAAGGTCACAGAAATATCGAGAAAAAGTAATTTAGCGAAAAATGTAGTCGAAATAAAAAATGTTGGTCGTAATCGAGTTATCGTTCATTATTCTCCGTTCGAAACCTGTTCTATCAGTTTATCGGTTACAACGTTTATATTCCAACTTTTTAATTTCCCGAATAAAAAGTACAGGAATACACAAACGAAGATCTGCGGTTAGTGTGAGAGAGTACAGTGGCCATTTATAATAAATCATATTAAACGATGCAGTAGGATGGTTTACAAAAACAGCAAAACGATATACATATATTCCAAGATATTCGATTCTTGTGTCATTTGAAGTTTGCGTTATATATTTTGGAGGAATGCTCATTTTAATTGTGAACAGTTCATTTTCATTGCCTAAAATATAGGCTTATTCAGTGAGTGTAAAGAAAATAATAAATGTGAGTGATGTGGATTACGGGATCATGGCGCAAACCGGTGACGACGCATCCTTCTGTATAGATGTCACAACTGGTTCGGGAAATTCATAAATTCAGTTGCTCCTCGTATGTGCCTTTTTTGGCTGAAACGGGAAAAAGAGTTTATTAATGTACAAAGGGTGGGCCAAAACAACTACAGATACTCCCTATATGGAGTATGGACGTTATCTAATGGACAAAAAACGAGTGAAATATGAAGTTCATTATTTTTCCGACAGCAGAACATATATAGGAGTGTGCCATTAAAGTAATATACAGCTGTGTGAACGAAGTGAAGTTAAAATTCGCATACGGACTAAGAAATTTCGTACAAAAAATTGTCTATTATCTGATCCGTCGTCAGCATCCGCAGGCTCTGTTTCAAAGTATCGGCCGTTCTTCACAATATACTTGTACATCCTTTCGGGCCACTTTTCGAAAAAGGAACCAATACAGCTGTTTCTCGCTAGATTGTGACCTTGTTTAAACACTTTCCGTATCGTATGCGAATGGGACTTTTCGAACGGTGTCCATCGACGATAATTTCCTTCGAACATAATAAAGAATTATGTTTGTTCGGTTTTGATTATATCGACTGATGAACGCGCAATACACATACATTGTAGTCTGTAAGGGAAACTCTAACTATACTTCGTTCACACAGCTGTAGTTAGTATTGCTATAATGACGCTCTTGTTCTGCGCTTGTTCTGTCGAGAAAAGAATGAACTTGATGTTTCACTCGTTTTTTGACCGTTAGATAACGTCCATACTCCGTATTCAGAGTAGTTGCGGTTGTTTTGGCCCACCCTTTGTAATAATCAACACTTTTTTTTTTTTATTGAAGAATCTTTTTTCATACTGTTTGTTAAAAATATGTAAAATAGTAAGTTAATAATAACAAATATAATAAACAATTATAACAAACTAATAAGATAAATAACTGATTTAGATTTTGTATCTGTTCACATATTGGTTTAGCTGATGATGGGTTATGCCCGAAAACGTTACTAAGTAAGAAAATTTATCTTATTCGTTTGTTATATAATTGTTTATTATATTTGTTATTATTAATTTATTTTTTAGTTGGTTCTACATGGTGGTATACGAATTGTTCTTACCATTAAAAAACAAGAAAAGCTACACTTCTCCAGGTTTGGATGATAGTTTTTAAATAATTTAGATAATATTGTGAAAAAAAACTTTGTATGTATGTATATATATTTATTTAAAGACGCTCGACTTCTAGGTCATCTGCGTCTACCGTACATTACAATTTATAGATAATAATTACAAATAATTCTGCCATACGTAAACTAAATCATATCTTCCGAAATAGGTTGACAGCTTTTAGGAATCTAAAAGTACTTTGGACTGCAGCTTCATCATTTCCAAGCGCCTCTTTGACAGTAATTCTTCTTGTACATGCGGATGAAAAGGCTTCCTCGCGCTCCTTTTGGAGTTTTGGACATACGGAGATGACATGTTCGATGGACAGACTTTGAGTGTTACAAAGTGCACATGATGGTGGAGGTTCATTTTGTAGCAAGGATCCGTGTGTTAGTTTTGTGTGGCCGATGCGGATTCTGATTAACAGAATCTCTTCTCGCCTGTTTGCCCGGTGTGATGTTTCCCAATGTTCCAGTTCAACTTTTAACTTTAGTTAACATTTTTATCGAGTGGTTGTTGAAAGCTGCCATTTGGCTGGCCTCGGTTCGTGATTTTATCGATGTTTGGAAGGCTACAAGTAGTGCAGCCTCTTACGGGGGGCCTATTTCTCTGTTTCCGGGTCTCAGACTTTTGAGAAGGTGATTACGAATAGGCTAGTTTGGTGAGCGGAAAACTTAAAGATGTTTTTAAATCCCACAATTGGATTTAGTCCGAGTTTGGGTACCTTTGCATGCACTGCCTACTTAGTAAATGACGTCTATGATTTATTTTTTAAGAAGTTCCTTATGACTATTTTTTTGGATTTTAAGGGACCTTTGCTAATGTAGCAATCTATGTATTATGTCAACAGTTGGTTATTGCCGAATTTTTTATTCCGCTATAGAGCGTATATTGGTAAGTTACATAAATTATATTCCAAAACGGAATTTTGTATGTTAAAAATCTGATTACCGGAGAATAAGTAACTAGAACTGTCTCCAAGGGATGGGTTCAAGGATCTGTCCTAAATCTGATTTTATTTAACATCTATATTAATAATTTATTTATCATTCGGTTATCAGGTAAGTCGCGTGTACGATCCTAAGAGAATAATTTCGAGTTTACAGTAAAGACAGTAAATTTTTTAGATATAATACAAGAAAATCAATATGCAATTAATCTACGCAATAAAAGGTTTAATAGTATCGGATTAGATATCTCACCAGCAAGTCTGTATCTGTTACTTTTCACCGTAAGATATACTCAAGAAGGAAATTCTGTGTTAAAACAATATAGCCATCCTCTGTTACTAATGGTGAGATCTTTAGGACTACACTTGGATCGTCATCTTAATTGAACGGTTCTGGTACAAACCTTATATTGGTCAAATTATAAACATGTTTAAGGAGGAGGTAAAGTTTTTAAACTTTTTTTTTTTGCATTTTTTTTTTTTTTATTTGCTTATAGGAATGTACAACATTTCAAGATTATTGTGTCAAAATTTGAAATCGATCGCAACAAAACTAACGGACCTATAGAGTTTTGAGTGAGCGGTGATCCGCTCCGGTTTTGAACACCTACTGGGCAGCTACGTAGCGCGGCTACTTGGAAGCTGTTTCGTGCTCTTTTGAACTTCGTATTTTCTAGTTTCGCTGTGATTGTGTATTTATTATTAGTAAAATGCCGAAGAAAATTAGCAGAGAAGATCGCAAGAGTACCAGTTCCAGATTAGATCGATCAAAAAAAGTAATACCTTCACAGAAACGCAAGACAGGCGATGTCGAAGCAAAAGGTACATCGTCCAAAAAAAAAAAAACAACTAAATACTTTTGTGCCATTTGGGCTACTTACTACCATTACTGTTCGATGGACGAGAAACCGCAGCACGACAAATGCCCGAGCGGGCAAGATTCGTGGTGTGAATGGCAGAAAGCTGCAGCTGCAAATGCCCTGAAGTAATTCGAACACAGTTACACTGCACTTGCAAGTGACGTTTCTGAAGAAATTAAACCGATATATGAAGACTTGAGTAAGGGAGCACTTTTGCAGCGATATCTTGGAGGATTCACTCAAAACAACAGTGAGAGTTTGAATCAACTTAATTGGAAAATTACCCCCCAAGATCATTGAGTGGTACCTCAGCTGTGATTGAAATCACAGCTCATGTGGCTTCATGTATGTTCAATGAGGGCTGTTTTGCTTTGCTCTCATTTATGCAAGAGATAAGCATCAGTACAGGGTCAAGTTCTCATGAATGTACGCGCGCAGTAGATTGAACGAGCATAAACAGAGTGGAGCAACAAGCTGCACTTGAAAGTAAAGAAGGCAGAATTCTACGTTGACAAGCGCAAAAAGCTGCCGTAGATTTTACAGCTGAAAGCTGTGAGCTTTATGAGCTTTATGGGTGACTCTGAATAAGTATATTAGAAGAAACACTCGCGTACCGATGTTTAAGTCAAATATCTTTTTGTACACAAAACTTTAAAGCCTTTTTCTCGCACTTGACATTTTTAAAGTCCGTGGAGGACACTGTAACTCGAAAACTAATGCACCGATTCTTTTGAAATTTTGTACAGTGATTACGAGGTAAGGCTGGGAGGGTTTTTTTTTTTTTTTTTTAATTATTACTTATTTTACAATAAAAAATTTGCCGATTTTGATGGCGAAAATCGCGTTTTTGACTTCCAAGTGTTAACAAACATTAAAAAATCAAAAAAAAAAAAAATCCTCCCAGCGTTACCTCAAGAAAATGATTAACTATCAGTAGCATTTTGATTTTTTTGATTTTAGATAATCAGTGGTGAGATATAGTGTCCACCGCAAAACAACATTTTTTTTTGAGGCTTCTTCGAAGATTTGCTGCTAACGGCTTACTTTTTAATATTTCTTATTTAAAATTTCTGAAAATATTGTTCAAATGTTACTTTATTGTATTACACTTAATAAAATATATTTGCATTCATTGGAGTATAAAGAAAAATTATTGAAAATGAGCCTTTTTTTACAGAAATTAACTTTATCCCCCCCCCCCCCCCTAAGGGAGACCACTAGTGTGACCGTCACCAAAAAAAAAAAAAAAAAACTAATCTTCGGGAATTTTCTTAAAGAAAACTATTGCATCGATTGTTTTGAAATTTTCAGGCTATATTTGTATATATTTAAAGTTAAAATTACAATTTTTTTAGAACAAAAATCTTTAATTTTTCAGTAGTTATTAGCTATTTCCCCAGCTTCTAAAAAAAAAAAAGTTGTCTCACTGCTGCAGTGATTGCGCCCATCACAGTGCCTAAAATCAAAAAAAAAAAAAAAAAAACACGTTAAACTTGAAGATATTACTTATACAATGACTGAAGATAGGAAAAAAAAATAGCGAAGTTTTGAAAAAAGTTCTAAATTTTTCTCAAAAATTTGATGATTTTTGGCATTTCAAAATTACAATT
Organism: Icerya purchasi; assembly: GCA_039619475.1. Classification (NCBI taxonomy): domain Eukaryota; kingdom Metazoa; phylum Arthropoda; class Insecta; order Hemiptera; family Monophlebidae; genus Icerya; species Icerya purchasi. Next base: position 541,576,798 of record CM077115.1, read on the forward strand.
TTTATGCAATCAAAAAAAAACCTGGGAGATCACTGTATAGAGAAATAAGTCGTAAATAAGAGAACATAAGAATCAAATCGATCGGGGATGATTTATTATCTAGTTGAGCTGCTGCAGCGAAACATGTAGTTTCGAGAAAAACATATTTAAAGGTAGAAGTAGTGATTTCACTGTTACAGATCGATAAATTGATCATATCTAGAACTAATCTGCTATTCCAGGGCCATGTGATACACTTTTCTCTTTTTCGAGCTGTGCCTGCTGAGGGGCTGTTGACGTATTTCGAGGCAGCCCCAAGTGACGATGAGCAGCTATGCATAGTCTCGTTTGATCTCTTTTAGCGGAATAGTCTCGTGCGGCAGGGCTAATTATTGCTCCCATTACACTCAACATTTGAAAAATCATCGTTGAAAATGGCAACAGTACAGTAATTAGATAGTTTTAAGGCCATTATGGAAATGTTTTGTGAGAAAAATGCCACAGCATACCATTGTTATCATTCTTCGGTACTCATATCTGGAATTATAGACAAGATTATAATTCGTTCTAGACTATATTACGGTACCGTTTTTTATAGTTCGGTTTCAAAGACTAATCTTAGGAAACTAAACAATTTGCAAAACCTGGGTAGGAACATTAGGACGGTACCGTATCTTCAAGCAGAAACTAATATTCCTTCTCTTTCCATTAGAAAAAAAAAAAAAAAAACTTGCTAGATACCGTTTTTTATTAAAATATTTTAAAATTATAATTGCCAGTACTTGGGAGGTGCTATTTATAATATCAGTATGAATTGGAAATTTATACAGTCCCCAAATTACCATCATTAGCAGCTAGAATTATACGGTACTACAAAGAACAGACCAGCATTATTAGCAGCACATCCCTCTACACAAAGTTTTTCAGCCCTTATAAAAGAAATCTGCTGCAATTAAAGATGAATGTAGTACCCTCCCGAAATAAACATACTCTACCTTCCAGCATGGTAAAAGAAATTATTTCATTAAACAAAATAAACTAAATATAGCGATGTGTAGAAAGCTACGTAATGTTATTTTTCGTTACACAAATTAAAATTCATAATTCGCAAAGAACAACATTTTGAAAACATTAAAAAGTTAAACAAATTTACTAAAAGAAGTAAAAATAATAATAAAAATATCAAATTCTGTCCGTCCGGTTTTGTCTTGTTTATATAAAACTAGTAACATCATAAAAATCTTAGAAACAGAAAATTTCATTACTTATAATAGTACATTTAAATACTGACATGTTTTAAAGCACTTTATACATGATTAAGAAGTGTGTGACTTTGAAACATGTCAGAAATGCATTTTTACATATGAATAAATTTTCTGTTTCTAAAATGTTTACGATACAATAATTTCATATTAATATAGCAAATGAATTGTAATAATTTTAATCGTCTTATTTACCTCCCAGCTATGTCGTATGCGTGAAAATGATGGAGAGAAGATATTTTAAGAAAACAACCAAGCGAAACACTACATTACGAAACGATAATATTAGGGGACTCAGAAGTGATAAAACCAAAAAGAATATTTAAAAGAGGACAAGAGTCATCTATCTAAGAGCAAAGAATTTTTATATGGATCTCGTATCCGTTAAACAAAATAAAACCATCGCGTAATAACATATTGATTAATATAGTACATTATCGAGGAGCGGATCCTTTATAATCCAAAAGTATTTATTTATTTATTTATTTTTTTTTTTTTATGGGTACGCCAACGAAGAGCAATAGCCCAATCAGCCAAGGAATCTAATAGTTCAAAAGGAGAATAACATATTAGATTTCAATCTGGTGCGAGATTTAATGAATAAAAGAAGCTAGAATAGGAACAACTGACAAGGAAGGAAATGGGAGAACATAAGAGTGTCATTATATGGAGTAGGAAGACGAAGATCCAAAAGCAGAGAATAAAAGAGCGAACGTTCTGAAGAGAGTGAGGAACATTCGAAGAAGACGTGATTGATATCACACAGAAAAAAGGAATCCTCTGGGTGAAGAGGGCACCGCGGAGAAGAGACGAGGGAAAAACGATAAAGTGACGAAGGAAGAAAGGTATGACCGAAACGAAGACGACATATAACGGTGATCAGTGGACGACAAAGGGAAGGAAACATGTCGAACCATCTGGTCAAAGAAGGTAAGGGCTGAACGGAAAGATAAAAGGAATTCGTATTTGAGAAAAGGGAAAAATAAATATCCTTCCATAATGCAATATGGAACTGTTTGGAAATATGATTAATATTGTGAGCGGAAAATGTATGAAGAGGATGTCCATTGGATGCTCCTGAGCGAGCCAAGGAATCAGCCACCTCATTACCCTCAATTCCAGCATAGCTAAAAGTATTTATTAAATTTATCATCGTTTATTTATCAATCACATATTTCATAATTGGGCGTCTCTATAAATCTTTTTATAGTTTTCGTTTATCAGTATTTATCAGAAGTACATTCCGTTTTTTTCTATTCAAAAAAGAAAAGAATTCAAAATTTTGCCACTAAATTTTCATATTCTGTCATTGAACCTGAAATCAAAAATTCACTAATGGAATAGCGGAAAATTTCGCGTATTTGATAGAGAGCCGTTTACTTATAGTTGCTCAGGAGGCTGTGATATACGCTGGGAACGTAACATTACATTTTTAAACTATGTTTTTTCTGATTAATTGGCTACAGTACTTTGCCTTTTGATACGTTTGTTTCTTGTTTTTTTTTTTTTTTTTCTAAATTTATTTTAACAGTAGTGCTTAATGTTTTTCAGCTATGACTGCTTATTTAACATTAATTTATAGACATTGGAATAATTTTGTATTCATCATCATCATCTTCAGCTATTTTCAATCCATTGCTGGATGTTTCGAAGTTCCTTCACTTTTTTTCTTGTCTGCCGCTTTACTCGTTCAGTCCTTTTGAAACTTATTTGTGTCGTCCACCCAACGTGTTAACACGGTCTGTCTCTTTTACGTGTTCCGTTTGGCATTGTCACCGTATTTGCAAGGAGTTCTGGATGTCTTGCGAGCTGACCATTTCCATCTTGAATACATCTTTTATCCGTTAGTTTCCCCGATTCATTTATTTTCTTTTTTATCCTTTAGAGTTATGCCAATCATTTTTCTTTCAATCCTCCTCTGTGCCACTCTTAGTGTTTCTTCCATTGCTGCTGTGGTGTTCCATGTTTCGCAGCCATAAGTCATCACCGGCAGTACACACTGATCAAATGTTTTCCATTTAAGACTTATAGGAATCTTTTTATTTTGTAAGAGACCATAGTCCCGGAGAAAATCCTTTAAATCGTCTGTCGGCATTCTGCTCTGTAATCGACATCCATCGAATTTTCGGCGGTTGAATAAAATACAGTTATCAGCACACCTTTCGCAGATTGGAGAAATGACCATGCGTCAACCACGTATATCCGATTCTGAGCCGGGCAAGCACTCTTTCATAATTACGGTTCCCTTGTACGGCCGTTTTGAAGAGGTGTATGCTGTTTTAGATATTACGTAATTTATTATCCGTTGAGATGTTTGTTCGAAATTTCATTCTATTTCTGTAGTGCGCTGTCAGAGGTGATGAAACGGACGTTTTCCTACAGCAGATTTTGCAGATCGATTTTTTTTTTCAAACTAAAACTTGTTAAAGCTACACGACAGAATTCATGCGTGACGAATTAATTATCGATAAGTTTGTATGATTTCCCTTCGTTAATAGTGTTGCGTCATAGTTGATTATTAGCATTTAGCTTCGAGGCGATTTCCATGCTAGTGCATGTATACTGGATGAAGGGCTAGTTGGGTAGGCAGCTAAAGGTGTCCGTACTTTTTAGTATGATCGATAGTACCCAGTTTCTGAATGAGCGATCTTGACCGTGCGCGATACAATATGCAACCATAGCCTATCAATTTAGAACAGGTAACTGTGCGATAAATCGACAAGAGCGTGTTAGTACGCGGTCTTTACTTTTTACCGTTAAGTACTTCCGGTACGTTTAAGCATTTGAAACATTCAAAAATGACAACGAGAAAAGTTGCACGAGGGTTAAATAGTATATATTTTTACATAATTTTAGCTGTAAGGTCAGTTGTAGTTCGCGTCTGCGATGATAAGTCGACGCAATACCTTTTAGTAGCGGATAATTTGAAGCCAGTATATTGGCATCAAAAGTTTAAATTTTTTAAAATTTTTTAAAATTTTTTTGTAGCATTTTCTGACCGGCTGCAGGAGATTTCGGATTCTGTAAGAAATTATGTTTGTTTTGTTGCACACTTGTTCAGAAAATGTAACATTTTCATGTACTAATGCGTGTAGATTTCTTGTTATAAAACTTTTATTATATGCGGTGGCGTAACATTTTGTCTAACACCACTTCTTTGGTACTCAGACGTTTGGATATTTTATTAATATATGACCTTTCTTCGATTTTACGTTAGAGTTAGTTTGTTTTGTTTTGTTTTTTCAAATACATAGGGTCGAAACAGAAGCGGAAGCATTTAACGGAAAGTATTCGAGTCATTTGTAGCAAATGACACGTGTTCTTTTGCTTATCAATCAAAATAATTCTGAACTTGTTTTACATACAAACGCGCTAATAAGGTGCATTTTAAATACTAAAAAGTGATAACCCGCGCATTTGTATGCAGAAGAGAAAGGCGTTAAAGGTGTGCGTGCAGGTAAATGCGCCAAGGTGAACCTAATGGGCTCGTTTTAATAATTTCGTTTAATTAAATCGCGGCTCCATTATCCTATCTGCCGATAGGAACCTCACCATTCGGAAAGGTAGCCAAATTTCACATTTGCCACGATGAATACGAAATCGCTGATTAAAAACTGGTCTGCCACACTGCGAGTGCGTGAATGCACTTTAAATGCATCTCGTTACACCGGGCATCATTTGCATTAAATAGAGAGAATGTGCATCCGACCGTTGGCACGAAATAATGTTCACACCTACTCGTTGCACCTTGTCGGATGCTGCATCATCGTCAGTTCGGGCTTGTACTGAATGCATTATTGTCGCCATGGAAATTCTTTATAGATTTTGCGCTGTTGTTATCTCTTAAAACAACGTGATTATTATTATTACTTTTTTAAAATAGAAATCGATCAGTTGTCCAGAGCAATTCTGCCTACAGTTATAATTTATATTTCATAATAGATTTCGGCGTTCGAATCGACAGATAATCAAAGACATCGGCTGATTTGTAACACCGATGATAATCTGCTAATCAATTTTTTCAATGCAAATTTATCTGGTTAAACTTGTTTTAAACTTGGGCGTTTTTTTTTCTCGTTTTTAAATGGGTCGGCGTAAAACCATCTGTCCACAAACAAGTCCTTGTAATCTATTTCAAAAAACTAAATAAATAATTTGTTAAACTTACATTTTATTTTAAATTATTAAGGAATGGGTATTAAACCCAAAAATGTAATTATATTTTATCTCCCACAAGTTACAGATGCATTCATCAAATTAGGAGTAAAATAAATTACGCAAGTATTAAAAATTACGAAAAAATATATAGAAAATATAACCAATTGAGGTAACTTGGAAGTTTTACAAAAAAAAAAACAAAAAACAATTTGAATTCTTATCATCTTTTTATTTGTTCGGATATCAACTTCATTGCTAGCAGCTAAATGTCGGATTTCATTAAAGAAAAGACAAAGAGAACATGGAATTTACAGAAAAAGTAGAGAAATAAAAATAAAGTTGCAGAATGAAATAGAAAAGAGGGGATATAAAGAACGACGAAGGTGAAACGAATGAGCTGGAAAATGAGCAAAGAGATGAAAGCATTGAAGAGCAACGGGTGAAATGGAAAAAAATGGTAATGAATGCAATGGTGAAAACTTTGCCGAAACGAACAAACAGGAAATAATTTATCGAATAAATAAAAGAAGAGAAATGAAAAATACATCTGGGAATGAATACAAGAGACACTCTGAACAAACTAATACTGAAATAATACATTGAAGCTAAAACACAGAATGGTTTAAAGAAAAATGCACGGAGATAGCGGTAACGCAGAAAAAGCACAACTTAAGAGAAGTGCATGCACAAATAAAAAATCTGATGAAACAAGTAAAGAAAAAGAAAGCACGCATTTTAAAAATTAACAAATAAAAACGGCGGTATATGCGGAAGAAAAGATGAACAAGGAAAAGTATGGTTGGAGTATATCACAGAACTATGTTACGACAAAACAAGACCACCGAAAATAGATATGAAAACAGAAGAGGAGACACCAAAGATAGAAATGTGTGAATTAGAAAATACCATTAAGAACGGGAGAAACAACAAAGCCACAGGTAAAGATCAAATAGCAGCTGAGATCTTGAAGAGTATTACATTAAAATGCAAGCAAAGGCTACTGACATTATTTAACCGAATATACGACGAACGAAAAATGCCGGAAGATTTTAAGATCTTAACTCTTGTTCCAATTCCCAAAAAGGGGCTACATCTCAAATGTGCAATGAATACCGTACAATTGCGTTAATGAGCCACCACTCTCAAAATACTACTCCCCATCATAAAGGCCCGGATAGAGCGTAGATTGCATGCGCAACTAAATGAAACGCAATATGGGTTCGTCGCGAGGAAAGGCGACGCTCTGTAGCTCTTTTGAAAACCGTAGTGCAGCGAGCGATCGATACAGATCGAGATTGCGTGTTTTATAGATTTTCGATCGGGTGCAACACACTGAGTTGATAAATGTACTTTAAAAACATAACATAGACAACAAAGACTTACAATTGATCAAAAACATATACCGGAATCAGACTGCAGATATAAAAAAGTAGGAGAAGAATTCACCGATAACAGATGTCAAATGAAAAAAACAAGTAAGGCAAGGTTGCCCACTAGCACCTAGATTATTTAACGTCTACTCAGAAGAGATTATAATAACAGCACTGGTTTCAAAATAAACGGATGCCCCATTGGATGTATAAGTTACGCAGATAATAGAGTACTGCTGTCAAAATCGACACTAGGTGATGCTAAGTAGACTGAATCAAGCAGGGAAAAAGTATGGTTTGGAAATAAACGTTGGGAAAACAAAGGCCATGAAACTTACAAGAGCGTCTAACAATATTAAAAATCGGAAACGAAACGGTGAAAACAGTAAAGAAGAATTTAGATATTTAGGCACACTATTCACAAGCGATGGTCGCGGTATAAGGGAAATTAAAAATCATATCGGAAGGGCTAAACAAGTGTTCAGGAACCTAGAGACTGTACTGAAAGGCAGGAAAATAAAAATGAACATAGTCCTGAAATATGCAGCAGACACTTGGACGTTAAACGCAGAAAGCATTAAAAGGTTAAATGCGTTTGAACTGTGAACCCTAAGAAGAATGTGGGGTGGGTACCATGGACGGCAAAGATGACGAATAAAGAAGTATTACAACGGAGTGGAATGGGAAAGATGAACATTGTTGAAGACATAGAGGAAAGGAAGAAGAAGTATTTAGCACACAAAATAATAGAAGAAGGATTGTTCACGCTTGCTGTACAAGGAAAAATATAGGGGAAAAGATACGAAGAAGACTGAAAATGATGGCAACCAGCTTCAAAAAAAAAAAAAAGAATGGCAGAAATAATTAAATCAGCCAGAAAAAGAGGAATTTAGATCAATGTTGGTGTATACCATCTTCTGACAAGAAGAAACTACGATGATGACAATGATCAACTTGATCGTAACATTTTTTCTAATTCGTTCCCTCTGTAGATTTTCTCCACTTTGTCCTTTCTCGAATAAAGCGTTTTCCAGTTTATTCTCTTTCTCAATTACCGCATTAAGATCCTGATTTTCTTTATTAGAATCATCTTATGTTTTAAGATTTGTAAAATAAAAAAAAAAAAAAACTATAGCAGTTTTAAAAAAATTCCTAGAAAGGGATCCGTGGTATATTGATAAAAAATATAGAGACGGATTATAGAGCAAATAATTCCAAAATAAGAATGGAGCATCACTGTAAACTCCTGCTAATTTGTTTAAAATGAAAATAATTAACAGCAGAAGATGCTAAAATTGCGACATGGAGGCTACGACGCTGAGTGCCAGAAATATGAAGAAAAATAAGCAAAATATTGCTCGGTTTTTATATTCTACCGATATCTGTAGTGTAAATTCCCCGTCGACAATAGAATGAATTTTTATGAATTTATTAAGGAAAATAAAATAGATGTATAAAAAGGTAAAAAGACGAAAGAAGAAATAGGTTCACTTAAAAATTAGCCAAAAGGCGGAAGCCAGGTCAATAAAAAGAAAGAAAAATATTTGAAACATTTGAACGAATTTCTACAAAGTCCCACATTTTCTACATTCCACTTTCTTCGGGCTCTTTATCAGAAACCAATAAGTTTGCTTAACATCGCTCGAATGATTCAGGTTAATTTGTTAACTGTGAAATATTTTCGGATAATTAATCTGTGTAACTCCTCGTTTTCTCCATCTGAAGGTTAGCGATTCATTTGATAGTTTTAGAAACTGCTCCTCGAAATACTTCTGCCAGTAAAAAAACCGCTTGTTGAAATTCTTTAACTCTGTGCTACCCTGGGGTTATTTTTTTACTTCTTCATTTTCCCTTCCAACATCACCGTGAGGACATTGTACTGTTCCCTACACGTTATGTGTCTGAAGTGCGCAATTTTCCTGAGACATTATGGCAGTTTTAACTAGTCAAGAGTGATTAAATACTTGATTATTCGTTTTTTCCCGATAATTCAACTTCAAACAAACATACACAGTGTACATTTTTTTCGGAAATTATGTATATATTATAAATTAGCCACCGACATGTTCGAGAATACAGTCGCATATTCATGGTGGTGTAATATATATATATATATATATATATGATTTCTGAAAAAGTTTTATATTATATGTTTGTTTATGGTCAAAAGTGGATTAGTCGATGAGCACATGTAGAGTCAAACAGCGCCTTTAGCTGTTCCTACAAAGGTAATCCCATACCTCCGAAACGATGTGCGGGATTGTAGAATTAAGCTTTTTGTAATGCTCTGAAGAGAATGTATCACTACTGAAATCGTTTATTCGAAACTTTCCGCCAATTGCCGCTCTTGTTCCGCTGGTAATTATCAGTGGTGGATGTACGGGGGGTGGGGGAGCATTTCCCGCCAAAGAACTAAAGCCTCTATGAAAAAAATTTGTTATAACAGAGAATCTTAATTTATATTATAACAGATTTGTATAAATTTTACCTCTGGGTTTGATTATAACTAATATTTAATACTGTTTTCTAGTAAAACTTTTAATGTTACGTTTTTATTCTATTTAAAATGTAATTATCACCGATCTTTTGCCTTTCTTATTTATTTTTAATTTTCACTTTGTAATTTAAATGAAGATAGTTCAATGAAAAATATATGTATTTAAACTTGCTCACGAACAAAGAATTCGGATCGGATACTAACGAAAATAAAAAGGAAGTAAAGTCTAATGAAAATACTATCTTTCTTACTATTCAAATTCTTAACTACCATTTTAGCTAGAATTTTATAATTCGGTTTTATTTTTCACCTAAAAATAAAACAAAATTTCAATTAAAAATTGTAATAATTATGTATTTTTAAAACATTTTTTAAAAATTTCTATAAAGGTCGTTATTTGATTTTCTTTTTGGAACAACGTATTTTTCAAATCTACTGTCTACCGTAGAAGATATTACGTAATTATATAATTCCTTCCCCCTAATGTTTCTCTGGATCTGCCCCTGTACTTATTGATTAGCTGACTTTCAGGTATGAAGGCGGTTCTAGGAATCGAGAAGTTATCAAAAATGTATATCATTCCCCAACCTATTTCAAGAATCCATCTATTTCTAGTTCTCTTGATCTGACCTTTGCTTCTTCCATTATTAGTCTTAATTATAACTGGAGAACTCTTACGAGTTCCTACGGCAATGACCATGTTCTTATCCTAATAACTCTTGTTAACTTTTCTTCTGCGACTTGCTTCAGGCTTCTACATTCTCCTCGGTGGAACCTTTTCAGAGCAAATTGGACTCTGTTTTGTTCTTGTGTTGATTCATCACTCCCTAGTACTCAAATCGACTTCTATCCCATACTTCTATATAATTCCTTTTCGAACTTTGTTACCTAACTTCACCTACCCGTCATCGGATATCTAATAACCACAATAAAGCCTCATCTCTTTGGTGAAATGAGGAAGGTAACCGCGGATTCCACCATAGTCATGCCAACTTTAGAACTTTTTTTTTATATTCTACAACTGAAAACTTTATTGCTCAAAAGTGAGTGAACGCAGGAGCTAGATGTATACTTAAAGTCTCAAAAAGGTCCTCTTAGAAAAAGTTCTGTTTTTCATTTTCTACTAATACCCCTCTTTCTCATATCTGGAAAGTGGTTAGAGTTTTCAAATCCACATCCTCTAAAAGTCCCTCCAATCTCAACTTTCCTAAAGATAGACTAGAATCCTTTATCCTGTTGCTCCTGCTTATGTTCCTAACGTTTATGAACTGTATCCAACTCCACCTCTGCATAATTTTCTGGAAAATTTCCTAATTTCTGCTTTCAATATTTACGAATTAAAATCTCTCCTTTCCAAATCTTCTAGTCCCACTCCCAGTCTTGACGATATACCTGTTCTGGTTCTTAAAAACCTGAATGAACAGCCCCTTACCTTTCTCCTTGATCTTTGTAATTGTTTCCTCTCCAGAGGTATAAATCCCCCCTCTTGGAATTCTTTTATCATCATTCCCATTCCTAAAAAAAGTTCTTCCTTATGCTCTATTTCTTTGATATCCTGTATCCGAAAACTGTTTGAAGATATGTTAAATAGGCGCCTTGTTTGGTGGATGGAGCATAATAATGTATTTCCTAGCAATATGTTTGGCTTTCGGCCTGGTATTGGTCTCTCCAACTCTATTAGTCTTTTTGTTTCCCATATCGATCAATCCTGTATCCAGAAACATTATACTTTGGCTTCATTCATAGATATATCCTGTGCCTTTGATAATGTTCATTTACCCACTCTAAAAAATAAGATGACAGCAATTAATGTTTCAATGCAGTTTACTTCCCTTATTATCAATCTCATGTTGAATCGTTCTATCCAACTCTCTTCTCCATCTTTTGAAACTTCAAGAATAGTTTTTCGTGGTCTTCCCCAAGGTTCCTCTCTCAGTCCTACTGTTTGTCTGTGTGGCTTCTCCTCCTCTAAATTCGTCGTCTTTATTCTTTGCTGATGACATCCTACTTTATGCCTCATCTCATGATATTATATCAGTCAGTGAAACACTTAATTCGTCTCTTTCTATGCTAGATTATTTCCTTTCCTGAATTGACCTTTCTATTTCTCCTACTAAATTTTGTTATGCCGTATTTACTCTGCGACCTTATAATCTTGCTTCTGTCCATCTATTCCTAGTAAATACACTTCTTTCTCATGTTAATTGTTTTTGTTATCCTCGTATCTTCTTTGACAGTCGGTTATCATTCTCCGAACACATCAAATATCTTTTCTCTTCAACAACCTAAAAGCTGTATCCTTATTTCTCTATATAAATCCATCATCCACTCAAAATTTGCTTATTGTTCATTTATCTATGGTTGTGCCTCGTAAGTCCTGACTATCTAAATTGGATGTAATTCAAAATTATTGCCTTCGTGTCTGCCTTAGTGCTCTAAAGTCTTTTCGAGTTCTAGCAGTTCTTGCCGAATCTAATACACCACCCCTTTCTATTCGGACTTTGAGTTTATTTCGTTGTGACGATAAGACGTGTGTTTCTACTTTCTTGTTAACTGTAACGTCGATGTGTGGCGCGGTATAATATATTTATATTTCCCGGAGGTTACGTCTATCTTTTCTTATTTTACGAAAACATTCGTTAAGTAATTCGAATATGTCATCCGGAAGTAGTAGTGGAGTTAAAACAAGAAGCGCTGGGACGAAAAGGAAGAACGATAAGTTACCTTCTCCATCGAAAGAAATAGCTGAGTCGGTGGAGGGGGCTTTGGGGAGTGTCGACTTTCAGATGAATATGGAATTTCAGAAACAGCTAACGAATAACATTATGCAGGCGGTTAATAACACGCTGACAAATTTCTTTGGTCAGTTGAACAAGAAAATAGTTAGCGCGAATACCGAAATAAATAACAGGTTCGATGATTTAGAACAGTACAGCGGACGAAATTCACTGATGATATACGGAGTTTCAGAGGTGGATAAAGAAGACACTGACGAATGTGTATTGTTGAACTAGCGAAAGAAAAGTTATCGCGGTAAATATTCCGTTGGAGGCTATTTGTAGATCGCACCGGTTTGGTAAGCGACGTAACGATAAATCGGGTATTAATAATACGGCTAGGCCTATCGCGGTGAAATTTGTAGACTACAGGTACCGACAATTATTATTCGGTAATAAGAGATTATTAAAAGGTACTGATGTAGTGATAAGGGGGAGCACTTGACTAAACGCAGAATAAATGTGGTACAACAATTATCTGCGAAATACGGCGGTAAGAGCGTCAGCACGGTAGACGGTAAAATTAACTGTATCGCAGATGATAATCAACGGATTGTGATAAGAACACTGGCTGATTATGATAAATTGTTGCTTCGGGCCGTTCAGGACGAATCGTAATTTTCCATCTTCCGCGCTGCATTTCTTCGTCTAATATTATCGTTTATATGTTTACGTATTTTTCTATATATATATTTACGTTAAGTTTAAGTATGCGAGTGTGCATGTATATGTTATCATCTCTCAGGACAGCTCCACTAATTACGTCAATTTCCTTCATCTTTGTTCACTTTACTCCGGTCATATTGCTTGATTTCACGATATTCTTTTATTCCATTTTTAATAAGTAATGAGTAAATTTTTGAACAATTCAAGCTTAGTTTGTTTTTGCCAAAATGTACGGGGGCTTAGAACTAGAATTAATGAACTGACTACTATCAGCTTAAGTAATAATTACGACGCTGTCGGGTTAACTGAGACATGGTTGAATGCTGGTTTTAATGATTCTGAGTTGCTAGATGATAAGTATCTGGTTTGTGTAGACAAGATAGGGATTACGATTTAACTGAAACTAAACGTGATGGAGGCGTACTAATTGTTGCTAAAAAAATCTTTAACATCGGAATGTGTGAATGATGTTGTAGCGATAAGTACATTGTGTGATCAGGTGTGAGTTAAAGTACGTACCGAAGCGTAAGTACCTCTTTTGTTAATTGGAATACTTTATTTTCCACCTAACTCTAATAGAACATTGCATTGAAATATTTACGATAAAATTTGCGATTGCGTATTACGAACGAATTGTAGGTTATTGATTTTTGGTGATTTTAATATTCCTGCTTTCCCATGAATTTAACAGCAATTATGTAGCGTCTTACTTTAATAAGACACTTCAGGCTGTTTTTAAGTAAAACCGTACCGTGGATAAACATAAGTAAAATATCCCCTCGTTCGTTCACTAAAGAGATAATAAATTAAATAAAAGAAAAATCTAAGTACCGGTTAAAGTTTAAAACGAAACAAAACATCAACCTTTCAAAATTATCTTCAACAATCTACACGTAAGAAACTAAAATCGAAAATAACACTGACAAGAGTAAATTATGAATGTGCTAAAGACAGCAAAATGCGAGCAGACCCAAAACAGTTTTGGCTACATCATAATAAGCGGACAGGGAAGTGCGCGAATACACGTAGAGAATCTTTTGTATACGAAGGGCAAATTCTAAGTAGTTCTCAGCACATTGCTTCTGCTTTCGCTGCTCACTTGTCATCAGTTTATTCTACTCCACAGAAGTCCAATTTCCAGCTTCCTAACCCTTCCGTTAGTACCAACCACATTTATAAGGTATTGCGGAAATTTAAGCCTACATATATTTTTAAGGCTTGTCGAGATTTATTCCCCAAACCTCTTCCACGTATCTTTAACCGTATAATTAATACTAATATTTTTCCGCAGGTTTGGAAGGTGTCTAAGATCACTCCCATTCTGAAAAGTAACCTTTCCAATGATATTACAAAAATTTTAGACCCATATCTCTTCTCCGGCAAGCCGCTAAAATTTTCGAACTTATTCTTTATAAAAGGTTATATACACCTCTTAAATATTGTATTTCAATCGATTAGCATGGGTTTTTTGAAGGTAGAATACGTTTGCGGATTATGTTTTTGCGGTACTCCAGATACGTCCTCGCAAGTGGACATAGTATACACTGATTTCTAAAAAGCTTTCGGTAGGGTAAAGATCATTCACGTCTGTTGCGTAAATTAAACAATTTTGGGTTCTCTACCGCCGGGTTATTAAAACTTATAGAGAGTTATTTGCGAAATCGGGAGCGATATGTCCAATTTGGTAACTGCATGTTCTTTTCTCTGCTGTTCCGGAGTGCCTCAGGATTTTAGGTTCATTCCTCTTTTTATTGTACATCAATGATTTATCGAATGTTGTGCAGAATTCGAAAATTCTGTTATATGCTGATGATGCAAAATTATTCAAAGAAATAAGAAATGTTGAAGATACTATATCATTACAAAAGGATGTAGATAATTTTGTATCGCGGAGTGTTGCTAATAACTTACCGGTGAATACGTCTAAATATAAATTTATCTCGTTTACTCACAAAATTCACTCTACTTCTGTCTTATACCATATAGAAAATTCTGTTTTGAAAAAAGAGACAGGTGTAACTGATTTTGGCGTTTTTTTTTGTTTTTTTTTTCAGTTAAAAAGTTTACATTTAAATTTCATGTAATGAACACAATTGATAAGGTGAGGAAAATGCTGGGCTTATTGTATACGGATCAGTGTAAATTTCAGATACATTGAAACATATTTATTCTTATACTCCGCTTTGGTCCGTTCGCACTTAGAATTTGGCTCGTTCTGATTTAGTAGCTAGAATAAAAAGAGTGCAGATAAAGTTTATAAAATACTTACTGTATAGATTTGGTAAATTCAGTAGTGAGCATTTCGAATACGGAAAAAACACTTAGACAATTAAACATGAACAGTTTGGAGGAACATTAGATATAAAACGCTGTATAAAACATACAGAAATATGACTAAAAATGAAATTAGGAAAGCAAAATTAGAATATTATAATAAACAAATTCAGTATGCTAATAACAATACCAAAAAAAAAGTATGGCAGATAATCAATAATATAGTAATATAATAAAAACAAATCTTCATTTGATGAGGTCGTACTGAAATATTTTGCAAGTGCAAAACATGCGGCAAATAAATTTATTGATCACTTCTTTCAATCAAAACAGCATTGTGCTCAAATGTTTAATACGCTATTGTTAAATAACAATAATTCAGAGCGGACACCCACGTCATTTTATATTCCAAAAGTTACCAACAAACAAGTAGAACAAATAATTAACAGAATACCGGTTCACAAAGCTCCAGGATGGGATGATATTAGAGCTTCGGATGTTAAAAATAAAGTAGCTATATTTACACCACTAATTACAAAAATAATTAATTGTTCAATTAAAGAAGATAGCATGCCGGATGGACTAAAAACTGGTGTTATTAGACCTATATATAAAAACGGGTCGACGCGTACTTGCGACAAGTATAGACCAATCATTATAATTCCAGTATTAGCAAAAATTTTGGAACAACAGCTTGCGTTTCATTTATGAAATTATTTGGAGAAAAACGAATTGTTGCATTTTTAGAGAAGGGAAGTCAACAATATCTTTGCTAAGAGCACTAACAAGTAAGATAAATAAGGGGATGGCAAACGTTGGACAATTTATTATAATTTTTATAGATATTAGTAAAGCATTCGATACGGTAAGCCATCAAATATTACTGCGAGATATGAAACAAATGGGAATTGTAGATAAGCGAAATAAATGGTTTGAAAGTTATTTGCATAATAGAAAAAGCGTAGTAAAAATCTACGAAGAACTAAGTAGAGAGGAAATTGCAACAGGGATGGAACAAGGAACTATTCTGGCTCCGTTATTATTTTTGATTTATACCCTACATAAATATATTAAAAACTCGACAGTTTTTGCTTATGCGGATTTATCGAGCATCGAGACATTCATGAAACCGAAAAAATCTTGCAAGAGGATGTGAATAGTATGTGTAGGTGGGCGCATGATAAACATCTAACTGTTAACATAAAAAGATCGAAGGCTTTGCATATAAGAACATTCAGTAAATATAGAAAACATATAAACCATCTATTACAATGCATAACAATAATTGTTTACATCATTATTTGACTTTTACTTTGAACTGTGGCTGTACGCAACTGGAAACGACAGAAGAGGTTAAATATTTAGGATTAATCATCGACAAAATCTTGGGACAAGCATGTTATAAATTTATCTAATGAAATCAGGCAAATGATACCGGCACTTTATAAATTGGCTCTTTCAATACCATGCAGCCACTTACGCATATATTATGAATCGTGTATGGAATATCAATTTGGGGGGAAGAAAAAAGAACGATAATCAAAAAGATTAGTAGACTGAAAAAGAAATGCTTAAAGATTACCTAATAAAGATCAGGTTAACATTAGCTGGTGGAGAGAGAAAAATGAAATGTCTAAAAAAGATGTGCTACTTTTATCACTAATTACTTGAATATAAGACATCACAAATATATATCAATAGCTACAATGACAAAAAGCAGGACAACGAGGAATAATAGGGAGAGGTATATTTTATTCGACCGAAAGGTATAAATAGTGAGATTTTGATAATACGGATGAAATAGTTTTAATTAGGCTGCTAGAACGAATCTCAGAAGATATAATGCCAGAAGAGATAGGAACCTGGAAAGTAAAGAAAATATTAATGAGCGACATTAAAATAGACAAAATGGGAGCTGGCTGTAGAATCGACCATTCGCATTTGTCAAACATGTAGTATGGAATTGTTGTATAACAATAAGTAGTTCTTTTTTGTTTGTACTTCTTCTTCTTCTTCTTCGTCTTCTTCTTCTTATTATTATTATTAGTATTAGTATTATTATTAGTAGTATTATTAGTAGTATTAGTATTATTATTATTTTGTTTCATTAGTGTAATTATGAAAACTAATCTTAATGGAATATTATAACGTATGTAACATATTTGTCGAATAAACGATAATAAGCGTGTTAGGCACTCGCAGACGATGCCTTGCGGGACCAACAACTTATTTTAAAATAAAAAAAAAAAAAAAAAAAAAGGGAAGAAGGTGATAGCGTTTCACCTTTTGCATAATCTGTTGTATGGTAAAAAACTCATATACTGGCAGTACAGTTTGCAAGGACTCATCAGTATGCATGCTCCCCTCTACGCTCCTTATTTATACTATACAACAAACTAGAGAAGGAGCATCATGAACTAGACATATTTGGTAGTCGTTCAGGAGAGTTTTTAATAATCGTCAAGAGTTTGACGATTATTAAAAACTCTCCTGTCAAGAGTTTGACGTATCGACTTATCCTCAGCCTTTGATGACGTTCATCTACCTAGTCTAAAAGACGCAATGGCCGCAATTAATCTCCCAGTCAAACTCATTTCGCTGATTATTAATCTTATGATAAATCGCATTATCCACATTTCCTCTCCGTGGCTTCGAGCTACAAGAAGTGTTTTCCGTGGTCTTCCGCAAGGTTCCTCTCTCAGCCCCACCCTCTTCAATATATATACCATTGCTGTAGCATCTCTTCCTTTAAACTCCCTCTCTTTATTCTTTGCGGATGATATTCTTCTTTTTTCCTCTTCCTATGACTTGGTAATCGCCAACGAAACTCTTAATTCGTCTTTGTTTGCACTTGAACAGTCCCTATCTTTTATTCACCTTTCTGTTTCTCCTTCTAAATCCTCTTCTATGGTTTTTACTCTCCGCCCCTACAACTCCACATTAATCAACCTATCCCTGAATCAAGTTTCTCTTCCCTGTGTTATTTGCTGCTGCTATCTCGGTATTTACCTTAATAGTCGTCTGACCTTCTCTGAGCATATTGACCACCTTTCTTGTTCTGCCGTTAAAAGACTGAACTTGCTAAAATCCTTGTCTCCAACCAAATGGGGAGGTGATCCTCATCTGCTCATTTCCCTGTATACATCCATTATTCGCTCCAAGTTTGATTACTGCTCTTTTATCTATGGTTGTGCCTCCAGATCCCTTCTTTCCAAATTAGATATAATACAAAACTCCTGTCTCCGTCTTTGCCTCGGTGCTCTCAAATCCTCTCCCATTTCAGCAATGCTCGCGGAATCTAGAATACCTCCCCTCTCAGTTCGAAGGTCTTATTTGGGCTATCGATTCCTTTCCAAACGTTTACCTTTCACTTCGTCTCAACTTATTCCTTCCTACATTTACATTGCCAAGAACTGGCGTTTTGTTTCTAATAAAATCCCTATCTTAGCCCCTATTTCTCAACGTCTTAGCCATTTCTCCTCCCATATTATATCCAGCAATAATCTTCCGTACTTCTCATTCAATTATTTCGACCTCTTACACCCTCCCAAAGTACATTTTCTCCCTAAATTTTCCAAGTTTATGCCTCAGAACGTCATTAAACAGGAATTTCACAGTACAGTCAGTTGTCTTTTTCCTTCTCATGCACTTGTTTTTACTGATGGCTCTAGAGGACCCGGTGGGGTCGGATCGTCTTTTATTCTTCCCGACTCTAATTTCTCCGAATCCTTTCGCCTCTCATCTTTCTGTTCTATTTTTACGGCCGAATTGATGGCTATCCTTCGTGCGATCATACATATCTCGTGCAATCGTACGTCCTCCGACTATCTAATCATTTCTGACTCCATGGGTGCTCTCCACGCTATCAGTTCACCGCTTCCTCCTCCCTCTTCTGACTTCTTCATTCTTCGTATACGATCTCTTATTTATAATCTTTCTTTCCATCACTCTGTACACATTGACTTACTGTGGGTTCCTGGTCACAGAGGCATCGAGGGTAATGAAATGGCGGATGCTTTGGCTCAGGTTGCTGTCCGTTCTCGCCTCTATTTTAAAAAAATCCCGGCTGTTAATCTATTACCCCTAATTAAGAAGCTTCACTTCAGATTTTGGTCGGATGTGTACCCTTCTTCTTTTTCCAACAATCGTTCCTTCTACCTTTCAATCCAACCTACACTTCCTTCTCATCCATGGTTCTCGGAGTTTCCCTCTCTTCCACGATTTATAATTTCCTCTATTGTCCGCCTGCGCTTTAATCATACACTGCTGCCCTCTTCACGCTATCGTTTCTCTTTGCTTCCCTCTCCTCATTGTCCGTTGCATCCAGATGAAGCAGTTGTCTGTGATGCTGATCACATTTCCTTCGAGTGCTCTGCTCTTTCTGCGGAGCGCTCTCTTTTCTATCTTCACCTTATAAAGCTGGGGCTTCCCACTCCTTACTGTGCGTCTTACATCTTGTCCCTTCCTTCCCAGTCTGTTGTTCTTGTCCTTGGTTCCTTTATTTCAGCTGTCTCCAACCGAATTAGGTTCTAGTTAGTTGTCTCTTCTTCCCATTGTGTCTGGGCAATGGTCCATAGTTGATGCGCCCAAAAAAAAAAAAAAAAAAAAAAAAGAGTTTGACGACGTAAAGCCGAGTTGTCCTATCTGCTTCCATTAAGAATATCTGTATGTGTGTGGATGATTGGATTTCATCTGTGCGCTTGCTTGTGTGTATGTATTCGTGCGTGAGCATGTGAGAGTGTGTGGATATATCTTGGTATTGATTTTTATTTTTCACGTCACAAATATATACACGTATATGTGCGTGTGTGTAACTACTACTTTATATTAATTTTTTGTGTACGTGCATGCGAGAGTACATTTATTACGTTTAGCTCTGTGTATTATTAATCGTACGATTTCTTTTATTTTCTTTTTATCATATTGTGCTGTGCAGCAAATTGGCGTCAGCTGTTGCACTGGAAAATTGTAAAATAAATAAAGAAAGAAAAAAGAAATACATAAATATCTTGTTTATGCTATCGTTTTCTTGCTAAACGTCTTCCACTTACGTCCTCTACTCCTATCCATTCTTATCTTTCAATTTCTAGGAACTGGCGTTTTGCACCGTGGAAAACCCCTATTTTATCCCTCATATCTCTTCGGCTCAATTCGTTTTGTCCCTAAATAATATGTCCTTTGTCAATCTCCCTTATTTATCTTTTAATATCGTCGATCTCTACCATCCTCCAAGAACTGTTTATCGTACCTACGCTCTACAAATTTCTTCCGCGGGCCCTAATCAAACAGGAATTCTACAGTATTATCAATTCTTAATTTCCTTCGAATGCAACCGTGTTTCAGGATGGTTTGAGTGCCTCTTTTATCCTCCTAGATTTTTGCTTTTCAGAATCTTTTCATCTGCCTTCTTTTTGTTCCATATACACAGCCGATTTAATAGAGCTATCCTACGCGTTAGTAACTTATAAATGCAGGGGCTGGCATATGACGTCACAACTGTGCTAGTCCCTGTATTTATTAGGTACCGATTTTTTATATGAACAAAGGGTCGTAATTAATTTTTAAGTCGTGTAACCTTTCAATAAATGACGATGTGAACAAATCTATTGACATCTGTATTATGTATCTAGAAAAAGTGCCAAACATCGTTTTAATCTTTAAACGTTTCCCGTATGCTATAATTTCTTCCACCTTCTATGTGTCTCGTGGATATATACAAAAATAAGCAATGAACAACTTGAAAGCAAAACAAGAACATTAATGCCAAGATATCAGAAACATCACCCAAAATCTTTTGTTATCAGGACAACATTATCCAGAAAAGAAGACGGTTGAGGATTAATAGACCTAGGCCGACTTAAATTGGTAAAAATACGTAATATGAGAGAATTATTTTACAAAAATTACATAAATATATCAGGCAGAACGGCAAAGGACGAACGCCCGTAAATTTAGCAGTGAAAGTTCCTGTGCACTTACAATAAAATAAGAGCATGTTAGAAATGGAGAAGCATAAGCGGTGGAGCGGGAGGGGGGGGGGGATACTACAGCACGGAAAACAAAAAGCAGAATTGGATAAAGATACTGCAGGTATGGAGGCGTCGTGCGCTTCCTTTATATTTCATCCTTTCCTTCCCAGTCCGTTGTTCCTACCATTTGTTGCTTCATATTAGCCCGATCGAATTAAGAACTAATTAAGTGGCTTTTAATTTAATCGTTTCTGAACGGGGGGTCCGACGAGTCCTCCCTTAAGGACAAAAATAATTAAAATATCAATTATTAATTACCACGGAAACATATGTAGATCGGAATAAAGAAAACGAATTTGAAATTCGCATAGCGCTATTTACAAGCTTAGTAGTACGTGTCTTAACTGACCCTGCGGAGCGAATGGTTCTATTGGAAATTGTATAGGCCAGTGTTAGTAGTTCCGCATAAGTACCGAAATCGGTATCGGTAAGTAGTAGAGTCATTAAATACCGTGATTTTCATTAAAATATAGGGAAAACAATAACATCTAACATTTTCAGAGTACCGATAGTTAGTATTTATCCGTATTAGAAATATTTACACTAATAATTGTGAAATACATAGTTACAAAAAGAAAAAAGCAATACCGAAATTCACTCTTGATAAGAATGCCCGAAATGGTAAAAAGCAATTATTTAACAACAAAAACATATTTTACAGTAAAGTATATCTTAAAGGAATGCTCTATGATTATTTTTATTAACGAAATACTTTAATTAGAGTCGGCGCGAAATTCAAATTACAACAATAATTAAAACATCGCATTAAATATTCGTGACGTTTGCAATATTATTACTGTTCGGCTTACCGAAAGCGAGAGTGATTAACGTTAGACTCGTTTAATGCGAGTTTTTAATTGTATTAGCGAAATTTTAATAAGTACTCACGTCGTTTTGCGAATACTCCTTAAAGTACTCTTTATGAGTTATCGCTTACTTTTTAATGAAATTTTTATTCAATTTTCAAAGTAAATTTGAAGCCAGTTTATTTTTGTTAAAAATATTTTTCATTGAGATAATCGTAATGTTTAGAAATCTCTGTGCATTCTTTCCGCAGCAATTCATACGTGATTTACACATTTTACCATTATATATGTATATGTAAAGGAATGCGCTGGCAAAGTCGCGCGCATATATGTATTGTAATATAAAATACATTCTACATATAATGATGGGTGGAGGGGCTTAAATATATACTAATGTTTCAAATTAAACTAAAAATATCCATTATCAGAATTCGATGCTTACACATACTACCTCTGTAAATGCTTAACAAAAATACGTAATTTTTATTAAAATCATCGCAATTTAGCATCAAAGTTGATTGCGTCATCGGGGTTATCTTCCATGAAATTAATCGTTCGTAGACCTACACAGCGTCGAATCGAGTTTATCTTTCTCATGTTAATTGACCAGCGGCGTCGATAGTGATCATCGATTGAGTAATCGGTAAAGAGGATTTTTGCTAAAGTCTAAATAAGACGGAGTTCTATACGATCATTGTCGAACGCGAATACATCGCGAAATGATAGACTGTGCTGCACACAGGCGTGCAGTTATACAGAAGTGGCTTGTATCGGAGTGGTCTACACGTAGACAGATAGCGCATGCCAATTAGCCTTACATGGAAAAACTTAAATCAAGGAGGCATAATTACATTAGGAATCGTTAGTCGTTCGTTTAGCGCAGGAGAAAAACGACCGTGTTATCGCTCGGCCGAACACACGTACAATTCACTAGGCTTCTTTTTTCCTCTCAATTATTCCAGTCATTAACCCCGCTTAGTCGCGATCAACGATACTCCCCCTCAACGCATGCATATATATATATATATATATTTATGATTTTGCTAATTAGCTGTGAGCGCACACACTGGCCTTTCCTTATCGAGAGAATTTCGTCTGATCGAACAGAAGGTACAGCAGAATATTCGAACCGTGAGAATTTCTCGGATTATCTTGCCAGGTAATACGGCGCGAAAAGTGATTACAAAATGATGCACGCATTTTCCTTCAGTATATATATATATATATATATATATATATATATATTCCGTTGCGCTCTATAGGTAGACGTTTTGATTAGTCAATAATTATAATATTCCTCTTCGTCGTAGTTAAGGCGTTACTTTTAATTATCGTTTTACACACTAGTTTGAAATTCCTTTAGGACCAATTAAGATATCCTTGTCTGCTTATGTGTACCATACAGGTAGATAGTTCGATTGCTACGAAATAATATACGTGTTATCATCAGCCCTGCTTTGAAGTTAATAATACCATACGCCCCCTTTAATGGTACTAACCCCGGCTACGACTATGGAGCTAATATATGCGCAACCAGTGTAGAAAGATTCAGTTAAACATTGCGCAATGCTTAAATTACTATTTTCTTAAAAATGTAAATGAAATAAAATTTTCAGGCTGAATAAAGCTTATAAGCATCGCGCGTTACACTAAATCGAAGATAGCAGTTACAAAAATATTTAAACGGTTGTGTGGCATAAGAGCTGCTGGACTAATGGTATAGAATTTGCTTCGACTACTGTTAAAAGAATTTCAAATGAAAAATGAACAGCATTTGAACTAAAAAAAATTATTAGCGAGGAATGCGCGAAAGAAAATTGATTACCTAAAAGGAATTCGGATAATCCGTATAAGGAGGACGCCTTTATGATTTTAGAGCTGAAGAGAATAATTGTGTGTACGTGGATGACAGTTAAATTCTTACATTCGACTCACTAATGAAAGGTAAAATAAAGAATTTAATTAGCCGAATAAGGTGCATCTTGTGAATTTTTTTTTTCCCTGATTGATCTGGAAATATTGTAACATTTCCGAAACAACAGAGCCGAAAGTTCTATAGACAATTCCGTTCTATAAAAAATAATTACCTTCGAGTAAGCTTATCTTCCATTAAGTTTACCTTCCATTAAGCTTCAATAAAGAGTTATACGAAATAATTGGATTCTAATGTAAATTTTGAACAGGGCGAAGAAATACCCCGATCTAATTTTTATTATTTCACGTAATTAAAAATTCCGTTCATTTTCGTTGCACTCTATCGAGTTTTTCTCTTTTTTTAGTTTTTGCCATATAGAATAGAAAATTTATCAGTAAATGCGGAATAGTTGCGACAGTTTTATTCAATTAGAAATAAAAGTTGAAATTACTTGATTGAGGTGCCGGATAGCTTAGTATACTATCGGAATCAAACTAAGACGATAGGATTGGAAGCTGACAATTAAATCTCAATAAATTCGGCATAAGTAAGATGACGGGAAAAGAATCTTGGTAGTCTACGAGCACTATCATTCCATATGTTAAAGACATTAAAATTGGTTCAGTTTCATAAAATATATATATATATATATGTATATATAGACCGTGCTGTTTAAAGAATACTTGGACGAATCAGTAATTAGAATAAATTCTAAAGATAGGAACTACCCGAGTTTCATATCGCTGTTGTGTGTACAGGATTTCCGTGGCTCATGCCGCTTAAATTACAAATTAAACTGACTGGGGACGGCCAGGTCCCCCATTGAGGAGAAAATTGCAAATTAAGAACTGAAAGCAGTATTTTCTTTGAAAACAGTGCAGTATCCTGATTTTTTTCTTTTTTAAAACAATTAACAGAGGAAAGATTTGGTTATATATGAATACGCTATCAAATATTGTTAATAAAAAGAAAGAAACGGCAGGAATAATGTGCGAGAAAGAAAAGAATGGCATATGAGAACCGCTGGAGCAGGAAGTGTCTCAGTAAATACAGTGCAGAGCGCTTCCCAGAAACTGAACACTTAATATATGACCAAAGCGAGTAATTTTAATGAAATCTGAGAAATCTGAAAAATATGAGAAATATGAGACATATAAGATATTTGAAAAATGTGAGAAATCTGCGACGTTTGAGAAATTTGGGAAATCTGGGAAATATTACAAATTTGAGACATATGAGACATTTGGGAAATCTGAGAAATATTAAAAATCTGAGACACATGAGAAATTTGGGAAATCTGAGAAATATTAGAAATATGAGGCATGTGAGAAATTTGAGAAATCTGAGACACATGAGAAATTTGGGAAATCTGAGAAATATTAGAAATATGAGGCATGTGAGAAATTTGAGAAATCTGAGAAATATTAGAAATCTGAGACATGAGAAATTTGAGAAATATGAGAAATCCAAGACATATGAGAATTTTGGGAAATCTGAGAAATATGAGAAATTTGAGAAACCTGTCAATTAATTATGGGCTACGATTGAGAAAGTTTGCTATTACATCAGTCTATTATCTTAATTAGTTTGATAGAAGTAATACAATGAAACTTGGGATTCGGCAGTTGTTACATTTGCGGCAATGTGAAGAAACGAGAATGGATTGCATCGAGCGACATATAGAGAATAGAGGAAAGAAGCACATTACCTCTTTCGTCGTGAGAATTTTAGTGATACATGTAGTGGACCGAGCATTTTCAACAACTGAAAGAAGAAATTGGAACCGCTGTGACGTGCGTAATGCTCTGAACAATCTCTTATCCAGTGGTTGATGACGATGGAACGCCGAGCGCAACAGTTTTGAGGAACTTTATTGACAAAATCGCAGTTATGACTAAATGTTAAAATGAACGTTACGGCCAAGAAACGCGCCTGGCTAGAAACAGAAAGCGTGGAGTATCGTAAAGTGTGCTCGAATAGAAGCGCTAAAGTTGCGCCATAGATGGGGCAAGAGATTAGCAGCATTTTACCGGTGGCGGTTCTTTCGAATAATCGCTTTTATCGTTTGCAAGCGAGATGGCGGCTTCCTGCGAATGCAGAAGCGTGCGTGGGTGCCTCTCGCTGGTAACCGTTCCGCAATAGGAGAAACCGCACCACCAGTCACGACCGAGACCGCTCCTGCAGTTCCGAACGGTCGTGCACTGCACTCTGGCCAAATTGTGGAAAACCGATCGACACGCGGGCCGTCGTGGATTCTGCGACTGCTGCCTGCAGTTTCGTCACGTTCGCGATAATTCCGGCCCCTCGAACACTCTGCTTTTTATTAAGAGCGGTCGTAGCTCCTTCGATCTCTGCTGTTGCGGTATATTGAAAGTCGAATCTTTTTGCTGAATCTGCTAAAACCCGGGGCGGCGAAAGACCGATAACGAGGAAAGGAGGTTTTCCAAAAATGCGCGTACGGATTCAATTACGAACAGCAACGCTGAAAAAAATAGAATTATCGAAATGTCTGTAATAACGCGGATGATGAATTTTCAAAACTAACAGCGATATAAAACGAATACACGATTAATATCATATGCGAATTTATACGGAAGCCGGAAGAGTTCTATGAGTAAAATTCCACGCAGACTATACTCGGATTTTTATACACCTTATGCGCAACCCCGCAATCTCTCAGCTCAAGTTCTGGAGAAAAAAGTTAAAAACAAACTTAGACCCACCGCTTTTAAGGTATATAAAACATTTTTGTTAATATACCTTTAGCGACTCTATATTAATATTTTAATTTTTTATTATTCAACTAGAAATTCTTAAAACATTTTCAGAAACGAGACTATAACCCCATTCTGTTTAAATTCACACATTCGGCAATTATTCTGAGAGTGAAGGCGAATACGCAGCGTTGATATTTCGGCTTTATTAAAAAGTCGAAATGAAAATGATACGCTCATTTCCCATTGTGTATTGTGAAAGCGAATGGGAGAGAATATACACTTTTTCACATATTTATGCGGCGATTTTAAATGTTCCAGCAATTTTAAAATGCACAGGTCGGCGTTGTAGAATTGTCGGGCTGTGATGGTAATTATATTTGTAGTAATTATTCCGGCTGATTTATTTAAACGCGAGAATACAAGAAAATAATGCAATGCATAATGATGTAGAAAAATGTAACCATATGGCGATACGATGCACATATTATTGTTTTGGGGACTGTTTAAAAGTATTTCGGTTTGTTCTGCGACTGATGTGTAAGTTTAGAACAACAGATTCATTGATCGTGTTTAAGCAACAGCAGGAGATGGCCGCCCGATAGGAGTAGAAACAAACGGCGTCGTAAGACCACACTCATCTGTTGTATAGCGATCACGAAGAGAAGCAGCAAGAAAATTGTACCGGGAACGCTCTTTAAAATTTAGAACGCGGAACGTTGAAGGTGAATTAAAAAGAGCGGCGCTGTGTTCGGCGCAAATCTAAGGAGCGGATAGTGCGCAAAATAGCCGGGAACAGGAAATGTGCCGGAACCGTCTACGGGGAAGGCCTAACCGCGGTGCAAAAGTATTCGAAATGATCGCCGTTTGCGATGATGGTAATATACTATGGAAGACGATAACGTTTGGCCAGTCAATCAGTAATGAAGAATAACGTTCGCGGAATGACTCGGGCGTTGATTTACACCTTATCTATATCGCTTAAATCTAGAATACATTTACACCTTATCTCTATATTGCTTAAATCTAGAATACATTTACACCTTATCTATATTGCTTAAATCTAGAATACATTTACACCTTATCTATATTGCTGAAATCTAGAATACATTTACACCTTATCTATATTGCTTAAATCTAGAATACATTTACACCTTATCTATATTGCTTAAATCTAGCATACATTTACACCTTATCTATATCGCTTAAATCTAGCATACATTTACACCTTATCTATATCGCTTAAATCTAGTCACGGCTGACTAATAAATAAATAATAACTGAAAGGTCTCTTTCCCATACAACTGAATAAGAAGCAGGCGTACCGCCCAGCTGGGCTTCTTTATGACCTTGAATTGTTACTTTCTACGTGAGAATTTAAGTTTGACCAAACGAAAAAGGTATTTTAATGCCTACTCAGATAAAGAGAGAGAGAGAGAGAGAGCGACAAGTAAAACATAAATCTATTGTTATAAATGAGAGTCACTTAGAGGTTTTTTCTGAAAATAACTCCCTTTTCAAACTACTCTCTTCTCTGACTCGAAACACCCTTAATTTATTTCTAAAAAGGACAAGCAGCAATTCCTCTCAAACTGTTAAATTCATCCTCTCCACGCTTGTTTAATCAAGAGAAAAAAAAAAACGATATTTTTAATCGCCAAACTTTTGTATTCCTTTCTTGCTTGTTTTTTTTTTAGCTTCGCGATGAACTTTTTTGATTATTCCTTCCTCAGTGAGATTGGTATATTCCTCAAGTTCGCATCTGCCCCTTTAAAAAGAAGTTTCCTTTTCTTCAGAAATAAAAGCACGTAAAAGACAGGAAAAAACTCGTGCATTATTAGCAGGTGGATGTTTTACACAACTAGAATCAGTAATGCAATCGTTATTCTCCAAAACAAATATTTTCGAAGTAAAACGCTTAATGTTTCAAATTATTTTGCGGAGCAGACTTTATACTTATGTAATAGTGGACGAAGGTGTATGATATAAAATTGAAATAGGTAATTTTACGTTTTTATATGTAGGCGTTACACATATCACGTGTATAAACACATACATCTGTAATACATAGGTGTATATTGATCTGAACGGAACGTCTTGCGCATAAATTCGACAAATTCCCGACCAGCTTGAAGTGTACTTAATTTAAAAATCCAAGAATGATTAGAATCTCACTGACGATTCCATTGATCAGGAAAATTGCGCCCGCTTAATTTAGAGTCATCCAATCTACAACACGTTTAGAGCGAAATAAATGGGAAATTTTCAAACCGAAGTCCGTAAAATAATTTTTTTTTTTTTAATATATATACGATAACTAATATTACAAAAAAAGATTATGTTAATTGAATTTTTAATAATTTTTTTTACGAAATAAGAGATTTTTTTTTTTTCTTGTTTGGGTTTTTCCCTGAGCTTGCCAATAATAGACGATTACCCATCAACACGTGTACATAGCAGCAATTAGGAGTAACAAGGAATGGAATTTGACAAAGAACCCTATACACCAAGGATGGAGAAACAATAACAATCAACGTCGAAAAATTCCAAACGTATGCATGCTGAAAAGAAAAGGAATGACATTGCCGAAGGTTAAAAGGAGTTAGCTGTCCCATACCATGGCCACGTCTGCAATTACAGAGTCCACAGTACGAATAAAGGAATTTGGCTACAAATAATTAAGGAAGAAGAAACACGGGATGTTTAAAAAGCAGTCAGAGCCACCAAGCACCACAGTTATATAAAACACAGCGCTTAGCGTCCGTACGAAATAAGAGATAATATACGTCTTGACATTGTGGAATTAAGCTTTTCATAATGTATATAAGTACTTAAGGTTTTAATGGACCCGAGGAGAATATTGAGACCAGTAGAGAGTTCCTTTCTGTCGGGGCCGCTTTACTTTTCCAGATTTCTCTGGTGTAACCGATATTCAACTTCAAAGTAGATATACTTGAATCTGATAACTTTCGAAAACCCGTGACACCTCCCCGGTTGGTAGCCAATTAACCACTAGGCTACCGCACACTACCTTGTGAAATAACCTATTCAAAAAAAAAAAAAAAAAATCCGGCTGAATAAGAGACGCTTTCTAGTTATTGAATTTTTTGTTTATCGATATAACGCTTTTTGCTTTTTTAAAAAAAGGTGTCCAATGATCTTAACCATTAATAAAAAAAAGTATGTGGCTACTGTTTGTGCCGCTTTGGAAGAGACTGTTTGTTTGCTTAAATTTTCGAAAAGGCCAACTAAGTTGGGGGCCAAAACTTGCTCAATTACTCGTACTACTTCACCGATTAGAAGAGCTGCAGCCGAAACACACGCTCCTCTGTGACGAATAGAGGCTTGAATTATCTCACCGTAATTCGACATGATATTGCGTACCGTTAAAATTTCCCGTTGAAGGTTTGCAACGAGTAAAGTAGAGAGCAGGTGAGTTATGTTTCGGTGAAGGTCACCGTTCAAACCTCCCTGCTGCGTACGGGCCCTCCGAAATGCCGAGATTTGTTTGCATTAGCCTTGATAATGAGTTTTCGATAAACGGCAACTATCGATAACGTGCACTGCACGATGTGAACTTTGCTCCATTCATGAAAGAGCCGTCGTAATGGCATTGTGTGTAGTCGAGAAGATGATTCCTAACGACAAAGTCATCGCACAGCGCTGCTGATGATCCAGTTAATGCCTTATAGCCGCTTTCTTTCAACCGGCCACCGCGAAATAATCATTAGAGGACGCTGTCACTAACGATAAGTTGGTCCGGTTTTTCGGAACCGCCATGTCTGCCGAACGCCGTCACACCGACAGGTATCCTCCGTGCCGCCGTAAGCGCCTTCTCTACATGCAGGTAACATTGGTAAGTGAAGATCACCGCGATTAGAGACAGCTGCGAATAAATTGACGTCCAAGTTGTTGAAAAATGACGAAATCGATAAACGAACAGAGTCGTATGAAATGCACCGAACTACGATTTAGAGTTGCTACGTTATCTCATACGGTCATCGATAACACCCTTTTTTTCATTCTTTTCGTTCGTTTTTCCCAGTCTCGCATCGTGATCGTTTCTCTCCCGTCGCATATGGGAAAAACGAAAAATGCCTCGCATGCAACATCGACCTTCTACTGATCTGCGTACCTCTAAATTCTCTCTCGGTATATCACCGCGCTATTATTTATTACTGTTATTGCTTTTTTTAAATAATCGAAAAGTTCGTTGTGTTTTAACATGACCAAAAATCAAGTAAAAGTCGATTCCGCCGGTACATATATGCTCGAACTTTTTTTTGGCGAAATAAATTCAGCATACGAACTCGATTCAGTCGACTTTTCTTTTTTATTATTAAGATGATTTAATGATTCAAAATTAGCAAAGAAATTCTCTGCGTGATAACAACGGTATCATTCGTGCACCGAGGATGACGCACAAAAAAAATGTTACTAAATATGGACTTTTTATTTTTTTAAATTAATTTTCTTTTCTAAAGAATGATATGGGGTCAATTGAAATTTATTCCTCTATGAGTTAACATCGTCATCTGGCCATCCCTGTGACAACATCTGAAGGAGGATCCGGTTTTTATGATCCGGTGCCGATCATTGCTTCGACCAAACCTGCAGATCGATCAAAATATATTCGTCGGTTTCATAAATATTTCAAAACACAACAATAAATACGAAAATGACAATTGTCTGACTCTATTTAATTTTGGAAGCGTGTTTACTTCATGTTTAAAATCGCGCCATGTATATGAATATCGTGAATAAATTTATTTCGTCACGAATTGCAATTTTCTATTTAACATTATAAATAAGCAAACTATTCTTTATTTGCTTTTTAATAAATCCTAAATAAACAAGTTCGGTTAACATGAACTCTGTTTAGTTCCATTTTCCATAAAAAAACATCGATTTTTTTCAAACTACCAATTCGTGAATTTTATCAAAATCGTTAGAACCGTTTCCAAGAACCCGCAGTTACATATTAAAATTTTTGCCCGCATTATCATTTAAAATATGCCGTATAAAATTATTACCGTAGAGATAGAGAATGTGAATATAGGGGGCACAATTTATATATTATTATTATTATTATAGTGGTGTTATTAATAGAAAAAGGTTTGGTCAACTATTTGATGTTTTCATTTTTATAGCGATAATTATTGGTGACCACAGACACTCTCAGTGTAGTCATCGAAAAAAAGTTAAAAATGTGGCGCTTAAAATATTATCAATATTAAGCGTGGAAACGTAATTTGAAAAAATTAAAACATAATAAATGTTAATTACCGTAAAAATGTAGCTTTGAAGAAAAAAGCTGTTTTTTTCTTCTTAACTAGTACACACATGTCACCTTCTTCTGTGTCCAACATCTCCCTAGTGGGGTATTTTGACTTTATATTTATGTACATTCTAACTGTACGGATTGTAGGTAGTGTTCAGATCAATTTTAATGATTTTCTTTGTTTATTCGAAAGTAAACCAGTCAGCGGTAATATCATATGAGCATATCGGTAAGTAAAAACGTGAGAAAATGCGGTCCTCCTTTTGATAATTTCTTTCATCTAATCTATATCTGTATATATGTAAATAAAAATTAATGTTTGTTTGTTTGTCCGGTATGCGCATATTCCTGTATCGCTGGACAAATCATGCTAAAATTTTCAGGGTGTATGTACGTAGTCCCAACGAAGGTGGTTTTAAGGTATAGCAGAATTTTTCTACCCCCTCTCTTTTACGATATGTGAGGTTTTAAGAGGTTGCGATGCGACTAGTAGCGGTAGTGCATACGGAGCGAAAAAACATTTAATTTTTATAAAATTTTAAATAAAACGATTACACTATGGTGAATAATATAAACTCTAGATAACATTATAATGATTACCGGCGTAAGTAAATACACCGCGTTCTGTTACTTCACTTTTTGCGTTACTGAAATCATCAATGCACCGTGATCTCATGAAGCTTTGATTAATAAATATCATTTAATTGTTTATATCAGTATGTTTCTTCTTATTATATGTTAAATTAAACTAAACAGCATGTAACGAAAACTTATATAAAAATGAAATTTTTCATATTTTCTACCGACAATGTTATTTATACCCAAATTTGATATCTTTACTCCACTACTGTATAGTTTGCTGTTGTAGTAATAAATTACTTTTAATAAAATGATGGAGAGATATGAGTGAAAAACATGTTCTCTTAAATGCGTAATTATGGGAGATCACCGTGTGAATAACTCCTCAGCCCCTTCAAAATGATGGCTGTATATACTGTTTAGTTGAGCGAAATTTTTTGTTAGATCACGACAGGCAGGTTATAGGAAAGATTGGTAATCTTCGGCTAAAAATGTGAAGATCATTTTTTATTGGACGGTGATAATCATGTTTCCCAAAAAGGTCCTTGGTTGACGAGCCCCTCCAAAAAAAAAAAAAAAAAAAAATCTTTTATGTGCATAAATAGATTCCCCTCCCAATGTCTCTATTCTCTCTCTTATCGTTTTCACCATGACTACTGATCTTTATCCGTCTCTTTTCTCCAATCCTAATTAACCTTGCTATACAACCCTCTCCACTCACTCCTTCCTGATTTAATAATTGTCCCAGCATCAGCCGTTCTATTATATCTTCCATAATTCGCCTCCGCTTTAATCACATTCTGCTTTCTGCCGCCCTCTTTCGTTTTAATATTGTTCAGTTTCTCCTTTATGCCTCTGTCATCCTCCTATCTTAAATTTGACCTGTGATGTAAGTCACCTTCTATTATTCGAACGCTCTTGTATTTCCTCAGAACGCGCAGTCCTTTATTCTAATTTGCTTGGCCTTGGCCTCCCGACCCCTTACTGTGCCCACTAGATTCTTGCTCTTCTTTCGCATTCTGTTGTTCCTGGATTGGCCAGCTTCATTTCTTCTGTTTCTAATCGCTTCCTGATATAACTTTCAAATCCCTACGTTTCATTATTTGTTAGTTCTTTGTGTTGGGTAAATGTCCTGTGTTGACGCGCTGAAAAAAAAAAAAAAAGAAAAAAAAAATTGCACGTGCATAATTCGAGATGGAAACAAAAATTTCTTCATTAATTTCCAAGTACAGATTTAAACGGGTATTAATACACGGGGGCGAAGTCAACAGCTACTTTAGTAATATAACAGAGGCGATTGATTAATAATATTATTAATATCAAGCATTGAAACGTGATTAAGAAAAATTAATAATTAACACGGATAAATATATAGATTTAAATAAAAAAAATAATTTTTATATTACTATAACACAAATTAAAAAGCTTGTTACTTTTAAAAAAGTTGATTTTTACCAAGACAAAAAATTTAAGTATTCCGCTAAAAATTATAAAATGATATGTTTTTTGTTTCTTTTTTTTCTTTTTTTCTTAATAATACAGACTTTAAAATTTAATAAAAGTGCATTAAAAAGCAAAACCTAAGCATTCGATAATAAAAATTGAATAAAAATGCACCAGAAGTAAGCTATATTTTAGAGGGATATACTTTAAGGTGTGGTGTAAATTTACTAAATTTTTAAAGGTAAATTTTGAAATCGGTATTTTTTTTTAAAACATTTTTTCGGTAAAAGAAAAGGACAATGAAATGTTTAAAAAAATGCCGACTTCAAAATTTAGTATAAAAATTTAATAAGAATGCGCTAAAAAGTAAAAACAATTTTTTTGTAAAAAATAATACATTTCGGAGTAATGTATACATACTTTAAAAAGTTTTGGTGTCAACACCAAATTAAAATTGCAAAAAAAAAAAGGCATTCCAAGTTCCTGATGTTTCCAATACTTGGTTTAACGAGTGTACTCATTAAACTGTTTCTAATTTTTGTGGTGCGGAATATCCCCCTTTAAAGTATATATTTAACGGTGAAGTATATTAATTTTTATCAATTGAATAATTTGTATTTTTTAGTGAATTTTTATTAAATTTTTTCAGGGCAATTTTGTTTTAATGCAATTTTTAATGTAAATATTTTTGAGTGATAATGTCCCGACCTTAAATGTCGCTACTGCAAATCGGTTTTAAATTCGCCATCTTTATTCGAATCTCTCTTTTTTCACAGGAAACCCGGGAATGTTTAAAGTCACTCGCGTTTATCGCTCTTTTAATTTTTAAAAATTTCAGCCTGAAATTTAAAAATTTTTGCGGTCCACCCTTGATATTCTAATGAAAAGTTTTTGACCAATTTTCATCCGATTATATTAACCAAAGAAAGTATATATTAACATTTGTTTTAACGACTACTCATA
Source organism: Icerya purchasi (assembly GCA_039619475.1). Classification (NCBI taxonomy): domain Eukaryota; kingdom Metazoa; phylum Arthropoda; class Insecta; order Hemiptera; family Monophlebidae; genus Icerya; species Icerya purchasi. The sequence continues at coordinate 541,611,511 of CM077115.1, forward strand.
CTAAAATTCAACGGTAACCAGCGAGGAGGACCGGGGCAGATTCTAATAAACATGAGATACCATTTACAGGTGGCAAAATGTTCTAGGCAGTAATGTTAAGTAAAATTTCCGTCCGTGACTAACTTGAAAATGGCGCTACGGCGGTTTCAAACTCATTTTCTTTATTCGGATCTGCTAATCGTTCAATTTAAGTTAATTTTTTGTCTAGTAATATGAAAAAATTGTTGTTTTCTTCCAATTTACGCACAGTAAATAACGCTAAGAGTGTTTTAAGCGTACTACAGTTTTTTTTCTTCCTTGAGCGTATCAACAAACAACACACGACGACATTTACCCAACGCAAAGGAGTAGCAGAATGATGAAACGTAGGAATTTGCCAGTTATATCAGGAAGCGATTAGAAATAGAAGAAATGAAGGTAGCCAATACAGGGGGACAACAGAAGGAGATGAAAGAGCAAGAATGTAGTGGGCACAGTAAGGGGTCGAGAGGCCAAGGTCAAGGCCAAGCAAATTGAAATAAAGGACTGCGCGTTCTAAGGAAATACAAGAGCATTCGAATAATAGAAGGTGATATGCACGACAGGGGTCAAATTTAAGATAGGAGGACGAAATGGACGCAAGGGAGACTGAACAATAACGAAAGAGAGAAACAGGAAGCAGACTATGATTAAAACGAAGGCGAATTATGGAAGAAATAACAGAACTGCTGATGCAGGGAAAACGATTAAACCAGGAAGATGGGGGTGGAAAGGATTGCACAACAAGGTAAGAGGAGTGTTAGGATTTGAGAAAAGAGACGGATCCAAAAGTCATGGTGAAAACGATAGGAGAGAGGGCAAAGACTTTAGGAGGGGAATGTGTCCATGAAACGACCATTTACTGCAGCTAGACATGTCAAAGAATCGGCAAGATCGTTTGCCGCAGTGGCCCGGAATCCAGAACAGGTCAATTAGGATAGAACGGGATGTTAATAAATTATAAACCAAAGAACAAATATAAAAAAAATAATAGGATCTAACGAGGGTTTAGGGAAGGGCGACAAGATGGCTAATAAAATGCTTTTCGAGTGAAATTTCGATAAACTGGATGCTGAGGATATAAAAAGGATATCACGTAAAATAGCCATGAATTCGGATAAAACGATAGAAGAAAAGGAAGGGTGTTGAAACGATTCAGATAAGAATTCATAAGTTTCGAATAAGGGATATGAGAAGACGTTTCTTCTTCTTTCAGCGATTTTAGCTGTCCTCAAAGTCCAGCATTTCCCAGAAATGTTCTTTTTTGTGTATTCTTTTTGTTTTCCTCGTTTATCGGAGTGTGACAATTTATCAGGGCATATGCTTTGTTTAGACTTCTGAACGTAAACGTAAACAAACGTTCATGCGCTACTGAATTCATAATTCTCGAGTTGACTGCAATACAGTTTCCAAATTTTGTAGGATACCTTTGCCTCCTGCCTTGTTCCATCCTTTTTTTCCTTTAAATGTCCCATATCCTTCTATATCTGTAGTGTCCTCTGGTTTCTTCTAGAACTAATATTTGTATGTTATATTCGTCCAAAACTTTCGTTAACTGTTTCATTTTTCCTGTTTTTAATAGCGAATTTATATTTAGTGTTCCGAAAGAAAAATATAAATTTTTCTTTCGGAATTTTGATGCTAGTCTTGAGGTTTGTTTTGCATGCCGTTCCGGGCTCTCCAGATTGCATTGATCTGATGATCAAAGGCTCGCATATGTCGCAGCTTGCGATAGACGATTGGATAACTCCTGGGGTAATTTCTCTCTGTGAATATCTTGACATCGTGCATTATTTAATTTTTTCGATTAGTTCCTGGGTAAGATTTTGCTGGTCGAATTAGTTCCCGTTCTATGTTGTTGAAGTTTTTTGTTTTTTTTTTATTATCATTATTATTTTAATTCCGCTTTACCTTGCGGCTTCTCAGCTAGAGTTTCTAATTGTTACTGCTATTATTTATTGTGTTTTCTTTTATTAAAAACTGAAACTATTAGTCCCAGAGTGGTTTTCTGTTGTAGTTTGCTCGCTTAGCCGAGAAGTCCCGGTTTTAAGCTGCCGGGAACTCGCCCTCTCATCCTGTATTAACATTTGTCAATTCGACCTGGGCTATCACGGATGAGTTGTCGACGGTCCGCTTGCTGGTCTTGCGGTTGACTGCTTAACGGCTTCTGTGTCCGCAAGCACACACTCGGCATGTGTACCCACCACTATATTTTTCCCGTCAACGATGTGAGTTCCAATTTAGCTTTCCTGATCAGAGCTAAGCCCTCCCCGAATAGGAAATTACCACTCCGCACGACTGGGACGTATGGAACTCACGCGGTCGGTTGTGTTTCGTGTGTACCGTCAGTGGGGCTAGCACTTATATGACAGTACAGTGACTACTTACTAGAGAAGACGAGTCTAGCGACACAACCGTACCCAGCGGCGCATGAGAAGACGTTTAATCATAAATCTTTCACCAAGATGATGAAGTTTTCGAATAAATAAAGGAAGGCCAGTTTCAGCCAGGAGAGCTGAAGTTGCGGAGGAATTCAGAGCACGAATACAGAGGCGAAGACAAGAGTTTCGGTAATTTGGGAGCACCGGCATAAAGAAGAGAACAATAGTCCCCAATTTAGAAAGATCTGTAAAGCGTGAGAAGAATATGCGGGGATCGCCACCCTATTTCCCACGGGGGGGGGGGGGGGCAACGCTTTTAGGAAATTTAATCTCTTGTGAGCAGATGTACATAGGTAGTTGATTTGATCGCAAAAAGATAAAAATTACTATTGAGAATGACACCAAGGTAGGAGGACACACTAGAGTTTGTTTTATTACTACTAAACATTTCTACAAAGAGACTTATTTTTTTTTTTACGTTATTAGATGACTACCTGCGTTCATCATCAGTGCTATTCATCAGTACTTTTATGGTGTCATCACCGATGAATGAATAAAAACCATTAAAATCTGTCTCAATAATAAAAAAAATTACGTCCCACCTCCCGCCCCTCCCCCCCTTTTTTTTTTCGTATTCGGTAAAAGTTGAAAATTATTTTAATACTAAAACTGTTCGAATAATATTCGAAAAAATATCTGTTCGCTTTTTTCGTGACGCATCTTATCAACTGACAATTATACGATGAAAGTCAGTAATTTACATTGCTCCAATGAAATCGATGTAAGGATATGAGAACGTCGAACAACAAAACGAATTTATTTTGTTCAGATAATCGGTATATTTTTTTCGTGATAAATTACAGTTTACCAGATTATAAATGTTTTGATCAGCGATGCGGGGTCCAATCGAATGGACCAATGCCTTTCTGAGGGTTGACCAGCGACACGGGTTATAATAGACAATTTTCATTTAGTCGTTACCCGGGGCAGCTACTCTATTTGCTACGGCAGTTTCCGGTTTCCGAGTGGTTTTTTCGCGCTATGTAATAAATCCTTGACTGGGCAACGTGTTGGGTTTGTTAGTTTGCGGCAAGCGACGATTAAAATAAAAGCGGGCTGAAAAATACTTAAAGGAACGAACAAAGAGATCAGGTAAAAAAAAAAGGTTTACCGTTCACCGCGAAACGTAATAATAATAATAATAATAATAATAATAATAATAATAATAATAATTGGAACGTTTTCGATCGACGATTGATGGAAAGTCGGCGTTTCGCAGGCTGCCGGTAACGCGCACGATATCGCTATTAAGTCGTAGATATTTCGAGATAATTGCGCGATATTACGGATCTGTCGGCTGTCGTTCCGCTTCCTTTTACTTTTAGCGTGTCTCTGTAGCAGCTCCGTAGGCAATCCTTGATTTTAAAAGCAACTGTCAGCGTCGCTAATTTGCATTTTTAATTACGGCACAATGATAGCTTCTTTACACTGCTTAAGAACATGGAACGGAAAAGTAAGAGGGTGGATATACACGCGCAAGCATCGCTTGAAAGTAGTCGGTTCGCAGGTATCGCCGGTATTTCTGCGATGGCCTTAGAGGTTAACAGGATGAGAGTTGGTGCGCGAATTGGCGATTTAGTTAACGGACGAAGGTTGTTCTGGCGTTGCGAGAAATAATTTAGCGTCGGGTGGGGTATAGGAACAGAATCCGAAAGATTCAGACAAAAGGTCTCGGTCAGAAGTATTATTGTTCGAAGGTTTAGGTCAGGGATAGAGAGCCTTTCTAAAACTAATTACTAACGATGGCGCGTTAATTCACTTTTTGGCTAAATCCGCGTAGGCGTTCGAGCATATACTACTGCGAATAAAATAGCTTGTTCTCCTTATACTAGTACACGGGTCTTTTGGAGCTGGCGCGATACGCACATTTTGTCGATTATAATGCGAAAGAATTTAGTTCATTCGTTTGATCTTAAAAACAATTCTAAATCATCGATGAATTGTTTTAATACGTGTGTATTCTAAACGAAAACTTTTACATGAAAATTCTGGGAGTATTTAACGGAGGCATTTTGGAAATTCCATGTTATTACAGGTGGATTTAGGTATCGACAAATAAAAAACACTACCGTAATTAAGAACTTGTGGCGGTTATACTGCAAAACAGCAACGCCGGTATAACCTTTCTTTTTTTTTTTTTTAATTTTTACTTTTATTACATTGTCACGACATTAAAAATGAATTTCCGCAGTAATTACATTCCTTCTGAGATTCTCCACTAAATGCTGCCAAAGTTTAAAACATTCGACGAATCCGGCTGATTTTTACGTTAACGTCACGTTCACGCACGAGCGTTGTGTTGGTTTCCCTATGGCGTTTTTTTTTTCTTTTTGTTTTTTCATGTCTAATTTTAAAGTTGACATAGCATTTACTTATTCGCCAATAAATTCAGACTAAACTATTTGGCTATATGCTCGCGCTATTATTATTATTTTTATTTAAAATCTATTATTATTATTATTATTATTATTATTATTTTTATTTAAAATCTATTATTATTATTATTATTATTATTTGGTTGTATACGTTTTTGATTCTTTATAAACAGCAAAAGGTTTAATTGTTTAATTTTTTACTTATCATTATGAGGCTATAAATTAAATTTATTTTATCGATAAACCATTTTCCCTTTTTAAACTTATTGTTACGCATCTTTATTCCGTATTATTACAAATTTATTTTTACTAGAATACCGATGCGTATCTATTGATAATTTTATCAACTATTTGTAAAAATTTTTAAAGAATTCTTTATTATTATTATTATTATTATTATTATTATTATTATTATTATTATTATTATTATTATTATTATTATTATTATTATTATTATTATTATTATTTTATGGGCACGTCAGCACAGGACACATTCACCCAACACAAAATATTAGAATAGAAAGACATATGGAGCAACAGGTTATATCGAGAAATGATTAGAGACAGAAGAAATAAAGGCAGCTAACATAGGAGCACCATGTTTCCTCCTTTTCTAATAATTATTCATTTCATCTGTCAGTTAAATTACTCTTCCTACATATTCATGGTTTCTTTTGCATCCCTCTCTTCTTCGATATTCTGATGTTGTTTCCATTGTTCGTGTGCGCTTTGGCCATTCTTTGCTGCCATTATCTAAATTTCGTTTTTCCTTTTTTTCTTCTCCACCCTGTCCTCTCCATCCGGATGATGCAGTTATTTACGACGCCGATCATGTATTCTTCCACAGTGTTCATCTCTCTTCGTGGAGCGTTCTGCCTTATATTCTTATTTGCTTAAGTTTGGACTTCCTACCCCTTATTGTGCTTCCTATATTCTGTCCTGTCCTTCCCCACTAATTATTCCTGTTATATTGATTGCTTTTTAGATGAAATTTCTGATTGGATCAAAATATAACCGACTTCTTTCCTTACCTTTTGTTTCTGGGTAAAGGTCCTTGGCTGACGAGCCCAAAAAAAAACAAACAAAAAAACATAGGAGCACAACAGAAGGAGATGGAAAAGTGAGAGTGTAGAATGTAGAGGGCACTGTACGGAGTAGGGAGGTCAAGGGTAAGCAAATTGGAATAAAAGACTGCCCGTTCTGAGAAAATATAAAAGCACATTCGAATAGAACGTGGTTTACGTCACAGGTGACATTTAAGGTAGGAGGATGAAACGGACACAAGAAAGGAGATTGAACAAGAGTAAAGCGGAAACGAGAAGTCGGGAGCAGACTATGATTAAAACGAAGGCGAACTTTCTAGTACCGATCTTTTTTGACTCCCTTACTATCTCTCCATACTAGTTCTGGCCGTGTTCTTCTTCCCCGAATAACTTTCTTAGTGTCCTATGTTTCCCTTTGTCCTACGTTCTTCCTTCTTTATGGATAAATCGTCCGTAGCTGACAAGCCCAATAAGAATAAAGTAAAAAAAAAAAAAAAAAAAAAAATGAAAACTATGGAAGAAGTGACAGAACGGCTGATACTGGGAAAATTATTAAACAAAAGAGAAGAGGATGGGGAAGGCTGTAATGAAGAAGGAGTCAAGGTTTGAGAAAAAAGACGGATAGAGATCAGTCTAAATGTCACGGTGAGAACGAAAAGTGAGAGAGAGTAAAGACTTTCGGAAGGAAATCTGCCTATGAAACGACTATTTACTGCGGCCGAGCATGCTGATGAGTCAGCAAGATCGTTACCGGCGATACCACAGTGGCCGGGAATCCAAAGCAGGTCAACATGGATAGAACGGGAAGCTAATAAATTGCAAATCCAAGAACGAATATAACGAATAATAGGACAGGAAGAGGGTTCAGAGCTAATAAAACGCTTTTCGAGTCGAAGCATAGAAGGAAATTCGCTCACGCAATGTTAAGTATTTTGTAGCATCTAATGTAACTATATAACGATAAATAAATGATTTAATTATTTATCATTATCATTATTATTATTATTATTATTATCACTACCTTAATTACAGACGGTATAAATATAAATTTTTCACACTATTAATAATTATTTTAATCTATCGAGTGCAAATGGTTTCCAAAGTTTTATAAACTAACCAGTTTTGATCCAAGTTAGGGTTTATTATTTAGATCATGTCTTTGTTCCGGGATTAAATAATATAAATGCAAAATTAAACGTGACCGCGGAAGTTTGTCTTGTAGTTTTTCAGAGATCAACGCTGTAGTTTTTAAACATAATAATTCTGTCAGTGTTTTAGATAAAATTTCATTTCAAGAGAATCTACACATAAAAGCAATTTTACGAAAAATTTATTATAAATGCGGTCGCAAGTTTTCAATAAAATTTCTAGCAGTCGAAAATCATTACGACCTGAACTGTTGACGAGTTTTAAACTGGTGGTGAAGTGGAAGTAGGTTGCACTGAAGCGTCGTGTCCGTCGTGCGCACCTTCTCAAACCCTATTAATTATCAATTCCGTTAACCCTTAAGCGTTAATTTTAATAGGTATACAATGCGCTTTACAGCTGAACCGGTTTGTCTAGTTAATGAGCTACGAACGCTGAAAAGTCGTGCCGAATTTCGCGGCTAGACTGCTAAGAGTAATTTTATTACTACTTCAATACCAAATACTAAATGCTCGCTTTATCATCGGCGTAGATAATTTTCTGCCGAACGAGATAAATTGTTACGTATAACGCGAACCATTTCTCATGTTGACAACGTCGAGAACAATCTTGGTAAAAATATTAACCAAAATATACTTTTGAAATAAACAACCACTTTTATACGCAAATAAATATAATTTAAGAAATTAATTAAGTGATAACGTATTTTTATAATTAATCAACGATGCGTATCTTCATTGCCCTCCTCGCCATATACACTTTTATATACCATATATATATATATACATATACCATATATATATATACATATACCATATATATATATATATATATTAATTACGACGTAATTCTTAGGCTAACCCTCATTAGAAAAAATGTCCCAATTTTATGTAACGTTTGTAATATTATAATTTTTACCGACTTTCAAAAAGAAGGAGCTTATATACACGTTCGTCGCGAATTTTATTTAATGTTTGCGCATAACTCATATTTATATAGACACCAATTTGATTAATTCTTTGTCCATTAGAATGAGTACCATTCTCAATTTAAGTACCATGTGAGTAATGATGAAAATCGGTGACGCATAAATTCAATATTTGTCAAAAAATGTTAGAAAATGTGGTCTCTTTGGATAACTTGCATTTTCTGCTAATTTTTTATCAGTATAACAGAGGCGATTGACTTAAAATACTATCAATTTGCCACAAATTACCATGGAAGTGTAACTTTCGATATTTTACCGTGGAAATGCAGTTCAAAATAAAGAAATCGATTTCTTTTTTTAAGCGTAACATACGGGGAGAATAATGTGACAATAAAGTTGATTTTTAGCAAGAAAAAAAATTTCATAAAAAGTGTAAAATAAAATGTTCTTAAAAAAAGAAAAAATACCGACTCCAAGATTTATTATAAAAATTTAATAAAAATTCGCCAAAAAGCAAAAAATAATTATTCGATAAAAAATATATTTTCGAGTAACACATATCTTAAAGTGATATATTATGGTAATTCTTATGCAAACATTAACTCTTTGGAGATTTCATATATTTAGGTGATATATAAAAGATAAGTTAAAATTATTATATTTTTTTAAGAATCTAAATTAATATTATTATTATTTGTTTTATGTTAATAAGAATATGTTTTGAAATTTGCAAATATTTTAAGATATTTTATTAATTTGTTAGAATTGATTTAAGTTAATGTGATTTATTATAGCCTTTCGTAGTATGTTAAGTTGTTTCGGTAGTTTAATCAAGTTTACGGTATAAATTATTATTGGTTGTATTTTTTTTTTTTTTTCTTGTTTTTTTTTATTATATAAAATTAGGACATTTTTTCGTTATAACATCTAATGGGGCCCGGCCCAAGATTTACGTTATAAATGTTGATCATTTTATACAAAGTATAGAGGAGAAAGAGATAGAAATGTAAGCAAGAGGAGTCAAACAGCCCCTTGCGAGGCTAATATAAGTGTATATGTTAATGACTGCTATTCTTACGCTGGAGATAATAAGAAAATCTTGTCGCACGAATAATTACGTATGTACACGGTTTATTCAAAATATGTATTTCGTGTTATAGGTGTGTACACGGCCCTAAACGGATATGTGTGTTTTTACATACTTTCACTATTTCCAGTAAAATGCTATTTTCGTTGGTAAGAGCGATACGCGGCGATCGCTTAATTGAATACACTGTAACCGTACGTATCATTTATAAGAAGTAGTGCTATCCGGAATTATAGTTGGTTGCATATTAAATTTGTCGCTTAAACGGTTGTAATTTTTTCTCCATTGATCACACTTAATAAAATGTGATTTGATTGGTTATTATTATTGTACACGTTATCGCACATTTGATACGTATATGTAAGACTTTTTTTTTTTTTTTTTTTTTTTTTTTTTTGGGCTAAGCCAAAAAAAACACCAGAAAGAGCATTTTTTTTTTTTTTTTTTTAGGCACGTTAACTACGGATAATATTATAATGCAGTATAATTTTGAAATTTAGTTGCAATGTGTGGCAGCGGAATACTCGAATGAAACACAATTAATTAATCAACTAGTAGTTGGCTGCATGTAAGACTGTTAAAATAGTGTACTTTTATTTTTTTATTTCGTGTGTCTATAAGATAAAAAAAAAAAGAAAAAAAAAGCTAGATCTTCTGATGATGCCAGCTGGTCCCCAGGTGGAAAAAATAGTTACTTTTTTTCCTTTTTTTTTTTTTTTTTTTTTTATTTTTTTTAATTTCACCATTTATCCAATTCTTCACTCTTGGTTAACATTTGCAATATTCGTCATCGGAACGTTGAAAACACTCAACTTCCGATGATGCATCATAGTCTGTTGACATTGCTTGGCCTGATTTTTACTAGCGAAAAACCGCGAAAATTTTGATTAATAAAAATTACGAAACAACTTAAAATACGCGAATGATACACAAAACAAGTTTTGGAGGTCACGAAATTAGGATCTTGACATTATAATCGAAAATATTTCGAAAATTTCGATTTTTATAAATTTTTTTAGATTCCGGAGAGTGCGTTCAACTAATAGCGTTGCAATGATTACACCGTTCTATTAGCGCGCGTGACTTCTCTCTCAAATCGCGACAATATTATTAAGGAAAAATGTGTTACGCGATGAACAAAAATTCCACCCAGGTTGGGGTAATAGTATGAAATTAGTCCCCAGAATCTTCATCTGATGGCGTTTGCAATGATTACACCGTTCTATTAGCGCGCGTGACTTCTCTCTCAAATCGCGACAATATTATTAAGGAAAAATGTGTTACGCGATGAACAAAAATTCCACCCAGGTTGGGATAATAGTATGAAATTAGTCCCCAGAATCTTCATCTGATGGCGTTTGCAATGATTACACCGTTCTATTAGCGCGCGTGACTTCTCTCTCAAATCGCGACAATATTATTAAGGAAAAATGTGTTACGCGATGAACAAAAATTCCACCCAGGTTGGGATAATAGTATGAAATTAGTCCCCAGAATCTTCATCTGATGGCGTAAACAAATTCGCGCATATTCCTTTTTTTTTTTTCCATGTCAGTGTGCAACCGCAATCCCTATGTGTAGGCATCGTTACAACATATTTTTCATCCGGCAGGCATATCGATTAAAAAATCTTTCGCCTTCTTTACTCACCTATGTATATCGGTTTCCGGTACTGGCGACCAGATTGATTTCATCCGTCCGGATACGAGTTAATTACGTTTCCTTATCCGGGGAACAGGAAAATAATTTTATCGGACCGCATCTCTTCTTGTCAGCCAGCTATCATGAAATTGTATAAATTAACGCTCTAATCGCCGGATCTCGTGAAAAACTCTAGACAGAATTTTCTTAGTTGTCCGAAACGTCTGATTTCACGTTAACTTTTCGCCGGCTTGGTCTTTTTACGCCGGTGTCTAACACCGCGACGATCACGGCGATGACGATGACAGGTGCAATAAAGTGTGAGTGCAGCTTCGACTCTTTAGCCCTTAGCCGGTTCCTAGCTCGGTCCTTTACGTAACCGGAGATCATAAATAATGTGCGCTATATTGTGATGATAATGAGTCCAGAATTAAATCGACGGTCTGGCCGGCGCTGATTTGATTTCTCCCGATCAATTATGTTCCCTCACGTCGAAACTACGTTCTATTTGAGTACAATGCCACACAGACACATAAGCGCGAAGCTCCCCACATATTCCTAACGATGGCCATTATATATTTTCTCATCGTTGATGACTTTTACGCAACCAGTAATTTATTATAGAGACCGGTACGGTACGCTTGTGTCGCACACCGATTTACAAAAATTTATATAGAGCTATTCGCGATATTTTTTCTCACTTTGGTCACGTCCGCGAATTACAAAAACTGAACCGTGTAATTGTGTCCTTTCATTCGGTTAATCTTATTTATAAATGGGCAGATGTTAGAGAGCACGCGCTGGGTGCAATGGTAATTAATGTCACACGTCGATGATATTTATGTCGGAAACGAAGTGTCATTTTTCAAGTAGTGAAATTGTTTTTTCGATGTAAGTGTATTTAAAACTAATATTTTTACCATCTTAATATTCCGTCCTTAGAAATATTCCCATTGAAAAAAAAAAAAAAAAAAAATTTATTTTAATTTTGTAATTTGTATGTAGGAGTAAAAAAAGGTGTAAGGACCTGGATTATATTTTTCCTGCAGACGAGCGAATTTTTTAATATTAATTTTTTTTTTTTGACCCGAACAGAACAGTTCATTTGGCCAGCAAACTACGCCACGACTAGATATTAAATATTACTAATAATAGAAAATTTAGCAAGAGAAATTTCATTCTACATTATGGCCGCAACTGCTAGCAGTGCCCACACAATGCTCAATGAAACGAAACAAACACAAACAAGATTTTTTTCGTTCTGGAAAAAGGAGCAAAAGAAAAAGTAGATAAATATTTCAATCTCACATTATGACCACAGTTGCCCGGCAATGCTCGCTGGACAAAGACTACAATATGTAAGAAAAAATAAGTAAAAATAATGGAAAAAGAAAAAAAAAAATCAAATAACAATCCTGTTTCTTTCAATAAACCTAAAAAGAACAAATAAAATTTCATCGCTGGAACAGAGAAGATAAAAAATACACAATAGAGGATAAACACCGCAGGACATGAGGTCTTTAGAAAACGCAAGTCTCGTGTTATCGGACTGGGTGCAATTAAATAACAAGTGGGGTTATTAGGGTCTTCTCTAAAATTTTGTCGACAATAGATATTACAACCCATGCAGTGCCCGGTGTTTGAAAAATTTAAACCCAATCGGCAGTGATTGGAGCGGGGAGCCTACACACAACGGTCACAAACCTACCGGTCAAACTAACTGGGACACTAATGAATGCGATAAAACCCCAAGGGGTGTGGACGGCAGAGATGGTTGGACCATATGCAAGAATATTTACCAGGCCCTTGTTCACTAAATATAAGACTTACCCAATAATCCGCATGATTATAGATCTTTTGGCTTCATCTAGAAGATCGAAGGATGGGATAAATGGAAACTTAATACCTGCGATCTAACATACCTTCTCTTTTGCGATTAAATCAACTCGGTCACCAAGTAGTACCCCACCAGAGTGACCTGGAATCGAACAGAATTTAATGACTCCTCCAAGTTCGGAAATATTAAAATACTTTTTTCCTTAATTTCATAAATAATTCGATGGCAATTACATTCAAAGTTACTCTTCTTTGAAGCGACAAGAGAGAACTAAGGCTGTCCGAAAATACCACAAACTTCGCTTTAGACTGCAACACGTTTTTTTACAAACTCTAACGCTATTTCAATTGCAAGAAGCTCGGCCGTGAAAATCGAAGCTTCTGGAGGTAATTTAACCTTCTATAATAATAAACCCGGCCCCTACGTCTTCATTAAATCCACGGAATTTGGCACCGTCGGTAAAGATCAACCGATAACCGGGGGCTATAATTCTTTCGCGATACCTAGAAAAACGGAGTTCACAATGTTACCAGGCAGCAGATTCAAATTCTGGCTTTTAAGGGTGTTAATATTGATGTCCAGTTTGATAAGATTGCGGTCGTATCTGAAATTAAAATAATAATTGCAGGGAGAAGATGGCACAAGAGCTGGACTATAACTATATAATACATCCTAGTTCTTTTGAGCAAGAGCGGCGTTCTATGATGAACAAATCTCCATATACTACTTAACTGCATTATCATGTTTATGAACAGCAGATATTTATAATTACAATACTTAAGTACAAATTTATCTGTTAAATAATTTCTTCTAATGTGCAGAGGAGTGTAATTTTAATTTCCATTTGGAGACCGATGGTAGGGGACGACCTGACGTTTCCCGTGATTAATCTTAAGCCGAGATTTTGTAATTAATCTAACTTCCTAAGTTGGGACTTTGAGGCTGCTCCATAAAAAAATCGCTCGGTAATCCAATTTCGATTTAATGAAGCTTTTGCATAGAGCTGGCTTAAGATGACCGGATCACTTCCCCACCATGAATTGATTATAGCCTTTAAGGGACTATACGATTTAATTACAAGTTGAACTAGTTTTTGAATGTGAAAAGTCCATGTTAGTTTAGGATCTAAAAACAATCCTAAATACCTAACATGCCCAGTGAACTTAATGAGTTGATTTAGAATTAGAACACGTATTTGTTCCGTAGTCAAATGGTCTAAGTGAAAATACGGATACCGAGGATTTGGTAAGGGATATATCAAAAAATTAATCTTCTCGAAGGAATTAAAGCAAACATCCATAGATGTTTGACTTGCCTGAAGACATTTAATGAGGCAGTTATGCTTAGAATATATTAAGAAGTCGTCCGCGTATGACGAAATTCGCGAGAAATTTGCTATTTGAATATTAAAGAGAGGTAATATATAAACAAATTAAAGAGAAGCGGACTCAGAATGGCACCTTGGGCAAGACCTTTATAAGTTGAAATTTTTATTTTAAACTAGTTTGCCCGTTCGTTAGTTTACCAATTTATTGTTATACGCCAAGGGCGTTTTCGCTAACAAGATTTCGTTATAAATATTTAAAGCTTTCACCACAGCGATTACTCGTAATAAATAATTTTCAGAAACCACTGTATGCTTAAAGAGAAATTTAATTCGCTTAATCGACCAGTTTACACTGGCCATCAACAGAAGCAATTGAGGGCCAGTGTAAGCTGGTCGAAACGTTAAGCTAATTGAATTTCTCTTTAAGCACACCGTGGTTTCCGAAAATTATTTATTTTAAGATTATTTATGGAATGAAATAGAATACGGCTGAGAGGAAAATATTTGTACAAACTGTCGTTAGCTAAAACAACAAAGACGGGGGAGCAATACATTATAACTCAATTGTTAAATAGAATACCTAGAGAAATAGTAGAGAAGGAAAAAGTTGGGGTGAAAAAAAGGAAAATAATGGAATGGTTACAGAAAGAGGGAAATAGAATAATAAGCAAACAAAAGTGAAATCAAATGGGAAGAAAAAGGGACAGAATAAAATTTAAATAAATAATAGATTAGTTATAGATAAGTTAGAAATAAGTAAAAATTAGGATAAGTTGTAACAAAATATTTGCGCAGCGATAAAAATATATGTATATAATAATATAAGTAGTATGGTAAAGAAATTATTACATATAAGGAAACTGACGAGACAATAAATGGTAATAAATATATATATATATTTAAAAAAAAAAAGAAACGATATTATGAGTAATGATCAAAAAAAAAAAAAAAAATGAACATAAAAGTAATGTAACTTTCATTGAAATCGTTTTATATATGTAATTTTTAATCGTTTCATGAAGAAGTTCGTTCATAGTTAATGTCATGCTTTTCGAAGAATTCCCAAAACTCCTTCACACCTAAAAGAAGTTTGTCCGTAATTTAGCTAGTTGCAACGCTTTTTAAAGCCAAATTTTTCACTAAAAGTTTGCAGCTTTAAATAGAATAATGTCTTTATTAGTCAATCCGTCCAAATTGAACATTTTCTGTGATTTTTTACAGTGAAATTTTACACGTGGTCTCATTTAAAAACTTTTAAAGCTCCTCTGTAGATGGTAAAAGTCATCATTCTGTCAATTTTATATCATATATTTATTTTCGAAGCAAAGAGAATCGTGTGAGACGATCAACACCCCGAACTTTGGAGAAACAACTTCCGGTTGAGATTTTGCACCACAACAATGCACCGGTGCATCTTCACTTACCCGAAAAAGTTCATGGTAGTCTAACATCACTATAATTCCGCCACCACCCTATTCTCCAGACATGGTAGACTTTTTTTTCCTATTTCACAAACTCAAGAAGACATTTAAAAGACAATGTTTTTCAACAATATATGAAATGAAGGCAAAATCGCAGAGCGAACTCTGGACCATGTTTAAAAAGGCGTTTCAACAATGTTTTTCAAAAACTGGAACTACGGTGTGGTTAAGCGCACAGTATCAAAGGGCAACCGACTACTTCGAAGTAGATAAATATTTTTTGAAAAAATTAAAAAATTCTCCTTACTTTTTGAGTATGCGGTTTTTTCAGTTCTGTTGAAGAAATAGCAGTGCAGGGATTTTTTCATAGTTATCGGAAAAGCGCTGCTACACATTTTTTATTTTTTTGGAAAAGAACGGAATTGCTATTCTGATAGCATACCGTGAGAAGAGATTTTTATCGATGGAAAAGTAAACGATTTAATAGGTAAAAGAACAGAAGCGGTCGAACTGGAACGTAACACAGGTCGGTTAGTCTGTCGGAATAAACGGGGAAAAAAAAAAAGAAAAAAGAAATAATAAAAATACGAAACGTATTTCGAGATTTAATTATACGTTAACAAAGTGATTAAGTTATTCCGAAGCGTCGTTTTTTTCATGTTGTTTTTTTGACTTTCGTAGATGTATTGCAAAAATTATTGTCATAATTATAGGCGGAGAAAGAGGGAAAAAATACAATGGAACAAAAAGCGAATGTTGTAAATGTTGAGAGTACGCCGGTAAAACAATAGAATTACTGTTTCGGGGGGGGGGGGGGCTTACGACGGCAGTCGTTACCGTGTTACAGTTTTGCATACGTTTTGTCGTTAGGAGGAATTCATTAGAGAAGCAAAAGAGAAGGTATAAAAATATAGGAAAAATGTACATAATTAAATAAAAAAATTTGCGAAAGTAATTAAAGTTACAATAATTAAGACGCTGGAACAATAACGGATGGATTATTATTCGGAAGCGCCGACGACCATATCCTTCCGAAAATGATAAAATAACCATAACCGCACAGAGAAAGTTGTTGAACGTGTCGTCTCGCTTAATTAACGTAAATTTGTTTTGTTTCGTTTTGTTTTTATCGGCTTTTTTCGGGGTTTTTTACCCGTTCTGACGACGACACAAAGTCGATCAGATCGATTTAGAAAAAAAAATTAATGGTAAGTGCTTAAAAAAGCTGCAAATTGTTTTCCAAGAAACTATTTTTCACCGTCGTAGAAAGGTGAAAAATTGTTATTTTCAAATTTAGATAACATAACTTGTTGTTAATATTTTTATACATATAAAATAAATACCTTAATAACAAACAAAAATAATTATGAATTAAAATAAATGCGTCAATTTAAAAAAAAAAAAAAAACGTTTTTAGCCTATATCATGAGCTAACAACATCATCGGTTAAAACTACTAAAAATAAACGTAACGGTTTTATCTTTAATCGTGTGTACTCTGTATTATTAGCTGAAGATGGGGCTATGTCCGCAAAGCGTTTCTAAAATAAAGTAATTAAATTTATTAAAGTATATTATTTTATACTTGCTTTTGTTTGTTATGAAGCAATTTCTTTATTTTATATTTATAATTGTTACCACCTTTTTTTTAAAGAACCAGTTTTAACCCCCGTAATGTTTTTTTTCATTTTTAATGATTATGTAAATTTTCTCGATATATGTGTGTAAATGAGGCGTTGTTTGACTTTTTATCTGCAATTAGTTTGATTTTTTTTTAATAATTTTTCGGCCTAGCTGTGAATACCATTTAACTACTAACTACTACTCATTATTAATTAAATCATTCTATTTCTTACTATAAATCAATTTATTTCTCCTTTTTAAATCGGTCGATTTCTCATTTTTTAAATTAGTCTATTTTCTTTTTGGCCGTCGCTGGAAATCGAACTCTTGACCATTATCTCAGCCATCATGAATTCACGCCACTAGGCTATCGCGACGGCTAGTTTAATATTACGTTTGTTTCACATGATAATGGCAATTTGCAACACTGTATTATTCGAAGATAGTTAAGAAATTGTTTCAAATCGCTACCGCTGATTTGTTTAAAACCGAGCTGCTAGGTAATAAAATGTTCAGTAAAGTCCATCGTATAACAATATATATATATGTATATATACTTATATAATTAATAATGCAACACCCACATTTCCAATACTAAAAAGAGTTAAGTAGAAAGATACAATCTGTCCACGACTATTTACAACAGCATTAGAACATGCAATAAAATCATTGGATTGGAGTGAAAGAGGAATAGATATAAATTGCAGATATTTACACCACCTAAGCTTTGTGGATAATCACAATATTCTTTGTCAGATTCTATTCCTTGTTACTCCTAATTGCTGCTATGTACACGTGTTGATGGGTAATCGTCTGTTATTGGCAAGCTCAGGGAAAAACCCAAACAAGAAAAAAAAAAAAGAAAGACATTGTGATCATAGCACAGACCAAGGATGATTTAGAAGGTATGATAAAGGAACTAGAGATAAACAACTTCGGTTTACAAATAAATCCGAATAAAACAGAGTACATGAAATATATCAGAAATCGGAACAACGATCACATGCATAATGAAATACAAATACAAGCGCGAAGTATAGAAAAAACAGACCAGTTCACATATTTCGGTAAAGTTTCCACAACCGGAAAACAAGGGATGAAATTAGAGACCTCGAAAAGAAAATTTATCAAACGGTTGGATCGCATACCATAAAATAAAATGCATACTTAACACTAAAATTAGTTCAGAAAATAAATCGAAAATATTCAACCAACGTATGCTGCGGAAATCTGATCCTTAACGAAGGAAGTCATAGGAAAATTAAGAAAAACTGAAAGATGGATGGAACGAGCTTTACCTCGTGCAAAGCTACGAGATAAGATTAAATCAGAATATATCCGAAATAAAACGAAATTCGAAGACATAGGGACAAGGGTAGCACTGAAGAAATGGGCCTGGGCTGGTCATGTTGGTAGACACATTGATGGAAGTTGGACTAATCCAATGGAAATCGTACTCAGAAGGAGGAGATATTGTTGCAGTCTCAGGGAAACACAATGGCTTCGTGAAATCGATTGTCTTAGGGTATAAATTATTTAAAGTTTAATTTTATGATAACGGTTCCCATGTTATGCTCAAACAATTTTTCGGTGACAAATATAATCCAGTGTTTTACAAGAAAGAAACCCGCATTTAGACTTATCTGTACATTCCCTTAATTTCGAAAAACCGATAAATTTTCGTACATGTTTTGTTCATATTCGACCTTTTTATGCGATCACTTTCATACCGTTAGTATCACAAATTGCAATATTAACTAAATTTCAATTTTCTCATTTATAACTAAGAACTTTGTTGTCCTAGCCACTTTTGATCCGTCTAAAGACCAAATGTTAATTTTTACCGAAAGTCAATTAATTCGTGTTCTTTCGAATTTCCGTGGGACGCATTCCGTAATGATTTAATGAATATGTACTAAAAACTTCCAACTAACCTCTACAATCGCGAATACTTGAAGATTATTTTCATGTTTAATTTCAAAGTTACTTCTGCTTATTCAAGCTGTATTATACGCTGGTATTCTCTCAACTGTGTAGCATGACATTTTGTTTAACTCGGTTGTGACTATAGTAGAGTATTGTCTCCATACCGTACGTTCATTTTATGTACTCCGTTAATTGATTAGTTCCTCCGTTCCATTCTTTTTATCACTTATTATTTTTTTTACGCATTACATATTTCCTATCTTTTTTACTTCTTCCTCTGAAATTTATCGTCTCGCCAATTATAATGGCCTTTCTAGTAGTCTCCTTTTTAGTGCGGCATATTCCTGGATGTTAGTGTGTCTCTCTTTAGACTGTTTATATTTGTTTTTCTGAGCCTTTCTCTCTAATTCATTTACCTTACACAAATTTTGCAAAAGAAACCCAGTCGTATTCCTCTAGTTAGCTAGGAAGAACCGGAATATGTTCATTTATTAATGCGTACCTTTGCATGGTTCTTCTTGCATAGCTGTTTCATTACCGTACCTAAATATTTGGAACCTCTGAAGTCACCTGAAATGTATAGTTCCAAATCCTATCCAAAATCTGTGAATCCTAAAACCACCAACTTTAACAAAATCGTCGATATAAAAATCATTAGGATATAAAAATTATCGGGACATCATATTTCAGGGGATTTTTCGAAGACCGTTCTTAGAATCAGAACTGGCTCTTATTAAAACCTGCTTGCTTCCGAAGCACCACACGCTGCAGGAGAACATGTTTCCCATTTCTCAATTTTCTTATCATTCAGAGGTATCAATACAGTTGGACAATAATACAATCATTTGCTGACCTTTCTTTTATTGATCTCGTAACATTAACACATTATTCCATCCGCAATGGAATGCCCTATATTCATTCGGCAAAAAAAAAGACAAACAAAGCACGTTCAATACTAGCTATTTCGGTAAATGTGCTATTGCCCTTATTATTCACGAAATAAAAATTACTTTTCAATATGCGTTTGCAACTCAATTGCTCCTCTAATGCTTTTCCCTTCCAGACTTCAGCTATATCATGAATGACTATTTACTTCACACTATATATATATATATATATATATATGTATATATATATATATATATTAATGACAACGTCATTCTTAGCCCGACCCGCATCACTTTTTTGACCCATAACGTTACATATATTGTATATATAAGAAAACAAAGCACCGAGAAAGTGGATTGCTAGGAAATGACAACGTCATTCTTAGCCCAACGCCTTGTCACGAAAATATGTCCCAAAACGTTACATGCTGTATATATATAAGTTGACAAAGGGCGACAAAATTGATTGCTTGACGTTGTCAATTACCCTCGTTCTATACGAAGTATAGAAATGATAGAGCTCGGGGTCCGGGGGTGTTCCAGGCGGGTCAAGAAGCATAGTCCCTTAAGAGGCACGGAGGGCCGAGTTTAATGTATACATATGTAGTTAATATGTTTGCATATGTATATTAACTACAACGTAATTCTTAGACTACCATCCATTAGAAAAAATGTTCTAATTTTATGTAATGAAAGTTAAATGTTAGGATAGGATTTTTGTGATTATGTTATTGTTTTTTGTGCCGATGCCGGTAAGAATTACGTTGTAAATTTCGATAATTTTATGCAAAGTATAGAAGAGAAAGAGACAGAAGTGTAAGCAAGAAGAATCAAGGAGCACAGCCCCTTGTGAAGCCAAAATGGCCGAGTTTTATATACATATATATATATATAGAGGAAGAGAGAGAGAGAGAGAGAGAGAGAAATTTACTAACTGTTGCTTACGGCCTCGTCCGTATGATCTAGAACTTACATTTACTATAGAAAATATTAATTTAATTTTTTTTTTTTGTTTTATGGAGTACATTTTATTTATCCCTTTTTTTTTTTGTAATTCACTGAATCCTCATAGGTCGGCTAAATCCGTAAACTTTCTCAGAAATCCGTGAAAACTGGAATAAAATCAGTTCAGTAGTCCTAAACATTACCGTATACCGACCGGCAGACATACGCGAAGAATGACTTTTTTTAATATATTAAACGAATTTGTATACAGGTTTCTATATAAAGTGTTTGCATTCATTTAACTCTATAACCTTGTCACCTTTTCATGCTTATTTTATGTTTCCGTATTAACTATTTTATCCGCATCTATAAATTATCCACGATTGGTAATTGATCTCTATTCATTTCGAACAAAATCTGCTCAGCAGTTGTTGAAATCAGCTCATGAATGCAGAACTCACGTGTCTAGATACTTTTGTGATATAAACTTTGCTATTACTCCGTAGCATGAGCTTGCGGTGGCCTACGATGTTAAAAGGTTCGTTATCAGATCTTGCAGCTTTCTTTTATTTAAATTCGAGCTCTCTTGTTTCTTGTCCGTGAATATTACTTTCTTTTTTCTTTTTTTTTTTTTTTTTTTTTGAAAGCAACATCCTGTACCGTGTTTAACTGCTGTGGCTATTACAGTACGAAGTTGCGCAGTTTGTTTTTATAGATATCTGATTATTCCGCTAGTTCTGATAAATTGTGTTATGGATAAAATTGCATCGCGGGAATTCTCAAGAATGTTGGTGACTGTTTTGTTATTAATTGAAGGGGGCCGGTGAAGTGATAATGCTGGACAGTCGCATAGTATATGAGGAGTTGAGGGAGCAACATCTTGGCCACAGAAAGGGCAATTCGTAGGAGAGGGGGTTCTTTGCAAAATAAAATTATGCGACATGGCCGTATGGCCTATGCGCAAGCGGCTAAGTGCACAGAAATCTCTGCGGGAGATGCTTTTTTCTGGCCACAATGGTGTTCGGTTGAGGGTTTAATTAACCTCGAGAAAGTCTGACACGAGGACCAATGGGTTTTCCATAAGGACGTGAGATTATTGAAGATTATGTTCGAGAGATAAGGTGGAGGTGGGCTGTTACTAGGCGAGGGGCAATATATTTCTGCTCGGGCGGATGTATCGACGCGTTCATTTCCAGGAATCCCTGCATGGCTGGGCGCCCACAGAAAGGATACGGAGCACTGTCTCTTAATAAGTTCGTATAATACCTGCTGGGTTCGAATTGCTACAGGATGTTTGGTGAGGGGATTAGAAATTGTCAATAAGGCCGCGGATGAATCAGATACCAGCAGGGCTTTCTGTGATGTAGGCTCTGTAGAAAGAAAATATTCCAAACAGAAAAAGTACTGCGTATATTTCAGCATCCAGTACCGAGCAATTGTCATTCAGTCGAATGCTTCGAATCACGTCGCAGACTTCAAAGGAACAGGCGGTTGGGGAAGAAGTAGCCTCTGGGGTAGCCTTGGCAGCATCCGTGTAGAAAAAGAGGTGGTCGGGGTATTTTTGCATTGTTGCTGTTGTCAACTGAACGATATTCGGGTGCAGGGGTTTATTATACTTCGTCAGGGAAAAGTTAACATCAATGTTTAAAGGGGCCCACGGCGGAATCATAATATTACTTGATTCGCTCTTATCGATAGCCCGCTCCCTCTATCTGGAAATCGTTAAGCTTATCGAACATTAGTTATCGATATAATAATGTGCAAACTGATTGATACGCAGATCGCAAAATAAACGTTGTTTTATTTACGGCGTAATGAATCAGAAATAAACCTTGTGTTCACCTCTCGTTTATCGTAACGTAATGTGAATCATGGATTATGTCAGGAAAATAACTCTAAATAACTGCAAAAGCTGCATAAAAATTCATTCAACACTATCTGAGATTAGTGGTGTACAGACAGACAAACCTAATGAAAAAAAAAAACCTGACCAAAGATGAGGAGAAACAAGAGAAAAATATGTACAGAGATTGTTGTAGTGTTAAAATATCTAGGAAATCTGATGTACATATTTCAAATATTTTAGAAGAAGACCAGGTACGTGTGCATCCGGGGGCAGTAATTGTATAATTGCTACATTATACAGCGGCTGGTTCAGATATTAATGCCAATCAGAGCATCGAAGATAGAACAAAGTTATTTGGTAATTTCACGGGGAATACCATTCCGATAACATTTGCACCTTTGATTTGATATAACTGTTACTATTCGATGTTGAGTTAAGCAAATCGGCGCAACAATGATGATAATTATTGAGGCATCTCGGCCCACTTTTGCTTTTGTTTCTCGAATTGTAGCCAGTTTCATTTTAGATTCTATTCCTTTTAACATCTCTGCACCTAGGAACAATTCTACGTCTGCGATATAAAATTTCAAGAACATTACGGACGCCGAGGATATCAGATAGAACGTTTGTTTTTATTAGTGCTCTTCCGATATCGGAATTAATACATATGTTCTTTCTTTCAGCAACTAAATGGATCTACATCACTATCAGTTCTTCTTAATACAGAGAATCTTTAATCCTTCGCATCGTCTCGTATTACGAAATAATTGTCTCGTTCACTTTGCACACTTCTGTAAGAGCTTACGTAGAGTGCTGAACTGGAAACTAAAATGATACGAACATTGATTTCATGCTTCTGGCGGACATGTAGTAGATGGAATAATTATTAAATAACTTATCAACAATGAAAACTGGCACTAAGCTTATTTTATTAATAATTTACACGTAAAGTTACGGGCTTATTTTAAATGCGTCATTTTTTAATAATAAACTTCTAACGAACGAACGCTGTAACATTGTATTTCTTTCCCACGAGCGTTTTAATGCCGTCCATGAAAAACCGTTGAAAAAATGCTATAAATCCTTATCATCCGCCATATGGATTTTTGGTACGCTTAACTCTTCCGAGAAATATATTTAGTTATGGAATTTGAAATTATTGCTCAGTTGACTTACCCGATGATGCACTCTATTCAACCGCCTTCACACGCACCAATTCAGTTGATTGCGATAGTTGTTAGATCAGATTTTCAAATGTAACTATTATATTTCAGAACGCTTAGCAGTTCTCCCTCGAACTTTGACCACATTAAATATTACAAGATACGTATCAAATACCTCTTAGAAATTAGAAACGAACACCTCCGCTCTCAATTTCAAGTTATTAATATAAACCGTGACATCATTTTTAATACCTACCGTATACTGTATATACTGTTAGTTTATGCGCAGTAAGTTGAAATCGGCAATTAAAACGGCGAAAAAAATTGATTCGAATTTTTCACGTGGTTTAATTCATTTTAAAATTTTAAATTCCCACGAATTTTTTCAGCAGTCTGACCAAAGCTTTTTAAAAATATAAAATTTTCTATCGAAAATAAAACATATATAATTGAACTAGATGTATTAAACAAAAATTATCTTCCTTAAAATGCGTTAATTTTTTTTTTTTTTTAAATCAAAGTTTTTTTTGCATACATATTGTATACATGTAGCGGAGAGGAGAGCATAGTGGGGTACTTAAGATGTTACGGATATTTTTGTGACATTACGTTGACTATCAAAGCTTTTTTTTTTTTTTTTTTGGCTTTACAGTATGTCTGTCAGTATTTGGCACGCCATTTTCTATTTTAGTATTAGTAACAGTTTAGCTCTGGGAACGAAATACCATCAGAGTGACATTTATCCCACTTTGCCCCGTACAGCGGGGGGGTAAAGTGGGGTACCAGATGGAACATTACGGGCCATTTTTATATTGATTTTTTCAACAGTTTCTTGTAATCGAAATATAAACTTTTTATTATAAGTATATTTATCTTCCGTAAACTGCTTGTTCAAAATAATAAGTAAATAAATGAATGTCCGAAAATTGCAGAGTGAATAAAATTCGGTTTTAACATAATTTACAATTATTAGTAAGTGCAATTTTTGGACATTCATTTATTTACTTATTATTGAAACTTTTCATCGCTATAAGAAAACAAAAAATTAATCCAACCTTCCGTAGACTGCGACCATAAATAGTCGCGGTAAACGCATTTAGCATCTTCATCACCTGCGGTTTAATATGTCTTTTTTCATTTTCTTACTATTTTCTTCCTCTTGTTATTTGGTTTATTAGCGCTTAAATCGATAGTTTTGGTGAAAGGTTATACTAAACACAGAGCGTCATTTGAATGGTCGTTTGGCTGTTTCGTTACAGAGTTTTCTTATTACCCCGCTATGCCCCCTCGCCACTACATATGCATATATGTATATAGTTCGATCCTTCCGAGACTCATCATGATAACACTATTTAGTGGCTTTTTTGTAATACTTATGTAAGAATAATCAGTCGAATACGTCACTATTAATTTAAAAAATTACAATAATTAAATTTCCATTACAATTTCAGTTTCGTAAATCAAAACAGGTTTTCCGTGCCTTTTTTTTTTTTTTTCGCCTTCTGATGCAAGAATGACGTTGTCATTATTATATACATATATATATACATATATCGCTGTAGCGAATGGTTAACATTTGATTGCTAACTTAAAAATGTTTAGCAGTAAATTTAATCATTTCCTACCGCTACTCTAATCTAAATATTGTAGTTTGTAGGTCACAATAGTCGTTACTAGGTTCGGTTTTTGTCAGCTAGCGCGTTGTAATTTATTCTGCTCCGAATATAGAGAATTGAGGTATAATAATTTTATAACGTACGTATAACGCAGTCTATTGTGTTTAATAATTACGAAAATGATCAATTCAGATAGATGCTAGCATAGAGAACATTAGCATAAAAATTGTTTACGCAATTTTCCTCTTTGTTATTTAGCGACTGTGTGGGAACTTGCAACAGCTTCCGATTATTCACTCTTTTCCTCGTCTCTTACCTCAACATCATTTAAACCTCCGTTATTCCACGGATGTAACCTCGTCCGTCGGAGGCTGAGTTTTCTAGTTTATATTCTAATAGTTATATCGAAACTACAAAAAAATTTACTTCTACCGTTGAACATTGTGTTCCGATGTGCAGAAACTGCTTTATTGATTGTGCACAGTTCGTAGAATAGAGCATTATATGTCTCGACTGAGAGGTGGTGAGGTAATACATTTACTCCGTGCAAAAGTACCAAGTAAACTGTACCAAATCCAAATGTATCGTTCTTAGTTCACTTCTCTTTTTTTTTTTTTTTTTTTTTTTTTTAAATTAACGTCAGGAGAACTTCAAGGAGCCACGACGATTTTTCATATTTGAAGGTTTTTCAGCTATAGGATTATGCTTTTTTTTTTTTTCATAGTGTTTACAGCGGTATTATTATGGTTTTTTTTTTTAAGTTTTGTTAATCGGGGTAAAATATTTACTAGATTATACGCGAAAGAAGCAAACTATTCCCACTGTAGTTCACTCTGAACAGTTTTAGTTCATTAGTAGTGTTCCCATTATTATTATTTTAGTTTATCCTATAATCAGCGTTAATAATCGATTAATTCTAGAAATGTATTCATTTAAAACTTATTACAAATTGCAGTCTGTTATTTTTCTTTTTAAAGTGATATATTAATTTAAAAGAAGATAATTAGAAATATTCCTAAGGGTGGTAATAACAGCGGTGGCAATTACTATCGGGTTTTGTTCGGCATACTGATAGTTTATACTTTTATTATACTCATTTCGCTTTGAATGATCCTTTTTTCTAACACCGTTTGTACACATCTTAGGTCTCTTTACAATGTCGAAAATGCACTGATCTGTTCAGTAATTTCCGGGAGAATAGAAAAATTTTTCGAACGCGCTGAAATTTCAAATAAATACACGAGAGAGATTGCTCGCTAAATCTACCCTACCGTCGTTAACAAGCAGAAGCAAAGGTCTCCTCTTCGGGTCTTAGTTGTATGCGGCAGGTAATTAGGAAAAGTAATCGCAAACGGGGGGTGTAATTACGCGACATTTAAGACTGAATGCGGAAGAATCAACTCCTCGCCCGGTTGCAAATTAAACGCGGTATACCGGGAAAAATTCGCTACGTATCTGATCGTTATTTACAACCAGAAGTCTATTATGCGGCCATTTAGCGCATGCGTAATGATTGTTTCAGCGGTTTACATACACCGTATCATTACGAACCACTATCTTCGTAATGCACATTTGTGAACATACTTGTTTACACCAGTGTGTGCATAGTGTTGCGAACATTAAATAAGTCAATTCGGATAAACAGTGATTAAGTCCGGCAATATGTTACCCTGACCTGGAATGAATAAGCCTATCGCTGCGGACCGGCCTACCATTATGACCATAGAGACAAGACGATATTACTGTGGGATAGAAAATATTCGTGTGGCGCATTTGTGCGATTGTAAAAGTATCACGAATATTTGCCGTCCAACAGACGGACACAGTCACGTTATTGTAGAAAATACCTGCGTACACGTCTAACATTCCTGCGTCGCGCTGCCGGTGTTTTCCACGTACTGATGCGATCCCTGGGGGCATATTACCAAATAATTATCTAGCAGGGCGCTGCTAGTCGGTACAATGTGTTTCGTTCGACAAAACCCGTTAAACGTTACGCTTTGAAGACAAAAACGAACGTTCTCTGAAATAATAATAATAACAATAATAATAATAATGATAATAATAATAAATAATGATAATGATAATGATAATGATAATGATAATAATAATAGTGTCTGAGCCGGATGGTGGTGTTTAATAATAATAACAAATATTTTTTAGACAATTCGCTAATTACGAAAACCCTAAGGGCTACATGTGTAGCATGCTCGTTGCCCTATTGTCTTAGCTTTGAACATCGACAATGACCAACGTATCAGCCGGAATTATGTCTTTTTACAACGAGAAGAATTTCAGACACTTTAAGTTCAATAATTCCGCCATAGTTAAGGCGGCGACCTTGTTCGACAAACATCCTACATTTCTAGTTCTTTTTTTCAATCTATTCCATTCGTTTGCAAGGCTGTTTAAACCCATTTCCCCGCCATGGTTACACCTAATCGACCATCAGAAATTATCGACAATGGCGCTTAAATATAATGTTCTTTATTGTTTTTGTGGAATTCTTCCAAGACCAACGGTAATTTTCGAATCGGCGTATGTTGATCAATTTTATTCACTTATTTCATCTTTTCAATTTTAATTCTTTTATTATATTTGTTTGTTAATTAACATTTGATCACTTTTTTCATCGAAATACACAGATTTAAACGTGCATGCCAACGTTATAATTATCACATCCTTCAATGTTTTAATATATCTAACGAAAAGTAAACATGCAGATCGGGCGGGGCCTCTTTCATTCCCTTCGAGATTTTAAATTCTCTGGATCTTCTCGCCTTTTAATTTTTTCCTTTTCTATATTCATGAACTATTGATTATCCCGCGCTATCGAATAATTTCATTTCCTCCAATTTTCACAATTTTTTGATTATTTGCGACTCCATGAGCGCCCTTCATCAGACCATCTGCTCTCCCGTATCACCTACGACCGTGTTATCCCTCGTATACGTTCACAAATCCACATTCTTTCTTTCCTTCATTCCATTCACACTGATGTTACTAGCGATTCTCTGGCATCTTCGGTGAAACCACTTCTTTTCCCTTGCTTTTTTTTTAAAAAATCCCAAACCACCGTAAAACTAATCGTATTTTTCGATTCATTAGTTCTTTGACGAAAAGTTTTCTCTTGAGATTAAAATTATTTATATCACCAACTTTCGTACCTGCTATACTTATATATTGAAATGATACACATAAACATTATATTAATAAAGTGAAAATTAAAGAAAAAAAATGAACCAACTACTTATCATGAATTATAATGTCTGTAACTCCGAAACATGTTGATTTATTAATTTTTACTTTGTTAATGTATTTTTGTTTACGTGTATCATTTCAAATATATATATATATATATATATAAAGTTTTCTCACCAACCAAACATTATAGATCATTTGAAGCAATAATAAAGCATGAAGGTACACATAATGCTTATTTACGAACACTGTTTAATTTTATGCACATTATATAAATCGAAATAAATGAAAATTTAATAAATACAGTCTCACTGAAAAGAACAGAAATATAATATAATTCGCCACACAATTAAATTTAAAAAATAGCCAACTTCGAAAACTATTAAAATTTAAAAATTTAAACGTGATGAAGCATTTTATATTGAAGAAATAGTTAACCCGACAGACGTTGTCCTGTCCAAATTTCCATAAATATGTAGAATGCTATTGGAAATGTGTAAATAAAGTAAAAATGGGGAAAGAGCATATTTCTGCGTGACCATTGTGTCCATTAACGATTGTGTAGTCATGGATATTCAATTCAATTACCTCAAAGGGGAGGAGGGGGGGGGAATTGTCTTGAACAACATGTGGTGATACAAATGAAGTTATTTGGGAGCAGCCGTTGTATTTCTGGATTTGTGTCAGGAAATGTGTGGAATCTATTCCTGTTGTAGAAACTGATGAGTGCAATGGCTCCGGAGGCGGAACCAATGGCGCCAAATTTAACGTGCCACTTGCGCAACACAATCCAGGGATTTCATTTCTGTATTTCAATGCCTTACAATGTGGACACACACAACGATATCATCGATCCAGTAGCAACGGACTGATCTGCACTGTAATCAGTTGTCATGTTATGAATGCAACTCGATGAGTGCTCAATGCAAAAAAAAAAGATTGGTTTCTCTTCTCGTACGATTATTCAAATTCATTGTCACACGATCGGTTTCTTGACAAATGATGTCTTATTTGATGCATATCATCTTCGTTTGCATTTTTTCATTCTTCTTGTGTACGTGCTGAACGTGATAATCGATTCCGTTCAGTTCCATTTCAGTCTTCGTGTGTTGCTCTGCAATTCGATTAGATCAAAAATTCGTTTGGTTTGTAGCATTGCGAGTTCCGCGACCAATATTGCTCCGTCTTATTGGCGGCATTGCGATGAGATTAAATTGTGCCAATTCAATTCAAAATTGTGCCGATTGCGACACAGTGTGTGAGATAGATGCGAAGAATCAAAATTTAAACTGAAAATCGACAGTTGATTCACATCGTCGTTGTTCATGCATAACCGTTTGTCACTTTAAAACTCATCGTATCTCGTAGGTAAATCAGTAAATTTGTTTGAGATAAAACGACGAAACTTACTTCATTTCACGAAGAACACTTATAACAAAATCACAATTCAACTGTAAATGAACAACTGAATATCGATTTTTCATCACTACGTAACTGGCTGGCTTGATTCGTGATAATCAGCTGTCAAACGACAAATAAATCGGAATAGAAATAAAATAATCGCATTTGTGATAAGTAAAAATACATGTAATTTTATCTTAATTTAGGCTGGAACGCGTTGTTCCTGTTTTTTTCCGGATGTTCTAGGTTTTTTTCTTTTTTTCAATTGAAAAGATTCAATTAAATTATTATCACACCGAACAAAACAAAAAAAAGAAATCAACCAAATATTTCAGAGTAGTGCGTACAAAAATTATAATTTGATTGCGCAATGCTTTTTTTAAAGTGGTGTTCGTGCTATTATTTCTCGTCGTTCTGCCGATTAAAAATTTACTAATGTGAAAAATCGGAAGATCCCAAATCAAATCAACAAGAAATCAATTTAACAAGGCCATCTTTCGAACAATGAAAATCCTTAAATGTGTAAATTCGAATTATTCTAAATTTGATATTTTCGCCCGATAATAAAATATCGGAAATATACATTTAATTAATTTAAAATACGAACTGTGTTTAGTCCAAAGTTAGTTTTTGTTTTAGTTTATTGAAGTTTCCTACAATTTTAGATTTTCATTACTTCGCTAAGTACATCGACGCGAGATATAGTACGAAGTATTATAATATTACAATTTTATACGATTACACCGGACAAACGTTGTCCTACCTGAACGTTGGCTTGTCTGCTATTAGCGGATTGAGGAAACGCTTTTTTTTTCGATATTCTAATTTTTTACTGTTGTCGCAAAGCAAAACCGAAGAAATAAGCGCAATTTCTCGTTACCCCGCGCCGTTCAATTCTCGCGTCATGGTCGGACGACGGTATTTGCTGGCTGCTATTGGCACGTTCGGCGAAAGAGGAAGCACACTCTTTTCGTTAGACTGGTGATTAAGTATAATTATGTGATTTCAAAAATTTTAACGATTTTCATTTTCATTAAATAATAGCAAATAAAGGAAAATATAGTTTTAGATTTTTTCTTCTTTTTGCTAATCGTGGTACGCTACAACCCTGACAGTTGTAAACTATTAAATATTATTAAGAAATTCTCGGGACACCTGCTGGGTCCAGTTGTAAATCTTAACCATTCTCGGACACGCACAAAAATCTTTCATTAGAATAATCGGTGTAGCCGTTTAGGGGAGTTTAGTGGCACTTATACACGTACAGAAGAATTATATATATATATATAATATAAAGAGATATCTTATTGTTTTATTCGTTTATGATAAAAAATTTTCTTTAAACAAAAACAATTGTAATTATTTCCGAAATCAAAAAACTTCATGATCACGGAATGTTTATAAATTAAATATTTAATAATAATTCATAAACATTAAGAAACTTCGACTTCGGAACGCGTCCTCGTTTATAATGAAAAAATTATCGTTGTTTTTATATAGAATAAAAATTCATTTAATATTTCACTGAAATTATAATTGTTTTGTTGTTCTTAGGGACATTGAAAAAAGATCTGCGTGTAAGGAAACGCAAAAGTGTCGTATATAAAAAAGAGGTAATTAATTTGGTAGCCTTTGATTTTTAGAAGGGCCCTGAAGAAAATAACAAGAATCAATCATAAACCTAACAGTAGCGTCCTAAAAAAAAAAAAAAAAAAATGGATCACCAAACTAAAAGTTGTCTTGCAAAAAAAAAAAAAAAGAAAAGGGAAAAACAGTTTACTTTATAGGCCATGATGCACAGTGAAAAATACAACTCGAAGGGGAAATTCCTGAAATTCCTGAAATTATTCCTTAATAGGAAGAAGGCGGTCGTGCCGGCTGAGAAGATTGCACAACAATGTGGATAGGTGGCATGTGAACTGCTTAACTACTACGGATAGTAATGAATATTAGGAAATTTTAGTTAACCTCCTTCGGCAACGAAGAAAGCGTTCATCAAAGAGGAGAAGAAAGTGACATCCCAAATGAAGCTAATTAAATTTCAGATTCCCGTGTCAGGAATAGACACGAGACTAGGTAAACGTTAATAAATACCGGTTCGTATAAAAAAAAAAAAAAAAAAAGTTAATCGTTTCTCACAGTGGCAGTAGCAGAATGAATAAAATTCGTTCTCCGTTCTCTACTAACGTGTGGACCTTGTGCACAACCCGATTAATTTTACTTTTTTTTTTTTTTTTTTTTTTTTTCGGGCTCCTAATTGTCCTGGTATCCAAAATCGGGGACACCCGAATTGCGCGTCAACACTTCACACAGTGACAAGTTGGACTCGAACTGCGCTCCGACCACCCGAAATAGCCCGCCTGCTGAGAACTCGAATTATATACTGCCTTTTAAAAAAGAAAAAAACTCCGGATTTTTTTATAAAATCGACGAAGGAATAAAATCAGTAAAACTTTCAGTGACTTGCAAAAAATGTCTTATCATATCTCGATGAAGAACCTTTTGCTATTTAGAATAACACATTTCGGTTGCTTAGAAAAACCCTCCTTAAGGGTGTGCGAAAAATAGGCTATCTTTTAAGTATACGATGATGCGTAAAAATGTTGAGCGGCCGTTGAACATTCAAATGTTATAAAGCGGCCATCAGTTTTGGAGTCCAACAAATATCATGGACTGAATGCCGTTTTCGTTCGTTTTTTTTTTTTTTTCCATATTTTATACCGGCAAACTTCCGGTGCGCAATTCAAGTGTTTAGATTACTAAACCTTTTTTAACCGTTGGCCAGGTAAACAACGGTATGCGCAATTCGAGTGTCGCCTCCAAAATCATATTAAAATATTTGCCTCGATGATAAACTTTTGTATATACATACAGTAATTTATAGATTGTAAATCTTGGGAAGTAAGATATATTGATAGGCAATGTCACATCATGATTCCTTAAATCTAAATATAACTACATGTGTACGCATCTTAAGGATCATTGAAAAAAAAAAATTTGGTCCGCCTGGCGACTTTTTATCAGTGTCGGAAACGTGCTGACAGTATGGGGACGAGGATACCGTAAAGCGACGACGGATATCTGTTAGCCCCTAACAAATGGATATAATAAATTTATTCTCGAGAAAGCTTCATTAGGAGAGTTATGCGTGCCGGGGTACCTTAACGGATTTAAGAGAGTGCTACGGAATTGTTTCGAAAATAACGAGAACAAAAAAAGAAAAAGACATATCGAGAATAGTCTTTTAAAAACGTTAGATTACTAGCGACAGAAGCTTGTTTAACCTAATTTTTCGCTGAAGTGTGGTAAGCTTTGACAGAATACGCGCTGGCAATTTGTTTGAGAAGTTAGAACCGGGTAAAGCTGTACGCAGGCGGCAGAGAACCTGCTAGAATTACATAAATTTTTTTAGAAATGACTCTGGTACGTTCACTTACACTGATTGAAATCAAAGTTAATGATGACGAAATAACTGCACAATCTCTCGACTAAACTTACTTAATAATTCGATCGGACAGTGTGCTTCGATAGGAAAGCGAAAAGCAAAGATTTAACGAGATCGCTATTATTGTGGAGGCGTACGAAGTTAGCGCGATCGTTACGTCAGAGGCAGACGGCATACGAAACAGTGTTCGGTCACCGCCATAAACATCTAACGCATTTTTATCACATTAGTAAGAGCGCTGCATCGAGCCGTTTAGCCCCGTGCAAAAATGATAAACAACCGCCTCCTTCGACGCGTTCGCTTCGCTACCTTCTCGGCCGGTCCGCATGCGAGCGCACGATACATTACATGCGAGCCGTATAAAAATCCGGATTTACGTTTTAAGCCGGGCGCTGCTTTGTCGTGGATTTTAGGATTTCGCCGACTACCAACTCCTAAATGGGTCATTAGGCTCACGATTCTTCGAAGCCACTCGACAAAATCATTCGACGGAATACGAAAATTATTCTTTATCGCCGGATATCGCCTATATCTAATGCCGGCCAGAGAACAACGCCAGAGATACCGTAATCGGCGATTAACTAATGAACGATTTCTCTTTGAATTACCTGGAAGAAAAGCTTTAAATTAATCAAGATTTTTTCACACATCCTCGGTCGAGTGTGTAGTATTTTTTTCTTTGTTACTTTTCCCGCTGATTTTTTACCGAGATCAATTCGAACTTTTTACCTAAATATTATCCTTCTACACTGTCCTTCATTGTCGAGATTTTGGTAAAGGGTAAAAAAAAATTACCAAGGCTAGTATAAAAACGATGTTTAAAGAAAGCCACAGTAATTTAAAAGTTCAATAAATTGAAATAAAGAAAAAATTAAAGCTGCCCCCCCCCCGCATTTTGCTAATGAACGATCGAAATCGGTCGCATAATTTACGCATTGCAATATCGTTTGTTATATTATTTTTCTTCGGAAATATTCTATACTCAAAGTGTGTAAATAAATATCGCAAATTATAACCGAAAGATGACGTCGCGGTTTTCGAATAAAATGGTTTTATAAAAAACCGATTTCAGTCTCGATTTTTACGTTTTTTGTTGTTTTTCAAATGCGCAATCAGCAAATTATTAATTAAATGGCGAATGTAAAATATTTAAATTTAAGTTTAAGCCGAGACGTTGTGCAAAAATTTTAAATCTAAGCGAAGATTGAAATGAATAATTGAAGTTAAAAATTACGTACTCCTTTCTTCGCTAAATTCGAATGTACGGCTTCCCCAAACTATCATAAAGGGGTTTTTAAATTACCATAAAACCAACTGACCGGCCTTCTGAAATTCTCTCGCTGATGCTCTAAAATCTGAAGACTTTTCAGATGTGTTTACTTTGATGATAACATTGAATGGTTTACCGAAACTTTGGTGTCTCTCGGACAAAACTACATTGTCCAGAAATGAAAGCTCGAAAGAACTCCATTATATATATATATATATATATATATATATATATATATATATATATATATAAATATATATATATTAATTACAACGTAATTCTTAGGCTACTCCCCATTCGAAAAAATGTCCCAATTTTATGTAACGCAAAATGTCCCAATTTTATGTAACGTTTGTTATATTTTATAAGATTTTTGTTATTGTTATTTAAAAAATGTCACACTTTTATGTAACGACAAATGTAATGAAATAATATCTTAATTTTGTGTAATGAAAGTTAAATGTTGTGACTATGTTTTCTTTTTTTTTTTTTTTTGTGTGTTGATGCCAGTAAGAATTACGTTGTAAATTTTGATCATTTTATACAAAGTATAGAAGAGAAAGAGACATAAATAAAATCAAGAGGGGTCAAGGGGCATAGCCCCTTGCGAGGCCACAGAGGCCGAGTTTATTTACATATATATAATATATATATATATATATATATATATATGGTGGACCCCTGAAAGTTCAGTCACAATACAAAATCGTCGAAAGGCATTAAAAAAATTAAAATCTCTTTTCCTTCACTTGAAAGTCACCTAAACTACCGGAAACCGCGCATCCGAGCAAGCTACGAGTATAATTTGAAGCAATATTTAAAAAGTTATTCCGGCTTGAATTCGTAAAATTCATCAACATCACAATGTAATATGGAAAAAAATCCGAGCCGTAAACAGAAAATCATCCCCATCAATAATCAACAATTCTATCGCAACAGATGCAAATATCTAATTTCTTCCTTCTTTGCTGATTTCTTGGTCTGTCAGTTCAATGGTGATCATCTTACGCAAAGATATATGAACATAGTTGAGAATGGATCTTACTCGCACTTTACTTCACTAAATGAGGAACCAAATAACGCACCTATTATTACGAATGAATTCATACGCTCAATACGTAACACAAAATACTTGCATGCCCCGGTCCTGATAAAATACACGCGCTTATGCTCCAAAAAGCACCAGATCTTGCAATCGCTTATCGGTTGTCTCTATTTTTAACCAGATTTGGACCTCTGATACTTTTCCCGCAAAATGGAAAAGCGCCGAGAAGTCATACACCTATATATCTAAACCAAACGTAAATCCTTTTTGTATGTAATCAACTGCCGGCCCATCTCTTTAACTTAAGTTATCTCTGCAAGATGCTAGAAAGAATGTTATATAACCGTTTGCATAAGAGAGTCCAATTAACTCCTATCGGATACTTAATATGGTTTCTGAATCGGAAGACCTACACCATCGACAGATTAATCTTTTTAAGAAATAGCATATAAGAAGCGTTTTAAAAGGAATCAAAAAAAGAAAAACACTTTGCTGGCTGTTTTGTTTTTTGTTTTCGATTTTTCAAAAGCGTTTGGCCGAACCTAGAAACAAAAAGTATTATTTACAATTCATCATAGTTGGAACCTTCAAGCATGTCTATCGCATTTCAGCCGAAACTTCCCA
This sequence comes from Icerya purchasi, assembly GCA_039619475.1. NCBI lineage: Eukaryota > Metazoa > Arthropoda > Insecta > Hemiptera > Monophlebidae > Icerya > Icerya purchasi. The sequence goes on from CM077115.1 coordinate 541,647,766, forward strand.
ACTTCAAGGAAATTCTACGTTCGAATCAGTAGAGTACTTCTTCCGCATTAAGGAATCTTATAAGTGAGGTACTGCACAGCTCAGTCCTAAGCCCCGCACTATTTAATATTTTGCTATCAATGCAATTGTAAACGAAATATTATCCCCAGTAAAAAGTACACATAATTTCTTGATGCAATTATTCATCTCATGTCCACAAATATCCATAGGGGGAAGAGATTCTACAGAATACTATCAACAAGCTTTGCGAGACCGGTCTACTAAAAGCGGTTTCCAGCTTTCAGCTAATGAACCGCGATTCACTTTTGCTGTACCCGAGGGGATATAACATAAAACTTTCAATGTCTCCTCTTCAGCCGTCAAACACAATGAAATATCTAGGCTTAGTTTTCAATGAAAAACTACCGTGGAAATGAACCGGATAAATTTCACGAGAAGATTAAATATTATGAAAAATCTATCCCACACTACTTATATGCTTCCAACCGGTCATCGCTATTCGAAATATAGGGCGCATTGATAAAATTAAAAATAGATCACGGCATCACTGCATACAGTTCTGCTAATCCCACACTACTACAACCGTTAAACTCCATTCACCATGCAACCGTTAGACTTATAATAAGAGCTTTTCCAACTTCCTCAATTTGAAGCATTTTTTGTGAGCACAACGAATTACCGCTAGAATTGTATAGACATCGCTCCTTGTCTTCTGTATAACAGCAAATCTCCATTTACGTTGTTCCTATAACAAGCCCTTTTACGTTTTATCCTTCAAATTCATCTTTTCATCATTAAGCACAAAACAACATTCTTCCACGCAAATAAAGTTACCTCCATCTTGTCCATTCTCTTCGGCGGTTCCTCCCTGGTCTAAATTCAACATTTACATTGATTTCCATCTTTTCAATGCACCGCCAAAAAAAAAAAAAAAAAAAAAAAAATTCACATCAACTACTCTATTCATGAATATTCCCGGAAATGCTCTATCTCGCTACTCCTCATATTCAAAAATATTTACAGTTTGATCAAGGAAATCGCGACCAAATGTGGTATTTTTTCCTTCCAATTAATCATTTTCCGCTTCTCTCTTCCGACACATTTTTCAGTTTTTTCAGCCGAGCTTTACGCTGTTAAATTTGCCATTTTGTATGCATCGTGTAATGATATGCTCCTTACCTCCTTATGCACTGATATTCCATAAACGCTCTTCACTGCACAAACTCAACCCATATAGCTACCGTTAACATCCTATCGCTAAAGAAATAGTGCGCATTCTATCTTTAAACAACGTTCAAATCGTGCTGATGCCGGCTCATGTCGGTATTGAAATTTTCTTGCTGACAATGCAGCTAAGGAAGGTGCTCGTATTTAGCCCTACCCAGGGATCTTCCAACATCGTAGACGATTTGAAGAAATTCATAAAATTATCAGTGATCAAAGTATGCGACAGACAATGGTCGACAGCGCGAGATTCCAATAAATTGCGATTAATGCGAAGTTCAACACGTAGCTGGAAAACCTCTACATCTGAACGCCGCCAAGAGGAGGTTGTAGTTGCCCGTTTGCGCCTAGGCCTCACTAAAATCAATCATGGTCATCTTCTCAATCATCAGTCTATTCCAGCGTATTCAACTTGTAACGTACCCATCTCTGTCCAACACATATTCAAAACCAGCGCATGTTTCGAGTCCTACAGAAATATCCTCAGCCTTCCTCTCACCTTCCATAATATTCTTTCTGACTATCAAAGTAATGTCCAAAACTTTCTAACGTTTCCCAAAACAAATCACTTCTATTCACACAAATCTAAACCCGTTTGCCTAAAACACGTGCCGCTGGCCTCGGATGAAGCACATGGCACGTAAAACGGCAGGTAAACGACAGGTAAAGGTAACAAATGTTTTTTTATTATAATATATATATATATATTTTTTTTTTTTTTTTCATTTCATTATCCGAGTCGGATGTCGCGTGACCTTATCTGACGCAAGATACAACACATCGCCATTTATACCGATCGTGTGCTAAATCTATGATATGTTGTAGATTTGATCTGCATATTTTCTTCATCTGGTCAATGTACTTTGGTTTGCCTTGCTTCCTTTTCGACCTTTACCATCAAAATCATTTTCTCCAGTCCATTTGCTCTTACTATATGACCGAAAAAGCCTAGCATATACGTTTCCTGATGGATGTTAATAGCCGTCGGTTGATTTCGATCTCGAGCTCTTTTAACACGTATTCGTTTGTCCTATGAGCCGTCCATGGGATTCTTAAGATTTTTCGATACCCTTTCATTTCGAAAGCTGCGATCTTCCTTCCCATGGTTTCATTGATCGTCCATATGTTTGCGATCGGTAAGTCGCTATAGAGAACACCAAAGAAGTTTGCAGGAGTCGTAATTTTGTTAGTTTAGAGATCTTATGATCTTTCCATATACGATTAAGCTTTCCCATCGCGGTGCTCGCTACTGCTATCCGTCTCTTTATTTCTTCGTCTGATCCTCCAGTTCTTGAAATGCAGGCACCCAAATAGAGATTAATTTATCTTGGGTTTGTATATCTTGTAGCATTTTTAACGGTTGTTGGATATCCCTATCAATAACTAACATCGAGCACTTTTGTTCGTTAACTACTAAACCGGTCTATTTTTCCATTCTTAATAATAATTCGTACATTTCCCTTTCCGTGCTGGCCAGTACTATCGTATCATCTGCAAATCTTATGTTTGTGATTTATATAAATTCCTGATAAGAATTTTTAATAATTTCGGGGTAACCCGTGCCAACAGCGCTAGTAAGTGTACAATGTAAAGTTTATTTTAAATTTATGTTAAATTTTTAGTTGCTGTGATTTTCCGTTTTTCCGATTACGATCCTTCTACATATATATATATATATATATATGTAATATTTTATAACCGGGTTACCGACTATTTCATTATCTTACGATTTTTTTGGGGGGTTTTATTAAGGCTCGCTGCGCATTTAGATTTAAATGCACTTAGTCTTTAAATTTATTCAATTTTTTACGATTGTTTAAATTTTGTATGTATTTTAAGGTTTAATCTTCTTTATAATTCAAACCGCTCTTTTTTTAAGGCTTAATTTATTGAATATTTTCTTACTATGATCATATTTTCTCTAAAAAAAATTATTCAGCTCCATTAAAATTCGGCAATCTTCATTTGGAACAATGTAATTTTTCGCATTTCAATTAATTTTGGTTCACAAGACTCAAAAATAAAATAAAAACCTTAACTTTTTTGGATTGCTCTCCTACGGGCATTACCTGACGGTGAAACCACTGCGTAGACCGGAGTCATGTTTGTTGAAATAACGCGATGCTATGACCGGCAGTAAAAACTACACATCAGTGACTTCCCGACTACTTTTATACTTGTCCTCTAAAATCTTGGGCACTCCGCTAATACATTTAAGAATTTTTAAAATTTTTATTATTTCTACTTTACGGAAATTTATCGTTCCTACTTTTCTCCGTGATTTGATCATCTAGATATTATTTGTATATCGGGACATATTAAAAATCCCACGGACAGAAAACCGGGAAGTCTTAGCCAGAATAATGTCAAAAGAAAGAGAATTATTACTGACTATGCAAGAAGGTAAACTAAATTACTACGGCCACATTCATCGTAATGAAAAATACCGCTCGCTTCAACATGCGAGAAAAAATTGCCCCGGCAAAAGAAACGCGGGCAGAAGGAAGCTGCAGTACGGATCATCAGATTTACTGCGATGGCGCCGATGTTCACAAGAAGATTTAAGTAATACTGCCATTGATAAGGTGAGGATGGCCCCCCTACTGATGGCCAAACTTCAGTCGAAAACGGCGTAAGCAAGAAGAAGAATTGCATCAAGACACTGAGTTTTTTTTCGATTAATTTTAACGCGGTAATTAAATTAAAATTTGTTTTGCATTTTTTCTTTTTCAATTGCTCAAAATAGACCGAATTGTCTCATAATCCACTCGGTTCAGTATCAGTACGTAAATAATATAAACTAAACGGTTTTGTGAAATATAACATTTTCACGAAAAAATGTTTCCAGCCTATACACAAGCTCACGAAAAGGCAGAGAGACGCGTGTTTAAAAAGTATGTTTATTTATTTGTTTACATGCGTATACACAGTGTCACGTATTCCACATGATGCATTTTTGTATCATACATTTTACGTACTGCAGCTTACTCTAAAAATCTATATGTAATTTAAATAGAAAACATTGTTAAGATACTCTGTTTCTACTTTGGATGCGAGTACGTAATATAACGGATTTTATAATACGAGCATCCATTTAGAGGTTGATAAATTCCAAAGAAAAGAGTAGAATAGCAATTGGGGTGCAGTGTAAAATGTAAACAATAAAATAATCGTACATTATAAAAGCTACGTATAGAACTGACAAACGGTATATCGGATAATTAAAGAACAGTTAGGGAAATCAAATAAATTATGTAAGTTATATTATAATTAGAAGCCGTCAAAGCGTAATGATACACTCTAACTTCTTACGAGCAGAGTTGTATTACAGGTATACTACTACTACCCATGCGGTTTATATCGCTGCTTGATATTTTCGGACTACCGCAGAAATAATTAATGATAGCGGACTGATTGAAAAAAGAAAAAAACGAAAACTAGTTTGAGAAAAATTCTCTTTTAAAAGTTATCACGAAATACATAATAATAATAGAGATAGCGATATTCAACTGTACTGGGTTCGAACCGGTTTTTAATCGCACGCTAAAGTACAGATCCGAATGAGACTCGTGTGCTGCCGTACACTTTTGTAAATAAGTGAATATTTTGCTGGTCATTACTCCGACCAATTACGTAAAACTAGATCAACTTTCAGATTGCCATATTAAATTATACCTATATACCTATATATATATATATATATATATATATATATATATATATATATATATATATATGTATATAGTTTTTTGCCAAAACGATATAAATTTCACAAAGTTACCGAAAAATTAAATATTACCGTGTAAACAGCTTTGAAGCGAAAGTGTATATATCTAAAATTTATGCTATAAGCAGTTGACGACTCTATCAGTAATCTAAAATTTGAAACAATAAACAACTCTTTTTTTTTTTTTTTTTTTTTTTTGAATATTATCAATGAAACTTTTCAGTTTTAATTTTAAACATCAAGATAAATATAACGGGGTATAGAATCACTTAACATACTATTTGTTAAATATGAATATAAGTAAAGTAAGTAAAGTAAGTAAAGTAAGTAAAGTAAGTAAAGTAAGTCCCATATCCTCTGACAGGATAAAGTAAACTTAAGAATAGATCTGATGAAAATACTGGGGGGGGGGCAGTTCCTTTCTACTTTTGGATTATCCGCCTTTACGTTCCTCCAGATAAAATTCTCTGGTATAACCAATATTCAATTTCAGGTATAAACTTGCGAGCGATTCGGATCTGGAACGAGACAAGTCTCGAACCCGTGTCCTTTGATCTAGCGGCCAAGCAAGCACCTTATAAGTTGGAACAAAATACAAAAATATAACAAAGTTAAATGTGGAAACGATATATATATATATATATATATATATATATTAATTAGAAATGCACGTGTTTGTTCTGTTCACACACTTCGTGTGGTTTTATTTGTATTAACAATTTTTAGCTGATCACCCATGCCTGGAAACATTTTTAAGCAGTATAACGCATTTAAATTTGTTCGTTATATTTGAATTTTATCCTAAATAATTACGTTAAAAAATAACGGGATATGTTTATGAAACATGTCTGTATTTTTCAAATTACGATCATTAAGTTATCTTTCTGACAGTTCTATGTGGTTCATATAATTAATATGTTGTATTTTTTTTCGAAAATAACAGCAAAAGTGCTTCTGATAGGACATATCATATTTATATTAGCTTTATAAGGAGTTATAGGGATTGTTTTTAGACGATTTGTTAATCTGAACAAATCTATAGAACCTATATAAACATTTATTAATAATTAAGATTCTAAAAAGATAATTTTTTATATATGGTTTTTTGGAAATGCGATCATGTAGTAACTTCTTTTCGGTAGTTGCTTCCGTATAACTGAATAGTTCTAGTCAGCGATCTGGTAGTAAATGTAATGAAATTAGTGACATCGTTATCGTTAAGAAAGTTTTGGCTCACTCGTCGTCATAGTATCAAGAATATTGATCTACTCTAGTGAGCTTACGTATTTATTTAAGTGCGGTATAAGGAGAAACTCTAAATTTATTAAATTTAATTTTAAAGGTCTGACCGCGCCCGTTCCAGTCGGTCATAAGCCACCCTTTGATAGTGCTTCCGGAGTAACAAATTAATAACATCTCCCTCCTCCATCTATAATTATTGGACTTCCTCTTTTTTCCTTTTTCCATAAATAGTCCAATTTTTTATTTTCTCTGACCGTCTCGCAGCCACCATTCTCGATATGTGTTTAATAGAGGGGTTGTTAATAGTAATGTAGCCAAACATTTTATTTTTCCTCCGTTGTCCTCAACGGCTCTCTAGGTAGCCATTCAACGCATTCTTTTGCTTTCATAATTACTTATTAACACTGAAAAGTCACAATATAAAAAATTTATTTCCGGCATTTTTCTTTTTGTTCATGATTTAGATAATCACTTTTATCTATCGAGAAACTAAAAAAAGAAAAAAAGAAAAACAAATCAAAAAAAAGAAAGGTTTTTTTTTTGTTTTTTTTTTACATTCGTGGTGATAGAAACCGTGTGGTGAAAATATTGTATATAAGAAATAGTTTTCCTTCATCAACCAGCCTTGTTGTAGAGAAATAGTCTGATTGTCTCATATTTGAAGTCGACTACGTGTAAAAAAAGGAAAAAAAACACTAAAATATCAACAAATGTTTGAAAAAACTCAGCTAATGAAATAATTAACACGGGCCGTCTTAATAAGTAGTGAAAAGCATAGAAACACCAAAAACGCCCATACTCAAACACGAGCTAAATATTTCGAAATAAATGACAAAGCTTATTATAAGAACAGGTGAGATATATCTAGCGCCTCCGGTAGAAATAAACGAAACAACTGGAGTAAGCTGTAATAAAGAAATTTTGGGAAAGTGTAGAGGTATTTTTAGGTGAAATTAAAAGAGAAATAGGGGAGATTGTGAACGGAAATTGTTGTGTAAAAGGACAAAACGAACTAAGCCGAAAAGAGATAAGGAATAGAATAGGCATTTTCCTGAAACGTCAGTTCCTAGAAACGGAAAGGTAAAAATGGATTTACGAGTAGGGAAGACATTCAGCGAGAGAACGATAGCCCTATCTACGAATAGTAAATTCAGCAGGAACTGCTGAAATTGGAGAGGATTTAAGAGCACTAAAGTGTATAGATGAAGGCAAATATTTCGGTTTTATAATTTAGAGAGTCGAGACTTGACGGCAATAGTGTGAGCCTTTAAATACTTCTCTTCGTTTGAAACAATCTGTACATATTTACAATGTGCATGTGTGCGTGACTAGGCAGAGACTGTAACAATAAACGTTACGCAAAAGATGCAGCCAACCGAGCTCTAGATTCATTTACATACGCGTCGATTACTTTGGTTAGAGCTGAACGGTATTTTTCAATGTACCAAAAAATATATCACGTAGTAATCTTTTGGAACGTCCGAAATTCGTAAATACTTTTAATGACTGAAATAATAAATAAGAAAATTATAACAAAAGATAAATGAATACATAACGAATTAATTTAGTAGCGGAATGTGATTATTTCGATCATTTCGATCATTTCGATCATTTCGATCTTACCGCAATTTTGCTTCTATATTATTATTGTTTTTAGCTTGCCTGAATATGTTACTCAATTTAGTAACATTTTTTAAGTATTTATTTCTTATTGGTATATTTAATTTTCTTATTATTTATAAATATTTCCCTGGTTTCCACCGAAATATTTCCGTACACTGGCCGATTATGTGCAAATAGGTTTGTCTAAACTTCAAATCTGCGCGCCATTGTTATCATTTTATCGTTCGATTTCGAATACGTCGCGATTCGATATCAGCGTTGTACACTCTTATTAGAACCTTCTGCGTGCTCGTGACAATATTCTAACGCGCTAATGTGTGCGACATTGCACTATTCAGACTAATATACGAATCATTCGATTGATTTCTAAATATGCAACTGCGATAAAAGTGTGCCTAAAGGGATCTACCTATCCTTGTGCATATGGTGATATGCGTGTTTATCATTGATTTCTACGCGACCACTACTGCTGACAATTATTTCGTTTTTAAAGCATTTTTACTTTTTTTCGATACCAGCTCGATAGTTTATGGTCCGATAACATGACTATCTGCAGGACGATCAAAAATGTTCCTCAAATTGTTAATTAATACACCTATAAAGTAAACACTGTTCCAGCCTTGGGCCTGTCGGCAGTTCGTCAACTAATAATCGGTATAACAGAAAAAAAAAAAGGTGCCTACATTTACGGTCCGTTTGACGTATTCCGGATAACTCGCTTTCATTGAACTTATTAGACCAGTACGCTTTTAATTCGACCAGGAAGAGACCATCCTCTCGATTATCGCGATATACCAGTTTGAACAAGATACCGAATCCTTTTGCGGAATAATCGGGGGCGGTCAGCTTTCGATGCCCGAAACCATTAACCGACCCTGTCTTAAACGTGGGAGACATTTTCTAGTCGCTAGCTTTAATAAAATCGACGATTCTGTTTAAGAGTAATTTTTCCCTTTGAACTACTGTCCTCGGTGCGACGTAAGCTTGCTTCAACGATTGTTTTTGTGTACGATTTCTGAACTGCAATAAGACGCGCGACATTGCAGTTCCGCCATTCATCGAGCTAAGAATGCAATAGCAGCAGCGACATGTGCGATTCTCGGGTTCTTATTCATTTAGCAGGCCCGGTACTACGTTGAAGGTAATTGCGCACATCAGCTTGCAGAAATCGTTCCGTTATCGTTGCTTCTAATATTCCGGTGCGCGAATAATTTACCTTTCGCAGGCGTCTCGTATATCAAGAATAAGAGAATTAACGGTATCAAACGTAATCCGACTGGAAACGCTAGGTATTATTCTCGATGACTAAATGGAATTTCTCGTCTTCAATTAGGAAGTTTACCGAATTAGCTTCTGTGTCGGAGTTAACGAAGCGGAATCACGACAGCAGTCTTACGGGGGATGGATGGAGACCTTTCTTTTTCAACGTATACCTTTCAGAAATAAAAAATTCAAAATATAGAGGAATCCGTGCCATTACGTTGACGCAACATCGTCTTGTTCACTTCAACTCGCGTTGAAATTTCGTCACGCATCAAACAGCAGCCCATCCTGACCTTTCTAAAATCGGAATCTCTCGTAACATGCACACTTAGCCTACTACATAGTAATAAACGACCTGCTAATTATCGGAGTTCATAAAATCGATTCTTATTTCGATTACTTTTAGTCGCGCCGACGTGGAGACGAATAAATCGATACCGGTGACAAAGATTTCATTACGATAAATTCATGAAAAACACAGGACCGGTTGAGTTGGTGGACAGAAAAAGCAAAAAAAAAAAAAAAAGAAATAACTCTTTTTTGATTTCAACATGATTTACACTAATATGCGATAAACTCGAATTACTGATTATTTATGCGCTCTCAACGTTGCTTGTAAACTCCCCTGCATTCTGATGATATCAGTAAGGAGATTGCAAGTAAGTATAAATGCCAGAAAACTACGGTACACGAGAAACGAATCTTGTTTTTTTGCGTTTATATATTTACATGAATAGTTTTCTATACGTGTTAACTAGACACATACAGTGTTGATTCGAATGATATTGTCACGAGTCTATAAATTTATATACATATATAGTTTTTTTTAGAACCACTATATACACCTATATTATATAGCTATTCAAAAAAGGCAATAGACGGCGGTTTAAGAAAATAAACAATGATTTTATTTTATGCAGTTTTTTTTAAATTATTTAATAGTGTTATAATAATATACGGAATAATAATATTATTATTTTTAAAAACCATAAAATTTTTGCAATTGACATCAAATTTGTAAACAACAACCTTCAACTAAAAAAGGCAATTTAATAATATTATAATTATCAAGGATGCTTCTTGAAAAAAATAGATTTGGAAAATTATGAAAGAAGCGTAATAAAAAATGAAAAAAGAGAGAGAAGAAGAAGAAGAAGAAGAAGAAGAAAAAAGAAGTAATAATAATTCGTCAAATTTCGATTTATTTTTATTTCCCTTTTACTAATTAACTTCGTTGACAAGTGTTCCGCGAATCATCTCTACATAGCTACACGTGTAAAAGTGAAAAATATAATTCGTTTATAAAATATGCAAAAACGTTACAATTTTGTATTGAACGTTCGCGTTGAGCCCGGCAACAGGTTTTATAATGTAGCGTACATGAATTCGGCCGTAATAAGTGTAAGTTCTCATTGCATAAGCATAAAATTCTGCTTCTAGTTAGAACGTGAATTACGTAAACGATGAAGGATAGTTTTTGTTTACAACTTTCTAATATCTTTCTGATACGGTTAATCATATATTTCCTGGCAAAAATGACATTTACCGCGTATCGCGCGCTGACCGTTAGTTTAATTAGACGGATTAATTCGTTCAAGCGGCTTCTCTCTAATGGCGAAAACATTTATTATACAGAGAGTTATCGTGTCTGCATTTTATTCAATCGAAACACGTTCATCTGTGATAATTCTAACTGCACGCTAAGTGAAAAAATCAACTGCGGCTTCTTCGAAGTAAGAATATTAACATTTCGCCGGTTCACCGTTTTTGTGTAAATCAGTGAAAAATAATACCCCAACTACTAATCGGTTCAAACAGTAGAACATTTGAATAATGCAGCGTATTTACTTATTTATTTATTTATTTATTTATTTATTTATTTGTTTATTTATTTGTTTATTTTTCGAAGATCCTGTTAAGTATTTTTAATACGTAAAACGGATCAACTTTCGGTTGATAATACTGAAAACTCTCTATAATAGATTAATTTGTATTTATTTGACAAAAACATGGCAAATATTTTTACTTTAGAATAATAGCGAATACCCCCGAGCAGCAGATACTTTAAATGTGGAATCTTTAAACACTTTGATGCAGACTTAAAACTTCTACAAACGTAATCCTCTACAACTACTTGCCTTCGGAAAATTCATCTCAACGCAGCTAAATCTTTCAGTCCCTCTAAATACACACTATTCAACTGTTTGGAGGGCGGTGATTAATTTATTAACCACCGCATTTGATAAGTAATGCGCGCGCAGACATTGACCGTTTATATTTTTCTTTTACCGTAATCGGTAGTGGACAATAATTCTATGTTTCATATCATAATAAAGAAATACGCATTAAAAACACAGTAAAAGAAAATTTAAAGTTTTTCGACCCATTTGGAGTAGCAAAGCTATGAAAACATCTGCCACTCATATAGTGTGTCTGTACAACTAAAAAGCAATGAATACCGAATTTTTTTAAATTCATGTAATTTTTATATTTTATTTTATTACGATTTTTACTTATATAATAATATATATATATATATATATATATATATATATATATATATATTTTTTTTTTTTTTTTAAATTTTAGCTTTTACGCCAAAAATTTGTCATTTTTTATGTCTTCTTTTACAAAATTAGCTTAACTAAGTTATTTGAATACTGAAATTCAAGACTTTGATGCTATCTTATACTTTTCAAATTTCTATCGCGATCTGTTTAATCTCTGCCAAATGATCGTGTCGAATGCGACGATATAAGGGACCTAATTTTAGTTTTTACCTGAATTGTAGCGACTTCAACGCATCATTTTGGAGAAATTCTAAGAAAAACCTAAAAACTTCTGCAAAATATCATTATAAATCATAATCCGCTTTCCTCGATCAATTAACGCTACGACTGCTTTTAGCTCTATACCAGATTTATTTTTTGAAATCAACATGTACAATCGCGATGACTCGGTCAAAAGTGATCAGTAGCCCTTACAAATTTTGTTTGACCATTAAGTAAAACAAAACTTCGCAACAATAAATGGAACTATCTTGAGAGACACCGATTGGAACGGCTAGAGTTTTTACCTATCACCCGCAAGTATTCTTTTGAAATTTCATCAGATGCCAACGTTAAATCACTATTTACGGAACTGGTTATTAATCGTGTAAAATCACAAAATAAAAAAGAAAGAAAAAAAAAGCTAAAATCATTGTTCTTGCTAGACAGCAAAACGATCGTCCGAAACGGAAAAAAAGATTATTAATGAAATTAAAAAAGCAATCTAACTGCATAGAGAATTACGTCAATTTTCAAAAACTTAGCATACTCGGTAAATATAACTCTTCTGTTCATTATAATTTTCAGTTAAAACTACGTCATAATTTATATTCGTTAACGCTTCGGACAGCATTGTTTCATAGATTTTAGTCATTTTCAATTTTTGCGTAAAATTATATTTCTGACGATGGATGGAGCAATGCCAGCCGAAACGTTAACGTAAATAATGGCGTGATTTTAAGTGGAAATTTTAATGATTTCTCATGCAAATAAACCGGGAAAATTTTAAATTATTTTTAACTTTTCTCCTTCTATCACATTCCGAAAGAAAGTACCAACACTACATAAAAAAACCTTTTTCCACAGAATCTGACAACGGAATTAGTATTCGATCAATTCTTACCAGATAAATCAAACAATGATAACCGTTCCTTCTCCGTTTTATATAATAAAACATCATTTGAATCAGCTTTACACTCGGAGTTTTCTTTTGAAAGCAATAAACCATATATTACTATTATTAATTTATTTTTTTTGACATTGTACCGATACATCATCATAAGTAATGTTGCTCGTGGTAACAAAAAAAAAAAAAAAAAAGTAGGCCAAGAAAAGGAAAGGAATAAGAAAAAAGGCAAAAGAAAAAAAGAACAGAAAAAGTTGAACCTAGCAGTTCCAATGAGGTGCTAGATTAGGATTAATAATCAGACCAAGCAGCAATAACCACACTAAAGAATAAAGTAAGGAGTGCAATGTTATTTATGTGATAGGTAGCGCACCACGACGCCATTTTATACGCCTATATTGCTTAATTACTTTTGAAGAAGTACAAAACGCAGTTTATCAAATATTGTCCTCCTCCCTTTTCTGTCATAATAAAGTGCATAAAATTTTTTGTGCAATCCCGATAGAAGCAGGATTGGCTTTCCAAACAAGCTTCCTTTCCGAAGGAGACGACACAAGGTATTAACCTCTGGTTCCCTCCTTCCGACCTTCCTAGAACTCATTAGCAATTAATACTACCATATGCTACATATATTAATGAAAACTTCATACTTAGACCGACTCCCGTCATAAAACGTTATATCTACATTGTATATATAAGAAGATAAAGTATATCGATGGTCCTTTCCTCGACTCTTTCTCTTCCTCAGACGTTCTTTCTCTATCACGCTCTAATCATTCCAGACTTTGGTCTGACATTTATCCATCTTTATTCTCAAATCATTATTCATACTACCGTCTTATTCAACCGGCTCCTAGTTTCTTGTCTGCGTTTCAATCTATTCCGATCTGTCGTCGTTCTACTGTTGTTTCCTTAATTAGACTTAGAATCAATCATTTTCTTTTCCCCTCTTCGCGATTTCGTTTTTCTTTAGCCCTTTCTCATTTATGCTCTCTTCACGCTTCTGAGCCTTCTTTTGTATTTGCGATTCAAATCATATCCTATTCGAATAATGTTCTGCACTCTCTAACGAACGCTCCTTTCTATACGCCCAACTTTTAGTTTTGCGTCTTCCTACTCACTTTAATGCTACCTATATTCTTTCCATTGTCTTCAGTTATTCCGTTGCTGCTGTCTTTTGTCTTTTCCCGATTTTGACCGCCTGGCTATTTAGTTATATCTCTTAATTTTTCATGTTGTTGGGTCAAGGCCGCTGACGCGCCCAGGGTAGGAAAAAAAATATCGACAAAATGGATTGTTGACCTGTATTAATTATGTTATTCGATGGCAACGTCATTCCTAGCCCGACCACCGTTACTTTTTTTGTCCCAAAACATTACATATATTGTATACATAAGAAAACAAAGTTTTGACAGAAAAAGTAGTAGGAGAGTCAGTCTGAGAATGACATTGTTAATTTTCCTCATTTTATACGAAGTACAGAAGTAGTAATAGATCTGGGGGTTCGAGGTGTTCCAAGGCGGGGTCGAGGCACGGGGGGCCAAGATTTATATATATATATATATTATCGTGATACGGTATAGATGGGGTAGGCGAGAAAATTGGAATTATTTGAATACAAATATGATGGAATAATTTAAAATACGCAAGAGAGAATATTTCTGAAATATATATATATATATATATATAAAATAGAAATTCCATCAATATAGGTAATTCATAATCACACAGCTGATCATCTGACGGCGTATCTAAAATGAAAAGGGAATTTCGCAAAAATGACTGTGTAAGATGATAAGAGACGGATGAATAGAGCGGAATCTGTTTGATCTCGGCGCACGGAAATTACTTTAATTTTGTTAGCGGCTGTGTGAATCCGCTTTACGCGCAAACGTGTCCTTATACGTACCTGCATTTTCGAGTCAGTTGTTTTAGTTATTTGTATATAGTTATAATCGCATTATATCGAAAGTCATCATCCTAGTCACTACAAAAGCATATTGCTTTAAGAAGGAGGCGCAATAATCGAAGAAAATAAAAAAAAAAAAAAAAAATAGAATAAGGAACAGCTTCGAAATTGTGTAGCCGGAGATCAAAAAACTTCGAAGACCGAGGGTGGACGAAAGCGCTCGAAAGTCACCAGTGCCTATACGGTAGCTACTGGAGGAGCTAAGAAGCCCAGCCTTCGCAGTCACTAGTCAATCAGACGGATAGATCGCAGTCAAGGAAAATACAGGCCAGATTTATATATATTCATATTTTATATTATTTTATTGTTGTTGTTTAAAAATTTGTGAGTTCTGCGATTAATTAAGTATATGTGTATGGTATATATGTATTTTAATGAGTTGGATTGATTTATGTTAATTTTTTTTTATATGTATATGCAGCTGCATCTCCCAATCGTTTAGTGTCTCGGTGTTGTAAAATATAGAAAAATTTTGTGTACGAAGTGTTGGATTATTGCCTGTGTGAGTGTGCGAAGTAATTTCCGGAAGACCGAGTAAAAAATATTAAAGACAGAGATAAAAGTAGTAAAAAGTATAAATTAACTTCATTTAAAAGAAATATATATATATATATATATATATATATATATATATATATATATATATATTATCACAGAACTGGCTACCTCTGGTGGCCGGTAACGTGATAATATAAACAAATATATTTAATTGATAACGTCATGCCGGGAGTAATATGAAAAAAACTTAATTGGGGAAAACCGTTACGAAATATTTAACTGAACTTGCAATAGAAATTGCTGTGCAAACAGGAGATTGTTACTTTTTTTTAACGAATGATAAATGAATTAAAGTTTAGTTGCCAATTCTTTGGCTCGTTCTGCTGGTCGCCTTGATTCATTCCTCAACCATTTCCCTTCTTCAGATATCCTTTCCTTATCCACCTCCAATCACGCCACACTTTGGCGGGATATTTATCCCTTCCTATTTTCTAATCGTCATTCGCATTACCGCTCTTTGTCTTGATTCCATTCTATTCCTTTCGGTCGTCGCTCTTCTGTTGTCTCCGTAATTCGTCTCCATATCAATCATTTTCTCCCCCCTCCAATTGCGCTTTTGATTTGCTCTGCCGCCTTCTCCTTACTGCTCTCTTCACGATTGTGATCCTCCCCTCGTATATGTACGATGCTGATCACATTTTCTTCGAGTGTCCTGCTCTTCGTAATGAACGCTCCCTTTTATACAGTCAGCTCTTGTCATTAGGTCTCCTTACTATGCCATGTAACTCTTCCTTTATCCTCTCCTTTCCTTCATCTTCTGTGGTGTCCGCAGTGCGCTGTTCTTTGTTGCGTCCATTTCGGACCGCCTAGTTATTTAGTTTTTTAGCTTAGCATTCCTGTTGTTGAGTCAATGCTGCTGGCACGCCCACAAAAAACAAATTAAAGTTTAGTTTGCTCTTCTCTGGATATTATGGAAGAACTATCTTCTAGGGGTTCCGGGAGTGTACCATAAAGAGATCCTAAAGATGGAGTTTATACGATAATTACCAAACTTTTACTACATATATTGTAAATAATAGAAATATTCGGTTAATACAATTTAAAGATTCTAAATTACATCTAAGGGGTACAGAGATAACACAACATAGATTATTCTTTTTTTATTTTGGATTTAAAAACAAATTCCACCCATTGTGTCCGATCTAGCGAACTTATGCAAATTCATTCTAGGTTTCGGTTTTCTAAGACTCCATTTGTATGTACATTCGTTTCTTTATTTTCGGTGTAATCGGTATTTTTAAGGGCAAAAATGTAAAGCTGCACTTTCACCGAATCTGAATTCGCTTCAAAAAGCTTGTTACTAATTTAAGCGGTAAAGATAAAAATCATCGTGACAAATATTTTAACTGCCTGTTAAAAGATTATTCAAATTATGGCTTTTTCTCTACATTTAGAGGAACTAGCAGGTCAATCAGATTTACGATATTTTTATAATATCCGGTTTTTGAAAATCAACCGCAAAGTTCATAATGATATAATAGTTTTTACGTCATCTGCGTAGCAGCTTTCGGTTTTTTGCTTGACACTAAATTCAACGCAAACATAGTATTCTCTGAACAGAAAGTTTTAGTGACCGCAATATATAACGGTGCTTGTAATAAGCCTCTCCCAGTGTTACTTTTAATTATCTTCCCGTTCTCGTAACCATTTTGACATTGGAAATGTGTGTGTGTGTGTGCGTGTGTGTGTGCAGAATGCCGGCGTAAAAGCCAGGCGGAAGTGACATATTATAGAAAGCGGAAGAAGTGTAACAAAAACCGTAAATTAAATTTTTAATCGATTCTGAACTATTTTGTTTAAAACGCGTTTTCCTGAAACAGCGACGCCACTATTAGCCACGATACATAAATTGTCTGTTGCTGAACATATTATTATTAATAAATTAAAATTAAATATTCAGGACGATTTAGAAATAATAAAATATAATATAACTAATAATGATTTACTAAATAGCACTGAAATATATTATATTAATAAATTTAAGGACACATTTTAATTAATAATAATCTAGTTCGAAATAATAATCCACTGTTTAAAATGAAACATTTAATTTAAAACGTATCGATATATCGAATAGATTAATTATTTTAGTTAAGACGCATATGTTATCGTTTATTTATCATTAACTTTATTTTATTATTGCCATGATTGAGGAGTAAGTAACTCCGGAACATATCGGCTGTTTATGGCTGTTTATATATTTTTTAAATAACTAATTTTCCGTAATAGGTGATTTTTATGTGTACTCTAATAAATATTAGTACAGAATACGGATACAAACATTTATACTCTAAATTTACGAGAAAACGTTTAATGTATGTGTATATAGATTTTCTGTAACTCATTTCTGTGAAATATCAAAACTCTATCGCCATCTCGACATCAATCATAATTTTATTATAAAAAAGGCTTATTGCTTATTACATGAAAATGGATACAAGCGGTAATCAGCCAACTGTAGAACTGTGATAGATTTACACGTGGATTTGTAAGAAAATGATCTCGTGTAACTCGGCCATTTTGACCTCGCAAGGGCTGTGTTCCTTGACCCCTCCTACTTTCATTTTTGTCTCTTTCTCTTCTATACTTTGTATAAAATGATCAAAATTTACAACGTAATTCTTACTGGCATCAACACACACAAAAAATAACATAACCACAAAAATCCTATTATTCTAACATTTACCTTCCGTTATATAAAATTAAGACATTTTTTCGTTACATTTTTCGTTACATATTTCATTACATAAAATTGTGACATTTTTTAAATAACAATAACAAAAATCCTACAAAATATAACAAACGTTACATAAAATTGGGACATTTTTCTGGGACATTTTTTTGGGACATTTTTTCGAATGGGGGGGGGGGGGTAGCCTAAGAATTACGTTGTACTTAATATATATATCAGTAACGCAGCAGCCAGAATTATCTTACTTTATTCTATCCTATATGTGTAATTTATTATAAGATATTCCTTTTTTTCTCCTTACCAATAAAAATCATTTTAACTTCCCGAAATTGACTGAAAATGCTATGCGATATAAGTTCCATGTAATTAATTAAATTTATTTTTGTTAATTGAAAGAAATTCTCCTAAATCACTAACTAGTCTAACCTAAGTAGCCTCTTCTATTACTTATTTCTCCATTTTTATATTTTATTTGCCATGTATCGTTTAAAATGTATTATTATAAATAGAAATATTTTATAATTATAAAATTAACAATTGCTAAAAAACTTTAACTTAAACGTTATTCCATTACATAAGATAACACAGCACAATACTGCTATAATATATTTTAAAATAGTTCATTTAAATTCCTAAGGTTGTTAAGTAGTAGGTAAATTTAATATTACACTTGCTAATAGTTTTAGGACTATGTGTTGTTTTCATTCTGACAGCTGTCTTTAATTAATAGATTAATAAACAAAAAGTTGTTGATACTAAAATAAGAAATCAAAATAATGTGATATTTAAAAATATGTACAACGTTATTCTTGTCACTGTTATTTCATTTATATTTAATTTTTAGTTTCTTCTTTTTACCATAGCCTGCTGGCCAAATGTGTTATAATTCATCTGACTGTCAAACATTTTTCGGATATTTTTAAACTATATTTAAATAAAATACACAAACCACTCGACACAAAATTATACTAATATAAAAATATCGCAATTAATTTTTGTAAGTACTTGGCTCGCATCGAGTTTTGCTCATTTCATAAATCATGCCGTTCCCAGAAATTAATATATAAATATTGAATATGAAAAATTGATATGCAAAAATCTTAGCTTTATTTTAATCTTAATTTACAAAAAAAAAAAAATATTTTAAAATTAAATTTGTATGTGTGCGCGTTATGTATCTTTTCAAAAAACACGAAGATTATATAATGCGCCGAAAATGGCGTAGCCAGTATTTCATTGCACTGTTTAGATTAAGAGCTGCAGAGAGAGAACAAGTTGTCAAATAACGACTTTCCTTAATGAGCAAAAATTTGAAATTTTCCAAATTTTTTAAATTAGACCGTCGACAACTGGTATAGAATTATTTATTTAAAAAACCACTTACGATTACTTTTTTTTAAAAAAATAATTACAAATTTTATTTATTGGCACGGTTGTTTTTTAGTCGGTTTTTTAAATTTAATCATTAAGTTGGCATTTAACCCGCTTAAAACCCGCTAAAACCCGCTAAAACCCGCTTAAAACCCGCTTAAAACCCGCTTAAAACCCGCGAAAACGAATTTTGCCATGGATTAGACCTTGACAAATCGATTCTTGGCTCAAAATCCCGCTAGTGTGCAAATTTTGTGAAAATCGTTATACATATAGACAATTCCTGGCTCGTATAATAATAGTAGATGTAGAGTTCCATCTCTGAAATTCATTGTAAAAATTATGATATTTTTATATTATTATACGATTTTTTTCTTTTGTGTCAAGTGTTATTTAAATATAGCCGAAAAAAATATAGAAAAATAAAAAAAAACCAAAAAACAAATTACGATCGTCTTAATTAATATATATATATATATATTTTTTTTTTTTAGTTTCCTTATCAAACGATAGGACTTTTCCTAAATTGTTTTTAACGTTTTTAACTATTCCTTGTTTTATCTTATATTTAACTTTGAAGTAGTGCGCATAAAATTATTTTTGAACGAATATTTGATGTAGTTTTAGAAAATTTTATGCGTAATTTAAAGCGACATTTTAGAAAAACAAAAAAAAGTGAAAACGTAAGCTGAAATATAACGAAAAATCGGAGGCTCAATTATAACCGGATGGTTCTTTACTCTGCAAGTTTCCTGCCGTCCTTCCTTCTTTCCTCAGCCAATCATTCCTGACTATGGTCGGACATTTATCCTTTTTTGTTTTCTAATCCCACCTTTTCAAATACAGCCGGTTTCCTGTTATCAGCCGTGGTTTCAATCCTCTTCTTATCAGCGCTCCGCGATTGTATCAGACTCTGCAATTTAATCACTTTCTTCTCTCTTCTTCACGTTTTCGTTTTTCCCTCTTCTCGTCTCCCGATTTTGCCCTCTTCACAGTTCTATCTCTACTCCACTATATATTATTGCAAACCACATCTTCTTTGAATGCCCCGCCCTTGATTCTGAACTGTACTTCAAAATCGTATCACTGGGTTTTCCTGCTCCTTGTAATCTTCCTTTATCCTTTCCTTCCCATCTCCAGATATAATACCGCAGGTTTCCTAAGCTCTATTTTTAATTATCTCTCTATTTAACCCTTTTTATAATTTCTGTGGTTGTTCCCAAAAGAAAACATATAAAACAATATTATTATTACTTTATATTTGTAAAAAATAAAATAACGGAGAAAATATTCTATGTTTTTTCATTACAGTTTAAATAGAAAAATCGAAAACTACAGACTGTTTTAATAAAAGCAAAGCGTTGTCTCTGACTGTTTTCGGTCGGACAGCTTGTACATCAAAACTAACCAACTGGATATTTACGAAACACCTGAAAATGAACTCTACCAATGTGCTCTTGTTATTCCATCGCAAACTGAGCGAACGAAAGGTTAGTTGACGAAAAAGGGGAAAAAAATTAAGAGAGTTAACGAAATCGCACGTAGGCACTTTAATTAAGCTGTATTAGAATATCGAGGCCGAATTTTCATCAGTCAACCAGCCTAAGGCTGAACAATCCTCGGCGAGAATGATTCCCGATATATATATTTCATAGAGTTTCAACGCGACAGTTACAAAGTTCATTCTAGAACAGGTTATAATCTAGCAATTTTGCTGAATTTCTAAATCACCAAATCTACTATTATCAGACTAGTACGTGCACGAATCGTGTAATCTACCACTTCGAAGAACATTATTCCAAGGAGAAGTAAAAAGACGAAGCAGGAAAAAAAAGTCTGAAAGTATTAATCTCTCAGATTCGCACGGCCTAATTTACAGGTGGTATAGAGTAGGAAAATGGAATAAAGTATAATAAAAATTTTTATACAATTATGAAAAAAGCGATGCTCCAATAAAAGCAAATAAAAAAAACATATATTAATCAATTACGTTTTTATTTATAACTTTTTACCGTTGCAAGTGTACAGTTTATTTATTTTTAGGGACCTCTGCAATTGTTTCAGTAAGTTAATTTATTTTGCCATGCGTGTTCTTTTGTTAATTACCCCGGGAGTCGAATATTTCATTTTTTAATTTAAAAAATTACTATTAACAACTGCGTCATCTTATAATCTGCCTAACGTTTTTGTATCGATTATACGTAACGCTTTTACGTAAATGTTTCGTGAAATCTGTTAATCGTGCAGTTAGAAATTGCTCTACGCAAACCGCATATTAAAGAAATGCATCGATTAATAGAGACTCTTCCGTAAGAATTATAAAGGATCCGAAGGGTCGTCAGAATGTAGATTTGCTAATTTTTTTTCACGCCACGTTTGGGATTATTTCACACCCCTTCGTCAAATACTCTGCTTGCATCGAGATATTTATTCCGTGAATTATGTGACAACTTTGGCGACTGAAAAGCACTTTCTTTTACAACGGACAATCTCGAACGACTGTCGATAATACCGTTTAAGAGTATTTATCGCTAGATGATAATTTAACAAGCAGACATCCGTCCCCGCATCTTACCTGCTGAAATTTCACCGATATTCGCGCATCTATGTATCAGAGAAAATTATTCTGCCGACCAATTGGCAATTTTCCATCAGCACGTACATACATATTGCGGAGAGATTACGTTTATTACGTTCAGACATTAGGCGAAGGAGAGAAAGAGAGAGAGAGAGAGAGAGAGATAGAGAGAGAAAAGCAAAAAAACGGTAATACAGTAAACGGGTACTGGTTCCTATCGATACAGCATCGATAGAGCCGCAACAGGCATTAATAATATCCGAACGTATGGCATTATTACGTTATACATACCTTGGTATATTATAAATATCGATAATAGCAACGATCACGATACACGTATGCGAGCATTATATCGCTATAATGGCCTATTCACACATTACTGTAAACAGTTTATATATGGCGCGCCTACGAACGGAAGGAATACAGACGTAATTCAATTTAAATCATTTTCCCGCTTCAATGTACGTCTATTTGCAATTGGAATACCAAGCTTCTCCGCCAGGTGAAAATATTAACATCCGATATTCCGGAGTACATTCGTTTTCCGCTGTAATGGATCCGGATGCGATTGTATCGAAAGGAAACGGTTTTTATTGTCACTACTTTTTTTTTTTTATTATTATATTAAAAATGCGGTATTTCGCTTCTGTGATAACGGTATTGCTAAAATCGGAGAACTTTTTTTGGCGTTATGCTCTGATTCTTAGTAATAGCTTATCTCGATATAAGTAAAAAAACTGCCATTCGAAACTGGTTGCATTATTTAAATATAAATCTTTAATTTTTTTTTTTTTTTTTACTAAGACGCGTCAACTATGAACATTATAATAATCCGGTATAAGCAAAATTCTTAGAAATTACAATGCGCGACCCGAACGAAACACAATTAACTAATCTTACATTTTATTTATAGCAGATTTTAAGTTCGTACATAAGTTTATTATTTAGTTTCACTACGGAAGAGGGACCGCCGCTCCTGCACAAGAAGAAAACGTTCAAAGAGAATATGATCCGCATCACAAACGGAGTTGTGATCCGAGGGATGAAAAATACAATGTAGAGAAGAAACAATAGAAAAACCAAAAACAGAGTTGGTGAATAAGATGCAACTATGATTGAAACAAAAATGTGTTAAATAATGGAGTGACTGAGACCAGGAAAGTCAGCAAACCAAGATCGTGATAAGGAAAGAGGCTGTATTAGTTTGTAAAAGGAATGAAGATTAAACAAATAGGTAAATTAGGTATCCGACCATGATTTGAAGTGTGCTTGCTTAGACGGAAAATTGTTAGCAAGAAATTTATTGATAAATTTGCGTTAGAGAAAGAAGAGCGAGCTTTTTAAGTTGTTTCCCGCGATGTCACTATGACTGGTAATCCAAAGAACATTGATTATTATTTAGGAACAAACTAAGAAAAGATTGGCAATTAAGGAACAAATTGGATAATGTGGTTGTATGAAGAAAAGGAGAGGATATGGTTTGCATATCGAGGCGAAGCAGATAAGATACTTATGATTATAGGAAGAAAGTGTAATGAAAAAAACGGCACACGGAGTATTGCATACAAGTCTGCAGTAAAAATTGAATAGAAGGAAGTTTATAAAGTTCATATTAAAGGCGGATCCCAAGTAGAAAGGAACTGGCCCCAATATTCTCATCAGATCCATTAGGCTTAGTACATTACGAAAAGCTTAATTACACAATATCCGTTATACTTTATCAAAGATATATCGGACTTACCTTTAGTGTGGAAGGGAAGAAACAAGGGAAGTATCATGTGTTTTGGTTGGTTTTTTTTTTGTTTTGGTTTTCAAGTACACCGTGGTCCGCTGTTTATGCGCAGAAGTGCGGTGTGTGCTGCGAGGGGGATAATTTTGTTACAAATGTTCGGTGTTTTTTACGACGATCAGGAAAGTTCACATAGATGATTACATCTTCATTTTCGTCAAAGGCTGATGTTAAAAACTGATGAAGAAAACAGGGTGCTCAAATTACGTGACATTGTTGAAAAGCAAATTTTTGAAAGAAAAAAAAACCGTAGTAACCACATTCATTGTTACATATATATTTAAATTGTACAAATAATTATTAGCACAAAGGAAATTACTCGATTTGCATACTCGGAGAACACTGAAAATGTACGCTTTATCGCAATACGGTAGAGCGGGACCAGTTGAGCAAATTGAGCGATCGAAATATCTCAAAAACTGCACACGTTGACTCATCAAATGGCGAAAAGTAGCGATTGTGGGAGAGGAACTCATCGCACAACCGACACAGTAATATATGCAAGTTTTGTTTATTTTGTGACGAAAAAGTAAAAAATTAGTTTCGGTTCGTTTTTCTTTTCTGTACACGTTAAAAATTATCTGTTTTCGATTGCGTAAATATTTCATAAATCTATTGTATTTATAATATCTAGAAATGAGATGCTTATTTAAACGGTTTTTTCATAGCTTTATTTTATTTTTTTGAAATATTTCGGTTGCGGCGAGTGTTGAGTAACTCTGTTGCTTAACTAACCGCACGGTTTGAAACAAAAGCAATATGTTTTTTTTCTGCTATTTCAGCATGCGGACAGAAGTATTGCGCTTCTTCGCAAGATACTTGGCTACGAAATAAAGCGGGAAAGACAATAACTATCTACAACATACCAAAAAGATTGTTGCAGATTCTTAGCTCAAGTACAAGTATGAACATCATGAATGTTTTTCAGAAGATGGGTATCTCCCAACTTAATGTGAACAATTTTAGTAACAATGAGTTTTCACCGTCTGTTTTCTAACCGACTATCCAGAATCTGTTCAGCTGGAAAAAGGCCCTTCAGAGTAAGCTATAATGCATGCAAATGAACCTGATAGTGCTACAACTTTCGCTAGTCAACTTGGTATAACCTACGAAAAAAAAAGAAAATGTACAATTAGACCCATCACAGGTATTTGCTTCAGAACAACTTGTTCAATCATACCTAAAAGCAGGTCCCAAGAAAGATGGGGATACACCTATCAAAAGAAAAACGGCTATTCTAACAGACACTCCAGTAAAAAAAACACATTACAAGAGGACCAAAACAAAAAAAAATTAAAAAAGTTAAAGAACAAAAACAAAAGCTTGATATAAAAAAGAGAAGAAAAGTGTTTTTTTAGAAACATTCTTTAGTCAAGTGATGAAAGCAATGTAGATAACTATGCTTGTCTGAGGTTTGCTGCGAAGACTATTCTAAAAGTTTATCAAGGAAAAAAGAGATCCCAAGCTTATGAGAAATAAGTAATACAAAATGTGCACTAAATGCTAGTCTTACTTGTGTTTGCATTAATTGCGACCATTAATTTCCTATGTCACATTAATGTTTCTTTTTCTTATATTTAAGCCACATTGATCGTTACATAACTGTAAAAGTATGATTTTAAGTAAAAGGACAATTATGTTTACTCCAAAAATTATGAAATGTTTTGTTTATTTTGATAATATTTTAATTTTTAATATTAGAAAAAAACGTAAGTTCCGTTTCAATATTATACCACGAGGAGGTTATAAATAAAAAGCTGATCGTAAGATAGCAATTTTATTACATGCCTAGTAACCAAATTTCTGAGAGATAAATTTCTTAGGAAACTTTTAAGAAATCGAATAAATTATTATTATTATTAATTCTTCATTTGTAAAGCGCGCGTGTATAAACATAATTTTTTTTTTTTTATTTTTTTATTCTTTGGGCGCGTCAACACGGACTAACAAATAATGGAAACATAGGGACTTGAAAGTTATATCAGGAAGCGATTAGAAACGGAAGAAATGAAGGTAGCCAATATAGGAACAACAGAAAGAGAAGGAAGAGCAAAAATGTAGTGGGCGCAGTAAGGGGTCGGGAGGCCAAGGCCAAGCAAATTAGAATAAAGGACTGCGCGTTCTGAGAAAATACAAGAGCATTCGAATAATAGAAGGTGATTTACATCACAGGTCAAATTTAAGATAGGAGGATGGAAGGGACACAAGGGAGACTGGATAATATTAAAACGAAAGAGGGAAGCGGGAAGCAGACCGTGATTAAAGCGGAGGCGAATTATGGAAGAAATAACAGAACGGCTGATGCAGGGAAAATTATTAAACCAGGAAGAAGTGGGTGGAGAGGGTTGTATAGCAAGGTAAAATGAGTTAGGATTGGAGAAAAGAGACGGATAAAGATCAGTCCAAAAGTCATGGTGAAAACGATAAGAGAGTGGACAGAGACATTGGGAAGGGAATCTATCTATGAAACGGCCATTTACTGCGCCAATGAATCGGCAAGAGCGTTACCAACGATAGTGGCCCGGAATCCAGAACGGGTCAATTAGGATAGAGCGGGATGTTAATAAGTTATAAATCAAAGAACAAATATAAAAAAATAATAGGATCTGACGATGGTTTAGAGAAGGGAGATGAGATGGCTAATAGAACGCTTTTCGAATTAGAGCATATGACGAATTTTGATAAATTCGATGTTGAGGATATAAAAAGGATAGCACGTAAAATAGCCATGGATTTAGCTAAAAATATAGAAATAATGAAGGGAGTTGAAAAGACTCAGAATAGTTGATATCAGGAAGGATAAAAGCAGCTCCGACACCTGAAGCAGATTTTGAGCCATCCGTAAAAACCATGCTGTGGGCTGGAAAAAGTGAATGTAGAGTTTGGTTAAATTCGTTATGTATTACAGGAAACGGAAGAAATTTAATGTTTGAGGGAAGAGAAAATAGCTTGGGAGAAAACGACAGTTTTAAGAAGTTGTAAGTGAAGTACGGGGATTTGTTATAGGAGAGGATAAAGCGAGAAAATAGCATAAGTCGGGAGGATGTGTGTGAAAGAATTGGAATTTTTCTAGGAGAGAAACGCCAGTTGTCTAGAATATATTGATAGGAATTCCCGAGTTCCGAGTGAGGAACATAAATTAATTATCCATCAAAATACATATTGAGCCATTATTTTGACTTGTCGGTTAGAAGCTATGACCGATCAATGATCAACTAGCCTCGCTCTACCCTACATAAAAAAAAATTAGACCGGAATATCTTTTCCCAATACCAAAACAAAAATATAAAAAACACCGACATACAGAGATTATGTCTCTAGATATATATATATATGGATGCAAATTTGGAAAATGGAAAAAATACGATATTTTATAAAATTCAATGAGGGGCCATACTCGGATTAAGAAAAGTAAAAGGATAACGTAGCTGGCGACAATACCGACTATTTACGCGGGTAGAACTTGATCGAACGTTAATAATTAGGAGCGGCATATAAAATTCCAACTTCGTGCTGGATGTTCACGTTCACTTGGAGCCGACTGAAGAACTGCGTGAGAAAAACCGAAAAATAATGGCAACATGTCGTTATAAAATATAAATAAGGAAATAAATTTCTATCGCCGCTCAAGCTGTTGACAGTCTACGACTCATACTCACTAATAAGTTTTCAAAAACATAGCCATACTTAATCGACCTAAATTTACTTTTAATTCGATTAACTCTATCTAGCCCGATGCCGTTTAACGCTTTACTGCCTCGTTTTGGCGCATCAGTCTTTCTGATGCACTTTGCTGAGAAGTGGAGCAAACTATGGTCAGAACAAACAACCTGGCTCAGGTCCATAAAGTCGGACACCGACCCATGGTGGCAGCCGTTTCCCGTCACACGTAGGGAGTTCTCGATCCTATCGAGACTGCGTCTGGGGCACACTGCACTATCACACAATCATGTCTTTGAAGGAGCTCCCCCTCCAGTCACTTGCCATCTGTGCGGGTTCATGGCCTCACCAACTGTAGAGCATCTGCTGAAATGGTGCCGGCATACTTCCCGTACTTCCAGTCATACCTCACCCCACCGTCTGTTGTCGAACTACCCGGATTGTGTTCGGGCAGTGTTGAATTTTGCAGCATCGAACAGACTGCACCGCCTTCTGTAATTTCAAGTGAGTCTAGGTGCCGTAATAGCCCAGTTAGTTACACACGGCGCCTAGATTTATATTTGTAAATTTAAAAAAAAAAAAAAAAAAAAATTTCATTCGGTTTTGGTTTTTCGGCGAAAGTTTGCTAAATTTCACTGTCTCTATACGAACGAGAAAATGGGAAATTGCAAAAAAAAAAAGAGATTTTCCGTTCGGTAATTTTTTAATAGCCTACCTTTTTTCCATTCTGGTATAGATTCGCGTGTGCATGAATTACGAAAAACACCGAACGAACCCGGACCGGTTGGATTAGCCGTTTGATTTAAAAAATTCTTATTTGAATAGTGAATGATACACGGAAGTATCGACGAAAAAGAACAGTGAATCGCCAGAAAATGATGCTTTCTCGAAGAACGATGGAGCTATTCAAGCCCCAACGGTTGACCTAAATGCTTGAAATCGGTTAATTTTTTACGGAACATTAGCAGAAAAAAAATTCACGTTAGAAACGAAGCGCCTCTTCTTCTGCCCGGCAAATACGTATTAACCGTTGAGCATTGTTAAGTATTTCGTAATCGTATCAAACGCGAATTAGTAGGAGTAGCCTAACGACGGACACTCAGCCAGACACGAAGAGTTTGAAGAAAAATTACAGAGTAACGAAACTCATTCTTTCCGCTGTGGTGGTCACTAAAGAAAATAATTGCTTCAATTAATTATATTCCTTCTGGCACTATAGAACTCCGGGGTGAGAAGAATTTTTCTTTATATTCTTAATTTACAAAATCATGGCGAAATGGCACTTCCTAATTTAATAAGCCGACAGCTTCAATTAAATCTTTACTGTCAATTAAACAAAAATCACCTAGTAAATCATCGTCATGAACGATTTTTAACCAACTTCAAAAAAGGAGGAGGTATTCAATTCGACTGTTTTTTTTTTTTATATGTGTTACCTCAGAATTTTCTTCTAGATGAACCGATTTTGATGATTCTTCTTTTATTTGAAAGGTGGCGTTTGTCATGTGGTTCCATTTAAATTTGATCAAGATCTGACTGGTAGTTTTTGAATTGTCCTTAATAATAATGCGGGAGATTGAAGCTTTTTGGATGCTTTTCATTTATGATTGTTTTCACCGTCCGGTTAGATTTATTGACTTAAAGTACTATAAATTTGCCAAATTACCATGGAAATGTAGATTTTGATGTTTTCACACCGTGGAAATATCTGTTCTGATTAAAATGTTTTAATTTAATTGAATAAAAATGCACTAAAAAGTAAAAAATATAAAATGCTTCTTTACAAAAAATAAATACCGATACTTGAAGATTTATTATAAAAATTTAAAAATGCACTAAAGAGTAAAAAATAATTATTCCCGATAAAAAATATATATCATAGTGATATACCCTTAAAGGTGATATCGTAATTCTTATACAACATTAAAACCTTAATTAGAGTAGGCATCAAATTCATATTAAAAGAATAATTAAAAACTGCATTAAATGTTCATTAAATTGTTCCTAGATGTAGTAACATGAATTTAATGCCGACTCTAATAAGTATTAATGTTGTATAAGAATTACGATATCATTCTTAAGGTGTTATATCACTCTGATATATATTTTTTATCGGGAGTAATTATTTTTTACTTTTTAGGGCATTTTTAAATTTTTATAATAAACCTGAAGTCGGTAATTCTTTTTTGTAAAAAATCATTTTTTATACATTCGTTTCGATAAAAAAAAATCAAATTTAATAATTGCTATTTTCAATAGAGCTCAACGAATATTATTATAATTACGATAAGCTGGTGTTGTATATGTGTGTATCAAGAGGGAAATGAAAATTACAGGCGTCTATTGAAATCCGAAATAGACATGGTGTGTGTGTTGTAGCGCTTGAATATATTTAGAAAAAAAATTTTTATAATAATTTTTCTATTACTAAATTTTGAATCAAAATCAGCAGAACATCTTATAGAAAACGCAAACATTCAATTAATTATAGCATCGAAACAGATTCGAGAACAGTGAAAATAATCGTGATTTATTCAACTCGACGAAAATACATGAATATAAATTATTTGTCATTAATAATTATTTAATTTTGCAATTAATTAAAATTCGACTTCATAATGCTTACGTTTATTTATTTTTACATATATTTATATATTTATATATGTATATATATATATATATATATATATATATATATTCAGGTGTTGCTTTCACATTTGTCATGATCGTGGATCAGATTAAACAAGCCTACTGCACTTTGCCGCAAGCACGTTTTGAGCACGGTTCGATATTAATCTTTGTGACTGTTGTTCACGATTCGCCGACGGGGCGTCACAATAAACAGGTGTCAAAGTCGAGGGAAATTCTCAATTTCGCTAATGTATTAAACTTATTTCCATTTATATTCATTCGGTTGACGCTACGAACTTACGGAATTAAACGAAATTATGAAGAACATTTTGTAATTAAAAAGTAAAATTAGAATTTTGAATAGCGATTTTAAAATTGTTCTAGGAAAAAGTAAACGTAGTTACCAGAGGCGAAACGTGGTGGTCCTAGTCGATACTAGTCGCATACAATTATAATTTCATTACGCATTATACTTTATTTTTTTTTTTTTCGGTGAAACACACGCGCAAAAGAACTTTGCTGGTTGAGCGGGTCACCGAGAACGTGGCCCTAATAATTGGCGGATTTTTTTTTACTATCCAGAAAATTGAAAAATAAAAATGTAGTTTTTCTTGAAGTCAGAGACGAAAGGTGTGACAATAGTTTTCCCAGAATTTTCGTAAAATAACGGACAGAGAGAATTTTGAAATAACTGAAGATCTTTCGGGGATGGTATTAAAAATTTTCGACTCAGACCGCATCAGAACCGTTTTAAATTTTATAAAACGTTTTAGACACGTATGTTTATTATTCGAATGTAAAATAAACTTTAATTGAGCCGTTTGACTTGTGGATACTTTTTGTCGGCACTTAATTGAGCACATGGAAAGCCCATTATTAATTACCCTCTATAGTCAACTCCTGAAACTCGGTTTGCCTACTCCATACAGTGCTTCCTTTATTCTTTCACTTCCATCTTCGGCAATCATCCTTATTACGGCGTCCTTCATAGCTTCTATTTCCAGTAATATTCAATTTTAATTAGTTTCTCCCTCTCTCTCAATAACACAACATAATGCTGGGTAATGCCCTCGACTGGCGATCCCAAAAAAAAAAAAAAAAAAATTACCCTCTGCGCATTAATTGCTCAAATTTCATACCATTCGCGTTTGTTGTTTTTTTTTTTTTTTTTTTGGATTAAATTGATTTCAATTCTCTTAGTGTTATCAAAAATTAAATGAAGCGACTTTAATAAAGAAGGGATGGTACGCTTAAAAGTACAGTAGACTGGCGGTTATCCGGATCGATTTTGAAAAAAAAAAGAAAAACCAAAGCGCTTTTATAAAATCTACAGCTATATACAGTACGTATCTGAATATTTGTTTATATTCGCTGCAAATGAAGATGCTGTCTGTGACCATAATGTACTGCGACTCATAGTGATTGTAATGTAAGGACTGTCAGGTTGCTTTAAAATCAGTTGATCTGCTTGATGTTATCATCGCTTGGAGTTATCTGAGGGATGGGAAAAGATTAGTATTCTATAGCACTAGTGCGGTCGTGGGAAATATTATTTAAAGTCAGTTATAAATGGAATGAAATTGACAAACAATGTGATTTGGACAGTTAGACAACGATGAGCTTCTGTTTCTATAATAAAAAATATTCCAGGCTGTGAAACGGGTAGTAGTAATCGGGCAGCGACGGGATCGAAAAAACGGCAGATGAGGATATCATGGTACTCAACGGGGACCCAGTTGAGTAAAATATGGATAACGAACCCTTTTAAAGTGTTATTACACCACACGATGAAGGATTAAAGGCGATCGAAGTAGCGCTGGAGTAACTGAACAGGAAGAAGCGTCACCGGCTGGTATCATTTGTGTACGAAAGTGGCGAGATATATCGATTGGCAAGGAAGAGAATGCAGCGAAAGACACACAGACCTTAATCACAGACTTCTTTAAGAACTACTTAATGTATCAAGTTAATTTTCATGTTTACTTTTTTATAGGGTAAGTTAATTTTAATTTTTTCATTTAATTTACAGTATTTAATCTTGAACTCCGGCGTATCCGGATTTTTTGCTATCCGGACCGGCTGGCCACCCAATTAATCCGGATAACCGTTAGTCGACTGTACTTACAATAAGAATGCATCTCCGACGATTCAAGGAATAGAAGATTAACGCGAATTATTTACTACTGTGAATTAGATATATTAGGGTTACGGCAGGTGCGCCGCCAGCTAGAAAAAAAAATTAAATATATCGCATTATCGGATTTTTGCGAAAACGCAGGAATCATTTGTTGCTCTACGATCGGAAATGAATCTCCGAACTAGCTGATAACAGATGATGTGGCCGGAAAAATCTATTTCAGATATTAACCAGAAATTGAATTCTACTTCTCGTATAGAAATATTTTATATCAGCCACTTACGAACATTGACACTCAATGAATTAAGACGAACTGTGTAAGTCATCATTTCTGTTAAAATTACTATTTCCGATTTTTTTTTTTTTTAAACCTGGCCTGGTTGTAAATACCATTTGGCCACTAACTATTCATTAAATTAAATCAGTCTATTTCGTTTTGGCCGCCGCTAGGAATCGAACTCTTGACCACTATCTCAACGATCAAGAGTTCACGCCACTGGGCTATCGCTTCCGATTTCGACAGCCTCTCTTAACTAGCGTTAGGTTCTTTTTTTAAAGTTCCTCTAAAACTGTAAAAATTTTAAGACACGTGACCCGAGCGTGCGCTCTCATTCGTCATCTAATAAGACGTGTACCGATTTACTTATCGGTCCGGATTATACATGTAAAAATGACCATACATACGCGATAAATTGTATAAATGCCGGCAAACTAGTATAAAGTAGAATTATTTATTTACTTTTATGCATTATTCTTTCTTGAATTCTATCGGTCGCCATGTTTTTGCAGAAGGCAGACAAAATTGAACCACCACTTTGTTGTTTGGTGTTTTGTTACGAAGTCGAACGTTTTCAGTTATAATACACACGTAACTTTCTTAGGACCGGTCAGACTGCGTTTTTTTTTTTTTTTTTGGACACGTCAACAGTGGAACTTACCCAACGCAAGGAATTGTACCTTATATAAGGAAAAGATTTGTGTTAGTTTAACAACTCTATTATAAACTGGTCTCACAGGGAGAGGTCACACGATCAGCGGGTTACTGATTTTGATGAAATTCCGCAAATTGACAGAAGACCATGATGATTATATGAACTAAGGTGTAAAATACTATTAGGATGCAACTTTACGCAAAAAATTTAAATTTTTAGCATTCATTTCTGGCGAAAGTAAGAATATTGCATTCCTCTGACATTTTTTTTTGCATTGCTGAAATTATTGAACTTCTACGGCAGAATCTAAACATAAAATCGCGCTTCTTTAGCTGCTGTATATGGCACTGAGATTTTTTTTTAAAAAGTGTTTTTTATTAACGTTTCCATCCTATCCGCCGAATTACATGCTCTCTGGCTCGCTGTCGATTTCCTCATGAGATCTGACTCACATCAATCGTCCGTAGTATGTTCAGATTCTCTCTCAGCACTCAACGCCTTGTCCAACGTGTTCAGCCACGATCAACATCCAGTAGCCAAAGAAATTCTCAAGTTAGTATCGTCGAGACTAGATCGGACAGTAACGTTCATGTGGATTCCTGCCCACGCTGCTATTCAAGGGAACAAATTGGCAGACACGACTGCAAAGGAGGCTGCTGTTACTCTGCCGGTGCCAAGCATTCCTGTTCCAGCAACCGATCTTAAAATTCATATAAAACATAGCTTAAAAACAACCCTATGGCAGAGGAAATGGCAGCAAACATCACAAACGAATAAGCTTCGCGTAATCAAGTCGTCAACATCACCGTGGAACATATCACTTCTAAATCGAAGAGATGACGTAATCATCACCGGACTTCGATTGGGTCACACACGCCTCACCTACGAATACTTACTAAATGGAACTGAGGATCCTCAGTGTACCATGTGCAGTGTTTCCCTCACCATTCATCATATCCTCACCGAATGCCCTTTATATTCTTTTGAAAAGAAATTTTTCAACCTACCTTCTTCTCTTTCCCTCATCCTTAAAGACAACATCCTTTCATTATCCAGTTTAATCCTTTTCCTTCATAAGTCCGGACTCTACTCACTGATCTAATCCTCCTTCTCCTCCCGTGTCTCTAGCCATAGTTGCTGCACATGGCACGTAAAATTTAATTTAATAATAATAATAATAATAATAATAATAATATAGAGAAATGAAGAATCCTAGAACAGAATTTTTAATCGTTGCTTTATTTGAAAAATATTTGTTAAACTCCAAATAATTTGAATACGGTGAAATAATAAACCGGTTACAGTTATAACTGTTTAAATATTCGTGCGAAGAAAACGCTTTGTTTTCAAATCTTTCTATTTCAGTGACACGCTTCCTTTTAAAAGAAAAATTAATGTTATTGCTATTGATATAGGCAGAGTTTAGAAAAAAGTTTCTTATTTTTACGCGATAAAACCGAGATTGAAAATTGATTAATCCGAAAATCCCGAAGAGATATTTTTAACATATTATTATTATTATTATTAAATTAGATTTGCAGCCGCAGTTAACGGATAATATATATATATATATATATATATATATATATATATATATATATAAATAGCGGTTTAGATAAAAAAAAATTCAGAAAATTCCAGATTACGTTTATATTTATTTTATGCAAATGGTTCGGAAGACTGATCATTGTAAAATGAAGTATATTAAGCAAAGGAAAATTATTAAAAAACAATTAAAAATAGTTTTTAAAAAGTCAATTTTTAATTTAATAAAAATTTAAACACGTCATTTATTACATTTATATATAGTATAAAAATGTCCCCAATCGTGACAAATTTATTTCGTGGTGTAGTGGTAAAAGTGATGTCACACAACTTACAAAAAAAGGTGCCGGTTCGGATTCCCACCCTCCAATTCCGTATAAAATTTTTTCAATTTTATATTTTTAATTATTAATTCTTATTATCTAATTATTTTAATTCTTTATACACATAACTCTATATAAATAAAATAAAGCGAAAGCCAGGTCAATAAAATAAAAAATCATATAAATACAATAAATATTTTCAATTTTTTTTTATTATTTACATTTCTAAATAATAAAAAAAATTGAAAATATTTATTGTATTTATATGATTTTTTATTTTATTGACCTGGCTTTCGCTTTATTTTATTTATATAGAGCTATGTGTATAAAGAATTAAAATAATTAGATAATAAGAATTAATAACTAAAAATATGTGATCAAAAAGTTTTACGTGATATCGGGGGAGACATTCGAACCCCTCTCCTTATTTTCAACTTATCACAAATAGACATCACTTTCACCATTACACCATAAAATAAGTTTGTCATGATTGGGGACATTTTTATACTATATGTAAATGTAATAAATGACGTGTTTAAATTTTTATTAAATTAAAAATTAATTTTTTAGAAACTATTTTTAATTATTTTTTTAATAATTTTCCTTTGTTTAATATACTTCATTTTACAATAATCAGTCTTCCGAACCATTTGCATAAAATAAATATAAACGTAATCTGGAATTTTCTGAAGTTTTTTTTGTCTAAACCGCTATGTATATATATATATATATATATATATATATATATATATATATATATATATATATATATATATGTATATTATCCGTTAAGTGCGGCTGCTAAAAATTTTAATTTCTCGCGTTAATCAAAAAGTTGCATTCTAATAGTATTTTACACCTTAGTTCATATAATCATTATGGTCTTTTATCGATCTGCGGAATTTCATCAGAATAGCGGCGATCCATAGATCACGACCTCTCCTTGTTAGTCTAAAACGTTCTACTCGTAATATACGTTTTATCGCTGCCATTGCTTTAGAATGTTTTTTCATTTCTGACTCCAGAGAGGATGCTGCTTCTATGATTTAAAATGACAATCAATGGCGTATTCTAAGAGCTCTAAAGGCGATGTAAAAAATTCAAAAAATACCGAAAGTATTTTCCGTTTTTTTTTTAAAAATTTTCCGACTATTACTCAGTATTACGCCAGAATTATTTTAATGTTTCAACCGAAATTGTAATCGAAATTTTATAATATTTTGCTCGAAGCTGAAATTTCGTCGCAAATTAAAACTCAAACCGGTAATCGTTGATCAAAAGCTAAACTTGTACTTCAAAGTTCTCTCAAAATACCGACTGAAAAAATCGTTTGGTCCATATCCCTTAGATCTCAGTTAAACATTAAGCGCGTTAAGCTTGGCGAACGTCATTTTGTCTAAACCAAACTCATTAAACGAAAAAAAAACTGCGAATTTTTCTAATTTCCTTTTCTTCTCATTCGATTAGTTTCCCCTTTTAATTTATATTTTTTTCCGTATTTTTCATTTCGGCATACAAGTTTATTATCCAACTGATATTTCATTTTTGAACACACGTCATATTTATGTATTCCCGGTATCGTTCGTTTCGGAACAACACCAGTTATTTCCATGCACTGTCTAATAATTGATGATCGAGCTGATATAGATTTATAATACCGCGAAGCATGAAAAAAGTTTCAATGAAACCAAATTAGACATGCTCTCTGTGCTATTTAGCCGCGAGTGCAAAAACTGATAGCATATCATTGCTTTATTAATTATATATATATATATATATATATATATATTATATATATCGGTGGTAGGCGGATATACATATTTATGGAGTATTTGTGTGTCGTGAAAATTTTATCAATCAAGAGAAATGCGTCTGGACAGAGTTTTCCGATACTCTCACTGTGCACCCGGAACGGATATCGATTTTTATGGAATCAAGAAACGTGTCATTTTCGAGCCCGTTTCCCGATTTGGCGAATAAAATTACATAGTTTACGCACGGAACGGTCTAGCACATGAACGGACACTGAGAAAGGTTCGTTTAAGGACCTCCAACTGTGCGTGTAAACGATGTTGCACTCTATTGGAACGCCTTTCATCGCTCTCTACCTCAATGAAGGCGAGAAACAAACTTTCAGAAACGTTTCGGAATATTATAAGTCGCAAACAGTACCATCAGACCGAAACTTAATAACGCTGAGCGAGAAAAAACTTTTCCTTTAAATATTTCGTAAATAATTAAAATAAATTGTAAAATATAACCGCTTTGAAAGAGGTTCCCTAGATAAAAACAGAAAATTACTCAATGATTAATAATAATAATTTCAGCCAAAATTTTAACTTCAATTTCAATCAACTCCTTTTTGTACAATTTATAAGTTTATAAGTGTAATGATAGAAATTAACATTACGAGTAGTGATGCAAGCGAATAAATTCGCAAATTATAAATTATGAGACTCCGGAACATGCCAGTTTTTAATTTTGTTTTTGTTAATGTTAACGTTCTTGCGAATTTTTTCGTATTTTTCTTGTTTCGTTTTTGTCGGTTTACACTTAATTATATACAGAAAATTACGATTTTCGTATTAATTAAATTAATACTATTAATATCGCTGTATCAATGCGCATAATACAAGACAGTAAAAATTCCTTGAAAATTACTAAATCTTTACAAGCTATGGTACACAAAACATCAAAATTGTCTCGAGTACGCAGTAGAATAATTATTAGACAAAAGAACTTTTGTTTATAAATAAAATGCGAATTTTATGTACGAATCCGCACACCTACTTTCGTATGCGCACGTACACGTGCGCGCACACAAATAATTACGTACACTTATTAATGACAACCTTAGCCCTACTCCCATTATTTTTTCTGTCACAAAATTACTTTTTTTTGTACTCCAAATTCGACTTATTATATCATGATGTGAGATCTACACACTTTTTACTTGATTATATAATTCTTTTGAAACATTGCTTTAACTCACTAGGTCTTTTTGCTTAGCAATTTATAATTCAATATTTACTTATGACGCTATCAATTTTCCTCGTTCTAAAAGATAAAGGTGGGGGTCCGGGGGCGTCCCTAGACGGAGTCAAGGGGCTTGAGTTCCTTCCGAGTTACAAAGAGCTGAGTTTTACACGTATATGTACATATGTACAAATACATACTTATAGAATTCATATTAAAAGTGAACTAAACCACTAGACAAGATCAATTTTCAAAATATAATTTAGAATTATTTCATTAATAAGAGGTATAGATATTATATATATATATATACATATATATATATATATATATATATATATATATATATGTTTTTTTTGTTGTTTTTTTTTTGCTCAACAACTAAGGGGACTTTACCCAGAAACAATAGAAAAGGAAGGAGACAGTTATACCTTGATACGGTCTCAGATATTGTTAGTAGGATAGAACAAATAATGGAAACGATATCTGGAGAAGGAAAAAACAAGATATAAGAGGCGCAATACGGAGTAGGAAGGCCAAGTCGCAGCAAAACTGGAATAAAAAGCAAAACGTTCATCAGAACGAAATAAACACTCGAAAAACACATGCTCAGCACCACAAATACGCTCTTCGTTTGAACGCTAAGGACAGTAACCAATGAAAAACGAAAACATGAGAAAAATGAGAGAGTTTGGCTTAAAAAAAGGTAGACGAATAATGCAGACAAGAACATCAACAGAACGACGAAGTGGAGGAAACAAAGAGAAACACGGATCGGCAAGAAGACTAGCTTGAACAGACAAATAAAAAGAACAATTGCTAAAAAAAGAAGACTAAAACCTAAGATGATTTCCATAGTGAAAAGAGATTAGGCGATGGGATTTCATAAAAAAAGGAAGTGGAAGAAGCCGAGCCAAGGAGTCCGTCGCTAAGATGCATCCGAATGGCTAGGAATCTATAGGAAATCGTTTTGAATGGAACAGAGGGAAGAAAAGACGTGGATAAGTGAGCGTATACGGAGAATAATAAAATCACAAGAACGTACACGTAGGGGAGAACAAATGGAGTCAGATATGCAGATGTTAAGGAATTATTATACATTACTGGAAATAAGATGTTTTAGACATTTACGGCGTCGTTTTATAATTTATTAAAAGGTAGCTGTTACGTGCACGAAGAGCAACCTCACATCGTACGGGCGCGACCTGCTTCCGTTCTAGTACACGATATTTTAATGTATTTGGGACTATATACGTATTAGGGGTGATTTTGTATTGTCTTCTTTGAAAGAAGTCACGATGTTTTTTTGTTACTTTTTTTTTCATATAAGGGCCTGAATTCAAATAAATTTACTCCGTATGAGCGATCAAAGTTTAATATTTGAAATTTAATCTTTTTCCTTTGCCGGGGTTCTATTATTCTAATAAGTACATTCTGTGCGCTCTTAAAAAATCGATTTTTTTTTTATTAACTAAAGATGTGTATAAGGATTACCGTATTTAACTACTGGGGCCATTACACAGCACATAGAGCCTACTTAAGAGGATTAAACGCGATAATACAGACCGCTGCTCCGCGTGAATGTTAATATAGCTGCGACCGCGGACGGAGCATTTGATAGTATTTTAGAAATATAGAGGAGGTGGTAAAGTGAATGGATCGCGGTACTGCAAAGAAAGGGAACATTCGAGAAATAGGTAAAAGGTGAATGGGGCGCTCGGTTGACCACAAAAAAAAGGGGCAGACATTAGGGGGTGGTACCTGGCTTGTGAATATGTAGCCGTGCGAAAGGGTTGTATGACCTATTCGGAGACGATTCAGGACAGAAAAATCTCTGCGGGAAACTCCGTCTACGGGCCTCCAGAGGGGCCCGTGGTTTTTTTTTTATGCTTCGGAGAAACGTACTTGATTCCATCCTGCTGCCATTCTTCTCTGGTTTGGTGCTTAAATAAATGAGCCAATGTAGGGGGAAGAGGAGGGTTATATGGCATTGGAGAGAACAATGTCGCCTGAGCTACTCGACTGACACGCTTATTGCCTGGAACCCCAACATGAGCCGGCACTCATTGGAAGGATATTTCAGAGTTTAGATGTGATAGCCCTAATGGACTTTCCTTATCGAAGGGTTGTTGGATTTAATCTCTGAGATGAGTTGAAGGGAGTTTAGAGAGTCAGCTATGAGTAGGGCTTTTTAGGACTGGGGGGTTGCTATCGGTGTAGTGTTGAATGTAAAAAACCATTGCGTGTATATTTCGGCGTCCAGTGCTAATGAGATATTCAGAAAATAATCTTGTACGACGGAATAGGTTAATGTAATAATATTGGGTATAATAGACGGAAATAAACGGCGGAAATAAATAATTCAAATCAATCAATTATCAAATCAAATCAGAAATGCATTTCTAATCGCAGAGTCCTTGCAATCGATTAGGACACTCCAGACACCGAAAACTTTACACACATTGTCTCGAGAAATAAAATGTAACGCGCTTTTTCGGTATGGCTCACAGGTAACGTTCTTTTGGGTCTCGGGTCATGCCGGCGTGCCGGGAAACGATCGTGTGAATTTGGCTGCTGAGGCAGCAACATATAGCTCAATGCCCGAAAGCGCCCCGCTGCCTCAGCTGGGTCCACACTTTTTTCAGCAACATAAGGCAGAGACATGGAATACTATGTGGTCAGCTCACACATCTTGGCTGCGATCCATTAAGGTAAGCACTGAGCCTTGGTGGCCACCGATATCCATGTCCGGTAGAGAGTGTGCAGCATTGACTAGACTCCGCACAGGGCACACAGCAATATCCAAACAAATATTTGCTGGAAGGAACATCTCCTCCCTCTGCCTGTTCCATGTGCAATTCCTCAATTTTAACCAAC
This sequence comes from Icerya purchasi, assembly GCA_039619475.1. NCBI lineage: Eukaryota > Metazoa > Arthropoda > Insecta > Hemiptera > Monophlebidae > Icerya > Icerya purchasi. The sequence continues at coordinate 541,688,558 of CM077115.1, forward strand.
TGCTGAACACGTTCTGAAACATTGCCTGCCTGCAGGCATCTCCAACTTACCGTCGATTGCGTTGTCAAACGAACCAAAACAGGTCCAGGATATGCTATATACTATATTTATTAAAACACTTCTGATCTTACATCGATTCATGTGCTGTAATAATCCCGGCAATTATACACAGCACATGGACCATATAAAATAAAACAAAAATCAAATCAAATCAATTTATTATTATTGTTATTTGCAAAAATTCCACAAATGCGCTACGACTAGTGGAAACGAAACGTAAAATAAACATATAATCTACAAATTAAGTGCGAATACAGGAATAAACGCAAAAATGAATGAAATAAAAATAGATACAAAGTAAAGAGTGAAATAAATAAAGATAAAAGTTTAATTAATAAATAAAATAAGATGCAATCTGGATATTCAAAGCAAGGTGAAACAAAATTTATGTTTTACTTTTAAAAAAAAAAAACAAACTATAAACTTATAGTTATAATAACTTATTATTCTTAAAAATAAATTTAAATATATTAACAGATTTGCAACATTCATAAACTAACCTGGTACATATATATACCTTTTTCCCGATTCCTCTCCATCCCTATCTTCCTTCTATATTTCTGCTTTCCGGAAAATAATACACTTAACTATATAGATTTACTTACCCTATGGTTGGTATATGTTTACAATTTACGCATATATATATATATTAAAGATAGTATTATACTTAATACTAACTCTATAACACATACAGAACAATTTCACTACTTACATACTCTTCTTCAATTAAATTTATAATAATACTAATAACACTAATAATAATAACAATGTCGGTAATAATAATAATAATAATAACTAATAATGCTTATCATAATAATAATGTTAAACAGAGGCAGGTATAGTGCATATCAATTTTAGTTTAATAATAATAATAATAATAATAATTAACCTTTCCCTTTTGTTTTCACCTTCTAATGTAATAAAAAGAATAAATAAATAAACAGTCTTACGAGAAACTTACAACATTACGAACAGCCTCTGCGCGACGAAAAAATTTTCATCTTCCGTAGAAACAATATGCACGTTGTCCTCAGAATTTCAAGATTACGAGAAACAATTTCATTGTGTTTTCCCCCTATTCAGCTCTATTCTTCATCGTGTTCATTGTCTTTTATAAAGTCGACTCATGGATTGTTCAGAATTAACGGAATTTTTAAACTCGATTCAGTCCTGAAATTACTTCAAACGCAGACACAGATATTTTATATCTAATAACATTTAAATCCTCCGATTCGTTCTGATTCCGGTGTTCTGCGGCTAGCTAAAACATTAAAAAAACAAAAAAATAGGGGTACACAAATGTTTCCTATTGCGCATATAGATGATTACTTTATTACTCTATTCAAATATGTCACAGATGCCCAATTTCGGTGACTAGCTATTTAATGTGTACTTTAAAATGGCGGTAAATTTTAGGGGATTCGCGTATTTTCTTTTGATTTTCTGTCATTTTAGTTGTTTTTTTCTTCGCGGTTTGCTTTAAATTTTTTAAGAAAATTAAAAAAAAAAAAAAAAAAATGATATGGTTACTAAAAAAGTAAAAAATAAAATGCTTTTTTACAAAAAATAAATACCGACTTCAAGGTTTATTATAAAAATTTAAAAATGCACTAAAAAGTAAAAAATAATTACTCCCGATAAAATATATATATCAGAGTGATATAACTTAAGGTGATATCGTAATTCTTATACAACATTAATTTTTTGGAGTTGGAATTAAATTCATGTTAGGAACAATTTAATCAACATTTAATGCAGTTTTTAATTATTCTTTTAATATGAATTTGATGCCAACTCCAAAAAATTAATGTTGTATAAGAATTACGATATCACCTTAAGTTATATCACTCTGATATATATATTTTATCGGGAGTAATTATTTTTTACTTTTTAGTGCATTTTTAAATTTTTATAATAAACCTTGAAGTCGGTATTTATTTTTTGTAAAAAAGCATTTTATTTTTTACTTTTTAGTGCATTTTTATTCAATTAAATTAAAACATTTATTTCCACGGTAAAAACACCAAAAGCTACATTTCCATGGTAATTTGGCAAATTTATAGTATTTTAAGTCAAAAATCTAATCCGACGGTGAAAACAATCATGAATGAAAAGCATCCAAAAAGCTTCAATCTCCCGCATTATTAAGGATAACTCAAAAACTATCGGTCGGACCTTGATCAAATTTAAATGGGACCACATGACAAACGCCACCTTTCAAATAAAAGAAGAATCATCAAAATCGGTTCATCTAGAAGAAAGTTCTGTGGTAACACACATAAAAAAAAAAAAAAAAATACAGTCGAATTGAATACCTCCTCCTTTTTTGAAGTCGGTTAATAAACGAAGGTAAATCCGCAACTGAATTCTTTTATTCCCCGTCAATTTTTACCTCATTAGAAATTATTGCGCGGACTTCAGTTTGAAAAGTCCCCATTTATTTCGCACACAATGAACGATTGTATGCTGCAAAATTTCGTGATCAAAAACAGCGATAGAGAGAACGTAAATGTTCTGCATTTTGAGATTTTCCCGATTGGCGCTCCATTTCCGTCGACCGTCAATGAACATCACAAGCAGTGCCGAAAGCAAAAGTGAAAAGAAAGGCTCTAGAGCTTTCGAGACCTGCTGCTGTTCTAGAAATAATCAGAATGCGAAGAATATAAATGGCTGGAAAAAGAAAAAAGAAAAGGGAAATTTTTAGATAATTTTTCCGATCAGCAGAGTTCCCCTGTTCGTAAAAACGGAGACACTGTTTGATTCCGAACGGGATTTAATCGTCGATCCGCGAAGAAACACAGAGCTGGTAGTTGGGATTTTATTGAATTTAAGCGCCGCCAGGTGTTCAAATTAGATCTGAATAACAAGCCACATTATTAGAAAGTAACATGCATTTGCGAACCACGAGCGGTCTCTTCGAAAAGTAATTCGATATTATGTTTTCGTAAGTGAAATTAAAATCACAATGTGAAATACATGATTTTTAATGTGCAAATTTAAAATACCTAAATTTCGTTACAGTGGAAAAATTCGTTATTCTTTTTATAAGTTGATTGAAAGACTTTATATCTCGCATTCTTATTTGATATTTATGCGCAACTTCTCACGTAATATGTGACATTCACGATTTTGAAGAATGCGTTGATTTTTCAGGTAATGACGGAAATACCTTAGTGTTGCCGAATGTGGAGAATTTCTGTAGGTTTTCTAATAATTTTTCATTAATCATAATGGAATTCTCTATACGTAAATTTAAAAGTACCCCAAAACTGAAATAAGTTCAGTTTTCAAAATATTTAGGAAGGAAAATCTTATCATTCGCCGCGCGTTTTAAAAAAATCATTTTAATATATAAGTTTTACTATTATTTAAAGTGTTAAATAAAATGTTCGTATAAAAATTGATTTATTTTAAATCAATTTAAGATTCCAAAAAATGTAAACCGAAACAAAGAATAATCACCACTTCATATTATTAAGGAAATATTGCATTAAGTTATATTATAATATACGCAACATCTGACAATAAAATAGTACCTCGAGCACCGAGCGCTTGCTCGGTTCATAAAATCATGCCTTCCTCAGAAATTAATATATAAATAGGGACGTATAAATATATGTGTAACATATAGGTACATATACAATTCCTGGCTCGTATAATAATTCATTAAGTTGGCACTTAACCAAAACCCGCGAAAATGAATTTTGCCATGGACTAGCCCTTGACAGATCGATTTATTGGTCCGAAATCTCCCTAGTGTGCAAATTTCGTGAAAATCGTTAGAGCCGTTTTCAAGTTCAAAAAAATAAAATAAATTGAGTTCCATAGCCTTGACAGAGCGTTGAGATTGTGAAGTTATGTACTAAGCCTAATGGATCTAAAGGGAATATTGGGGTCAGTTCCTTTCTCTCGGCCGTCTTTACTTTCCCCCAGATTTCTTTGTTACCCAATTATTTCAGGCTGGGCAAACTTGGGAGCGACTTGGATCCCGGACGACGAGACAAGTCTCGATGTAACCTATGACACCTCTGGTTTAGTAGCTAAGCACTTTAACCACTAGGCTACCACGCTGCCTTTTCAAGTTCAAGGAACGTACAAAAATATATACATATATGTATATATTTATGAATATGTATACATACACAATTGCTGGCTCGCCTGATAATAGTAGATAACCTAAATGCCGAAGAATAACGCGGATACAAAACTTGACTCAATGGTATCAGTGAACTGTTCCGGGAAGTACTAGATAGACGAAAGGTTGCTCAAATGTTAGCGAACGTTCGATAACGGACATGGCACCATGATGATGATGATGAACCTAAATGCCAAATTAAGCCTAAACAAAATATTTGTTATGTAGGTGATCATTTTTTTTAAAAATGAAACGTTAATAAATTGAAATAAAAAGGGAACAAACATACAATTCGTTGATCGTATTTGTACTTTAACAAAATATTATGCAATTTACAATGATGTTTAAAGTTGATTCGCTTACTCTGGTTATATTTCATTACTTTCGCACATTTCAGTTAAAACAGCTTTATTCCACGCGCAAACATCGTATTTCCCAAATAACACTTTAAATAAATAATTTTACACAATTTATCTAAAGTGTCATTCATTTAATTCACTATATATCTCTGCACCGTGATTGGTTCAACTTCTTAATAAAAATACGCGCCATTTTCACCTGTGTACCGACAAGCTTACATGTGCTATGTGGAAATTTCGAAATTCAACTAAACTTTTACTGGCTATTACCGTTCCTACCGTTCAGTTTTTTTTTACTTTTGACATAGAAACCTACTTCGCAATTAAGAGTTTTACGTTCTAGTTCGAAAATGGAAAATTTCTCACCTGATGAATAAAACAGGTTAATTCAACCGCATTACCGATAACGCACGGGATTTTTAAATTACGTAATCATAAAATATATTAATGACTATTACGCCCCTTTTCTTTTATTAAATTCTAATTACTGCGAAATCGTTTATAAAGTAATTTACGAATAAATCCGACCGTAGATTTTGACAATTATTAATGGCTTCTAATATGTATAACCGACCGTAGATTTTGACAATTATTAATGGCTTCTAATATGTATATTACAGAAGTCTGTCGCTACAAAATATTAATGTTGTCACGCTATTCTTATTACCACCCATCATTAGAGGAAAAAGGTGTCATCTTGAAAGAATACCTACAAAACTACGATTTTGAGGTCTAATACACGAAAACACAGATTATTACACAGATTATTATTTTTACGAAACTGGTGTATTACTGCCGGGAAAATTCCTATCCTAGCTCGAGTCTGTTTGCGTCTTAACTCTTTCTATATAATCTGTGCCAGTAACCTCGTATTTTCTAACTTCGCCGATCTTTCTTATACCCCTAAATTATTCCATCTTTATTCTTCCGTTCCTTTCCTTCGTCGGTAACTATACCTGAGCAGAATTAATTCCTTATTTCTGTCTTACAAGCCTACATTTTTACCGATAGTTATGGAGAACCTAGTCTTCTCTGAATCTTTTCGTCTTCCTTCCATTTATACTATCTTTACTGTCAACTGACCCTCTATTATTTATATTTTCTTCCATCGCTCCTAATCCAATTATTTGACTGTTCCCGATTCCATAAGTGCTTTCCAGGCTATTTGATCTTCCCATCCTGCTCATTCCTGCGACTTTTTTGTTCTCTGTACACCTTGTCAGATAAAATATTTCCTCGCTTCATTCTATGCATATATTGTGCTTCGGATTCGTAGCTACGTGAGCATAGAGGGTAACGAAATAGTGGACTCTCTAGCGTTTGCTCGCTGCACCTTCCCGTCGCTTTTTTGCTAAAACTCTTGCCTTTAACCCGTTATCCTCATGTAAAAACTTCCACTACAGACATTGATCGAATATCTACGTTCCGTCATTTTCCAATACTTTCTTTATCTGTCCGTTCCACCCTTGCCTTCTTGGTTCTATGGGACTTCCATTTGTTTTTTTGCTGCCATCTCCATTATCGGCTTACAGTTCACCCATATTCTATTACTCCTTCGCCGGTTTTTTTTTTTTTTGTTTACAGTAAAATTGTCGATAAATCCAACTGTGATTTCAATCGTGTTAAAAATGCCCATCTTTAATTAACCGAACGTTCTATTTGGCGTTTTCATACTCGCCATCTCTAGGGGCATCCTGCTCCTCAGTGCTGTACTATCTTACTGCCTATCTCATTCCAGCTCTTAGTGTATTTATACTACCAATGACACGGGATCTCTACCTGACTGACTCTATTCCTTCCATATGACTTCTTCTGGGTGGCGGTTCTTTGGTGACGTATCAAAAAGCAAAAAGCAAAAAAAAAAAAAAAAAAAAGTGTTCATTACTGGATGGTATGTGACAACAAAAACACTGCAAACAGGAGCATCACATTTTTTCTTCCAGTCGTCGCCAGATGTGTCCAAATACTCGTGAAACCTCATTCGGCATCTACTTAAAAATGTAATTTATTCTATAAACGATGGCAAATTTTAAAACGCTAGTCTACTATGAAACCGGAATTTTGAGTTAGCAACACGAACGTGAACGTAGTAAAACATCTTTGTAGGATATATATTTTGTTATGCACGAGAAATTCTTGGCAATAAAATGGCCGGTGTGAAAAGTGGCGTTTCCATCTCATTGAGGATTGCCAGACGCGTGTCGTCGGCTAAATTGAAAAAATAATCGATTTATTACCAGCCGGCAAAGAGGTAATTGTCGGATATGTAATCGCGACGAACGCAGAACTAATGCGATCACGTCACCGACGATTCCTGTTCCTGCATTCCGAGGAAGAAGAGCCGACTTGATAAATGCGAGAATGCTCGTATTATGTAAACGAGCAGGGCGCCATAGTCGCCGCATTTCCATTAAAATGCGAAATTTTATCGTCGATCCAGCTGGCCACTATGGCAACACTCAAATTCCGATTATTCCACACACCTGTTACGTAAATACTTACCGGCACCCCAGAACATCGCCTATTACCATTTAAATACATCAGAGCTTAATAGAAATAACGCACGTAGGCTCCCTGTTTTCTCCCAGCGTGCTGCCCGTACTTATGTAAATTCGTTGAACGAACTAACAACAAACGACCGCTCAGTGTTAAGTGAACAGACGAGAAATGAACGTAATAGACTGTGAACTAGGTCAACCAGACACATGCTGGTAAATACGAAAGAAGATACGATTCATCGCCAAACGTGATTTTCTGCACCGACCAATCTAGCGAAAATCCAAATTTAATTTTTCCAAAGGTGCTATACTTAAACAGGACTTTCAAGTATTTTATACTTTTGAACGCCGTTTATTTTATTTTAGTTTATATTTCTCGGCCGAGACTGCATTCACACCTGGGAGGGGGTCGATTATTCAGTAAACGGTATTTTAATTTATTCTTTTCGTAATTCAATTTTGAAAACGTGTCATAGTTAATCTGGGTTACATCCAGCGTAAAATCTGTAAAATTCAATACAAAGCGCGAGAATACACTGTGCACGGTCCAAATCCGAGATGAGATGCAACGGAAGTTTTTTAATTCTCGATGATATTTAATCAAGTAATTAGGAGGATGTCATTTATAATTAAATGAGCGATAGTTCAGCCAAAGCACCTAATCGGAGAAAATAGGCGGACTTGGTTGATTAAGGACATTCGTAACAAAATCGAGAGCTACATATACGAAGGCCTTCCAGGCATCTAAAAATTACGAAAAAAAATACCAAAGAAACTAGAAGAAATACCCTTTTTTTTGTTCGACATAATTTCCAAAAACATTAAGGCATTTATCATACCTGATCACGAGTTTAACGATACCGTGTCATGGTAAAATTGGGCGGTGCATTTAGCGAAAAATGTCGTTACTGCCCCTGTGACTTCGTCGTCTGTTACGAAACGTTTTCCACGCATTTTAAATGGGGAGAAAATCCGCAGGTGCCGCCACACCAGGCGAGTAGAGTGCAAAATTCGTCTCAAGTTTGATTTTTAATTCACGTTCGAACGAGAACAGACGTGTGCGGTCGCGCATTATCGTGCAAAGGCACTACCCCTCTAGAATTCCATGTCTCTTCCGATTAATCGCTCGATGAAGAGTGTCACGGTAGGTGTACTCCGTTATCGCATCCTTCTGGGTTGCGAAATTGCAGCAGTAGGAGTCTGTGACGGTTGCAGAAGATGGTTGCGAGAACCGTCCGGTAGAGCATTCTTAGTTTTGGCTTTTGGCGGACCCGGTTGACCTTTCATTATTCACACTTTACTCGTTTTCCTTGATTCTGAAACACACTTACGCGTCATAATGCTATGTGCATCGTATGCTATGCACAGTCTGTAGCCAATTTTTGCACCTACAACTTCCTTCTGCTGTCAGAACTTTGGTGACCACGCATGTCTCATCAGCTTGGAAATGTTCACCGACATGTTTCATACAGATGTTCTATCGCCGTTCTATTCGTGATTTCCTCCTCCACCTCCCACATAAATTTCACTAAATTTTGCCAAACAGCGGCTCCGAAACAAGCTGTGTCACGTTACTTATTAAACGGCCCTCGTATATATATATATATATATATATATATATATATATATATATATATATATCAATAAGTGTTTCAATAGTGAAGTTTGAAATTTCGGACTGTAATGCCAGATATAATGAGGGCAGAGCTTGTGAAATTATTGGCACAACCTGAGAGCATCATCTAATTTTGGTACACCTGGAATGTATTTTAAAATATCACCTATAGCATTAGGGTGTTCCGGCGGTACGAATTTAACCATAGCCATTCTTTTAGTTTGTTTCGTTTTTTTCAATGTTATTCAGGACCGTTTTGTAGAGTTAAGTGTTACCGATGGAAAGAAGAAAAACGCCGGACAAAAGTATGAAATCATTATTACAAAAATAATCTATTGCGATCGAATAAAATGATTTTATTTTTCTAAACGTTTCGAAATTTTAAAAATTCTACGTATTTCATAGTTTTCTCCCGGAGAAGATTCAAATTTTTGCAAATTGCTGGAAATTTGAAAAAATCTACGGCACGAAATTTAGCAAACTTTTGCGTCATCTCTAATGTGTATGCAGATGTAGTTTATGAAACGATGATATCTTTGACCGATCAGTTCGATTTTAATCCATTAACATATTATGCTGTGCATTGTAACATTGGCCCGTGATACAGAAAGATGAAAGTTTAAGAAGGCTTTTACTGAGGTTTTACTACGGTAGATGATTTATACTGTGCTAGTAATCGGAAAGAATGCAAACTGAGTATCCGATATTGCACATTTATCGAATGCTGTGTTACGTTTCAATCATTTTTGGTCAATATAAAAAGCGAAAACGACTGATTAGAACGAGTTTTGATTAATTTTGTGCTGGCTCCTCGGATTTGTATTGATGTGTTTTTACAAAATTTTATCGCTTTACATTACTTTTCTTTCTACATATATATATATATATTGTCATGAGCCTACAGTGAGTAACGTGAATAAAATATTGATTTTGTGTTTGGAATTCTGGCTTTACTATGCTGTGGGAAATGCCCCTTGACCCCTCTTGCTTTCATTTCTATCTCTTCCTCTTCTATACTTTGTATAAAATGATCAAAATTTACAACGTAATTCTTACTGGCATCAACACACACAAAAAAATAACATAGCCACAAAAATCCTATTCTAACATTTAACTTCTGTTATATAAAATTAAGACATTTTTTCGTTACATTTTTCGTTACATATTTCATTATATAAAATTGTGACATTTTTTAAATAACAATAACAAAAATCCTATAAAATATAACAAATTTTAGATAAAGTAGGGACATTTTCTGGGACATTTTGCGTTACATAAAATTGGGACATTTTTCTGGGACATTTTTTTGGGGGCATTTTTTCGAATGAGGGGTAACCTAAGAATTACGTTATAATTAATGTATATATATATATATATATATATATATATATAGTGAATCAGATGAAAAGGACTAGGGCGGGGTTGACATTGTTAAAAAGCCTACGGAAATAGTGGATCGAAAATAAAAGTAACAACTGGATTAAAAGGAGGTGGATTTTAGGGGGAATTGCGTGCCCCACAAAAATAAAAATACTATTTGCGTGTGCTGTTTGTTACCGGAAGTTTGATAATCAAACCGCTGTAACTTTCGTCTATTATCGGAAAAATAAAAGAACACGTGTGTGTGTGTCTGTCGTTTTCTCGTGGCTTTAAGATACAAAAAACCAAAAAAATAAAATAAAAGCCTTCAATCAAACTGATTTGATTTAAATGTTCCGGTTCGTGTTCCGGCTATTTCTATTTGATTACAATAATCGATGAAATTTGCAGATTACAGTGATGTGAAGAATCTCCGTTTTCACCACTGATATAGGAAACGGTGGTTAGTTTCGGAAATGGAGTTGCGCCATACGGTGCAAATCACGTTGGGTGCGCTATAGAGGCGGTTTCGCGGAGTAGGTTGTTGCGCTTTTGCTTTTTCTACATTTACCGAATGAGTAAATAAACAGGAAAAAGTGTATGAACGTGTACACGGTTTATTGAAGTTGTTTATTATTCCGAAGATGCGATAACGAAACTGATGATTATCGTCAAAAAGAAAGAAGCCGAGAACGGCAGAAGATAAAGGCGTCGCTAATAGCCCGTTGACTGTAAACCTACTACCGCTTGCAATGTACCGTAATAAAAACTAGTTATTCTGCATATAGCTTTCTTAAATTAAGACCGGATATTTTTTTTTATTTTTTCCATTTGGACGATATATGTATGTATTTTTTATTTTATTTTATTTTATTTACCGAATTTCATATCTTTCTTAAACGGCAATAATAATGATATTGGCGTTAATAAAACGGATGATGTGAAGAGAAAACGCGACTTGCCGACTTGCCGACTTGCTCCTACCGGGGTCAGTAATAAAATTTACACCTTGGAACAGTTCCTGAAATTCGCTTTCTTTCGAGACAAGTCGACGACGATGCGAGTGCCGAAGAAGCCAGTTACGTTTACCCGGGTTTCTGTTTGCCAATTTATTATTTGAAAGCCCTAAAAACTGGAATTAGAGTCGCACAAAAAAAACACAAAACAAAACATGTTGCGTGTCCGTTATTTCCTTTTTTATATTCAAGCTCATTACACCATCTTACGCATTAATGATGCAAAGAAAGTTCATTTTTGCGCCGATATAATAGACAATTCTTTCCTGAATCTTAATCAAAATTGGTCTGCACTTTTATTACGGTGAAAATTACTCGGCTGCTGTTCGATTACAATTAATTTTGACACGGAGAAATGTTGAATATATAATAAATACTTTTTTTTAGAGCCGATAAATTTAATTTCCGGTCTGCGTAGGAATTTCTATTACAACTTTCATAATGCACGTTTGAAACGCAACTAGAAATAGAAAACAGAATTATTTATTATCTGCAACTTAGCATCTATAGCGTCATACATAATTCGATGTTCTTTTGCACACCGCCATGAGAACACCCTCTCTTAAACTTCCGGAAGCTGGTGCTCGTAAAAAAGAAAAGAAGTTTTAAAAATTTAAATACTATTTATATTAAAAGAGAGTATTTTAAAATGATTAATTTACAGTTTACGTAGCAATTAGACAGTTTTCTTAATATTAAAAACATAACATAATGCAAAAATGTTACATTATATTACCCGTAAGATGACCTCCTGTAATATATAATCCGTTGAATATACTGTGGGTAATTTTGTAACATTCAGCAGGCGAACCAAATTAATTGTAAGGGGGGAGAACCTCACGATTACAATTTTGAAAAGCAAAAAAAAAAAAAAAAATGTAACGTTATATTAAAAATCAGAATTATATATTTCATTTTTAATATTTCTTTATTCTTCTTCTTCGCACATCATCTCCTACACGGAGTTCGATGATTCACAGGCTATGTTTTTTGAAGCGGCTGACTACGGAATAATTCGATTGACGAGCAGTCGAACCGGCGGCGTAAATCTACATCCACGAGTTCCGCGGACAACCAACAGAGACCTTCTTCTCCTTGAATGATTAATCTTAAAATTTCGTATTTAGACCCTCGCATCAAATGACCTAAGATTTACCTTTCCTTCTGTATTGCCCATTATTTCCTGTTATTTTTGCCCAGTCTATCCTCCTTTTATTGGTAATTTTATTTCTTTATTTCAATATAAAGAGTATAACTTAGATATAATCACAGGGGGGACACATGAACAACACCGTTTGTATGCCAGTATATAATTCCCCATATCCTACGCGTTGCATAAATACGTCATATAAGCATTTCCATTTTTTTTTTTTTTTTTTTTTTCCATTACAACTAAATCCTTCTATTGGATACGCGCCACTATGTGTATTGAGAAAACTTGATGTTTTAACGGTAAATTCTTGGCGAATTGATGCGTCTCTGCTGCAGTGTGCTCTTTTCTTGTGTTTTATTTTTTATTTTATATATTTATTATTATCGGGCTAATTTAAGGAATTGGTAGCGAAGCAAAATGGCCACGAGAGATCATATAAGCACGGTACTGGAAAAAGATATATAATATGGTCGAAAGAGTTTTGATTACTAGCAGAAATGTGTAAAAAACAGTACAAGAGAAAAAATCCGTATACGGAAAACGGTAGTATTATCAGCGAAGATAGGCTATAAAGAATATAGATAAAATTTCATGAAATCGAGTGTATACGTTCATAACTTCCGGTTTCAGTTGACGTCTGAAATAAAAAGTTTCGAAAAGCTAATGCACTGTCCATAAGGATCATAAGGATTAATTCTGTGTACTCGCACAACCTCAATTAGCAATATTATTTACGAAGTTTATATTACCGTCAGCTACTGCATGATTAATCGACTGAAAGATATTCTATGAAAGTTTTTTTCTTCTAATTAATCGTATTTCCCAGTAAATTATTATTGTTCTTCTCTTTTTCTGTCCCCCCCCCCCTATATTGTTTATATTTTACAATTATTTCAATTTATCGCATTCTTAAAAAAACCTTTCGTTTTCCTTCGTACGTCATATATCTTTACCTCGTCTGTCCACTACCAGCGTCTGTTGTTCAATCGCATTTTAAACTCTTTCCATTATTCGTTTTATTCTGAACTTTTGGTTTTCGGTGCTTTCTTACTTGCGCCTTTACACCTTCTTCCTCTTGTGTTCCATTTTCACCGCTAAATTCTATACAAAACTCCGCGCTCTATTCGCAGTTCATTTTTCGCTTCCTCATAGTGATATCTTGCTCTCAGACTCTAAAAGTATCATAAGCAACTTCTTTATTCACCTACTTGAGACCTGATCGTTTTAACAACTTGTTCGTTACTAGCCCTACTTTTAATTCGTTTCGTAGGATCGTTCCGCCGCTCTGCAGATTGATTCCGATTTGCTTTTCGAATTTATCGATTAATCGATATAAATTTGTCACGTTCAGTACTAACTTTTCCTCCTACTACACATTATGCTCACTCTAAGTTACGGCTTAATCTGTTCGTTTCAATTTTTTCCCCCTTGGTTCAACGCGACAGTTTTCTTCCGTTTTCACCGGTTTCCCGATATTTTGTATGTTTTGTACACTTCTAGAGATTCAGCATAACAATATCAGAAACCTTTTTTCTCCTTTTCTTCTACAATGTTTCTCTTAATTCTCAACTTTTTTTCATATTAAGACAGTATCAAGGTCCCGTGTGTGGTCTTTGTGTCTTGTTCATTTCAAAAAAATTACGACGCAAATTTTAAAAATTAATCACTCGATTTCATATACCGCGAACAGTGAAATCGTAACAGTCACTGTTGAAATGAAACACATTGATATTCGTAAATCTACTCGATTTAGTTATGCCTTAAAACTGTCATTTTGTTGGCTTTTAAAAATTAACTTTGTTTCTCAAAACGGATCGTCGATATAATTGTTCTTTTTTTCGATTAAAGTGATCATCTGTTCTCTTCGATTTTAGTGACCATATATCAAAAATCTCTACGCATTTTGAAGATTTTCCGAATACGTAATTTATTTTTACTTAAACTCATCGCAATGAGAGTCGCACGTTTTTTGTGTTTCAATTGTTTTCCCGGTATTTATTATTATGTTTTTCAGTTTTTTCGTTAACCCTTTTAACAAGGTCCTCCCCATTTTGCAACGTATATATCTTTTACGTAATATAACTTATTCCACAATTATATTCTAAAAATTTGGATTATACATACTCAAGCGCGCGTAAAATAATATTTCTTTTTCTATTTCTTATTTTAAACAAAAACCTATTTCTATCCATTTTATCGAACGAGCTTACTATAGGCTGTTTATTCGTCAAGACGCGTCAATTGACGCCATGTTCAACTTCGTACTGATTAGTTTTTATGTAATAATCAAAATGTCTTTTATCACGTTTTCTTATTTGTCTAAATTTTCGTACAAGTCTAAAAAGTAAACAGAACCATTTGTTTAAGTGTACTAGTTTCACAATAGCTTGTCTACAGGCTTACACAAGCGCGCACTCACAATCATGCAAAGGCTGCCGTTTTTTGTTTTTTTTGTTTTTTTTTTCATTTTTTATTCTCACCCTCAAAAAACATGAATATACTGTACAAATTTAGATTTTGATTTTTTTATAATTCCTTAGGGAAGTTACAAAAAAAATAATATATATATATCATATTTTTTCTCGATCTCATTTTAAATCTGCTGTTGTTTCCGATTGTTGGAAGAATACATTGATCGTCAAAAATAAAAAGAAAATACAAAAAATAAAACGATTGCCTCGACCAAATGAAAACGTTGATTGGATATTTTCATTTAGTAAATCATTATGTTTAACTAAAGGTGATAAAAACTGGACGCGTTGCTTCATTTGAATTTTCCTCTTCGTTGGTTAATTTTTATTTTTGACTTGGCGACTAACCATTTGGCCACTATTACGTTAATATAAATCTAGATTCTTTTTGTTCCTCTTCGCTACTATTTCTTTTTGTATTCTCTTTTCTTTTTCGTTTTTTTCTCTCTTTTTTTTTTTTTTTATGCAAAGCGTACAGAAAGGAGGAAAAATGGATATGCAATATGGCAGGGACAGTTCGCCAACCATCTATCGAAGCTATTTGAACAAGATATATATTATTCTTGTCAAAATATAAACTATCAGACAACCATGGCCGCAAATGTTTTAGCACTCTACCCACGACCGCCTGCGTAGAATCTTATTAGGAGAAAAGAACTGGCCAGACCGCTTCCTCGGGAAAGTAAATTTCCGAACTCATCTGGGCAGTAAAAATTGAAGTAAGAATTGATATTACGCTGGTTATATTAAAGCGATACAATTTGTACAGTGTCCTTAGCTTCGTGGTCGGAATTTTTTTTTTTTTGAGTGCCGTGTACAGCTGCCGGGGCTATTACGACACTATGGCAATCGGAAAGTTAAATGGTTCGAAATAAGTTAGTTGTATAAAGAGAAACCGAATAGTGTCTGCAATGTTCAAAGGCGAGTTGGCCAAGGACGACTGCAAAGACGCTATGCGGAGCTCAGCGCGCTGGAGCGCGAAGGAGGGGCACTCCAGGAATTGATCACATCCTCTAGTTGATCTCTATCAACCTTGTTAATTGCAAAATAGTTATATGAGAATAGCAAGGTTATACGGAATTACAAAGAACCCCTACCCATCCTTCGGTTAAACGGACTGAAATGCCTTAAAGAAAAATAAATGAAGAGACACTCTAAAATTATCTTAAATTTTGTACATTGCAGCGCAGAGAAAAAAGAAATCCACCGAAACAAATAAAAAGAGAAAAAATAAAATGAAATAAAATAGATAGAAAAAAAACAAAACAAATGAAGTAAATAAATAAGAATCGAAATACACAAATCAAAATAATCTTCCGCGCACACAGGATACTTATATAAAAATATTATTTTGTAAAATAAACTTAAAAATCAAAAATTGGACTTTTTCTCCGCATCCTAGTAGGCAATGCAGGGAATACGGTGGACATCTATCGAGGGATATCAGTTTATTAAAAAAAAAAAAAAAACTATGCCTATTATCTTCAAATTTTCTGCGATTAAACAGAAGATGTTTTATGTCTTCTAAGAAATTAACTGATCACATCATCAGCATGTATAAAATTCAGGGATAGACAGGAGTGCCCCACACATACGCAGTCAATAAACTATAGTGACATTGAAAAAATTGACACATGAAGATACCACGAGTGTGTCGGAATAAATGGCTGAACAGTATTAAGGTATGCGCCCATTTTTGAAGTAGATTAAGACTGTTTTTTTTTCTTTTTCTTTTTCTTTAATGAATTACAAGCAGTTTCCTTACGTAAATCTATATTATGTGTTTAGGTCTATTGAGTTTTCTGACATTTTTCGCCTTACTCGATAAACATTTACGTTTATTTATAAAAATATACAAAGTCGGTAAAATTAAACATAACGGCCTGTTTGAGACTATCTGTAATTGTAAGAACTTGGGAACCTGGTTTGAATCCCGCTGACACATAATTTAAAAAAAATAGAAAAACTTTTACTTTACTTTTAGAAAAATTTCACTTGAGTTGAGTTAATGGCCACAGTTTTCAAGTCCAAAAAAAAAACAAAAAAAAAACCAAAAAAAAAACACCACGACGTTTTACCTCGCCTAATTGAATTAGGATAAGACTTTGTAATGCGTAGATAACGATGGTGGGTGAAATTCAATTTCATTTCTCACCTGATATAATAAAGAACGGCGCGACGGATTAAATGGTTGAAGATCACGTATTAACTCGTGACAGAAAGCAAATACGCTCATGTAACGGAGATAGTTTTTATTAAAAATAAACCATTTCATTTGTACATCCGCGATTTCATTACCGAGCACTTTCCAAGACATCTCCGCTTATCGCGCTCTAAATTAAATCTTCCCAAATATAGTTCCGTACCCGTACACGACCTATAAGAATTATTTCGGGAAAAGTTGTGAAATTCAAAAGCATTTTATTGGTACAATTTAGAAACACGCCGATGGCACAGTAGCAGACGTTTTTTTTTTTAATTTTTTCTTCTTTTCGTTTTTTTAAAATACATTTCTCATAATCAATTTTCATTACGTTGGCCAAGCTCTTCTCGTTACCGAATGGCCCAATAAATAATTACGGTGTCTCGATTTACGTAAAAGCACGTGATAATATGCGCGAGAATAGCTGGTGATTAATAATAACTACCTATTCGACCGGTCATTAACAACTCGATTCTATCTTTTGATCCTATATATTCTGAAACCAATTCATTGCGCCATGTCTCTCAAAATATTAAAATTACCAAGATCAAACGTATACGATTCAAATTGCTATTATTAAATAATCGTAAGAGATTTGATTCAATTTTAGTTTTAACCGAGCACGGTAGTTGGTCACTTCCTTATAGTTCTCGGTAATCAAATTTTGCAAAAAAAAAAAAAAGGAATTGGAGCAGTTCTTTCGCCTGATGATGGTGTCGCGAGTAAAGCAGCGCTTTCGTTTAAACCGAAAGAAAATAGAGATATTCTACACATTGAAAACAGTTATAGTGTGAAATTTCTGATAGAGTTTAATGAAACATTATTAGATTTTTAGAGAATCGGAAATTTCATATTTATATTTTTAATGTAATCAATGTAAATTAGAAATATTCGAATTATAGTAATAACTCAATTTATAGGAAAAAAGTTGTTGCAATTATTTCGATATTTATTTAACGTATCGGGTGGGCCATCTATCGGTTTAAATTTGAACCACCGGTTATTTCGAATCTAATAATACTTATGTCATTCGATTCTGTTACAGAATTCAGTATATTATCTCCGCTGAACGCACCCATTACGAGTGACCGTTTGGCGCGGCTTGTGGAGCGGAGGCATCATTGGCCCATATTTCTTTGAAAATGAGGACGGCGCAACCATTAATGGAGACACCTATCGTCGCACCATGGATTTTTTTGTGCCCGCTCTTGATGGTATTGATGTAAACAATATTTGGTTTCAACAGGATGGTGCAACATGCCACACATCTCATGCCACAATCGATTTATTGCGTCAAACGTTTTATGACCGTTTAATTAGCCGAAATGGTAATGTTAATTGGCCGCCAAGAATTTGACACCGTTGGACTATTTCCTGTGGGGGGGCGCGTTAAAGACAACTGTTATGCCGACAAACCCCAGAGACAATTGAGCGCATTTGAAGGACAACATTCGTGATGCCATTGCTGAGATACGACCCCATACACTCGAATAAACGCTCGAAAATTGGTCCGATCGAATGGGGTACTGTGAAGCCAGCTGCGGCAGCCATATGAACGAAATAATATTCCATTTCTAACCGGAACTACAATTGTACTTCACAACGAAAAAAAAAAAAAAATTTTGACAAAATTTCAAACCGTTTTTGTTTCATTGCATTTTTAAATTTAAACTTTTGAAATGGACCACTCTGTATAATCACTAGCGAACATTTTGCAGTTCAAATGACAATAGGAGAAGATAATTGGTTATTTTTTTATTATGAAGAAATTTATGTTTTCCGGCAGAAATATTTGTTGAAAATTCATTAAAATCACAATATCGTTAAAAAACTATATCAGAACCTTTCTATATACAATTTCAGTATTAGTAATCCTATTCGGTGTCGTCAAAATCGAAATTTTTGGAGAACTTTTTTTTCTTTTATTTCTTCTTTTTTTTTGGCTTGGGAACCTTTACTCAGAAACAATTAGAATAGGAAGCGGTTAATTATATTATCTTCTTGATACGATATCAAATGTTATTAGGAGAAAGGAAAAAATAATAGGAACAATCTGCGGAGAGGAAAAAACATAAGAGGCGCAATATGGAGTAAGAAGACCAAATCGCAAGAACTTACTCGGGAACAGGCTACATAAAATTGACTTATGATAAGCGGTTCTTTCTTTTTCTTTCGTTTGGTTCGGCATCTAATGGTAAGCGCTCTTTCTTTAATACGGTTAAATCTATTCTCACCATTATCAGTCCTTTCAACTTTTTTTTTTTTGGGGATCGCCCGTCAAGGGCATTACCCGGCATTGCAACCTGTTGATCGTTACTGCAAAACAGACTTCTACAGGAAGCTGCATCCTTCTGAATTCGAAAGGATAGTTGAACGTTATTTGTGGTATTCTGGGTATAAAAGTAGATTTTTCTTTTACACGTCCAGTTATAATAATGGTGGCCTCAGATACATTTTTCTGAAGAGCGGTCACATACATATGTCCGTTGCACAAAACCTAGAAGGAAAATGGTTTTGCAACAACGTTGATTTATTATTGTTCTCACTCTCACCTTTATAATGAGTCTCTGGGGAACCTGTAGGATTGAGCATATTTAGAAATTCCGACGGGAATTGCACTGCATTGTCGGCTTTTTTAATGCGGAATCGATCGCTCTGTTTCACTAATCAATTCGGTAGGATATCGTTAATTTTAGCGGCTTTTGAATTTTTCGACGTTGAAACAGCTCTCGCACAGAAGCGATTCATAGTTTTATCCTTGACATTGGTGAGGTCTGGATACAATTGATTCATGAAATCTTTTAGCGAAGTAACCTGAACCGTATAATAATGTTTCCTTCAGATTCCGGTATATTTTCCATTTCTGATTTGTGCAAGTAGTAACTTTGAAAACAATCTAGCGGAAATGTTGCCTTTTTGGTGAACCCTCACGCTTTTTGCTAGAGAGTTTGCGTATTTTGACCCGAGAAATAAAATGTTTCGATGCCAGAACTATGACTTCATTAGCTCGAATTTCTCTCGATGTTACTGGCAGTGTTTTACCTCCGGCTAAAAATAATATAACTCCTCCCACATAGTGTTAATGGAATTTTTAACACTTTTCACAGAGTTAGTTTTTTATGCGTCATTAGTGTGTCTTCATTCTAAATAATAACTTTTTGCAATCTTGTATGAATTCCGTCATGCTACTCTATTTTAAGATGTAGCGTATTAAAGTCCCGGGGCATGATGCAGATTGAGAGATAGCATCAAAAAATTGAGTGCTTCCTCCTTCCAAAAGTAGAGTTATGTCGCATATACATCGGTGATATTACAGAACAATAACAAAAAACAATTCTGATATTCCGAAAGGAGATTGACTTATTACAGCTTCTTTTATAGCTGAATCCCACTGCTTATCATCTTCGAGTAGACCAACATAGCTTTGCAAGCTGAATGAAATACAGTATGCAAAGTATTATCCGCGGTTTTCAGCAAAGAAGATATTGCGCGCCCCCAAGATGGTGAACACGACAAAGATGATAGTAATCACATTAATAGGATGAATAGTATATATTCGGCCGAACGAGGAAAACCTTTTTTGACTTCAGGCGAACCTTTTACTCGTATCTCCCCTCGCTTCCGGCAAGCAAATGTTTTATCCTTCCAAATGAACTTCTACACAAAGAACTGTTTTCGTGAAGTCTTCGAAAAACCTCAAGAGCATTGTTTCTAGAGATCTGTTTTCGGCAAAGTTATTCACCGTGAAATAAACTAGTTGGCGGTTCTTTAGATAAATATCAAGATGAGTAACAGTATGGGGATTTTTTGTAAATTGAAAAGTCGAGAAGATTTTCCATACAGCTTTAGATGTATCGATTACATTCGTATTCGTCTATTTCGCTAATGTGATGTCTTTTGTTTTTAGGGCAAAGGCTGCCCCCTATCGTGTCTTTTTTTGTTACGGACTTACAAATATATGTACTTGGTTGACTTAAAAGAATATTTATTTGAGAATTAAAAATACGGAATAGCACAGGATTACACGGTACAACTCACATTTATCATCTAATTCAGTTTCACGTATGGTCATCAAAAAAAACCACGATACTTTTTTTGGTCATCTTTTTCTTTGGGTACCTATCGTTTGTGTCATGTTAATTAACGTAGTAAGTGTTTCGTACATTTCCCGTTTTTCATACATGGGGAACTTCGGTTCATATTTCTTGATAATGTCACGGTGGATTTTATGCAAGATTAGGAATTTCTGCCCATACAAACCTGTGTGCTAGTCATCAGCAATATATGGAAATGAAGCAAGCCTCTTTTTTTCCCATTCCATCGTTAACATGTAAGAGATTTCGCTTTTCCAAACAATTTCCTTTTAATGAAAAATTCCATTAACTATCACTTTATAATGAAAGTCTATCGCAATGATGTCTGCACACTGAACGTGCACCTATCTCAGAAATACCGTTTCCAAAAGTTCGTCCTCCTTAGAGTATTTTGCGTATAAAAGTAACGCCATTCCATCTTAATGAGTTCGCTTATGCGCATACCCCGAGGATCTCCAGTGAAAGGAATGGTTCTAACAAATTGTTGAACTTCAACATCTTGTCGTTTTAGTGTATCCATCGAATGAATGCAGTTGTCACCTCGTAACTCTTTCTGATGGTGTTTAATATAATTCAGTCAAGTTCATATTAAATAGTGCACTACTGTACAATTGTCGGCGCGTCGTATCGTCCTTGATACGCATTGGCACACTTTCGATTGGCGTGCGCTGCAATTTTTCGTCACAATCTGCCATATCCCTGTTCATTATGGTAAGTTTCTAACCTAACTCTATTTACATCGTAAACCATTCCTTGTAACTGCTTAACTAAACCTCGCTTTTGGCCGAGAAAATTTCTTCTTATTCGTCGTTGGTGATAACATACATTTGAGCAAAATAAGCTTTTTCTTTAGATTCTCGTACCAAGAAATAAACTTAATCGTGTACTCTGAATATTGGCATGCAGTATCTTCAACAACCCGCTTAACACCAAAGATGTTATTTGAGAACAGCCATTGTATAGTCGAATAGAATTAATTAAGTTCCAATGTGCTATGGATGAGCTCTCATCAGCGAACCATATAAAGGTTCGGGCACAGGTGATATTGAAGTAAATCGTACTTTACCAGAGCGCGTGTCTCCTCACTCCTCCGGTTTTTACAATGTTAATATATTTTTTAATCACGGCGTCGATGCACGAAGTGTATTAGAATCATATGCTAAACCGAGAATAGTGCTATTTTTTCAATGGTCACACAAGTGATACCACATCTGTGTTCCTGGGAATTATTATTGGTTCTATGAAGCACGGGGTACTTTCGGATGTTTCTGTTGATATCATCTTTGACAATCTGTTATTTATGCGGATTTCTTCGTGGATGACCTGATTACTTTTTTGTGTGTAAAATTTGTGTACGAGTCTTTTTTTTTTTTTTTTTTTTTTTTGAATTATTTCGGGGTTCAGTCTGATTCATCTAGAACTTTATTTACAAGCCAGTACACATTGAAATCACTTCCGAAATTATCTCTCGCAAAGCGAAGTCTTTTCGCTTCGTGACCATCAGAAGCAAATTTTTAATTGAAATTTACTATTGCGATAAACGTTAAATAAAAACGGGAAATTATCGCAGGTACTTCTCTATTTAAACCTCGGTGCCAAGGTATTGTGATTAATTATCGCAATTTATGAGAAAGAATACATTTCTCTCTTAGCATTACATTTCACTCCTTTATTACATGGTAAACATGTGTGTGTGTGTATTCAGTAACAATCTACTCGTTGTTGAAAGAATAAAACAGTTTCGTAGTTTTTTTTCTCGAAATTTCATCGTTAGACACCGGATTTTATAGTTTCATCTGGATCGAACATTGAACGGACAAGGACAAATGGAGTACGGAATTTTGAAACCGGGGAAATGCCAAGGATCTAAAATGCATTCAGATGGAAGCGGGATGAACTGGCTGTGAAAGCTACGTTTGACAGGAAGAAATGGTCGACAATGGTGAATCTCGTAGTACAATCGAAGAGCAAAAACAAAAAAATTCCAAGCCGAGGCATAACCATTGCTGACCAACAACAACAGGTCACTTGTATTGTTTGCGGTTTCATAAGTGGCCCATCATCGTATTGGTTTGGTATCACACGTTCGACACAAACATTCATTACTGCAAATACACAGCGATCATAGAGGAGGAAGATGATAATCTGAAAATAACATAACTAAAAAATTAAAGTTGATAATGAATTGCGATAAATATGTTTTGAATTAAACAATTAAAAAAACAAAACAACAAGAAAACATAGTTAATATAATTATCGTACTTTTATTTATTTATATTACGACTTTTTATTTTTTCACGTGTGATGGTATTTGAAAAAAATGTATACATATTCTTCCGTTTTTTAACACTTCAGATCTTTGCGGATGTCCAGAGATTAACATACCCATTTTTATAAGGGCAGTAAGATGCGCTTTATACCCGATTTTGATGGAGCTTTATTTTGCCCTATATCCAATTTTTGTCAAATACTACGTTCATATTAACAATGAGTTAATTAACAAAATCAATTTAAGGGACAATAAAAAATAAACGCCTAATCTCGCTTAATCTACTTCAATGAGCTGAACAGTATATTCCGGTTTACATAGTTAAAGCCTTTCTCTGTATTTACAAAAGCAGTGTAAACCGATTTTCCTATTTCCATAGCTTTTTCAATGATCAAACGTAAAGAGATCTCCCTAACTCCTTTGTTCCTCCTGAAACCAAACTGATCATTCTTTAGGTTGTTTTCAATTTTGTATTCGACAATATATGATCCTCGTCAAAATGTTGAGAATATGCGGTGATATATTCAGTGTTCTATAGTCTTTATATTTTTGAGCATTATGATTTTTTGGTATAGTGACCATCAAACCCTAATCAAAATCTTTTGGGATGATTCCATTCGTATATATTTCATTTAATAAATTAAATATTATGTTTTTAGTTTTGTTACGTAATAATTTAAGCAGTTCTCCAGGAATTTGATCAACTCCTACTGTTTTATTAGCCTTCAGTTCGTTTAGAGCTTTTTTGAATTCACTTCTTTTTAATATAGGCGGAACCTTCCCTTCTTCTTGTAATTCAGCTTCTTTTTTCGAAATCGAATCAATCGGATCACCGTTGTATAGCTTTTCAATGTATTATTGTTTCCATATCTGTTTTGAATATGCTTATTATCAACTAACACAACTTGCCGTTTATGTCTCTTAAAGTACTTAATTTCTTCCATTTACCTGAGAAGTGTTTTTTTATATCATTATAGGCCTTTCTTTTTTATAACATCATCTATAGTTTTAAACTGTTTGCCAATCTATATTTCCTTAGTTTCTGAATTTCTCTGTTTGCCATATTTCTATATTTCTTATATTCTGCCGGTTATTGTTTTTAGCTTAGCCATTCTTCTTAATTCTACTAATTGTAATATTTCCTTAGTTACCCATGAATTATAAATTATTTTTTCTTCTTTGCCTATTTGTTCCTCCACACTTTTAATTATTTTATGTTCGATGTGATTCCGTTTTTCATCGATCCTTGTATGAAACGGTATATTTGTGTTAATAGCTTTATCAGTTTCTTTTATAAAGACTTTCTGCAGATTTTGATCATTTTTAACTTTCTTTGTGTTCCATCTTTTAAATGTGTTGTTTTCTCTTTTCTTTTCCATCCGTGTCTGGATTGTCATTATTATCGGGATATGATCAGATTCTACATCGGCGCCTGGAAAACTTTTGCAAACCTTCACTCGATGCGGTACCTATTGCGCACTATTGATATTTTTCAATATTACCGGGGACTCTTCAAGTATATCTTCTTCTTTTTGGTTGGTCGAACATTATGTTAGATATGGATTAAGTCATGATAAATACAGAATTCTACCGCACGTTCCCCTCTCTTATTACGTTTTCCATGTCCAAATTTTTCTACCACATCCCTTGTTTCTTCTTCTCCGACTACTGCATTCCGATCTCTCCTAAAATCATTAAGTTGTCCTTAATGTCTACATCCATTAATATTTCTTCTATCTGTCGGTATACCTCTTTAATTTCTTCCTCTGTGTGTGCACTCGTTGGCATGTAGACTTGTATTACAACTAGATCTTTGGGTTTCGATGCGATTTTTATTAAAATGATTCTTTCATTATATACACAAACACTTTTGATTCTATTTGCTACTCGTTTGTTTCAGAGCAATTCAACTTCTGCAATTCGATCCGCAGCGTCGCAATATATAAATCTGTAATCTTCTATCTGTCGCTACTTTCTGACCATCTTACTTTACTTAATCCGCGGATATTCACCTTGAATCTTTCCATTTCTTGTTTTAAATTCGCTAATCTGCCAGATCTCATTGATCTCACATTCCACGTTCCAATCTTGTATGTTCCCCAGAACCGTTTCCTTGATGCATGTGCGTTCCCTACTGTAGAGTTCTATACACAAAGACAGGGAAACTCCAATCCCTCTGCATTACTGCAGGGAATCGCTCATTGCCTGCAACACTGTTTCCGGTGCGTCTCATGGGTGCAACATTATTACTAGCTCTTTCACGTGCCATCTTTTATACTAGAAAATGTACAGTGGTGATTTACAATTTCTTTCCACCGGATTTTCTGCCAGGGTTTACTTCCTTAGCCCTTGGATAAACATGCTAAACCGCAAGGCAGCGGGGTTTCTTTTCTGTCAGAGTTGTCTTCCTCTTAGCCTTTCGGTAAAAACCATACCCGAAGGCAGCGGTTGTTTCCTAGATAACAGGTAAGACCTATTTGTACAGGCGGTCCCGACTCGCCAAGGGTTAGTAAGTAGTCTTAGGAAAACAGAGGTTTATTAACAGTTCCCGACCTGACCCTCTGCTTCCTCATGCCTACTACCCTGTCACTACTGGAATCGTTTGCCTCAGACTTTCCACCAGCAGTCGCTCTTGGTCTGCGACTGGTTATTTGATTATTCGCAGCTAACCTACATATCTGCAGGCCATTCCACTATCTGCCGTCTGTGGACGCGTCCCGCCCCGGTTAGAGCTCCGGTCCGAAAGGCCCGGCGATGGAGGGACTTACTTTACTTTAAAAGATATAGTACAGTTTTCATATTTTCATTTATTTTCAATAATTCGCCCTGTTAAAAATTATTACAAATATAAATATAGGAAACCATATCGGTTATATTATGTAAAAGTATTGTATTCTCGCAGGCCCGGATTTTCGGAAATATTAGAGGCCCTTTTCGGAAGTCACAAAATTATCAGTTTTCTAGAATAACTAAATTTTCTTCAATTTAATTCAAAATATATTATTTTGAGTTCACGAATTAACATATAATTATTAATGTAAACAAAACTAAATATCATATAGACAATGGGTGTAGAATTTTCGATGCCAAAAAAAAAATTATATACACATATATAATTTTAAACAATGAATTTTTCACCAAATTTTAACCAAAGATTTGCATAAAAAGATAATGTTCGTGCGTGTATTACGCGTGTACACACGCACACACATTCATACAGACATTTCCAAAAAATGTAGATTCTGACTCGTTATACCTTAAAACAAATTTCTAGTACCATTTTTTTAAAAAAAAAACTCGAAATTTTACCACTACGAAGTTTCCTCCTCTAGGAGGAAATAAAAGTGGATACAAAATTATTAAAAAATAAATATATTAAAAATACACTTGCTCCTGTAAAGTTAATTCTATTTATTTAGAAAAAAAAAGTTTATTTATATGACAAATGATAGATTAATTTTTTATTACATGTCGGAAGTGGGTGTCCTTTGGGGGTCCCTTTAGAAGGCGGGACCTGGGGGCAAGAGCCCCCCTTAGACCCCCCCCCAAAATCCAGGCTTGTGTTCTCTCGTGATAGAAAAACAATTACACCAAAACGATAACTTCACGCTCGACAAATTGTCAAGATTGTTAAAAGTGCTTGCGGTTTTAGAATAATCGACGTGGCGAAAGTAATTTGTAGAGTAAAAGTTGCCACTTAAATTATATAAATTGTATAAAATACAAGTTATGTAATGTCAGATGCAGCCCAACTACCGGATGCGTGTCAAACAGGTTAGATGAACAATTTCTGTTTGTTTAGTTCCAAGTTTTAAACGATTTTTTGGAAGCATTCTGAATGAGCGTTTAGTTTGATGACTTAATATATCGTAATCTTTTCGCTCCGAATATACATATTTGGCTTTTACTTTTTTGGTCCTACTGACAGTATATTGATTTTCCTCTCTGACATAAACAAACGTTGTTTAAAAACGAATTATACCTTGACTGCTTTTATAGGTGTTTGCAGCGCTTTCGGTATGCTCACTATTCTTCTTTGGAAAAAAAAAAAAAAAGAAAATCTTTCCATTAATCTCCCTTCACACTTTTCTTATAATCTACCCTGCTATATTTATCCTTCCCTTATGACCCCGGAAGTCCTACATAGGTCTCCTCAAGGATCTCTTCTAAGTCCTGTTTTGTTTAATATCTCTACCATTTACTCTGCTTCGATAATCGTTTACTTCCTTCTTTCACTGCTGATTACATCTTCATTCAACCGCTCATTTTAACAAAATTAGAAACATTAATAGCTCTTTAACCAATATCGGAAAACTCACCAGACGGTATTTTCATTTTGTCATTCTAACTCCGCTTCTTTTCAGTCTCTTCAGATTTTCCGCCTTTATCTTTTCCTTCAAATAGAAATTCAGAGCAACGAAATAGCTGATATTCTAGCCAAAAATTCTACGATCAATGATTATTCCCATTAAACAGATTTTCCTTCTCTAATCTTTTTTTATTGTGCCGTATAAAATTTTTCACCATCAAAAATATATCGTGGGCTGATGTCTATTTTCCTTTCCAAAGTTCGCTGTCTTATATTATACCTCTCTAGTCAACAACTATAACGGGTGGGCCAAAAAAACTGCAACTACTCTTCGTACGGAGACGGGATGTTATCTAGCGGTCAAAAAACTAGTGAAACGTGTTCATTCTTTTTCCAACGGAACAAGCGCAGAACTACCGAAATACAGCTGTGTGAACAAAGTGCAGTTAGAGTTCGTATACGGCACTATAATATACGTCTATTGCGTGCTTATCAGTTGATAATCAAAACCAAATAAAGATGTGTGCAATTCGTTGTGTTGTTCGAAGGAAATTATCGCCGATGGACA
This sequence comes from Icerya purchasi, assembly GCA_039619475.1. Classification (NCBI taxonomy): domain Eukaryota; kingdom Metazoa; phylum Arthropoda; class Insecta; order Hemiptera; family Monophlebidae; genus Icerya; species Icerya purchasi. The sequence continues at coordinate 541,716,667 of CM077115.1, forward strand.
CTGTTCAAAACATCCGCATACGGTACGGACAGGGTTTAAACAATGGCACGATATTGCGATGGCATAATTTACCAATGGTGATCGTAAAACACCTGTAATATTGTGATCCCTTTTTCGAAAAGTGCCCCGAAAGGATGCGCAAATGTATTGCGAAGAACGACCCTTTGGAGAAGGAGCCTGAAGACGACGCGAATCAGATAATAAACAATTTTTTGTACGAAATTTCTTAGTCTGTATGCGAATTTTAACTACACTTCGTTCACACAGCTGTATCTCGGTTCGTATTGCTATGATGGCGCTCGTTCCATGTTCTGCTGTCGGAAAGAGAATGAACTTCGTGCTTCACTCGTTTCTTACCACACTCCGTACGGACGGTAGTTGCAGTTGTCTCCCCCCCCCTCCCTTTGTATTTCTCGGTAATTTTCTATTAACAAATTTGTAATCCCTAAATCATATAGTTTATTAATTTCTTCTGGTTCAAAATTTAACCCTAGTGTTGCTACTCGTCTTTACACTTTACACACCGATTTTTCGCTTTAACAAAGATCATATTTTCTTCGAGTCTTTATCCATAACGTCCTCATTTTTTTTTTTAATCCGATTTATTACACCTAAACATTTCCACTTTATACAATTCCTTATTTATTCCTCTTTCCATACCATGTCAACATCCAATCCGCCTGTTCTCTAGTTTCTCCTATTCTATAGTGGCAAAACTTAATAATACATATTTTTGTTACTAACTTGGGTCCGTGCTTTTCATAGTTTGGTTCAAAAGCCGAGAAAAAAAAATTGAGAGAACCCATGTTCGGAATAACCAGGAACCAAACAGAAATCTAATATATCGGTATGAAATCGAGCATAAGGTACAAAAAACATCCGTTAACTTCAGTTAGTTTAAATAAGTGACGCGTATGATTCGGATTGCAATTTTGTTTTCATCATCGATGTACTTCTGTGTGTGTGTGTGTGTGTGTGTGTGACAGTAAAATTATTCGGTTATAATAATATTTAATCCATTGTTCTCTACACGTGTATGTGGGGTTGAATATTAAATAAATAAGAAATCCGAAAAAAACCCAAAAAAAACGTGAAATCGTACACGGCACTAATCGTTTTTTTTTTTTTCTGTTTTAACCATTGTGTGTGTACGCACGTTTTTTAACCGACTTCAAAAAAGGAGAAGGTATTCAATTCGACTGTATATTTTTTTTTTATTTTATGTTTTTTTTATTTATTTTTATGTGTGTTACCTCAGAACTTTTTTCTAGATGAACCGATTTTGATGATTTTTCTTTTATTTGAAAGGTGATGTTTCTCATGTGGTCCCCCATTTAAATTTGATCAAGATCTGACCGGTACTTTTTGAGTTATCCTTAATAGTAATGTGGGAGATTGAAGCTTTTTTTGGATGCTTTTTATTCATGAATAGTTTTTCAACATCAAGTTAGATTTATTGACTTAAAATATTATAAATTTTCCAAAAAATTACCATATGGTAATGTAGCTTTTGATGTTTTCACACCGTCGTGGAAATGTTTGTTCTTATTAAAATGTTTTAATTTAATTGAATAAAAATACACTGAAAAGTTAAATTAAAAATGCTTTTTTACAAAAAAAATACATACCGCGATACTTGAAGTATTATTATGAAAAATTTAAAAATGCACTAAAAAAAGTAACGAAATAATTACTCCCGCTTAGAAAATATATATATATCAGAGTGTGATATAACACCTTAAGGGTGATATTACGCGATAATTCTTATACAACATTAAAACCTTAATTAAAGTAGGATTCATATTACATATTATAAAAGAATAATTAAAAACTGCATTAAATGTTCATTAAAAATTGTTCCTAGATATAGTAATATGAATTTAATTAAGGTTTTAATGTGGTATAAGAATTATCGTAATATCACTCTTAAGGTGTTAAATATACTTTCCTATTGGGAGTAATTATTTTTTTACTTTTTAGTGCATTTTTAAATTTTTATAATAAATCTTCAAGTATCGGTATTTATTTTTTTTTGTAAAAAAGCATTTTTTAGTAATAATAGTATTAATTTATTTAGTAGAATATACAAGAAAATTTCATAGGCATCGTAGGCCTATTTACATAGTTTCAGGATGTAGTAAAAGAAAAAAATAGATTTTAATAGATTTTAGCGGATAACAGTTTAATGTAAAAACAATTGCATGCAAGCGTCCATTTTATTTTCCGATTTAACACACCGGTATGGATTTAAAACCTGCGGGAAGATTTACCACCGATGGATGATCGCGAAAAATCTAGAGATTACACCGCAATTAATTTTCACAGAATTCTACAAGTCTAGCGAAATTTCCTCGGTACCGTGTGACTCCCTAAAGTTTGTGTACGCAACGTTATATTAGTAGCTGGAACGTTTTCATTTGCATTTAATCACCCCGCGTTACCCACGCGGGATCGGGTTGTTTAAGGCGAAGAAATGTAATTTTCCATTATTACCACCAACACTCGTTGAAATAGTCTAAAAAAAAAAAAAAAAAAAAAAAAAGCGTGATAATTATTTTATGTTGAGCCTAGGGCTATCGGGGAACACAGTCTATCATTAGCCCCACACCGTCGTCCCCGTGTATAATTCGTAAATTCGCGTACGCCTATAACTCTTTCCCGAATGCGACCGTAATCTCTAACTTTTTATTCCGCGCCGTGCGAGCTACACACACTTCGAAAGTAGATGATACAGGTGCAGCAGCGGTTTCGATTTGCCTGCAGCGACCTAAATGGAACAATTGCAACCGCCAAATTGCAGCTTTCCTTAATTATCCTCCTATCCGTAATTCCGTAGCGTGCGAATCTATAGCAGCCGGTTAATGTCGCGTAATGTTTATAAGAGCGCTCGGAAAACGAATTACGTAACGAACGAAATAACGCACATGACGAAAATTTCTCCCCATCACTATTGTAGTCGTTTCAGATCAAATTTTTCTCGAGGAAAAATTTAACTCAACGCAAATATTCATTCGAAGTATAATATAGAAGTTCTTTAGATATTTTCAGATATAACAACATAAATTCAGTACTAGTACCGGATTAATACAGTTCCGCGGTTGCTTTGGACCGGTTTAGTATTTCTCCTAATGGAAAAAATCGATAAAAAATCTTTTCATTGAAAAAACAAAAAAAAGTCAACAAAGTAAAGTAAACACATTGTCGTTCGTCGCGAAAAATAAAATCTTACGAAAATTGTTGAACATGTTTTTTCCAAACCTGTCAAATTTATATAATGTATGACTTCAACAAAATGTGTAACACTTTCTGTTACTTTTATTAGCGCTAACGTTATGAGGATTTTTAACTGAGTTTGGAAAATTTCCCCAAATGGCAGTGAGAGGATGGAATCCGCTCAAACAGATAAAAAAAGTTTAGAGCAAATTGTAAAAAAAAAAAAAAAAGATAGGATAAAAGCTGTAACGTATTATTCGCTGAAGTTTTTTCATAAAGAAAAACGAAGAGAATCTCTCTGCGGTACTGATAGGACGTATGTACAATTATTTCCTCAGCTAATGAATATTATTCTCGATCGAGTAATTAACAGCAGCCAAAAATACGAGAACTTTAACTAAATATGTATTTCTCTAATATTTCTAAAACGAAGGAAAAAATTATTAAATTGCATCTAAAGGTGAACAAGTCACAGAATTCAAATATCCCGCCTACTTATTACAGAACAATTAAATCGCTTCGAAGATGCAAATATGCACATACCGCTTTTGGGGAAAATGAAAAGTGATTCGGAAAAGACTGCTGAAATATTTTGTATTTAAACGATGTCGAATCCATATTCTGCCGAAACGCTGAATTATCTTGAGTCATGCGAAATACGGTTTTATCGCCGTATGAGATTAAACTTCCTTGGACAGCGCGCATGAGAAACGAGATCGTACTAAGAATTATTAAAGAAGAAAGAACACGAACATCATCCGTCAGAAAATTGAGGATAGAAAAATTAGCTACTTTTGACACATTATCAGAGGACATACGAGATGATACGGTTTCTTCTTCAAGGGAAAAAATGAAGGAAGATAAAAGCGGGGTCTCATGGATGCAAAACATCCGATAATGATGGACTGGGGCAACTTTTATAAATGAAGCAAGTCACATACCCTTAGTACAGCGTCGATAATGTACTCTAATGGAACTGATGAGAATACTGGGGGGGGGCAGTTGCTTTCTACTTTTCGATTATCCGCCTTTATTTTTCCAGATCTTCCTGGTATAACAAATATTGATTTTCAGATTAGGTAAGTACCTGGGAGCGATTCGGATCCGGATCGAGACATGTCTCGATAACCTATGACACCTCTGATTTAGTAGCCAATCACGTTGGCTGCTAAAAATCAGGGGCATTTGAATTTCGGTGTTAATGACCGTACGATGATACTGCCCTCGATTTTTGACCATCCTTAAAATTTTCGAAGATTCAAACCATTTCAGTATATTTTAAAGTTAATTCATCTTTCTCCGCTTCGTTTCGTTCAGTCTTGCAAGATCAATTACAAGTATTTTTATCATTTTTGTTTTCTTTGCTTTACGTTGGTAATCAGTTTTCTGTCTTTTTTCATTCTCTGTAGTGCTTCTTTATCAGAGATTTCATCTATAGACGATATTCTTTCAATATCTTTCTGTATAGACATGTTTATGAGTGCCTGTAATTTAGTTATCGCTTTTAAGATCCCAATTTCCTACCTTACTACTGGGAATACGCAATATTTAATTATGCACCCATTATAAATTCTTACCGCATAGAAAATTTCTGAATTTTCGGAAAGCACACTTCTTGCTGTTGCAATTCTGGTTTTTATAATCAGGGTCCCAGTATTCTAAATATTTTACTCTATTTATACACGATGTCTTGGCTTTGAATTTACTTTTATTTGCTGCTGAAGTTGTTATTTCAGTTCGGTTTAAAAATATTAGTTTTTGCAGTGTTCATTTTGATACCTCGTATTTATTGCACACACGCACACACACACAACACCGTTTAACTTATTTACCAGGTCCTGTAAGTCTTCTACTTTTCTTTTTTTTTTTATATTTATTTTTGGGCACGACAACTACGGAACCGAGCACAAGCGAAATTTTTGACATGTCCGGTGGTGGGATATTCTATCCCCGAACGAAATTGCCTAACCAACTACGCAGAATATCTTTTGTTACTGATTATTGACCTGTTCTTTTTTTTATTCCCTTATTAGATTGACGTAATACTTCCGTGGAAATTTTGTTCTGAATAATAACTGCATAAAAATACATGCCCGTCGAACTCCTTTCTTAATTTTCAGTTCTTCTACAAGGAGCTAAGTGTAACTTTTACTTACCCAACTGATTCTAATGCAAATTCATAATAATATATTCTTCAGGTAGATCTATATGTGATCGAATAACTTTTTCGAAATCAATGAAACGCTCAAAAACTGGTTGCCGACGGTTCAGACATTTTTGTATTTTTTTTTTTTTTTTTTTTTTTTTTTTTTTATGGCCTGGCGGCTAAGTAGCTTACCATTTGACCACTTCCATATCGAAATAAGTTTAAATTATTCCACTTCTCTTCTCCTCTTCTTTTTCTTTCTTTTTTTTTTCTCTCTTTTTTTTTATATGAATAAAGAAAAACGTATTGGAAAAATGAGCAAATGAAAATCTAATGACAAGGACAATTCACCAGCCATCTATCCGGACCAACTGAGCAAGATAAATATATTTTTTTTGAATTTCCGGACAACTATGGCCGTAAATGAATTAACATTACCCACAGCCTGTCTGCCTGGAATCATTTATACAATAACCTGACTGTTCTGGTCGGTACCCGGGAACTTGAAATTCCAGACTCAACTGAACAGCCATAATATTTTGCTCGTTAGATTAAGATGGTACAAATTGCACCATATCTTCATGGTCGGCGATGATCATATCTTCTGGTTGAATTCAATTAATATAGGACGCACTTGACAGAACTATTATTATAAATACCTGTGAATAGTAAGGATAAACAAACTCCGGGAGCGAAGGAAAAAAATAAATAAATAAAAGAAAAAATAAAAAAAATAAAAAACCATAAAAAATAAAATATTCCTCCATACAAATATAAGTTAAATAACAATCTTGTTTTGAAAAATAAACTTAAAAATCAAAAATTGAGCCTTCTCTCCGCATCCTAGCAAATGATGCAGGGAATACGGTGGATACCTACCGAGGGATATCAATTTATTAACAAAAAATATGTCTACTGTCTTCAAACTTCTCGCAATTAAACAGAAGATGATTTATGTCCTCCAAAAAGTTAACAGACGAATGGTTATTGCATTGTCCCTGGTTATCAGCATGCATAAAATTATGTGACACACGAGAATGCCCCCCATACGCGCAATCTACACAATATAGTAACATATCTGCGGAGGAGATGAGGAGGCATTGAAATTGACACGTGGGGAGATACCATGGGTGTGTCGGAATTAAAGGTTGAACGATATTAAAGTATGAACCCTTCCTGGCCAATCGCCAATGCTCATTCCAGGACGTATAATGTGATTGCGGTTAATTACAGAATTTAAATCACCAGCTGGAATAAAAGGAAATTCAATGCCCATTGAAGGCGCATCCTTGGCGGCCCTATCGGCCACCTCATTTAGTTCTATCCCCGCATGACTTGGAACCCAACAAAACTTCACAACACCGCCCTGTAAAATGATAATCGAACATTTCTCCCTTATCTCCCAAACAGTGGGATGATAGTTGGGTTTAAAGAGGCAATTTTGTAGCGCTAAAAGGGAGCTAACGCTGTCGCTGCATATAACATATGTATGTGCCCCTGCTACCAAGTACATTAAGTATATAGTCGCAGGCCTTGGCAATTGCCAACAGCTCGGCTGAGAAGATAGATGCCAAAGGTGGGAGTTTAAAGTTTTGTACAGTAACTTCGTCAACAACAAAGGCAGCACCAACAGGATCGGAATTCCGACCGGATTTGGAGCCATCAGTGAAGATTTTGGAATATCCAGAAAATGCTGTCTCTAATGCGGTAGCAAGATCTGCTTCCCGACCGAGAAGAGTATTCTGATTATGTCTAATATTGTCAAATAATGTTGTATTAATGTTTAAGTTAATAAGGTTAATTTCGTATGGAATTCTGAAATATTTAGATGGATATTTAGGAATTAGGGCCGGACAATATTTATAGTATTGAGGAATTCTGGCTGATAATAACGGTAGTTTAGAGGAAAGAAATCTCCAGTTATTACTAATACTATAAGTAATATTAAGCAGATGCGGATAACTATAATTACAGTACTTTAATAAAAATCTATCCGCCAACATATTTCTTCTTAACTGTAGTGGGACAATCTTCGTCTCCGCTTCAAGACCCGCTACTGGAGCGGATCGAACATTTCCTGTTATAAGTCTAAGTCCGATATTCTGTAGAGTATCTAGTTTCCTAAGGTTCGATTTCAAGGCTGAGCCATAAAATATCGAGCCGTAATCAATTCTGGAAAGTATCAGTGATTTATATAACAAGGCTATAATTACAGGGTCGGATCCCCATGAAGCGTTTCCAATAGCCTTCAGGGGATTCAGTGTTTTCAAGATTTGACTTTGAAGTATTTGGATGTGACGAGCCCATTTTTGTATTTTACTTTTGCTAAATGGAGTTGCTTCAGTACGGTATTTTCTTAATACCTTGATTAACATTATCATGAATATATATATATATATATATATATATATATATATATATATATATGTGTGCGTATATGTGACCTGGTCTACGAAAAGGGGGCTTGCTTACGTACGGAAACAGGTTTTTGAGAAAACAGCTGTTAAAATTAAACAATTCGTTTTTCATTAGTTTCTCGTTAGTTGTTGCCTTATCTCCGCGTTACTTGGGGTCTTTTTTTTTAACGTGGAATACGTTTCTTTTGTTTTTAAATTATATTTTTCTGGCATATAATAATGTTTTTTAAATCTTATAAATCGATCTATTTAGCTTATTGCAGATTAAAAAAAAAATTAGTTTTTTTTGTAATTGTACTCTTCTTTTTCTTAACTTTCAGTAAACTTTTCAACAAATTATGACTTTCTGGTCTTCACCACGTGAAAAAGTGTCTCAAACTCTATCCGAATTGGCAAAAAAGTGCAAAATGATTTTTTTGACACGTAAGCCCCTTTTCATAGATCAGGTCACATATATATATATATATATATATATATATATATATATATATATATAAGCGCGCACGCACACACACATATGTGTGTATGTATGCGAACTTTGACGTGTGTCGATTAAAGTTTTTATTTAAGCCGATCTGGTATAGTAAATGAAAAGTCAAATTGTTTTTTTTTGGATTTAAAAAAGAAAAGAAAACAAGTTCGCACGGTTCTGTCAAATTAGTCAAGTTTTTACTAATACTTCTGACTCGTTTGTGATTTATTTTTTTTTTAATAGAAAACCACTAAGTGGAATAATGCATTTACACTAGACTGTTATTTTATTTGAAGTACACCGTCTTGTTTGATGTTTAAATTCCGCTTTCGTTTAAATACCGCATTTAATAGATTCGTATCTCTGGCTCCCAAATAAATCTCTATTTTAACACTCTGAAACGCAGTGAATTCTAGATCTTCAACCAACTCCGAGAGTTTGCGGTATTTGCTAAAGTATACTTGATGTTTCTAAATAATCGTCAAACTTAATAAACGCGTACCGTTAGTACCCGCGTTGGAATAACAATCATAATTTTAGTTACATTTGACTATTTTACTGTATTTTTTTTTTTTCTTCTTTTTGAAAATATATCGATATTTATTAATTAATATTTACACATTTCCTCGTCAAGCTATATTATCGACGAGTTTTCTTACATCTAAATATGCCTACATTATACTACTTATATACTATATACATACTTATTGCCGCGCAAATTATTTCATTACGTAAATTAATCCTATTTTTCCCCTTATTTCTTAAACTATAACTAATACCTATTCTTTATTTTTATTTTTTATTATTTTATTTATTTATTTTGTTCCGTCCCTTTCCCTTTCGCTTTTTTCGCTTTTGTTTACTACTACTTCTGTACTATCTTCTCTTATTTAATGCTTATTATTGTTGTTCCTATATTTCCCTCTTTTCTTTTAACATTCCCTTTATTTTCTTTTTTCTTTTCACCCCAATTATTTCTTCCTCTATTATTTCTTTAGGCATTTTATTTAACAAAACTGCGTTATTATAATTTTTTTTTTCTTTCTTCCCCCATCTTTGTTTTTAGCTACCGGCAGTTTGTACAAAAATAGTTTTCCCTCAGCATTCTGTTCTTTTTCTTTCCTCCAGTAGTTCTATTTCCTTCTCTGTCATTATGTATTCCCATATCTTTATGAGTAAATACATTCCTTTAAGCCTCAGTACGTCTTCCGTTTGTGTTATTTCACTTTCGGTCTCGTATTTGTGATCTCTGATATTAATTATCTTCCGAGTATAATTATATAACATAATTAAATTATAAACACAACTAAATATCGCTTAAGATTAATTATGAAATAAAATTATTAAGCTTAACCGCGTCATCGTTTATTAGAATCGTGCCATGCTTTACGTCTATATTGTTTTTTCGCTGTTTTATCGTTAAATTTTCGTAATTTTCGCATATTTTCTAATCACCAAGCTTAGCCAATAAATACGAAAAATATATACGAATGTTTTTTTATGTTCTACTTTTTCTTTATTTCCGAGAATTTTCTCTTATCTGCCGCAGCGCTGAGATCAGCTCGAGAAATATCTGAAGTGAGTCTCAAGATCAGAGATCACATCTTTTAAGTCAATCGTTACACATTAGCATTATTAATTTTTTATTCAGCAATATTAAACAATATCCTAAACATTTTTAAATTATAAAAAAAAAAAGGTTGGATGGGATGGGGGGGGGGGTAGGCAAAACATTGGAAAAGTTGAAACAAATCGGTAAGATTTGTGACAATAATAGCTAAAAAGATCCAGTTTTCTAACTGAAAATCGTTCAACACATGCGACGTTCGCCGAGAAAATGGACCTGCGATGTGAAAATATGAGTTTTGAGTTGAATTCGGATACTTGAAAGTGTATATAGAATAAGATGCAATATGTAGTTTTTCTGTAAAATTTAATGTTTTAAAATGTACAAAACCGACTGAAGAAAATTGGAAGAAAGTGGAAAAACATTAAGTATTTTCCAAAAATTGTAAAACTGTTTCTTTCCTAGTTGTTAGTTGTTTTATTTTTGACATTTTTTAATGATTTTTCATTTGCTTCGGGTATTTCTTGAGCATTGGCTTGTTTTATTTTTCGGAACTTCGGTTTTTTCCTTTACTTTGATCGTAGTTTCAGTTTTTTCCTTTACTTTGATCGTAGATTCAGTTTCTTCTTTTTCTTTCGTGTCAACTTTTTGCTGCTCTACAGTTATACACATTCGCATTTGACTGTTTTTTCACCTTAGGCTAGTCAGGGGTTTAGCAGTTACAGTATTGCGCTTTTTTTGGATCGATACATAAATAAGCAATATATAATATTATCGTACAAGTATCACACTTTCTCTTTTTTTTTCTTCTTTTTTTTTCTTCTTTTTTTTCTTCTTTTTTTTTTCTTCTTTTTTTTTCTTCTTTTTTTTTCTTCTTTTTTTTCCCCTGTCTCTTTTTGTCCCGGCATCGGTGTAGGCTATGTTTCCGTAGTTATAGTCATAGTGTTGAACAGTGATTCCTTTTCTACCTCCGTCGACTTGGATTTCGATTTTGCAACGGCGGCCATAAGGTGGTCAAACATTTTTTCATCCTTCTCGGCGTCATTTTCATCTCTGCTTTTGCAGTTACGGCCATAGTTTTAGTTGTTCGCGTTATGATTTTGCTAATGAATATTTTTTTTATTTTATTTTTTTTAAGCCCACTTTGGCACGTCAGCTAAGGGGACCTACGTTAAATTTTGAATTAGATATGGACAATATAAAGAAACCGATGAATGAAATAGTGGATGTGAGGGGAAGGACAAAATATACGATGTACAATAGGGAGCCTGAGTTTCAACAGACAAGAATATAAAATACAACGTTCGGCAGAAAGGAATGGGCATTCAAGAAAGATGTAATTAGTGTCGCAAACCACCGCTTCGTCGGGGTGAAGAAGACAATTTTGAAAAGAAGATAAGGGAATAGTGAAAACGAGAGGAAGAAAGAACAGAATGGCTAAAGCGAATCATAGAAACGACAACAGAACGGGGAAGTGAAAAAAATTCAAAGAACACCAGATATCAGAAATGAAGATTAACTGGGAAGTCTACTTTTCTTGGTAATTATCATATTGTTAGGGCATCTCGAGCTATTTGACCGATGTATTATTAACTCGTTAAAACTACTAAAGTTACAACTGCAATTTCAGTCTCTTTTTTTTTTTTTTTTTTGCTGCATCTTTCCTCCCTATCTTTGTAGATTATTTCCACTTGCTCCACTTACGCGAGTGGTATTTTCCTATCATACCACTTTTATCCATGTTTCTCGGCATTCTATTTTACCTGTTAGACTTTTTTACTCCTTCATAATTTTCTATTCATCATTTCAGGTGTTACGAAGGATATTTCTCTTCCATGACGATGGGTTCCAACTTCAACTACTGAAAGAATGTGTAAATCACTTAATGAAAGTATTATCTTCTAGAGAAAATTCGATTAAACACGCGATTCTTAAAAAGGCAGAGGGGCGTAAACAGTGTTCGTTTCAGTGATCACTCATGTATATAGAAGGTTTATTAGACATTAAATACGAGCAATATTTACCACGTGGTCGACGAAATATGTTTATTTACGAGATTTACATATAGCGAGAATTTAAATATTGCTGCAAAACTGAAACTCACCCGCAGTCGTATTAACATTTTTTAAATGTATGCATATATATTAATATTTCTCGCTTATTGCGAAATCAGTTTTATTTTGCGCAATGCGAGTATACTAGGCACATCGTGTATATGGGATTGTTACTTTCATATTAAGAAGTTTATTTTTTATTGTTTTATTTGAGAAATTTAGACTAATCTGCTATTTAAAGCATGCTCGAGTAAAGCACGATCATATCGTGTCCGGCAATGGTAAATATTATAATTGCTTCGGTTCCCGATGAGAGTTTCATTAATAACTTTAAAAAAAAAAACAATTACTTTCATTTTATAACAATTAAATTTTATAACAATTTCACTTTATAACAATTGAAATTTTATTACAATAATATTATAAGCGAATGTAAACCAGGAACATCAAGAATGATAAAAATTAGAGGTTGTTGTAGGCCGTCATGACTGTTTACAAATGAGTATAGTGTTCGATAATGGTTGAAAAAGTTATCGATTTTTCCCGTTAATTCCATTATTACGAGAAAAAAAAATTAATATTTACTGAAATTTTCGCATATTTTCTAATTTTTTCTCTTTTTTTTCGTTATTTTAAATCTCTATTGCATAAACAACGGAAGAATTATTTCGATAGAAAAGCTGCGCGAACTGTAAAAATATAATAATAATATTCTAACTAGCACGGCAAACGGTGTTTCGTAATAACGAACCCCACATAAAATATTGCATTCATTGAATAATACTACACATTTATGGTACGCTGTTACGAAAAAAAACCAAAAAAAACGTGTTGGTATATATAAATAATATATTTTTACTATCCGTTTATTATTATTCACCGATCGAAATGAATGTATAGGTTTAACTCAAAATGTAAATTTATAAATGCTCGTAATGATACGAAATATCGCTATGCAATTTTAACCGAGCAGCGACTTTTGTATAATTCCAGCCTATTCGCAGCAATGGACGCTGTCGTCAAATTCCAGTCCGACTTAAACAGCTGATTGCGTAACTGTAGTCTGTATATCTGGGCGCGGAAGAAATATGTATATCGTAGCAGCGTACTATTATCAAAATAACGGACAGAAGCGGCGAAACGTTTTTATCGATCGCAGAAGATAATTATAAATGAACCGGTAATCTCGAGACAGAGAAACGTAATAGTAATGAATTTCGCTGACCGAACCGAGAGATGTGTGCTAAGCTCGTTATTATTATTACGTTTAATTTTGCCCGGGTTCCCGACACTTCCGTTCGGCTAATTATTTTTTCCAGTACGAACTTTTCTATTCGTGGGATTTCTCTCGTCGATTATCCGGTAAACGAACATCGTCTAATGATTACCGGCCAATGAACATCGATAAAATCAAATGATTAATTCGCAACTATTGTTTAATCTCGTAACCGCGGCCCAGGAGCCACGGAGACCATCTGTAGAATGCGGTGTCGGTAACATCCGAGACGAACGCAATGTATTCGGAAAGTGGCAAAAAACGATTGGCAGAAGACGGATGATATGGTCGGTCTGGGAAAAAGATTAAAACCGATTTTTCGCCTTAATAGGTTATTTACTTTCTAAGAAGGCTCGCTGAGACCACCGCACGACAAATGACCGTTTGCACTCCTATCCGTCCGGAACGCCGTGAAAATCCCATTAATCGACACCGTCCTCGTCGCATCCACACATTCGCCGAACGATTTGTTTTCTACTCTGAGTTTCTTCCTGTCGATTCGATTTGTGAAGTGTGTTAACAAAATCGGTAGTTAGTCGAACATCGAAAATATTACTCGGAATTCGTTTTACATTCTTCATTGACATCTTAATATACTCATTGTCTGACTAAAGTCCATGGGGGCAACCTTTTAATAGTGGAGTTTTGCTCCGGAGGAAGAAACGTACTCTACACACTTGTTGAAAAAGTATTTTGTCGAATAAGTAAAATTTACAAGAAAAAGTGAAACTCAGACGATACGATGAAACATTTGAAAAATTCCATAACTCTTCTAGATCCTTTGAACCTCGTTAAATCCTCGGACAGATGATTGTGTCTCCTATAATAACTCTGGGAGCGAAGTTAGTTTCAGTGGACTAAGTAAATGCGTTATAAATCTGGCGAAAAGACACGCTAGAGACTTCGTTACAGGACTTTCAAAAATAGTATTATAAACGCGACGAAAAGATCTCCCCCCCCCCGTTAGAAATTTCAGTAGTTAACCGAATTTTTTTTTTTTGATTAATAAAAAGACGCTCACTAATCTCAAAAGAGGCTGCTTTTCACTTCGGTGACATCCCGTGGTATAATTGTTAACATTATACCTTTATACTCGTCTACACTATGAAAGAGTACACACTCCTGCATAATTTCTGATTTGGGATAGAAATTTATCGGAAAATCGTATGCAATTATTTTTAAATTTATCGGCATGTTGTCGCCTTGATGTTTTACCTCGCGACAGATTCTTAGCACTCTTTTGAGCTGTTCGGACGACTGGTGGGAACAAGCCTGGTGAAGATTAGGGATTGTGTGTTTTTGCATGCTGATGTATCTTGGGACAGTACTGCAGTGGTTTCCCGTTGCCTCCTGCCGGATTTTCTATCAGGGTTTACTCCCTTAGCCGAAGGGTCCGGTTTTAAGGCGCCGGAGACACGCTTACTAGACTGATATTTATCAGTCTGATTGGGGCACATTGTCGCGAGTGGCTTGCTGATAGTCCGCTCTTGTTGTTAACGCAGTGTAAAAAGCTTAACGGTATTTATTAATAGGAACACCTTCGGCAAGTGAACCTCCTCCCGTTATCCTATCAGTGACGTTTTGCGAGTTCTAATATTTAACTTTCTTAATGCGCGCTAAGCTCGCCGAGAAATGCTGCGTCATTAACTAAACCGATTTTATTACCTGCCTTGAAGAAAAATAAGGAAACTTGTATAAAGCAAAGAATGCAATTTTCCGCTTGATCGTCAGTGGAAAAATATTAGGCAAAGCAGCCCCGGGAAGAAATCGGCTGACCGTATTAAGTGGTTTCGGATATAACAGATAACTCAATACATGCGTGATGGTAGCTCTACCTTCGCTTATGAAGAAATTTACCAAAAAAATAAATAATTATTTTTCTACATATATGAAAAAGACATTTTTTCCAATGCCCGATGCTTTTAAATTTCGTAATGTTTAATTCATTTGATTGTGATAACATTACCGAACGATAAATCGTTATAAATCGTCAACTAGCATCGTTAAGGCGTGACGCGAAAGAAGCGAAAAACTTTTAGATAAAAATTTCAAAATTAAAATTTTCACTCCTTTTGTGCCGAATTCTGCTGATGATTAAAAATTGCAACGTTATTTTAGACAAAAAATCCTTTAATATGTTAATATAGCGGGGGGAAAACCGTGACTTTTAAAAAAACGGGGTTATACCCACAAATATAGTGATAGTTTTGAATTGTACCGATAATAAAAACAAAAAAAAATTACCGCACACTGTAACACACGTTTTATCAAAAATTGATTCGCGGAGTTGACGCAATGGTATTTCTCCAGAAATAAACCAACTACCATTAGTCTTCGGAGCAATAACCTTTAATTTCCAATAATTTTTTTTAATTTTATTTTTCATTTATAAAGTTATTCTCATTTGAAAATTAAAAGTTTACGAAAAACTAAACAGTTTAATCGACCTACGCGTGTGCGTGATTGAACGTGAGATGATAGGTTCAATATGAGCTAATTGAAACATACGTTTATTTTTACCTAATTTGTAGCCGGGAATGAATTCATTCAAAAGTTTTCCCCATATTCGAACATATTTTAGATCTAACTCGCTCGAACTATAGCGACTATCATCACAAGCAGAAATAAAAGTCCTCAATTCTGTTTTTCGATTTCGCCCTATCGTTAGCAAATCGTAAAAACTAAAAACCTGTCAATAACCCTTTTCTATTCCTTCTACCACCTTTCGTAGCACGATTATTTATTTTCGTCCCTTTAATTTTTAATTTACTTAGCTTTTTTTTCTTCATTAAGAAAGAAAAAATTAGCGAGGGATTCAAGTTTATTCGCAAATTTCTAGAAACGTTCAAAATTTTTAAAATGTCATAAAAAAAATTCAGTAACGACGAAAAAAATATATAACATGTATTTTCATGTAAACTATCTATAGAAAAAAAATTTCAGATTTTTAAAAGTGGTGGAAGAGGTTCAAAAAATTAAATAAATTCGTGCGTTTTTGGCTGAAAAATCTCTTGAAATTCAACTCTAATAACAAAGGAATAATATGTTACCGAATATTATAATAAAATGTTTTTCTGAACTTTTTCGGATTTTTAGAACAGATGAAACAAGTCCAAAAAAAAGGAAAACATGCATTTGCGACTGGAAAACGTCTGAAATTTCAACTGGAAGCGAGCTATAAAATCTAAGTTACATAATTTGTGTCATTGTACTGTTACCTAATTTTTGTATTATCGGAATTTTAAATTCGTGCGGAGTCTCTATATTCTTTTATTTTTTAAAAGCATTATTACTTTTTAGTTATAATACATTAGTTTAAATACACATTTGTGTCATATTTAGAACAAAGAAAAACCGTTACGTTGAAGAGAGTCGCTTTCCTCGCGAGCCCCTCCGGCACATGCGCATATAAAATAGCATGCCTCTTTATTTCGCGCGCCAACATATTTTTGTATCTTCGTAGTTTTTATAGTTGAAACCTTACGTGTAAAATCGACAAGAGTTTCTGCTGTGATTCTTATTGCACAGGACTGAGCTAGCTTAGTTTTTACAAATCATTCAAAAATAACTACTAAACGATGGCTTCCGATTTTTTTCACTTTTAAGGAGTGTTGAAAAAAATTTACGGTTGTTTATCTCTGTTCTAAATATGACACAAATGTGTATTTAAACTAATGTATTATAACTGCAAAGTAACAATGCTTTAAAGAAATAAAAAAATATCGAGATCCTGCGCGAATTTAAAATTCCGATAATAGCAAATTAGGTAACACAATGACACAAATTATGTAACCTAGATTTTATAGCTCACTTCCAGTTGAAGTTTCAGGTGCTTTTTTAGCCAAAAATGCATGTTTTCCTTTTTTTTTGGACTTGTTTCATTTGTTCTAAAAATCCGAAAAAGTTCAGAAAAACATTTTATTATAATCTACGGTAACATATTATTCCTTTGTTATTAGTTGAATTTCAAAAGATTTTTCAGCCAAAAACGCATGAATTTATTTAATTTTTTGACTTGTTCCATTCGTTCCTACCGTTTCAAAAATCTGAAAAAATTCAAGAAAACATGTTATTTTAAAAGACGTAACACATATCTACTCCTTTGTTATTAGTTGAATTTCAAGAGATTTTTCAACCAAAAATGCATGTTTTTATTTTTTTTTTGAACCTCTTCCACACCACTTTTAAAAATCTAAAAAAATTTCTATACATAGTTTACATGAAAATACATGTTATATATTTTTTTCGTCGTTACTGAATATTTTTTATGACATTTTAAAAATTTCGAACGTTTATAAAAATTCGAATTTAGCACCTAAAATTCTGAAAAAATTCAACATTAACCTCCGACAGGAATTTTTAAAATCGATTGAAAACTGGCTGAGATATCGTAAAAAAACGGAAAATCACAAAAGTGGTGACTACGGTAGCCCCTGTTGAACTAGGGGTGTGAAACTTTCAGCATCAACTACTTTTTTCATGCCCTATATGTATGTATATATTTTTTTTATAAAGTTTGGTTCAAAGGCACTTTTACCCTCCTTAACCGGCTATTTAACAGAACATTTTTGAACTATTTTTATTGTTATTATCAATATGATTTTATTATTATTATTTGTTAATTATTGTTATTATTATGATTATTTGTTGATTTTTTTTTTTTTTTCTTGGTTCCCCATTCTGGACATAGCCAGTGGGGCAAGTATATTTTATTTATAATCTATATATACTGTTTAAAGTGTACTTGTAAAAAAAATGAAATTTGAATAAAAAATTGTTGTATGTCAGTGTAGTGGATACTTAGAATTAAATATAGATTTATCTTTTTATACTTCATATAAGTTGTAAGAAAATGCAGCGGTGATGTTGATACATAGTCACCGAATACATTATATTTAATTTAATTACGTTATCTAGTCTTAAGTTAAATACTGTGAGTATCTAATTATATATATAAATATATGTCTTTTGTATTTGTATATTGACAAGTGTGTTGAAAATTTATGGGTATTAATCTAGTATATTATAAATGAATATCGTCACTCGGTTTTAGGATCATTTTCCTAGCCATCAGTTCATGAAAGTAACTAAGAGTTTTTTTTGAATTTTCTGGGGTTATTACGAATTGAGTGTTAATGTTGACGTTATATTTGTTGCGGATGTCACGCATTTTTTTGCAAGTGTAAATAGTATGGTGGATGTCATCAATGATAGGCTCCCCACAAAGTTGGCAGTGAGGAGTGTTCCTTAACTGAAATCTGAATAAATAGTTACCGAGATTACCATGACCAGAGAGTAGTTGGACATTAAAGAAAGTTATGTCAAGAAAATTCATTTTATTCCTATTGTTTATACTGGGAAAGAAATCATAGGTTTTACGACCAGTGCTTTCGTTGTCCCAACGGGCTTGCCAAATATTTGTGATTTCTATATTTACTTGTTTTTTTAATCGTTTTATCATAGGAGTTTTTCCTAATTTGTTTATAATTTCTGTATCTGGTAGGAATTTTACGGAAGTTACTTTTTCTAAATTTTTTGTTATCCGATATTCAGATATTATGGCTCGATTTATAAGAAATAAATCCAGTGGAGGAATATTGGCTATGACGCATGCTGCAGAAGTAGGGGCGGTCCTATAAAGAGATGAAATATGTAAAAGAAATTTTCTTTGCTGTTTTTTAGCACATTGAAGTATTCGCTTATTAATGTAGATGCATGCGCCATGACCGTATATAGCTTGAATTATTCCCTTATATAAAATAATTCTTTCTTTGTGTTTCATCCCGTAGGTATTGGGAAGAATTATTCTTAAATAGTCAACAATACGGTTACACTTGGCATTAATTTCATTTAAATGGGGTGTAAATCTCAATTTGTGATCAATCAACACACCTAGGTATTTTAATTGATCTACAAGTTGGACAGGTTGTCTCGATATAATATTGAGTTGTCTTAAATTATTTAATAGTTTTTGGTCGCCAAAAAGAATCGATTTGCATTTGTCTAAGGAGAAGGTTAGGCCAAGTTCAGCAACTAAACTTTCCAACTTAATACAAATGATTTCGATTTTTTTAAGGTCTGTGGTCTGAGTTAAGGTGAAGGAAATGCATAGATCATCAGCATATGAGATCAGTGTACAGTTTATATTTAAGATTATTTGTTAATTATTATTATTATTATGATTATTTGTTAATTATTGTTATTATTATGATTATTTGTTAATTATTGTTATTATTATTATTATTGCTATTATTGTCGTTATTTTTGTCCTAAACTGACATTTACTGATTGATGGAAGCCGTCGTCCTGTTTTTACCGCAATTTTTCGATTTCGATCTTCTTATTTCATTTCCCTAATAAAATTTTTTCTTCTTTTTTAATTTCTTATCAAACCACCAACCTTCTCTTCGTGTAATGTGACTGCTGTTTTTTTTTTTTTTCGAAAATCATATCTCTTCCGTATATTTAATTTTATTGCGACAATTTTTCGCGGACTCGCGCACAATTTTAAACGAAGCAACGAGAAATTTGACTCGGCTTGTTATTTCTTCCGATTAATGTTTTTTTTTTTTCTTAATCCTCTCCTTTTGACCAATTACTTTCTGGCCCATTGCTCTTTGCTTATATTCTTCCTATTGTTAATTTTTCTTACATCATGCGTATTGTGATAAGCATTCTTAATCATCCGTTTTTTCGCTTTTGCTTCCCAACATTCTAGTTAAGTCTCTCCGTTTTTTATCCTGTCTACCCCTTCATTAAACAAAACTGCGCTGCCCTATCGCAACATCTCGAGATTTCTTCAAGTTTGCTCGGTGATGAAAAAGTTGGTGCACGCTAATCGGATGATTTTTTTTTTCTAGATTTAAATAAAAATACTATTTTTCGTTTGTTTCGAGACTCCGGGTGATTCATCGGATTCTTAAAGAGCCGATAAAAATTCGACGTTGAAAAATATTTAACGACGGAAATGACAAAGTATCGGAATTTCCAAAATTTATTTATCAGAATAGTTCCAAAAATTATGTACTCCGCACGTACAACTGGCGTTATTTCCCGATTCTTCGTTACACAAACTGTGGTCGACTGTGTTGACATGTTCACATTAACCGCTTTTCCCGATTATCGTTTTTTCACGTTCCCCAGAAATTCGAATTCATTTCCTGTTGTACATATTGTTCCTAATCTAATTTTTCCAACAACCGGTTGTCCGAACTATCGGTCAAACGCAAAAAAATTAACAAGAACTACGTAGAAACGTATTCTTTTCCCGTTAATACCCCCCCCCCCTTATACCGACGTGTATAATTTTTTACGATAAGTCGAGCTGGATGGTACTTTTTTTTCCATGCTAAGTATCCATTTCATTGGTTAAAAAAAGTGTACAAGTTTTCCTCAGTTTAAAGTTTAAATCAAAAAATATTATCCTCAAAATGGTAAAATGTAATTACGTGCAATACGCGTTTCACGTGTCACTTGTAAAATTAACATCCCGATTAAAACTTTAGCTTTTTAACAAATGAATGAATTAAAAAAAAAAAAAAAAGATTTAAGTAATTCTATTTACAAACATAATAATAAAGCAAAGGAAAATATTCATACCGAAGATATGGACGTGAATTTTAAAAAGAAACATTTACCGTCATATTAGAGGTTCGTTTAGGAGTACAGGAATAATGAAGGAGAAAAGCTACGTTAAACGTTTCTTAGGAGCAGTATTTTGATGCTCAAAAGTGGATACGAAAATAACAGCTAATTACCTCTCATCATGGTCAATTTTAAGAATTTTTTAAAAGTTCAGCGTGTCGACTTCCGAAAACTTTGTTTATATCCCGGCTTTTTGCAATCCAAACGAGAAGAAATATTACAAAAAGAAAAAAAATGGGGGGGGGAGAACTAACAACAAACATACATTTCATTTATTACACAAATGGTTTAAATCTTAGCGAAAATTTCAGTTAAAGTCCTTAAATTTTAATCAACAATTGCCTAGATTTCGAGTTTGAATTTGAATTCCTATTCCAGAATGTCTCTTTCGATCTTAAATTTCATTTTCATTCCTTCTTCGTAGATTTATTTGCCGGATTTTTCTATCAATTTTTTTTTGTATCATTATTTTTTATGTAAATTCTCACGTACTTTCTTCTTTTATCGTGATCAACTACAATGGCGATTACAGCCATTGGAGGTGGATAACGATCTCGCCGAGAAATCCTACAAGGATTTCAGCCGCCGACTGCGAATTCAACAATACTGCGAATTCAACAATACTGTGAATTCGACAATACTGTGAATTCTACAATACTGTGAATTCGACAATACTGTGAATTCTACAATACTGTGAATTCAGCAATACTGTGAATTCGACAATACTCTGAATTAAACAATACTGTGAATTCAGCAATACTGCGAATTCAACAATACTGTGAATTCGACAATACTGTGAATTCAGCAATACTGCGAATTCAACAATACTGTGAATTCAACAATACTGTAAATTCAACAATACTGCAAATTCGACAATACTGCGAATTCAACAATACTGTGAATTCAGCAATACTGCGAATTCAACAATACTGCGAATTCAACAATATTGCAAATAACAAATTAACCTAGCGCGCAAGATTATGAAAGATTTGAACCAGGTTCTCTACCCGCTCGAATCACCACTGCCTTTTCCTAGGAGATGTAACTGAGCTGATGTAAACTGGACGCAGTGTTTAATTAAATATCGGACGCAGTGAAAGGGACGTGGACAAAATAAACAACTTAGTATTAGTGATCTGGTGGGGAGAATTTTTTTTTAAAATTTCTCCTTTATTGTTATGCTCCGCGTTTCTCGTTATTTTTAGTTCTAAATATCAGCACGGTGGTCGGATTTAACAGTTTCTCCTCCATAACTGTGACATTCGAGATTTTATCATTTATTTCAATTTTGACTGGTCATCCTTCGAGGTCGTGTTAATAATACAGGTGTATTAGAATTTATTTTTTTAAAGTTTTTCGAAGGAGATTTTATTTTTCAATTCAGTTTCAACCTTGTTTATGTCATTCGACTTGAGTATTAAGTTTTAGGGATAGTCTTCTTATTCCTGATCCGGTAGCAACATTACGGTTGTAGAGTACGGAAGTCACAACATCCTTTACCTCCTTGGAACGAGAATTAACAATTTTCTCAATATCGGAAGCGGTAACAATTACCACGGCAACAGCAGTGTCAATTGAATCGGAGAGTTTTAAAATATATTTTGTTTATTTGCTTTTGTAATCGTTTTTTCTAAAACTTGATCACGAATAGATTTTGTACATTCTGATATACTATTAAGCTTATCACTTCACAGTGTAGAACGAAACATGAGTATGGTTACTGGGCGAAAACATATTTGTATTCTTAAAAAGCACAGAGAGGAAACTAGATTCGAGATGAGGACATATGCAGACGGCGAGCACATAAAATAAAATGGACAGAAAAGAGATAAAAAATGTGGGAAAGTGTTGCGGCTGAATTAACTGCGCCGATTTTACATTAGTGGTTCTTTTTAGTCTTTGTACTTGTAAAAGAACCATTTCCATCAATTAGTATCGAATCTGAGTTTATTAAAAAATCGATATATTTTTCAACATTGTATATTTAGATTGTTTTGTTGTATTCGTTCAATGTTCGTTTGTTCCTGCCGTATTTGAAATGCCTGATTTACATATAATGCAGGTAAATTTAATTTTGATAAAAAGAAAACATTTAACGCGACATATTGAACTACCGAGTTGAGCGTCTAAGACCCCAGCAATATGAAAAGTGGCCTTGATCACAAATAAGCTCGTACAAAATATCGGTTAATTGAGTTTAGTTTTTGCATTACCTTTTAGAATAAATAATTATGATTTTACATAGAGCACGAAGATGTATTTATCTATATATATTTATTAAATTGTTTTGTGTTCTATAGTAAGTGATTATGTAAGGTTATTTATTGATACTTATTACCGTATTTAATGTGTTCTTTTCTCCTGGCCATATGAATTTAAAATTAGTTTCGTAAAACGAATATTAATTTTTCGTTTTTATAATTACAGGGTGTCCGGTTTTTACTATAGATTTATCTTTTTTTTTTCTTTTTTTTTTAAATGAGTTTACGTAATAAAAAATCTTAAATAATAATTCAACGATATTTATAGTTCATTCTATTCCGAGATATCTTTATTACAAATAGTCAGGGGCGTAGCTACCGCCGTATCAGCCGTATATCATTGGATAAGGAGCCCCCGGGGTACAGGGGCTCCGAGCGTGTGTGAGCAAAAATTCGTAAAAATGTAGTATGACTTTCAAACTTGTCTTCATTTAGACTCCATAGAGGCAGGAAATCTAGAAAAGCTGAAATCGTCTTCATCTATGGTTGATTTAATAAATAAGTTTGCCGAAAAAAAGAAGGCGAGAAAAGTGTTTATTTGATTGGAGTGGAATTGTTTGGACTGAATTGTAACTTAGCTTCTAGCAGCATTTATTGTAAGTAATAATTTATAATCAATAAATAATTATTTTAATTTAATTCGAACGTTTTTGTTGTTTTTTTTTTTTTTGTGAAAAATCTTTACACTTTATTAGGGCCTCCCAACAAATTTTGATACAGGGCCCGTCTAAGGCAAGCTAGGCCACTGCAGACCGTTCATACAGAACCAATATTACAACTTACAATTGGAAAAATATAATTTTAACTTGCTGTTTTTTTGTACGCAAAAAGTGGCATAGAAAACTTATTATCCACTCTATTTTTAAAAGCAATTAAAGAAAACTTCAAACCCACAGTGTTCAAATTATTTCAACAGAACACATCAAAATTACTTTTTACAGATTAAAATTTTACGTAAAGTGAAAAAAAAAAAAAAATTATAAAATGTATTTGTCACACAATAAGTTCAACAAGGCCGCAAATGTAATAATTTAAATTTTTAATGTATAGCTGATAGAAAGAAATAAAATTACTTATAAGTAAAATTATTTGAAATATTATTGTCGTTTGTTTTACCGTAAGAGAAAAATCGAAAAAAGAAAAAAAATCAATTTTATACATATTTTCATAAAAGGTAATTATTATAAATTATCTTTCAGAAAATTATAAATTTTATCAAAATTTTATTAAATCCAACGAAAAGTAACAAATACATCTTTCATTTCTACTCTACTTTCACTAATTTACAGAAATAATCAAAATCAGTTTCATTAAAAAAATTTAAATTAAAAAAAAGCATTATACCAATATTAAACAAATACTTTTTAAAAAGTATCGATTCTTTCCAAGTACTTTTTCGATTTGAATTCTGAAAAAGTCAGGTGTCACTAGTGTGTTCCCGATTCTCCCGTGATTTTACCGGCAGTCATGAAGAAAAGTAAGGAAACGTTTATAAAAAGAGGAATACGAATCGATCTCATGTGTTTCGCCTGATTGGGTGTAAAGCTTCATCTGGAAGAATAAGCGACTTTGATATAGAGATAACAGCTATACAGATAAACAGCGGCAGATTCGCGTGGGGGGGATAGGGTACATCCTCCCTACCGCCCACAAAGGACCCAAACGTCGATAAAAAAATTTGTTGCAACAGAGACACTTAATTTATACTATAAAAGTTTTGTATAAATGTGTTACATTTATGGACATAATTACAACCAATATCCTAGTAAAACTCTATTTATTATTCTGTTTTAAATGCAACTGTCGTCGATTTTTTGTCTCTTTTATTTATTTTTTATTTTTATTTTACGCAATGGTAAATGAAAATAGTACAATGAGAAATATACATTGGTATATTTAAACTTGCTCACGGACAATCGGATCAGATTACTAATAAAAATAAAAAAGAAGTATAGAGTCTAATGAAAATACTGTATCGTTCTATTCTTTCTAGTAATTTACCATTCAAATTCTAAACCAATTTTATAGTTTTTTTTTTATTTTTCACTTAAAAATAAAACAAAATATAAATTAAAAATTATAATAATTACGTATTTTTAAAACATTTTTAAATTTCTAAAGAGGACGCTGTTTCTTAATGAAATAAGGTATTTCTCAAATTTACTGCCTACCGTATAAGATATTACGTAATTATATAAGTTCCCTCTACAAATTGATATAAGTAACGTTATACGTTACAGAAGTGTATGCTATATAGAGCTCTAAACCTTTCACGGAGAAGCTGATTAAAAAGAAAAGAAAAAAATCACCGGTTTAATTAGAAGCTTCAGTTTTTAAATGAAACGCACCTAACGTAATATTTGACTTTATTCGATTACACCGTCAGTTACACGTATGTGATAAAAATTGACAAGATGTCGCTTGTTACCGTAACCCGTTTCTATGGGAACGACGGTTCAGGTCGTAGAGGATTTTACAGCAATCGAGCGACTTCAATGTGGACACGCTGGTGACGACTTGCATAGATTGCGCGCAGTCTCAGCCGGACCGGGGTGGTGAGAAATTTAATTGAATTGCAGGATTATTAATTAATGCGCGAGCGAGACAGGTGGACAGTGTGGACACGCTTGGAAAACGACATGCAAATTAATTAAAGTTATTCGCGCAATTGCGACACCGATACTAGAGACGACATCTGATGAAGTTAGTAGATTAATTTGAAAATGTTCCTCCTAAATTACAATTCGATTCGCTTACATTTCTGGCGAGGAACGGTAGAATGAAAAATAAATGGAGAAAGAGAATTCTGTAGCGGCACGCTGCATTATTCCCACGATCTAGTTCGGTAATAACATTTACACGAATAGTGTTAATAATTACCGATTCGAAGAACGCACAATGTGCTGCTACTTCGAATGTACTTAAAAATTAATAATTATTCCCGGCCGTTCTCTGCTAGTCCTATTCTACTTCCTCGGTAGCGCGCGTTCGATCTCGCAACATCATTCGCTAATAGATAGATGAGAAAATACTGCTTATGTGCTATGTGGAACCGGTGATTTTAGCATGTACGTATATGCGTATTGTATGTAATTCAGAAAATTAGCATACGGCGTTGTCGCAATCTTAGACGTACGAAAGGAAGCGGGGAATGTTCTCCTCCTCCTCCTACGAATGCTATTTTTAAAATCAGAGTAACTTTTTCAGTCAGCTAAATCTAAGGAAAATAACATTTTCTGCGCGATAACAATACTCTTAACATTACTATATTTTTCCGAGAAATAAAATGTTAGCAACAAGTTTATTTACACAGTTATAAGACAATCATTAATTTGATCTAATAGGGAACAAACGTCTCCTGTGTTTTTGATAATGTTCATCTGTCAACTATAAAAAAGAAAAATTGTCGGCAATTGACGTCTCAGTTAAATTTTCTTCCCTTATTATTCATGATGAATCGCTCTATCGATATTTCTTCTACGCCTCTCTGCCATGAAAGAAAAGTTTTTCGTGGTCTCTCACAAGGTTCTTCCCTCAGTCCTACTCTCTTTAACATCTACACTATCGGTGTTGCCCCTTTGAATTCTTCCTCCTTGTTTTTTGCCGATAATATCCCGCTTTTTTCTTCCGCCTCTGATTTTGTAGCCGCTAATGAGTCGCTTAGTTCATCTCTTACTGCACTGGATCACTCCTTTAACTTCTCTATTTTCCCTTCTAAATCTTCAGATCGGAATACAAAATTTATTATCTGCGGAGATTTCAATATTCAAGGAGTAAAATAAATGATCAATTTCTGAACATCTTATCAAGACACGGTGGAATTCGGCTAATTAAAGGAACAACTAGAGAAGAGGTAAAAGCAGGTCGTATCACCAAATCTTGTATAGATAACATCTTCATTAGACATGCAACAGAGAAAGTAATGGCGGGTATTATAAAGACAAAAATTTCAGATCACTACATAGTTTGTGGTGCACTATGTGTAGATAGAGACGAGAACTTGAAGATCGTTAGTACACGTGAAAGCTATCTGAATGAGAACTTGTTAAAAGAGAAAGTAAATGCTTATCACTGGCAGGGTTTGCTTGAGAAAAGAGAAGTGGAAGAATTAGTAAATAATTTAAAAGTAATATGACGATTGCAAATTTACTAAGCAGACAAGGAGGGAAAGGAGATACAATCCTATTGCAGCTTGGATGAATAGGAAAATATTAAATCTCATACATATTAGAGACCTATATTATAAAAGATGTAAAGGGAATAATTCAAATAGAAGATATAAAGAAATATATAAGAAATACAGGAAATTAGTAAAGCAGGAAATAAGACAAGAAAAAGAAAAATATTACCAACAGGAATTGCTAAATGCGAATAATAACATAAAAAAACCTGGAAGATAATAGATCAAGTAGTGTGTAAAAAAAGGTCTATAATTATAGATGAGGCAATAGGAAAGAATTTTGATGGGTATCGCAATGCGGCGCGTGAATTTCAAAAATATTATATGGAGGCTATTGAAAATCTGAAACGTAATTGTGATATTAGACTCATTAGAACCGAGAACGTGAATACTACGATTACGTCATTTTACATACCGAAAGCCACTAGTGAAGTGGTAGAAAACATAATTATTAAAATGAATAAGAATAAAGCCCAAGGACATGATGGTATACGGGTGAAAGATGTAATTACACATGCAAAAAAGCTTGCTCCGCTGTTGACAAAAATTATTAATGGGTCGGTAAAAGAAGGTATATTCCCCAGGGAGTTAAAAGTAGGGATAATAAGACCAATATATAAAAATGGGGATAAAAAACTTTGTGAAAACTATAGACGAATTACGTTAATATCGGTTATTGCTAAAGTGGTTGAGCACTATGTAGGTAACTATCTTAAATTGTACCTAGAAGAAAACAACCTAATATATCATAACCAATATGGGTTTAGAAAGGGGAAATCAACGGTAACTCTGCTCAGAACTTTTACATCTGCGATAAATAAGGGATTAGCATCCGGCAAATAATTTTTGATAGTCTTTCTAGACCTTACTAAGGCTTTTGATTTAGTGGATAGGGAAATATTTTTAGAAGACCTAAACAAAATTGGTATAACAGGGAAATATCCTTTAATTGGTTTAGATGTTATTTACATGAAAGGGAATGTTTAGTGAAAATTGGTAATGAATATAGTGATATGGGGAAAACGAAATATGGAGTAGGACAAGGAACTATATTAGCACCGTTACTGTTTTTAATTTACATCAACTCCATTCACAATTGTATTAGGAACGCCAAACTTTACGCATATGCTGATGACCTTGCTCTGGTAATTGAACACCAAGACGTAGAAATAGCAGAAAGGCTGCTTCAGGAGGACTTGAATATGGTTTGCAGATGGGTACACGATAAAAAATTATTAATAAATGCCAAAAAATCAAAAGTGATGTACGTAAGAACACCGAGTAGATTTAGAAAGTTCGTGCCTAAAATAGTTTTGCACAAGGTAGATTGCCTTCATAGGTCGGAAGTATGCCGTTGTGAGCCGTTAGAAATGGCTGATAATTTCAAATACCTGGGAATAACATTCGATAAGGCGTTAACTTGGAGAGTTCACGTAGATAACATTGCTAGGAAAATTAGGCAGACTATACCAGCGTTATACAAATTGAAACAAGTTATGAACTACAAAACTACGAGACTGTATTTTGACACTCATTAATAATGACTAGGATTAGATACGGACTCGAAATTTGGGGATAA
Organism: Icerya purchasi; assembly: GCA_039619475.1. Lineage (NCBI taxonomy): Eukaryota > Metazoa > Arthropoda > Insecta > Hemiptera > Monophlebidae > Icerya > Icerya purchasi. The sequence goes on from CM077115.1 coordinate 541,745,476, forward strand.
GGAAAAAAAAAACGGAATTAAGGAAAATTAGTAGGCTACAGAAAAGATGTTTAAAAATTTTGTTACCGAATTGGAGAAGTGCGAATCTTGTAACGAATTCTACTTCGGGTGGGACAATAATAAAGAAATGTCGCCAAAAATGTTTTTTTATTACAGTAAACTTTTAAGGTATAAAACAGAAAAAATAAGATTACCGACAAGGGAAATATGGGACTAGGAACTATGACAATTTGTGTGTTTCGTAAGACCTAAAGGGATTAATAATAATAATATTGATAATGTTGAAGAGGAACTGTTATGAGTCATTTACTAGGTAACTTACCAAAGGAATTAAGAGACGAATGTAATTTGAATATATGGAAAGACAAAATAAAAATATGGTTGATTGCGTGGTGCAAAGAATAAGAAATGGATATTCCTAGGAAAGGAACAGCGATAAGACGGGTAATTGATTGAAAGAGTAAAGAAGTATAAATGATATAATGAAAAAAAAAAAAAGAAAAAAAAGAAAAAAAAAAAGCTCAGTTTTAGCTGCTTTACTTATGGCTTATGTGAAAATATTGTGGTACGATGTGCGATAGGTATAAATGTTGTGAATTAAAATTAGACGTAGAATAGTAAAAATAGAAGTTAAGTTGAATTAAGTAATTATATATAAGACGAATATGATGTATTAGACTTAAGATGTAGATGATGAATAAACGATATAATTATGTTGGGAACCCACAGACGGGCAATTGCCTTGTGGGACCCGCAAATTATCAAAAAAAAAAAAAAAAAAAAAAAATTGTATTTTCACTTCGCCCTTACAATCCTGCTTTGTTTAATCTATCCGTAAACAATATATACCTCTTGCTCACGTTAACTGTTTCTGCTATCTTGGAGTATTTCTCAATATGTATGTATGTATATATATTTATTTAAAGACGCTCGACTTCTAGGTCATTTGCGTCTACCGTACATTACAATTTATAGATAATAATTACAAATAATTCTGCCATACGTAAACTAAATCATATCTTCCGAAATAGGTTGACAGCTTTTAGGAATCTAAAAGTACTTTGGACTGCAGCTTCATCATTTCCAAGCGCCTCTTTGACAGTAATTCTTCTTGTACATGCGGATGAAAAAGCTTCCTCGCGCTCCTTTTGGAGTTTTGGACATACGGAGATGACATGTTCGATGGACAGACTTTGAGTGTTACAAAGTGCACATGATGGTGGAGGTTCATTTTGTAGCAAGGATCCGTGTGTTAGTTTTGTGTGGCCGATGCGGATTCTGCTTAACACAATCTCTTCTCGCCTGTTTGCCCGGTGTGATGTTTCCCAATGATCCAGTTCAACTTTTATTTGCCGTAACTTGTTATTCAATTGCCTATCCCATATGTTTTGGACATTATCCTTGATTGCGACCGTTATCTGTTTTTTTGCCTTTAGTAAGTCTTTTTCATGTGTTGTTACGGACCGTATTGTATTATCCCAGGGCGGATTTATAGGTTCGGATGGAGTGACAGTAAGTCGATTGATATGTAGGTAACTGAGGTAGTCAGTACACCTAACTCCGAACGGTTTGTTTCTGTCGCGATAGATCTTAAGTAGATTCGGATGGAACGTTTTGTAGTAATTTATATGGCTCCTATTGCCGCTGATTTTCACATAATATTTCAGTGCCAACAACATTCGACGGTGTTTTAGTGACATAATGTTTGTTTCTATGTGCAAACTGATAATTGGACTCGTGTAAAACGCCCCGCTGCTTATTCTGAGTGCGTTATTCTGAACTGTATTCAGCTTCTTAAGCGTACTTTCCGCTGCTGTGGTGTATGCTATCGCACCGTAGTCCATTATTGATCTGACATGAGTTCCGTATAAACGTAAGAGCAAGCTTCTGTCCGATCCCCACGACTTGCCTTGTAGCATTTTTAACAGATTAAGAGCTTTTGTACACCTCCGTTTCGTATCTTCTATGTGTGGCTTCCAGCTTAATTTGTTATCGAATATGAGTCCCAAAAAAGTCGTTTTGATTTTATTAGATATGAATGTGTCTTTCAGTTTTAGTTTAATATCGCGTACTGGAGCTATCCTGGTAAAATTTATTACACAGGTTTTTCCGCTGGAAAAGTTTATGTTTTTAGTAATGCCCCACTTTTCAATTGCCGTTATGATATTCTGTAATTTTCCTTCTATTTGTGTGATAATAGTCGGCTGACATTCTCTAAACATATTGATTATCTTTCCTCTTCTGCTATCAAAAGGCTAAACTCGCTGAAAGCTCTGTCCTCAACAAAACGGGGTGGTGATCAGAAAAATTATGGTCGCCTTGTATAAAGTCATTGTCCGTTCCAAACTTGATTACTGCTCTTTTATCTATAGTTGTGCCTCTAAATCGCGTCTTTCTAAATTGGACATTATCCGAAATTCGTGTTTTCAGCTTTGTCTCGGTGCTTTTAAGTCTACTCCAATTGCAGCAATTCTTTGTAGAGTCTAATATACCACCCTTGTTATTTTGCCAGATCTTAATTAGGCTATCGTTTCCTCATCAAACGTCTTCTACTCGCGTTCTCTACTCTTATTCATTCCTATCTTTCAATTTATAAGAACTGGCGTTTTACGCCTAGTAAAATCCCTGTTTTAGCTTTCATTTCCCAATTTGACCTTACACAATCTCAGGTAATCTGATGTTTTTTTTTGTTACTTCACTTTGCAGATCCCTTCCTCAAGCAATAATTCAACAGGAATTCCACAGCATTATCAATTCCCAATTTCAATCGCATGTAACCATCTTCACGGATGGCTCCAAGGGACCACCTCATGGTGTTGGAGCTTTTGTTATCCTTCCGGATTTTAATTTCTTTGAATCATTTCGTCTTCCTTCTTTCTGTTCTTCCTTTATAAACGAATTAATGACCATGCTACGCTCTATTATTTTCATTTCGTCCAGTCGTCAGTTTTCTAATTATTTAATTATTTCAGATTCCATGAGTATTCTTCAAGCAGCTCCCCTTTTCCTGATTACTCTTCCGATTTCATCATTCTTCGCATACGCTGTCTTCTCCATCTTCTTTCTTCTCACTATATCATCTGTGTCGATTTGCTGTGCGTTTCCAGCCATATGGGCATTAAAGGTAATGAGACGGAGGATTCATTAGCTCGAGTTGTAGGTTCCTCTCGTTCCTTTTCTTAAGAAAAATTCCATGCTCTAATTTGAATTCCCTATGTATTAAGTTTCATCTTAAACTTTGGTCAGATATTTACCCTTCCGTCTTTCGTAACGATCAATCCTTTTATCAATCTGTACAACCTATAGTGTATTTCTTCTAATACCTGGCATTCTTGGAGTTACCTTGGCTTCCCCGTTCTGTTGTCATTTCTATGATTCTCTTGCGTTTTGGACATTCTGCGCTCCCTTCCTAAACGAAATCAGAATTTATCGTTATTATATATCATTAATTGACCACTTTAAAAATACAGGTAAAAAGTATCGGCTACTCAACAACAATACGCTTAAAAGATCACTAATTATGTGGATATTTCAAATCGCCGTCGAGAACTATTAAAACATATCTTCCTTTGTCTATTAATAAAACAACGTCACTCTTGCACCACGGAAGTAATCTTAAAATGGTCATTAGAAAAAGGATAATAAAAACCGTTACAAAGTACGCAGCGTTTTTCTGTTACGTTTTGAAATAAACAATAAACGGTGTAGTTTCATTTTTCTTAGCATGGAACATGTTTTAGCCGTGATCTAACTAGCACGAAAAGTCACATTAATGGGGAACGCGCGGGCGTTACACGGAAGGTAAATAATAATACAGAGGATATTGATGTGTTACTCAGTTCAAACGCGAAAAAGTGTAAGCTAGGGAGTGGCCATATATGAATAAAAAAAATATATATTTTTTTTTAAATAGGCTTTTATTTTTGCACTAAAAAGTACAAAATAACTTTATTAGAGTTTGCTTATCTTAACATTAAAATCTGAAACCACAAAATATATTCTGAAAAATAAAATCGGGGACGGCAGATTAATAATTAAATATTAATATTATAATACATCCTAAGCCAAAACTACAATCACTATTTAATCTTGTTCCATTGCTATGCATCACAATACCACACACACACACCGAAAAAGTTTTTGTAACTGCGGCCCCCGCTTTTATTTTTCTAGTTTCAGATTTTAATGTTATTTTAATGTTAAGGTGCGTATATCTGGTAGTCGCACACTAATAAAGTGTACTTTTTAGTGCAAAAATAAAAGCTTATTTTTTAAAAAAAAAAATTATTATTATTTAGTCTGGACTTTTTACTATGTATTTCAATAAAAAACAATAAATTTAGAATTGAGTTTTATTTTGCTTTATTTTATTCAATATCTTGATTATAGGGCATTTACAGAAATTCGTGTTACTACATTTTATTACTAAATAATGCATCGCATTCTTTTAATTATATTTTGTTTTTCATACAATATATGAATCTTCAGCACGTGAAACACAATGTTCGACCTATATCGATCTTTCCATTGATATATCACATGACCGGGGGAAAAAAATTTTTCTTAAACTTTTGAGCTTTCGTCGCTCCAAGGGTCCGACTTTAAAGTTGGAAACCCAAATGCTGCATAATATTGTATTGTCATCTATAACAAGCATTTCTGCAAAAGGACACTTGAAGTACTCGTAGGTGAAAAATCGTTAGCAAGATCCCCCCCCCCCCCCCCAGACAGACAGAATGACAAACCGAGTTAAATAAAAGGCTATAAAAAGAAGATTGCATGCTATTTTTAACTTCGCATATTCTGATGAGATTTGATACACAATCTTTGTTTGTTGATAGAATTAATGCGGTCGTCAGTGAGGAACGTGGAGATATTTACGCCATCGAAAACACTATAAACGGTTAACGAGTTTTCGCCAGGAGGCACTGCGATTGATGATATTGAAGATTTCTTCGAGTTAAATTTATTGACATACACACCCAAGTAGCAGAAATTGTTAACGTAATCAGGAAGAGAGAATACAATACAATACCTAAATTAAATATTAGGGGATATCGACGTCGATCTCAAGAAACCTGAAAATCGGTGATTATTTCCGTTTACGGGGAAGAAACCTTTGGATTACAACTCAAAACGAATCCAGCTCTACCAGCTACTCGTGGCGGATGATGTATCGATTTGATCTTCTTCGCTCATCACATCGACAAAATTGATTCTGAAAATTACATAAGTTACTTCAGCTACCATAATCCTCCATATTGTCCGTTACTTCTAAGAATCGCGTGACACACAAGAATAGAGAAAAAAAATTTCAATAAAATCATTAATATTATTAATAATTTTCTTTCGAATTCAAGACGTTTATCATTATCGCATCTTTAATTTTAACATACAAACGAAAGTATCACAGATGATATTAATAAACAACAAACGGCTAAAGCATGTTCCATGTTTTTTTGAATTTTAACCGTAAGCTCTAAACAGTGTAGTGTACACACTAGTCTGCATGTAGTGTTGATCGATTGTTAAATAATTCGGACTCACCTACAATCGCAGGCTGTTGAATATTTGCTATCAGGTGAAGGAATGAATATTTTTAAATAATTTAAATTCAACTATTATTTCTGGCTTACGTTTTTTCTCGACAATGCGTATCAAATTATTTACTGGCTACTTTTGCTGATGCTAAGGCACACTCATCGTTTAATTTTGTATTCATTAAATTTATTTTTCGTAATTCATTATTCATAATTTATTTCATTATTTCATAATTGATTTATATTATTACGTTGTCACATTTTAACATGTTTAGATTTTTTATAACGAGTTATATTTTTTAAGTTAAAACGAATTAAATTAATTTTATTCGGATTTACATATTTTGATAAACATTCTCTAAATTCAGTAATACACGATAAAAGTCTAAGATGTGAGTAAACATCACTATTCCATTGTCGGAGAATAAATTTCTTAAGATATTAGTTAGATGTTTTTCAAGAATTAATTCTTCTTTTACCAACAATCGTTCCTTCTACCTTTCAATCCAACTTACACTTCCTTCTCATCCATGGTTCTCGGAGTTTCCCTCTCTTCCACGATTTATAATTTCCTCTATTGTCCGCCTGCGCTTTAATCACACACTGCTGCCCTCTTCACGCTATCGTTTCTCTTTGCTTCCCTCTCCTCATTGTCCGTTGCATCCAGATGAAGCAGTTGTCTGTGATGTTGATCACATTTTCTTCGAGTGCTCTGCTCTTTCTGCGGAGCGCTCTCTTTTCTATCTTCACCTTATAAAGCTGGGGCTTCCCACTCCTTACTGTGCGTCTTACATCTTGTCCCTTCCTTCCCAGTCTGTTGTTCTTGTCCTTGGTTCCTTTATTTCAGCTGTCTCCAATCGAATTAGATTCTAGTTAGTTGTATCTTCTTCCCATTGTGTCTGGGCAATGGTCCATAGTTGATGCGCCCAAAAATAATAAAAAAAAAAAAAAAAATTAAATAGAACGCAAGATAATAAAATTTACATTAATATATAAATAAAAAATAAAACAAGTTTTGTTGTAGTTTACGACATATATTGGTGTTGTAGTCTAGGACAACAGAGAGCATGTCGGGGGTCTTTTTTTTTGTTTTTGTATTTAAGCGAGTGATGTATCAGGCTGGCACGTGAATGAAGTGCGGAAGTAACAGAAATTTTGAAGATTTTTAATCGGTTATGATCATACTTTCGTGTACGTTTTTAAAATATCAAAATGAGGAGACCCTTGATTTTATCGGCAGAAAAACGGGGATAATTTTTGATTTAAAAGTATCGCGCAAGTTATAAGAACTAATTTGCCAGCCGGAAGATCGAAAGTTTTATGAAGGTTTTACATACTATTTCAGTGTGAAATATCAACTATTATTTTCTTCAAAATGCAGGGCACTAACCTACCGATTACGAATTTAATATGAAAAATAGCTGAGATATTTTAGCTGCAGTATTTTTTATAATATTCATAATTTTTACACAAAAATCCAAAGTTAAAATTATCACTGCGCATTCAATGTTGCTAATGAATTAAAAATTCATACAGGATAAGTGTACCTGCGGTATTCCTACTAAATATGATGGCGTAGGGTGGAAGTAAATCGAATTTATCATTTTACTGTTTACCTTTCCTCCGATAACACATGTAATGAGAGTTAGCGACGGCCATCGACTACATCAAACGGCTATTTACAACATAGTACCAAACGTAATCGTATTATAATATAGAAGAACGCCGATAACTGCATAAAAAATTTTTGCACGACTATCGTTCAGTTCGCGACAACGCGAATAAAATCGAGACACATCAACCGTTACGAACAAAGAATATTCGACTAGGTGAACAATGAGCAATTGTATCATCTCAAAAAATGACCGCGCAACATCGAGAATAACACAAAATTAAAACATATTTCGGTAGTAAAAAACGCTGTTGAAACTATACACGAAGCAACATAACGAATTGAAAGTAATTTTGCAGCTGGTTAAAAAACTAAAACTAAAAAAAAGAACACAATACAATCCGACTATTGTTAACACGGCGAAACTAAGTATCGACGTAACAAGTGGTCGAAAGGCAGAAAAAGCTTCGAAAATTTGCCCGCCTTTATGATGTTAAGAATAATAAATCCCGTATGAATTAAAACAAAAACAACAAAAAAGTTTAAATAAAATTTACACGTGTTTAGAATTGAGGTTATACAGGTGACCGTGCACAATGCTTGCTGCTCGAATCTCGATACTCGTACGCACACACACTCGTTTAATAATAGAAAAAGACAGAGAGAAAGAAAGTGAAGGCCGCCTGAAGGACGCATAACGCTTTTTCGTTCGATGACGATTTCTGCCGGTTTACTCCCACAGCCGAGCCGCGTGAAGGACTTTGTTCCAAAAAACAATATATCAATATTATGTTTTAAGTAACAAAATGTATTGAAAAAATTAAAAATCGGGGCAGAAATCGCTAGCAACAGTTAATATCTATCTATATATATATATAAAGAAATTAATCTATGTGGTTCTGTATGTCCTCCATAGACTCCGAAACTATCCATCCGATTTTTATGAAATTTAGACATTTTATTTATGGGATATAAGCTATTTAAAAGTCAACAAAAAAAAATAAATAAATTACAAAATAAACAAAAATTGATCGAAAGTGTGGCCACCTGCGTCGAAGAGTATACTCTAGCCAAAACACCGATTAGTTTTTATTGATGGGTGGTGAAAAACAAAAAAGAAAAGAAGATAAGACGCAAAAGAAAGAAGAAAGTTTGTAACAAAGAAATACTATGCAATACCTTGCAATAAAAATCAAATTAATTTTAAATAAAATGATTACCATGGTATAAATTGAACGTGAAAATTTAAATAAAACGATTAGTATGGTAACATTAATAAACTCTAGTAAAGTAAAGTAAAGTAAGTCTCATATACCCTTCACAGGGCGTCGGGGATTGTGAAGTTAAGGTATAACATTTAATTAATTTCTGGCGTAAGTAAATACACCGCCGCGTTCACTTTTTATGTTACCGAAATCATCAAACTGCCAAAACATGATCGGAACATACAAGTCCGTAGCATAGCTGCTGTACTCATTGTAGAAAGTTAAAAAAAAGTGTGGCGTTTTATATTATTTTTCATAAAAAATCCTATACAATGGAATCTGTAATATTTGCTATCGAAAATGTCATCCATACTGGAATCTGAAATCCTTACTCAATTACTGTGTTATTTTGATATTATGGTAATAAATTCTCGAAACGGAGAATTCGGAAGATACGAGTGAAGAAGATGTTCTCTTAAATACGTAATTACGGGAGATCACTATGTAAAGAACTAGGTCCCTTTAACATGATGACTGTGTGTGTGTGTGTGTGTGTGTGCTGTTTAGTTTAGTGAAACTTTTTGTTAGATCATGACAGACACAGGTTTTTTTTTTTTTTTTTTTTTTTAAATGGGCTCGGTGTTAACACTGACCCAACTACATGGACCTAGATCACCTACTCAGATTCTGAGGCGATCGGAGATAGAAAGTATAAAGGAAAGAAGGAGGGGAACAACGGCTGGAGATGGGAAGGAAAGGATAAAGGAAGCATTGAAAGGGGTAGGAAGATCTAACGCCAAAAGTTCGGCGTATAGATGAGAGCACTGAGGAAAAAGAGCAGAGCATTCGAAAAGGATATGGTTGGGGTCACATATAAAGGGAGGATCAGTTGAGTGGAGAGGGCAAAAGGGAGAAGGTGAAAGAGAAAAAGAAAAACGAGAAAAGGGAAGGAGGGAATGGCCAAGTCTCAGTCTGATTAAAGAAACAATAGCCGAGCGCCGAGAAAAAGGAAGAAATTGGTACCAAGGCTGTGAATTGGGAGTAGGCTGTAGGAGGAGGTAGAAAGAGGAGCGATTGGCAAAAAAGGAAGGGTAGATGTCAACCCACAGTCTGGTATGGAGACTTGCGGAGAGGAAAAGGATGTCTGAGGCAGGAAAATGCGGAAGGAATGGACCATTGAGAGACGCTGAGCGAGCTAGGAAGTCGGCTGCTTCGTTGCCCTCAATGCCAGAGTGGCCAGGAACCCATAAAAAGTCAATAAGGATAGAACGTGCTAAGCGCAAGTTGGAGATAGAGGCACGAACAGAAAGAATAATGTCATTAGTCGAGTGGGAAGGAGGAGAAGAGATAGCTTGCAGCACGGATTTGGAATCAGTAATAATGAGAAACTTACAGATCCCACTTGAAGAGGAAATAAAAGAGACAGCACGGAGAATGGAGACTGCTTCAGCAGAAAAAATGGAACAAAAGGAAGGAAGTTTGAAGGATTCCGAGTGATTAAGGACAGACACAGGTTATGGAAAGACCGATATAATCTTCAGCTTAAAACGTGAACACAATTTTTAGTTGCACGGTGATAGACCTGTTTCCGAAAATGAGAAAAAGAATGTTTTTTACATAAGTAAAACAACATTTTTTTAAAACTAATTTCCAGTTACAAATTTAAACGGGTGTATTAATACACGTGCGAAATCTTGGGTTACAGCTGGTATGTATGCAAATATGTATATGTTTTTTTTTTATTTTTCCTTTTTTTTTTTTTTTTTTTTTCCAGTTTATAAAAGAATACAACATAAAATTAGAAACTTGAAGTAGTAGCCTGTAGGATATGGCTACTGGCGGTGGTTATTTGTATATTTGTTTAATATTAAATAATTTGTATACGAATGTTGAAAATTGTTCGAGTAGAACTGCCATATTAAGTTGCAATAAGCAGTCTATATTGCATAGTAATCTTAATTCATTACACTTAGGACATGTATATATATTATATGACATAAACGATTTTCGTTTCATTATATTATCACAATTACAGCATTTATATCGAATTTACAGCATATATTGAATTATCTTTAATTTATGTAAATACATATAATATTCGAATATTAAATATTTTTGTAGCACGTAGTAGTTTAAAACTTTTTACCTTTAAAACGTGCTATAATATCAGATTTACTATTAGCTTCTTGATTATATCTATATTTAAATTAGAAGATCATTAATCTGTTAATGATTATTGTTATTTGCTATATTAAGTTTACTTTTAAACATAAGAGATATTTTCCTAATATATAAATCTATTGGCAATCCATACATATTAATATACATATATCGATATTTCGAATATTGTAATAATTAAAATACACAGATTTTACATAACAACGTACATATACATGCATTTTCAGTTTATTAATAATAATTTAAAAAAGAATCTTTATTACGCAGAAACCTTAATGCGTTCGGGATCAAAAGCTTGAGCAGGTCGAGACAAGAATTGATAAGGTCTTATTGGCGTAATTAACGTTGCGCCAATAAGTAATTTCCCTTGACAAGGAATTGGTTATATTCCAGATAAAGAGAACTTTGTTCATTAAAATTGTATTACATTTTACACTTCTAAATAAAAGCTGCCTGATATTTTTGCTTGCGCCTAGGCGTTCGCCACGATATGTGTTAAGCGTATAGCATATTAAAATTAAAAAAATGGTTAATTTTTTCTGTTTTTTTTCTTTTTTTTTAGTTAATTTTTCGAAGCTTTTATTTGGTAACGAAAAATTAATAAATACGGACATTGCGGAAAAGAAAAATGACTAAATGAAATATATGCGTGTGAAAAATACAAAAAAAAAAAAAAGATGTTGAAGCAATTCTGTTTTTTTCCCTGACAGGTTACGTTAATGGTTTTTCGGAAGCTTTATTTCAAAAAAAAAAAAAAACTCTGTGACCGAGATAAATCTAAGAAAGACAACGTGATTACGTCATTGCAACGAGGAATTTCAGGAATACGAAGGCATAAATTGGGAAATGCAGAGTGGTACGTGCCGAGATTTCGACCAGTTCGCGCCGAATAACAGTTTCGAAATGTTACCTAACTCGGCTAGTAGCTGTTTTAGGTTATTTCAGGCAATTGCGAGGATTTTTTGTCACTAGAATAAAGTTCGATGTACGGATATGCATTTTTTCCTGTCGACGATGACGACGACGGTGCGATCTACATTATTACGACATCATGCAAATGCGCGCTTTAACGCAGCCTGGCCTGGAAGATGGCGGCATTACGCAAACAACGATCAGCTGAGACCGAAGTCAGACGCGAGCCGCCGACAAAGTATTTAATTCGTCGTCGAAATGTATACAATATTTAAAGATACCTTCTGGCTGCCGGCTAGTCGGCCAGCATGCGTTCAGAACAGGAAACAGAAGAAGCTCCGCGCGCATCAGTAGAAAGCTGCCCCGTGATATAATTACGTCAATAGCATATAAACAAACGGTGTAATAATCGTATTTTATTATTGGCGCATAGGCCGATTACTTCATAAGGCAATAATTACTTCGACCAGCGTCGTAAAATCTTCGTACGCCTTCTCTGGCCTAGCACATCTCAGCTTTCTCGCGTTCGCGATTAACTAGCTTAATAACGCGAACGCGTAACAATAATTAAACCGTCGTTTCGTTCGCTATACTAATCAGTATAATTCTGATAAGAACGGACATCCTTCATGTTGGCACGAATTCAAATTTTGAATAACATGAAAAACGGCCGTGCCGAAAAATGAATTCTCTACTCGATGAACTTTTTTCTCCACTTTAAAATATGATTTTTAAGGGCTAATTATTACACATGTACACACAAACTTTGTGCACCTCGCCAACAGACAAGCCCGTTGAACCATATTAGTTATTTCATATAGTGCTTGAATAAGGGTTGTTTCGATTAACCTCTGCACCATTGAATTTGAAATATAAATGTTCGAATCCAATTTCTGTTTTATCACTTTATTAAATAAATATCCAAGTATCTTTTCTTTTTCTTTTTTTTTTTTTTTTATTTTTTCTCTTGGGCTCGGCAACCAAGGACCTTCTCACCCAGAAAAACAAATAGTAAGGAAAGAAGTCGGTTATATTTTAATCCGATCAGAAATCTTTTTGCTAAGAAGGAACAAATGTAGCAGGAATAATTAATTTGGGAAGGAAATGTAGGAAACACAGTAAGGAGTATGAAGCGCAAACACCAACAAATAGGAATATACAAAATGTTCCACGGAAAGAGATAAACACTGTGGAAGAACAGGTGATCGGCGTCGTCGCAAATAACTGCATCATCCGGATATAGGGGACACAGTGTGAAGAGGAAATTAGGGAAAAGCGAAATAAGGAGGAAGAGGCAGTAAAAGATTCTGAGAGGTTAAAATGGGGAAGGATGAAGGAAGCACCAATACCACCAGGCCACATCGAAGTAAATAAAATAGAACAAATACTAACAACACAATGATACAAATTTAAAAGATATAAAAAATATAATAACACCGACTAGTTTTTCGAATGCGCATACCATGAAGATGGATTGTAGTATCTGAAACTAGTAGGCGTTTTTGTTTTTTTGTATTTTTTAAATTATATCATTGTGTTGTTAGTGTTTGTTCTACTTTATTTACTTTAATCAACTGTGTAACACTGTAGTATGGATTACAATCATATTAACTACATCATTCTTATAGTAAATATATGTATCAATTTATGATAGATGCGTTTTTTTTTGTTTTTTTTTTTTTTTTTTTTTGTAGGTTTACGGACGCGGATATAAAGTCAAGAATTGAAAACGAAAACGTAATTATTAGATTTTTACCCGATTAAAGAGAGCAAGTATACAAGTATGAAAAAAAATGTAAAAGAGAGTATGAAGAAAAATGTAAAAGAGAATATAAAGAACGCGCTATTTCGTAGAAGTGACGGATCGAAAGAGGAACATTACAAAAAATAAAAAAAAAAAACAAAACAGTATGTCGTGTATAAGATGTAAAAGGGACAAAATGGAAAAGATATAAGCGAGAATAAATCGATGGGGGACGTAGTAAACTGTGTCCAAAGCGTAAACGACAGATGTGGCAGATAGAAGTGTGAACATGGCAAAGAAAGAAAGTTGAAAAACCAAAGATGAAAATCTGGTAGAATAGATAAATAGGGATCAGGATTTTAGAATGAATGGGAATAATTACATAATTAGAACTCATTACAGTAGAAATTAAAAATGCAGCCTTTTTGAAACGTGACGCAAAAACGTTACCATAACGGTTTTTATAGTATTTATCGTCCACGCTACTTTCTCGTGACGTTCTTATTAATATGTATATATAGATCCGATATGCGGATGACACCACGTTAGTATAGTAGCAAAAAAGCGGAGAGGAAATGGCATATATTTTGGATCGACTGGTAAAAATCAGTGCAGAATACGGTCTCCAAGTTAACAAAGCCAAAACTAAAATAATGATCGTCGACTGTCTAAAGAATAACTGCTCAACAATACGTGAAATTGATGGTATTGAAGTGGTAAGCCGCTTTACATATTTAGGCTCTATAGTGGAAAACAGCGGCGGATGTATACGATACGCCACAGAACACAGAGTAGAAGCAACGCAATGAGCCGTTTAAAAAGAATTTGGGCCGACTTCGCCTTTTAGTAAAGTTTTTAAGATTCGACTAGTGAACTCCCTCGTCTTCTCAGTGTTCTCTTATATGGTGCGGAGACCTAGTCGATGACCAGTGCAGACAAAAAACGTATAGACGCACTCGAAATGTGGTGCTGGAGGCGTATGCTGCGTGTCCCATGGATAATTAGCAGAACCAATGTCTCCGTACTAAATGAGATTGGTAATCCGAAGAGTCTATCGTCTTCTGTGGTGCTCTGTAGGATACTACGGTATTTTGGTCATGTGATCAGAGCGGACAATTTGGAAACGCTACTCATCCAAGGAAAGGTCAACGGAAGAAGAAGGCGAGGTCATGCGCTGACTAGATGGTCAGAAGCAGTGTGCAAAGCTGCTGATCGTATATTTCAGGATAGTATACACATTGCAAGGGATCGGAATTGTTGGCGCAGTCTGATCAACCGGGTGGGGACAGATCATGGTCACGATAACATGGGTGAGATGATTCGATGATAATAATACATTTATACGAATTCGCTATTTTCGGCGGTATCTGAATTACATTTTGGTAATTTTCATTCAACCTCGGACTATCATCGTTTTTTATTCGATTTGCGGTAGGCCGGATGTTCAGCTGAATCTGAAATTCCTTCGTAATTAATGCGTGAGACAAGCTAAAGATTTCGCTATGGTATCATTGTGGTTCGGCAGCGTGTGTGCGCCGACATCGTCTCTTTTTGCATATTAACACTAAGATTGAGCTAAGAAAAGGGAAAATATGAATAAATCGCTGGTTTTCGGGGTAGTTATAGCACTAGCGACGGTTAATTGCGCGGCGCAGTTTGAATGTCTCAAGGTCTTTCGCCGTTATATGTCGAGCCTGAGTTATCTTCATCATCGGTTCTTTGCTTGTTTTCGTCATATTTATCCGGTCGCAATATCATTTAATAAATAAAAGATTAAGCTTTCATTAATCTAGCCAATTTTTTCATAACTCCTTTTGAATTTGGACACCGTTTTATACGCGGTGAAGAAATAAAAAGAGATGGTATTTTATCTGTTTTATTTACTTTGATGTTCTGCACTATTAAGCGGCGCTGCGCCCAAACTGAAAATTATAATTACAAAAGAAGTATGTAACATATCCGGAAGATTTGTAATAATATATATACATATATATATATATATATATATATATATGTATATGTATATTATAATTATATATTATTATAACGTGGTGCTTGAAACCTCACATAGTAACAATCCGGGGACGGATAGTTCTTCTGTAATATTCACAGAAGAGTAAATGTCAACTGACCGCGTTATTTTTAAAAAAGAAATAATAATATACGGTTTGCGTAGGAATTTAAATTTCAACCTCTGCAACGAAAAAACATTACAAATTTTAGAACATTGTCATTAACATTTTCATCGTGCTTTTAAAATTTCGTTTTACAATATGTCATTTCTGAACTGCAGGTAATTCAAACATGTTTAGGAATTTTTCGGCGATAATTTGCACAATTAAAACATTCGGCGATTGTTTTAATTTGAAGCCAAAATTTAATTTTCTTTCGTCTTTTCGTATCGTGAATACACCCAATAATCGAAAATAAGTAAAATCGTTATTAAAGTTTATTTAGATATTGCTAAATGCAATTAAAACTAAGTGTTTTTAAAAGAATCATAAAAAAACCATCGTCCAGAAGGCCTTGCTCAGGCATGATGCTGAGTTTCATATATATGCACATGTACATATATATATATATATATATATATAAAGTCGGCTATTTTGGTCTTCTCGCAAGGGGCTGCGTCCCTTGACCCCTCTTCTTTACATTTCTGTCTTTTTCTCTTCTATACTTCGTATAAAATGAGCGAAATTTGTAATTCTAAATCGATCTATATGAATATAACTTATTAACGTAAAAAATAAAAATAAAAAAAAAAAACAAACGGGACGAACGTGTAACTTTCTTTTTTTTTTTTTTTTTTTTTTTGGAAGTCGGCAACAAAGCTACGTTCTCATGGTAATTTTACAAATTGATAGTATTTTAAGTGTCAATTGCCTCCGTTATACTAATAAAAAAATTATCCAAAGGGACCACATATTTTTTCACGTTTTTTTAAGGAATAATTAATTTACATTCATCGATTTTCATCATTACTTACATGTTACCTAAGTTGAATGGTACTCTTTCTAATGGACAATATGACATGTAACTAGGAGTTTGTAATTACGTTATAAGACCATCTCAAATCTATTAAATGCGAACCAGGACAACGTTTTGAGTAACGATACTTCTATATTTATTAATTCTACTTGTAATAATAGTATATAACTAAAGCGAATATGAAAAAGCTATGATCTATAAAAACTGATTTAGCCATTTAAAATGGAGCACTTGTAAGTATAGTAACGGTGAAGCAGATAAAATACTGGCCATTAAACGATCACTAGGACCAAAATAGCCGCCAGAAGAAATCGATCAAGTCATTAAATGTTTATTAAATCTGCACGTTCGAAGTCGTTTGATATAACTTCTTGTCGTTATTCATGAACAAATATAATTCACATTTTCATAAAATAATATATAATTATTACGTGCTCCGATCTGTTCCAAAGCCGATAGCTATCACGGAACAGCATTTCGTGATCGTGAAGTTCTTCCGGCTTTGAAACGCGTCTGAATACTTCATTAAATATTATTTTATAACAAAGAATTAAGAAAATGCCAGTTTTTTCGATCTGATTGATGATACGATAGATTTGACTCAAAAATCGCAGTTTTCTAGTAGCACGTTTCGTCAAACGAATATTGTTATTCTACGCGCTATCCTCTTTGTTTCCTCATTAATTAGTTTCCCACAAAGTGTACTCATAATCTGGGATTCTAAAAGTGTTTTATCACATTTATCTTCTACCTCTTCCGATTACGTGGTAATTCTCATACGTTCCCTCATTCAGAATCTTTTCCTTTTTCACTCGATCGAGATCGATCTTTTGTGGACTGCTGGATATTTGGGCACTGAGGGTAGCGAGGTCGTGGATTCCTTAGCTGGTTCTTCCATTTCCAGCGGCAGATTTTTAAGCACATTTTCTGCTCTTAATATTGCTCTTCTTTCCTTAATTGACTCATTCAAGAGACTATGACGACTCTTATTCTTCTTCATTTTCTAATACTGCCTCTTTTTATCTCTCTATTCACTCTTCAACTTCATCCGTGGTTTTCTTGGATACTTGCCCTCTCTTAAACACTCTACAATCTCTGCTATTTTTCGCCTTCGCTTTAATCACAGTCTCTTTCCTGCATCATTTTCACAGTGTTCTTCTACTTCTACTTAATTTTGTCCTTTTCATCACTCTTCTAATTTCTTTCTTTGTGACCTTGATATGTTTCATTTGAACGTGTGTGGTCTTCTCTGCTGAACAATTGTCCTTCTACTCTTTTCTACCAAAAACTTCATAATTAAGAATTATAAACTTTGCTTTATAATAGTGGAGAAAGTCATTGAACTTTCGGATAACTCTTTACGGCACGCTAAGCGCCGTGTTTTATATAGCTTTGGTGGCTCTCTAACTGCTTCTTAAACATCCCGTGTTTCTGCTTCTTTAATTATTTATAGGCTGATTCCTTTGTCCGTTTATACTGTGGGCCATGTAATTGTAGATGTGGCCATGGTATGGGACAGCTAATTCCTTTTAACCTTCCTGCAATGTCATTCCTTCTCTTTTCAAGATGCATATGTTTGGCATTTATCGACACGTTGATTGTCATTGTTTCTCCATCCTTGGTATAGCGTTCTTTATTAGATTCCATTTCTTGTTACTTACAAGACCAGGGAAAAACCCGAACAAGAAAAAAAAAGAAGGTATTCTTACTCCCCTTAAGAATGCTTCTTACATTCTCCCATTTCCTTCTACTTCTGTTATTCCTGGCCTTGAATTATTTTTATCCTCTATTCCCAAACGTTTAAAAGTATAACGTTATTTTCTCCTTCTTCCAATATTTCTTGGGCTAGTGTTCTCGTTTACAAACCCATTAGGGGGGTGGGGGGGAGAAAGAAAAACGAACAAGAAGAATCAGTCAAAAGTTTTTTGTGGATCCCACCACGGCACCAGTGACGATAGAACAGCCGACGTTTTATTCACGCTTTTAAATAATCTTTTTTGAATTTAACTACAGAAGCAAACTTGTCGCTTAATGTTTTATTTCGTGTCTATTTATTTGAATGCGTTTCAAACAAAGAACGGAAATTCTGCTGGTCCAGGTTCTTTGATCACTATGCCAGTCCCGCTGTTTGAATTTAGCACTACTACAATTAGCAAATAGTATTGTAGAATGTCTTGTGTTTTTCTCAAATTTAAATGAAACGCTGGGTTTTTTCATTATTTTGCGAAGAAAATCTCTACTTGCTGGTTAATGCGATAGGTGTAGTTGTATTTTGTCGGACGCGATGGTCATTAAATTCCAGATTAATCGAAACTATTATCGAAAAATGGCCAAATCGAAAAAGTGGAAAAGCTACTGGAACGTTAGGCAACCAATTTTTTTTTTTTTTTGTATGAAGGAAGGCGGGGATTGTATACCGAACTATATAACGAGTCCTTATTTGAAATCGTGAAAAATACGGCGACTGAATATTAATGTTTCCTGAAGATTACAGATTATTTTGATTGATGTTAACGAGCAGATTCATATGCACTTCAATGCAGTGCGCTTTCTCCGCTTTAGAAAAGGATCAAGTAGAATAATTAATTTAACCAATATGTCCGTACAAATACCAGTGAAAATTTCTACAGCAATATTATTAATCCAACTTAAAATTTAGAATTTGGAAAATAAATTTTCATCCATTGCATTAGGATTATCGTTACACTTATTTTTATTATCTTCAGCCAGATGAAGTTGAATTTTTTTTTAATTTTTCAATTTCGTTTGAAGTTTTTATTTTGCGAATACGGTTTTTTAACTTTTTTTTTTTTTTTTTGGTATTTATAGTTTTAGTTTTATCGGAAGTCTGTTTAAATTTTGATCAGAAAATTGTAATAAAATGTTTTGTAAGAAATATTTCGACGCTTTTGGAAATTGCCGACTTCTCTAAATTTTCCCTTTTAAAATCGCCACTGGCGGCCAAACCAAAAAAAAAAAAAAAAACACGTTTCCGATTTTTTACTGAAAAGGGGTAAACTAACTTTTTTTTCCCTATTAATTCGAATTATCATTAACCGGTGAATCATCGAACAAACTACAATTGTCGGAACAGTATTGTAACTTAATAAATTGCTAAAGTAACACGTGAATACTAGAAATCAGCAGAATGCGAGAGAAATGAATATGTATATTAGACCAAAACGGCAACAACCATAGAGACTAGTACTGCTTATCCGGCATTCGAGTCAGATTACATTACAAATTATTCAACAGAGAGACACTAGCTTAGTAAACTTGTTGGCAAACGCCTTAGGGCGTTATCAAAGAAATGTATCCGCGCGCGCGCTCTATTGATTACGAAAAGATCATTTGATAACGTAATTTGGAATATGCTGGCACCTTAACTGACGTATAACAGTGAAGAAATGAGAAAATTGCAAAGTACATCAATAACATTGTGACAAAGGTGCATCCCGTTTTACCTTTGCACTGTCTAATGTAAGTGGCGCAAGTATGTAATAAGGATAGATTTTAAAATCGTAAATATCAGTGTGTCTTTATGTTCACTTTCGACATTAAACAAAAAAAAAAACAGTTTCATATTTTTTTTTATTTTTCATTTCTTCGATCATATTTCACGTTTTTTTAAAAAAAAATCCTCGTCCTGGTCGCTATTGGATTTACTCTTAATCACTGCACTGCCATGCTAATGATTTTTTCATACGCTTCTTACCCCTAAGGGATCCAATGAAGTTGACGCGTTTGCCCCACAATCCCACAAGCGTTTCATTTTCTCTTCTACGATGCAGAATTATAATTGTTAATCAACTCTTTCTTCGACAACTATTTCATTCTGCTCACATGTATCGTTTTATTACTCATACCTATTTCTGTCAACCATTCCATCCGCGCTTAAAACCAAATTGAAATTATATTCATTTACTGTTTCTCTCGAAACAATTATACGCCATAGCATCCTAATTTTCCCTGTATTTTTTTTGGAGTTCTATTCTAGAATTTCTTCTCATCACTACTACGTTGCTCCTTCTAATGTAGTCCCCTTCCGTTTTGACCCGAAACTTTGCTTTACTGCTATCAGCACCGCATTTTTATTATATCATCACTACGCGGCAAGATTCTCTACATTTTCTAATTACCGCTTTTAATATTCTCCCCTTTATTCTGACCATCTGTATTAAATCCCTTTTTCATTAAATCATTCGATTTCCAATCACATTTCGGATTTTACTATGCCAGTATAATACTCCAATAATTAATTAGCTGTTTCAGTTGGAGCTACTTTTTTAGTTTTCTCTTTTTTTAATCGAAGTCTGAATCATCCCCCACCCGATGGAGATTATCCATCAAAAAGGAAGCTGTTTATTATTTATTTTACAATTATGAAGGGAGCAATTAGGAAACAACAGAAAAAATCGAAAACTCGAAGAGTTGAGTAAAGGTCCGTTTATATCTTCAGACATCGAGCGTGTCAGACACGTGTCGTGTCAGACAAAATAATATATTTCTATGCATAGTGTATTAGCGTACGATTACATCTATCGTAAGGCGACCGCTCAGACACGGTCAGACAGGTATCGTGTATCGTGTCCGGCCCGTTATTTCGGAAAGAGAATATTTCGTCTGAACGGTTCCGTGTCTGTACCTATCTGTGGCTACTTTCCGGGCAATGTGAATGGAGTATCGGGACCGTGCAGACTTTTCTATTGTTTATTTCTTTTTTCCATGGATAACGAAAAGCTCAAAGAAATTGTAGCAGAAGATAACGATGCCTTTATGATTTAACGGATACAGTGACAATCAGAAAAAGGATCAGGCGTGGAACGAACAATAAGTTCTTTAAACAGCGTCCAATATTCTCCTTCTAATTTTCTTTTTTTGAGCATCGGATGTACGGCCATGCGTTTTGCTCTTTCGTTTTAGTTTTATCCCGGTCTTCTTCTTCTTCTTCTTCTTCTAGTAACGATGCAATTATGGATAAATCTTCCTCCACAGAGAGAAGTGTCAGGATCATTTTCAACATAAATCAACCTGCTTTTCCCACTAAATTTATTCAGTAACTGCCGGTGAGAGCAGCCGCGTCCGACACCGACGACGGTGTCTGTCGATGTCTGACACGGCACGCTTCTAACACGTTAGATGTAAATAAATTGTGTCTGACGGTGTCTGACACGCTCGATGTCTGAAGATATAAACGGACCTTAAGTAGTGATTAAATAAAAGTCTAATTAAGGGAACAATTATCGAACGACAACGAGAAGAAACGGATTGAAACCAAGACTGATGACAGGAGGCAGAATGTATTTGAAGACAGTGAGAAGCACAATCGGAGAATAGATCGAGTCAAGGAAATAGATGAAGGAAGCTGTTGCACCATTTCTTTCAATGCCAAAGTGACTCCGAACTCATAAACGGTCTGTAGAAATAGAACGGAATGAGAGCAAATTGTAAATCAGAGAACGAATTGAGAGAACGGTAGAGTTGGAGGAATGAGAACGCGAAGAAAAAATAACGTGTGAAACTTCCAATTGTCGATCATAATTTACATTTACATAATACTAAATTCAAAACAAAAATCAATCTGATTAAAGAGAGCAGACACATCAGTTTTCGCGATTTTTTGTATTTTTCCCCAACTTTGAAAGTTTCGTTAAGGAAATGAATGGTTTTGTTCCCGACAATTAGCGCAATCTTTCCATAAATATATCACATGCCTGGGAAAACAAAAAAAAAAAAGTTTCAAAAATTTCGAGCTTTCGGCACCTTTAGAGGGACTAAGTATTAAGTTGTAAGCTCGAATATAATTTTTTCCTATCTAAAACGGTCCTTCTGACACGTATATTTGGGATATGTTTTGGTTTTCTCAACTTTTTACTCGCCGCTATTACTTACGTGAACATCCTTTTTCTTTCTTTTTGACTGTTTTTGGCCTGTAAGGGGAGTTTAAATAATTTTTTAACCGCAATTTTTTTTAATTTCATGAAACAGCTTCTCTGTGTTTTGTTTCATATTTTGAATTTCACTTTTAAAAGGTTATCTCTGAGGATCAGCTATGCACTTTTTTAAGGGTGATTTTTGAGATGGTTTCAAATTCTACACTGTAATATGTTCTTAACGGTTTTTTGTTTTTTTTTAAATTTTTTTTTACCGCCCAGAGTAATCGGTTAGCTTGAGGTTTTATAGACACATGATTTTAAAAAGAATTTTAATTGTATTTTACGATCCAATTTTGAAGTTAAAAGTCAAACCGTTCGTTAAAATAGTTCCAATCAACTCTATAATCAACAATTCTCGGTACTGACAGAGGAAGGAGTTTTTTTTGTTTTTTTATTTTTAATGCAAACTGTAATAGTGTAATCTAATATTTCCCCTGTTGACATACGTCAGAATTGGATTTGCCGCTAAAATGTAGCCAAAAAAACGAGAAAGTGTATATAACAGTGTAATTGAAACATTTTGCCGAAATGGTTTATAATTCGAAACAATTTTTCCTACCTGCTTCTTTTTCGTAATAGGTACACAAAACCTGTTACTATTATTTAACAGGCCATCGGTGCTTTTTACTATTTCGTTATTGCGAATCTCCGTTTACATCTTTCATACATATATCTATCTTCACTCCGCATGGAAATCTTTAACTATAAACAAAACTGAATCGACGGTTGGAAAACTCGGATCGGCCTAGAAACGAAGTTTGATCATATTTCGAGTAAAGCCTCTGGCGCGATACCGATACACGTTGGCCGAGCTGTCGATGATTTATTCCAGAATTTATCAAAATTCACCTGACGAAAAATGTGGGACAACCAAACACCGCAATTGTTTACTTAGCTAATTCCACTTTCACCGGCCATTATGATCGCTATTAAAGGTAATAAAGATCAAAATCATTCTTCCGGAGTTCTTTTCGGTTGTGCAATAATGCAATAAGAAGCGTAGCACAACGTCTGAATTTTCTTAATTCTAAAATCGGACGTATTTTCGCCCATTATTTACGGATTATCAAAAAAGTCAAAAAAAAAAACACATCCCACCGTACCTATAATACCTATATACATTACAGATTTGTGCGAGATACAGCGATAGGATATGAAATAATAAAACACATTATATCGGTATTACGGACGCATCACTGATTAGCGGACAAACATAATGGTCGTGCTCGGTCGTTGATATAAAAGAGAATCCGCTTAAATATAATCGAATAGCACTGTAAATTACCTTGCTTCGATAAGACCTAGATGTGTCCCAGATAGCAGCGCTAATAATAATAATAATAATGATCGGTCATTTCGTTACATTATTCGCAATCTTTTTCGCGACTTCCTGGATTTCATCTCATACATTGTCTGGAATCGGCCGAGAAGTAATCGAGATGCTGAAATATCGAATGAACCGTATGCAGTAGTTACATTCGGTCTGCACCCCCCCCCCCTTCTATAATTCGTAGTTGCCGTGATCTAGTCCAGCGGTTCGCAAAGTGGGTTCCGCGAAAGGGTCCTTGGTGTTTCCCGCAAGAAAATCATCAGGGTCGCCTTCCAACTGGAAAAACTCGAATAATCTATCGCGCTCTATATACATTTTTACTTTCACCCGGCGATATAAACGTTTTTCAGATATTACAGTATGAAAATTTAAATGAAAATTATAGACTCGAACTTCATCATTTACGGGTTGAAAAATAAATGTTCACATTTTAGTTATGAAATATTTTCAAAAGCAAAAAAAAGTTTTGCAAATTTTTCGAACATTAAAAATGTCTCTCGTTGAATCATCGAACGTTAAAAAGTCGAAATAAAAAAGTGAGAAAAGTCGATAAATCAAATTGTTGGTCGTTAAACATTAACACTTTTTGATAACGTTTTTGCCATTTTTAATGTCAAAAATTACAAATATTTTGTAGTCGTCAACGTTTCTTTTTTCCCGAGCCTTCATAAGAGTGTGTTGCTTCGCGAGCAGTACAATTTCTATGCATTCACAAATTTTTTCAGCTACAAGTTTGTTTGAATTTGCTTGTTGTCATCATCTACAGATAATGCGAGTGTAGAGTTGACCATTCGCTTTTCTATATCGCGTAATCTGTACAATATTAATAAATATTTTAACCGAGCTCCTTGAATTTGTTTTTTTTTTTTTTTTTTTATGAGATAGGAACTCTATTCGGAGTAAAAAACAACATGCGAATGGCATAATTCTTGATGCACCGCATTAGAAACTGCTATTAAACAAATAAGGCATTATCCAAATTAATAACAATATATCACAACTAATATTAAGCATATTCAAAAATAAATAACCATGTAACAGAACTAAAATTAAACGCATCGAGAGAATAAACAGCAAACCTGTGTTTTGAATGCCGTAGGTATATTTAGTGGAATATACTTTGATGAAAAGTTAATATGGAAAAAAGGTGGAAAGAGAAGATAATCAAAAAAATACCACCACGGATTGTTCCCCGTCCATTATCGAATCTTGTGATACGTCGGTTTTTAAAAAGAATTCAAATCGAACACGCGGACTTTTAGGAAAAATAGAATTCGCGCCTAAAACGATCGAAATATTACAAAATACTGAAGACGGCAATGGTAGCAGTCCAGTCCACACCGAAATCCATGTGATCACATAGAGAGTCTAGAAACACCAGTTCGTTTATATATTCAAAAAGTATCGGACAAGTATTATCTGAAATATAGATCACAAAAGTGATGATAACGGGTAGCCTTTTTAATTTCAGGGCACCAGCATCGAACTCTGTGGAGCTTTCGGACGGAAGATATAGGGATTAACGCTTCGGCGGTTGTAAAAATGACTTAGCCGATTAGTATTTTCTCCTAAGGATATTGACGGTTGGATACCTTCGTATCTAAATTTTAACAGTTCTTTAATAACAGTTCTTGAAAAATAATCTTAGTATCCCGAAATAAATTTTGAGTTTTGCGAAACACCGAATTTTCGTAAGTTTCGCAAATTCCCAGCTATAAGATATCAAAAAAAAAAGAACAAAACGAGATAATAAAAAATGCTCTTTAGAAAAATCACTTTTTTAATTTTACTCCGCAACACGTATCAGGTAAACAAATTGATTTATAGAAAAATTAGTTTCAGTTGTATCAGTTTTTTGCGCAATGTACGAGAGACTGGCAAGATTTTTATTTATTTCTATTAATTAATTAATTGATTAATTAATTAATTAATTAATTTATTTATTTATTTATTTACTTATTTATTTATTTTGTTTGTGCGCATCAACTACGGACATTAACCTGGCGTAAGTGAAATTCTTTCAAGTTACAATGTGCGCCAGTGGGATTCAAACCCAGTTCTATGCGAACCGAACACAATTAACTAATCAAATATGCCACGGTGACTGGCTAGATTTTTATTTAGTCGGTATGAATTATACTTTAATTTGCGGGTTAATCGAAAATGCACAATTTTTATTGCCACCAAATTAATTTGTTTCATATCGTGCTTAGTTGTGTTTAAAATTAACTCGAAAAGCCCGGTTGGTTGAAGTGTTCGTAAAACGAGGGAATTCAATAACATATTTATTGTTCATTTTTGTTTGTTATAAATTTTCAATTATCCCATTCAAAGCAAGTGTAGATCAAAAATAATCACATTCGACTTCGGTTACTGAACAACAACCGCGGACAACTTTGGTTGACTCAAATCTGAAGATCACTATAAAATTATGCCGAAACGACCGGAAGTACATGTAACAGGGATTACTCAAATTAAATAGTGTTTTTTTTTTTTGTTTTTTTTTTGGTCTAAAGAAAAACTTCATCAGTGAGAAAAGACGAGAAAATTTCTTATAAAACTTAACAATCGGACTTTTTTCTTCAATCTTATCCATATCGTCAGCAAAAGGAGGTGTAAACAAATAAAAACTTAAAAATGATAAAAATTCATTAATAATTCAAATTTTACATAAAGGAACAATACAGGGGGAGAACTAACGTTAAACAGTGAGAGTGCACGCCTTATAGAGAAATAGTGTTGAAATGTCTTAATGCTTTACAGTTATCAAGCTGATGCAGAAGCTATCGAAACCTGCCAGGGTGGTATTGCTGGACTTGAGAAACTAATCGCTACAATTGGCATAGCCGATGGAATAGTAAACTAAATCGGTAGAAATCAAATAAGATCGTTAGAATTTATAATGAGAAATGACCGCATACTCAAACGAATGATAAAGATACATCGAAAAGTAAGATTGTAAATCATTTCCCATTATAAATAGAGCACCTTACGATGATTTTCATTTGTTTGAGATTTTAAATGTTTCCTGACATTACTACTGGTTGATGGTAATTGAAATATTTAATTTTAAAAAAAATTCTCTTCCGCAAGAGAGTCTTTTCAGCCAATTTTATCGACCACTGATTTTATTAAATTAAAATATTCAGAAGCGCTTCAGATAAAAGAGACGTGCTAAAGTTTTGTTGGATTTCTAGTCACCGCGGGGAATCAATGACACGCCATAATTTAACGATTTTAGAGGAGATGGTGTGCACTCCTGCATACCATCTATTGACCTTTTCGATAAGGTTACACGATGGGAAAAACTTCATTTTAAGAGTTCTCGTCCAGTTTAGGCAGATCATAAAACCTAATCGTCCCAGCCATGCTCTCTGGTGCTACAACATCATCTTTTTTATTCAGTTCGAACATTCATAACCACTAATATTTGAATATTTCGCTTGATAAGAGGACGACTAAAGTTTGCCAGGGAAAAGGATCTTTCCATTTTAACTGCAATAATCGCGCAGCACAATATATCACGAGTACATTGTTATAACTACTTGTTATTTACTTGTAAGGCGCCAACAGTGGAAAGAGTATTTCCTTTTTTTTAAGAAATAAAGCGTTAATTCATTCATATTGGTTTTTCTGTTATGTCGGTTATTCATATTTATTAAAAGAATGAAATTGTTATTCGAAATTTAGAACAATGTGGTATTTAAGTAATAGGACATTGGCCTCTGTAGGCTGAAAAACAAGAAATGTAATTAGTAAGTTTTAGTGAACACTGTGAAGATAGACTTAACGAAAAAATATTATTACAATATTACAATTATTATTTGTATAAATTAAAAATCACTTTTTCGCAAGCCTCAAAAAATACGTCGATAAAATTAAGTAACCTCATTTATTTAAATGAAAAAATGAACTACTTCCTATGAATTAGTGAATGTTTTTGTTTTTTTTATTTATTTTTTTCGATTGTCAAGCTAACAAGTCAGGCCCTTGCCCAGAATTTTTTTTTTTTTTTTTGGGGGGGGGATTTTCTTTGCATATTTATTTTATGAATAACAATACATTTTTCACTAATATTCGTACTATTAATAATTTCCATCATTTTGATTTACACATTAATAATTTACATAAATGAATTACCCCCTATACGAACATTAATAAAAATTACATATATGTTATTAATTACGCACGTAATAAAAAATTTTGCATAAGATAATAATGAAGTACCTAAAAATATGGAGCATATTTTTTCTTTTTTCTTTTAAAGGTAGGTAAGAACATCCTAAAAAATCATCAATATTTATTTTAAATTTGTGATTTTTTTCAGATTTTTGTGTATTCATAATAACTATTTCAGTTCTCATGGGAGGGGTTAACCCCCCCCCCCCCCGTGGACACGGCCTAGTAACAAGTGTATTACGAAAAAGACACCGGTAATAGACAAAAAAAGAAAAAAAGCTAAAAACTACAGAAGAAAAAAGTAGCAAAAGAAGAGGATCACTTGGTATAAATAGATGAAATGATTCATTCTTGGTCATATTAGTAATGTAGCGCATAATTAAAAAGACGAAATAAAATTAAGCGCAAATAAAGAAATATGTTAAATTCGCAGAAATTAAAATTTGCAGAAACATTAAAACCGGACTCAATTTCCTTTTTACTATTGTCAATTAAACGTGTAAAATAAATACGAGTACAACATAAAATGAAATAAAAAGAAAAACTAACGATAAACGGTGTGAAAGAGAATATGAGTGAACTGAGAAATCCTGTTGTCGATCAAGGATGAACAGCAGCACAGCAAGAACACCGCAGAGCAAAGCGCGCATCCTCGATGGTTGATATCTTTTCGCATAGTTAGTTTCACAGGTTGAAAATTGGTCAACCGCCAAAATAGTCTCCTCACTCATTAAGCAGGTAGTCCGCAGCTTGACATAGATAATTTCGTTAGTTGAATTACGCGACAATTGTAGTCGAAAATATTTCAAATTTCGCGGGTAATGTCAATCCGAAAATATAATCTGCGCCTACATCATTGGAAATATCGATCATAGAGATACCAGGAAACCACCAATTCAACGTACATCGGATCACACAGCGGTACGTACAATTTTGCTTTCATTTATTTAATTATAACCGTTGTAACATTTATTTTACAGTTCAGCGCACAGTTATGGAGATTGTTACTTCAAAATATGTCGGCTAATTTGTGAATTTATGTTTTTTTATAATTACATTTCTGTATTTTTTGATTATTAACATTTTTGTATATATTATTTGTTTACAGATAATTGTTGTCCTTTTAGTGGGTCATTCGATCTAGAAAAATCGATGTAGGCATTAATATAGAATTTAGAATATTATCGCCTACTTGAATATTAATAACAATTATCATTATCATCATAGTGCATGTCCGTTACCGAACGTTGGCTAATATGTGGGCAATAAAACGTCTATCAGCAACCTTCTGATACAAATTAGTGAAATTGATGTTAACGAATCTGTCAAATCTTGCATCTATGATTTTTTTTTCTTTCCGGTGATTTTTTCCCGTTTATTTTTCCTTACAGCATTGGTATCGGAAAGTTATGCTGCGTTGTGCCACGTAATAAATGGGCAAAGTATTTGAACTTGTTAGTTTTTACTGTTCTTATGATTTCTAAATTTTTTCCCATACGCCCAAGTACTTCCAATGTTTGGTATTCTATCGATTCAATCGATACAAAGTATTTTACGGTATAACCACATCTCGAAGGCATTCAACTTTTGTTCCATTAATAATATTAACAATAATGATAATAATAATAATAATAATAATAATAATAATAATCAAGAATCAAGAATATAATATATTTATGATAGTAATACGCGAAATTACAGCAAACAGGAGTTAATTTTTTAAAACCCGCTTATGCGCTACAAAAGCACGAGCAGCGGAGACGTAATCAGTTATACACAGGCCAATATCTGTGTTCGTAAATTTCAGACAGATAGTTCATATTTTTTCAAGACATTGAATTGGCCTGTGTTTACGATTTTCTGATGTAATGAGTTCGACTATGTACTTAAATCTATAAATAATATTAAATAATATTAAGAGTTGTACAATGTGCAAATAACAATAATCACACTCATACCCCAAGCCCCAGGGACAGTTAAGAGAACTTCAATCATGCTCTAATTCTACTTACTAAACTAGCTCTAAAATTAAGAGTAATATTATAACTATAATTACATTATTATTAATTGAGAACACTGTGGCTAAGTATAAAATTTAAATACTACAAAATTAAAATAACAGTTTAAAAATTTATTATGATTATAAATAATAACTGTAAAACGTATAACATCTTATTCGCATAATATACAGATTTACATTGCGATGCATTGTTGTTGTTTTTTTTATATAAGTTATAGAAAAAAGAAAATGTGTATTAGTTTCAATAATAATAATAGTAATAGTAATAATAATAATAATAATAATAATAATTTTCAATAAAAATTATAAATACCTAGGGACAACACAAGAAAGTTGATCATACGCAGATTAAACAAGAAGTAACTCAAGAATACCTTCGACGCATCAGACAAATTTTAAGAGCACACTTGAATGGGCGTAATACAGTTAAAGCGATCAATTCATATGCAGTTCCAGTACTAACGTACACATTCGGAATAAAAAAAAAAAAGGTCAAATACGGATTTAGAACAACTTGAAAGCAAAATATGTAAAAACATTAATGACAAGATGTAGGAAACATCACCCGAGATCTTCTGTTATTAGGACAACATTACCCAGAAAAGAAGGGTGTAAAGGATTAATTAGTTTTTATTTTAAATTTATACACATCCGTTTACATTTATTAATTTCTTCTCGTAATTGCATAGTCTCTGTAAATTTTAAATGCGCAAATAGCTTCTTCGTTATCGTAATTAACTTTATATTAAATTTATTACAAACTACAGCTAATTTTATATTAAATAGCTTTAGCCTTACAACTGATAATTCCCACTTCATAGTAGTGTACAGTAGAAAATGCTAATTTAACTTAATCATCTTAATTTCCCAAATAAATGCTTAGCAAAATCTTAATTTCTGTTCTCGTTACATTTATTTTTCAAAAAATTTTCCACGTCAAGTTTTTTGTAATATTCTTAATCCAATATAGTCTTATTGTAATTATGTTTCATAAATGCAATAGAATTATTCATACGTGCACTTTCAGTTCACATCCGTAAGTTACTCGATATTATATCAGTTCAATTCTATTTATTATTATAACAATTTCAACGCAAAATAGATAAAGCGAATTCATAACACACTGAAAATATTAATTTTACCAATTTTTTACACTGCAACTGTAAATTTTAGTTATTTATCACTTACTCAGTTTCTAAACTTATATCTAATAGTTGCATATTCGGAATAAACAATTATTTAACCCATATTTCTTATCCGTCAGTGCTAGAGATTCACTAAACTCGATAAATTTATACTTAATTTATTTGGCAAATATCAAAATTTACTGTTATATCTGAACAATGAACTTTAGGCCGCTTTGTGTTACATTTATGCTCGTTAAGCTGGTTAACTTCAAAATCTGCCTGACACTACTAAATTGAAACTTAGTTAGTTCTTCTGTGTTTTGTGAAAATACGCAAGTTCAGTGTTTTACAATTTATATTTCAATACTCCCACAATAAATTACCTTTAAATTAATACATTTAAGTTAATTTATGTTTAAAACTTTATTTCCATAAAATGCACAAATCTTACTATACAATTATTTAACTATTATTATAATTAACTGGATTATAGCTTAAATTGTATCTATCAATTTTAATTTTTTAGTTGTAGTTTTAGGCATGGGGATTTTGTTATAAATTTTATTACTATAACTACTACTATTATTAAAACAAATTTTCTAAAGTTAATACTTTTATTTCTATTGTATATAAGTAATTTGTCGTTGAAACCAATATCACCTTGCTGGGAATGGGTGGTATGTGTGTGATTGTGTTTACGAACAAATGTGAATTCCGTTGTAAACATGAGCGCGTAATTTTAATTTATAAATTTAATAATCTTATACTAGGTTATAATATAATACTACTTTATATACACAGTTTTCTATTATAATTTACTTATTTACTAATAGCGTCGCTACATATCAAATTAATTATCAACTGGTTAAAATTTAATTATTATTATTTTTTTAAATATTATTGCTTTTAGAATTATGGTCACCGCTATCATTATCATTATTATTGTTATTATTATTATTATTATTATTATTATTACTTGTGAAATTAGCGATCAAGAAAATGTAACAGATACCATGGGCGTACCGAAGGAGGGGATTTGAGGGTTCACCCTCCCTGAAATAAAGACACTACGCGGCCCTTTTATCCTAGTTAGTTCTAGTTGCATTTAAAAAAAGAAACACTGAGTCAAAGATTAAAGAAATATACAAGATATCCGATAAAATTTCCCATCACAGCTCTCTCTCGCTCTCTCTCATGGCGTGCGCCTAATCGCGTCTCAATCATTTCGATGTTTTTCAGTCCAAATCGGCTGTGACCCTAATAGTTTCGCCTCAAAAAATGCCAATCGGGGATATCTTCTATATTTCTCTAATCTTTGCTGAGTATGATTTTCCTGTAATAGCAGCATTTCAACTATCATCTGTGTAATGTCTGTCACTTAGTTTATACGGTACCATTAAAAATCTGGAAATTTTTTTAGATTTAGGAAATTTGACAGCTGATTTTACGAGTTTTAGCAGCGTACCGTACGTTTCCGTGCTTTAGACAACCGCGTATTTCAATTCTGAGATAAACACCAGTTTCAACGAAGTAATATAAGCAAATCATCACTTAAAATTATTTAAACAAAACCACGCAGTTTCCGCATGGAAATTTTTGCTTGGTTTGTTTTTTATTTAGAGCAGTGTTGCCTATTTTACTTAATTTTTTCTAAACATGCCTAAATGGTTGATAAAAAGTGTGTCGTCAGATGTTTAAAAAAAAAAATCGCTTAAATTATGGTATTAATGATAGTGGAGAATGTATAAGTAGCAAATAACATTTTCCAAAAAATAAAAATGGCAAAAGCGGAAACCCTAACAATCGCTTTAACGCTAAATCGGCTTAAAATAGCCGTTTTAACGCTTTTTCTGCTAATCTTTTAATACTCTTGGCTTTTTGGGAAATTTTTGGTGATTTATCATGAAATCAGCTAAAAATGCCCGTATAAACTAAGTGTAACTGTCAGTGAGCTGTCAACGTCAACCATATTAGTTTCATACGTAAGCGTCTTGAATGTTTCGAGTTGTGTGTACCATTTGAAAGATTTTTTTAAGCAATTCGGCACGGTAAGTGATAGAGTTTGGTTACATATTTAAATATTTTTAGTCGATGAAGATACAAATAACAATGTTTTGAAAAGTGTGCTTTATTTGCTGTGCATTTTCAGGTGCTACATGAAATCCTTTTTTCTGTCAAGTGTTTTGTTTTTTTTAAAATGGACCGACCTCTCCCGAAAAACTGTTCTGGGTATATGCCTATGACAGATACGGATAATTCTTAGTTGTTCAGCTTAACAATGTAAAGTAGTAATTATTAGAATAGTTTAAAGGTGTAAATGTTGTATGTGCATATGGTCGTTTATTCTTAGTACATGAGTGATATTTAACTGTATAATTGTAAATTTAGATGTGCTTGAATACTGTAAGAAACACGCTAAACTCCATTGTAATCATCGACTGAATATACTGAAAATTTTATATTACTAATTTTAATGAAAGAGAAAGTATCCACAGTTTAGCGCGTGTACATTAATATTTGTATTCTGGACATCTCGCAGCTCATGCGCACTCGCGGTTTAGTTTCAATTATGTTATGTTATGTTATTATTAATTATTATTATTATTATTATTATTATTGTTGTTATTGTTATTATTATTATTGTTATTACTATTATTATTATTGTTATTATTATTATTGTAATTATGATTATAATTATTATAAGTGTTTTTTTGTATTATCTGTTAGGAGCAATAAATGATCTGATTTGATTTGATTTGAATATGAAAGATGCAAATGCATTTTCGTGGCCGACGATAAAAGAACAGTTTTCCGCGATTGACTAAGTTTTAATTTTCCGGTTTAAAAGTGAAGAAAAAAAATAAAACAACTGCAGCCGCTTCAGAAAACACAGCGAACGGGTCGCCCGCCGCAGTCTCAACGAATTATTAGCCGGCAAATACGTATATCCTTGAAATTTGTAGGAAACTTTTAATCGATGTCCATCTAAATCTGGTAAGGTATCAGTAATTGGAGACACGTTGTGTGTCAGGTACGTGCTTGCATCCACGCACGACACCGTTCGGACACACATTTTTCTGCAGAACCCGTGCGTCGAACCGATGGAACCACCGTCTGCGTTACTACAACACATATTTGCGTAAATACGCGGCAAAATGGGTCACGACGCAACGTTATTAAGGTAAATGATTGGTTACACGGTACGTTATCATCGGCATTATTTAAGAATATATGCACGGACGACAGAGGTGCTCGCGTGTGATTAAGAAAAAATTCCTGGCCATAATTCCCAACAAAGAAATCGAAATCGCAGTCCGCCACCCTGCTGCCCCCTCCCCAACCACCCAACCGCCCAACCGCCACCTTGGCTTTGCGCCGGGACGTTGTCGCTGCATACGAACAACAATAATATCGTCGACGTTGCTGTAAGGCGGAGTAAATGTTCCAGTTTTCTTTTTCTTTTCTCTCTTATTTACGTTTTTGACAAAGAACTCGCGCCCGCGTCGCTCCACATCCAGTTTGTATCTTAACGGTCAGACTGACAGACAGGCCGAGCATACTTTCTGCACCTTTCGCCACTGCACAGTGCTAACACCGAAAAACATTAATCTGTTGTCAGTAGTTGCCGACCGATGTCTGATCTTTGACATTCGCACCAGCGCTCATAAGATATGCACTCTAATCAGAATGTTGTTTCTGACTTAGACGCCGAGCAGAATTTCCTCCGACCGCCCGGGATAATGAAGTGCAGTTCGATTTTAAATGAGTATGGCAATGAAATGTAAGAACAACGAATGCGGCTATTATGGGAAAAGAACACTCGCGCGATGTACTATTACCGCAGAAGGCGTGCTCCACAGTCGGCAGTAGCTTGAACAAAGACGAAATAACGCGCGCGACCTCTCCAGTTCAAACGTTGCGAAGGTGAATTGCTTTAATTGTCTCTAACGGCTGTTTTACACGTTTTGCTCATTATTGAAAATGGCACTGCTGGCCAAGTTCGAACATGGCACGCTAAACGTTAACTAGCCAAATCTATCACGCCGAGCACCCCGCTACTTATATGTATGTTTGAACGATTTTTTAATTGGTGATGTTCAAAATGGAAAAAAAAAATGTTCAAAATGTTTACGGCGAGAATTTTTTGTAAAACACATTATTCGCAAAACAACGAAAGTATTGTAGTGTAAACTTTTTCGAGACCAATTTTTTTATAATTG
Organism: Icerya purchasi; assembly: GCA_039619475.1. Taxonomy (NCBI): domain Eukaryota; kingdom Metazoa; phylum Arthropoda; class Insecta; order Hemiptera; family Monophlebidae; genus Icerya; species Icerya purchasi. Next base: position 541,780,467 of record CM077115.1, read on the forward strand.
GTTGGAACATGATTTTACCGTAAAACAGTAAATATAGTATATAGGGGGACGTTTTTAATATAAAAGAATATGCGATATTCTCAGGTATGGATACAAAAGACTTTTATATATAGTATAAAGAGTTGCACGTGAAAAAGAGCGTACACAGTATAGTAATGTTACAATTTTATGAGGGAATGGATACATAATGCAATGGTGTTAGAACACGTTTTTTTCATGAAACAATGTATATTATAGAAATGTTAAAACGCGGCTTTATCATAAAAGTGTGTATAGTATAAAGATGATATAGCTTGTTTTTATCTTTTAAGAATATATAAATGGTATAGAGATGTTGAAACGTTGTTTTTTATCAGGAAAGCATATGTTGAATCACAGGTTCATGAAAAAACCGTATGTATAAAAATATGGCTTTATCATGAAGTAGTAGTATATAGCGATGTTTAAAATCATAAACGGCGAGAGAACTGTTAAAACATGGGGACTACCTTAAGAACACATACAGCACAGGAATGTTTGAACATGATTTTGATTAAAAAGGAAATCTCTCACGTCAAAAATTTTTTTGTATTTGCAATACTATTACAGTGTTTAGTTTCAAATTGCGTTGTGAAGAATGTGTTTGTTCATCTTTACGAGAAAAAAAAAAAAAAAAATCACGGTACTTATTTATCATCTATGGTATGTGAAAAAATCTCGAATATTTTAAAAATCCGATGAAATTTTACTCTCTTCGGTAATAATGGGCGGAAGGGGTTAAACAACTTTTGAAACGGGAAACAAAAACAAAAAAGAAAAATTATACCCCATAAAAACTACCAACATGAGAAATTTTAATTGTTTTTTTGTGTTTTTATTTTGCAATAACTTTTGTTGGTTTTCTTAAATAGAAAACAAACAAATCGAATTAATATATAAGTTAACACTTTTTATATGCTGTAACAGAAAGTAGTACTTATGTTATATTGTATAAATAAATTATATAACTGTGTTGGGAACCCACAGACAGGCTAGTGCCTTGTGGGACCCGTAAATTATTATTATTAAGAAAAAAGTAAATAAATAAATAAATAAATAAATAAAATAGAACGTTAGAAAAAAATCTTAAAATCGCCCAGATAGAATGAGAATACCGTGTTGAACTGAGACCAAGACGGCAGAATAAATAATAATACTTTATTCGTGGCATTTTTCGAAGTAAAAAAAAAAAGAAGAAAAGAAAGGTGAATGAACGTCTGCTTCTCAATCTCTAAAATTCAGTAGTGTGTGGCCGGTATTAAGTTTGCAAATTCTTTAAAACCCGAGACAAACACAGGACCAATGCCAACTGTGCTTTTCATTGTCAACGCACCATTACCACTATTATGTTGTATTTGATTAATCTATATAACATCTTCTTAACATGACTTTTGCGCGAGCCAGTGCGTAAGACCGGTCTCGATTCCAGTAAGAATATCCGGATCTCTAATCATAAGTGAGCCTCTGTAAGGCATCGAATGCAATTCTATTTTCGCTGTAGATAAAACCGTCTGTGTACGGTTTAAATATATCAATTTTGATTACCCATTAATATAGAAAGTAAAAAAAAAATCAATAATTTTTAACAGCCGTGTGCAAAGAATGACTTTTGAACTTTAATCATACCCGTGACTGTTGAAATATACTTCCAACGCCCAAAATGTAACATCCAATCGATGTGTTTACCTGTAAAACTGGGAAATGTCTTTTTTCTCTTCTACAAAATCTTTTACAGTCGCCTTTTTTAGATATACTTCTCGACTCCCTCGCGGCCCTTTGATATCCCGCCAACTCCTTCTCACTGCTAACCTAGAAAATTTCCTATGACTATCGTACTATCGTAATAATGTCCGCGCCTCTTGACCTTCAATTTTTCATTTGCGGAATCGGTGTGATTCCGGATTACACAACAGCTGATGTAACTGAACTATCAATTAGAAGGTCACACAGCATTTAGCAATATACCAGCGTTAACACACATTGCTGATGGCAACCGTTCTGTGCGAGTATGGATTGTCAGTCATCGCGGACGTCGAATGATGGAATTTCGGAATTTACACCGCTTACCGGATTCGAACAAGAAGCACTCCTCCGCCAACAAAACATGCGATTTTACTCGTATAAAACAGGGGTTCTCAGTCTGGGCTATGATGGTCTGTTACGCGAAAGAACTTCACTAATAGGGCGCGTAAACGTACGCCTCCAACTAATAAACGATATATCTCATACGATTGAAATACAAAAAATACAAAATAATATTTGATTTGATTTCCGTTAACGTTCGGTAAAACCGTGTATAATTGTTACAACTGCAAAATAGAAATTGAAAATAATCTACTACCTGCATGATGTATATACCATAATAGCAAGCTTGTTAATTTTTTTTTCGATTTTTTCGGCGATCGGTAATTTTTAAATTTTCATGTAAATTAAAAATATTAACAAGGTTAATCAGCAATAAATGAGTATTTTAAAACTAGTACAACAAAGAACGAGATTGTCTGAAACAGAACCAAATAGTATGAAAGAGAGTAAGCGTTTATAGAAAACGATTAAACTGATACTGAACAAATTTTCAGAAAATAAAACTATATGACAAACGCGCAAAATGTCAATTTTCAAGAGAATAAGGCTAAAACCCTGATGTATATTGCATGCGAGGAAATTAAAGCTTTCTTTTGCTTCTCTGATACCTACATAATGCGATTATGAAAAATTAATATAAAGTACAGGTGATTACTGAGAAAACACACGATTACGAGTATAGTGTACTTTTCAAGTAGAGTTTCCCGCGATACAAAAAGTTTAATAAGGCAGCAATATGTATTTCATTGTTATGATAATCCAACAATTTATACATGATCGACGTCGCAAACAAGTGTTTCATTTGAATGTAGAGGACTATGGCTGAGGAAACATAAAAGAGGTGATTGTTAAAAAATAAGAAACCATAGACCGAAATCTAAAGTGAAAACTTTTACACAGCGGAAAGGAATTACAAAACAAGATTTTTTTAAAAAAGAAGCAGTAACCTGATTCAAAAAATCCGCCACTTTATTACCAAATATGCCCGAGCGGTTAGGACTATTCGTAGTAAATAAATACGAATAGAATAGAGTGAATGGTACATATATGGAAAATAATAAAATCATCGGAATGAGCAGGTAAGGTAAAATGAATAGCTTGTAGAGGACACTCATGAAGTCGGAAATAATCAAAAAGTTGAACGAACAGCGATTAGAAGAAATGAAAATAACAGAAAGCAAACGGCTATCAACTTAATTGTGAACGTATATAGAATAGGAAGAAAGAAGAGAAAAAGATTACGACGATTTAAAATTTAGAATACCAGTCGGGGCCTTTTCGAATCATCAGTAATCACGGTTACGTGAGAAGGAAATTTGGAATTTAGTGTTTTCCTGTTTCAACTGCTGCTATTGAAGAAGATTTAAGAGTACTGTGACACAGTCGAAGACAAGAATTTGCATTATATCTTATAGCGATGAGACTTGAAGGACATTCATATATAAAAAAAAAAAAAAGAAGCAAAACAGTAGTTAAATTTGAAATGTATGCTGATACGAAAGAATAAAGATACAATGATCCTCACTTAGTTGGCGATAGGGCTTTCAGTAAGTTTAGTCTTTTGATTGACGAGGAGTAAAAAGATGTCCGATATGTTCGGAGAAGAACAAACGAATATTCAGTAAAGATACCGAGGTAACAGAAACAGTTAAATTGCGAAAGTGGCGTATTATTTAAAGCAAAAAGCAAAAAAGCAAGATTGACACAAGCGAGACTATTGCAAAGTAAATACAACATAAGAAAATTTAGAAGGAGAAATAGAAAATTGAAGAAAGGGAATAGTACGGTAAGAAACGAATTGAGAGCTTTACCAGCTGATACAATACCATAAGATGAAAAAAAGAGTAGGATGTCACCGGCAGAGAATAAAGAAGAACAATTCAAAGAAAGAGAAGCCACGATAGACAGATTTATCGTGAGACTGATAATAAGGGAAGTAAACTGAACTGAGATGTTAATTGTTGTCATTCTATCTTTTTTTTTTTTTTTTTTTTATATATATATAAATTCACAAACATAAATCTCTAGGCGCCGTGTTGGGCTATTACGGCATCTAGGCTCACTGGAAATTACAGAAGGCGGTGCAGTCTATTCGATGCTGCAAAATTCAACATTGCCCGAACATAAGCCGGGTGGTTCGACAACGGAAGGTTGGGTGAGGTATGACTAGAAGTACGGGAAGTATGCCGGCACCATTTCAGCAGATGCTCTACGGTTGGCGAGGCCATGAACCCGCAATGAGGACAGGTGGACGGAGGGGGAGCTCCTCCAGAGACGTAATTGTGTGACAGTGCAGTGTGCCCCAGGCGCAGTCTCGACAGGGTCGAGAAATCCCTTCGTGAGGCAGGGAACGGCTGCCACCATGGGTCGGTGTTCGACTTTATGGACCTGAGCCAAGTCGTTTGTTCTGACCATAGTTTGCTCCACTTCTCAGCAAAGTGTATCAGAAAGACTGATGACCCTTATCGAGGCAGTACAGCGTTAAACGGCATCGAACGAGATAGAATTGCCTTAGCAGCCAAGTCAACCCGCTCATTGCCGGGTACTCCAACACGGCTAGGGACCCATAAGAATGTGACATATACCTCAGGTCGTGAAAGTTGGAATAGGAGGTTTTTTTTGTCGTAATTAGTAAAGAGTTGCAACTATCTGGACTCTGGATGGCTTTGATAGATTGAAATGAGTCGGTAATAAGAAGGGCATTTTGAGACGCTGGGCTTGAAGAATATGTCACAAGACAAAGAAGGATCCCAACTAAAATAGAGCAAATTGTTGTCATTCTATCTTTTTCAAATTTAGTAAATGGGCATTGTCAAAAGCACAAGATACATCTACGAGGGAAGTCGAGATATAAAGGATTTTTATATATGTGAGAGACGAAATGACTTAATACCAAGCTGAAGAATATAGTACTGGGAAATACAATATTGCGATTATCCAACAAGGCGCTTATTTAACACATACCTTTAAATAGTTTCGTGGTACAGGATATCAAAAGGAAACTGGACATCGACTTTTTTTAGGAATAATTATGATGACAAAAAGCTGGCTATCAAATCAGTTAATAAACTGAAAAAAAGAAAAAAAAAAGCAATAAAAATCATACCTTGGCAGGGAATGTCATTGTTGCTTGTCTAGAAAGTGTGCTTTGTTCTGACACAGAATGCATGTAGAAAAATAATATCATAGCTATTTTATTAACATGTATTCGAAAGAAATTCAGTTCCTACAGACCGACTGTGTAAAATCGCTGTTATTTTCGCCGGTTTCCTGTTACGAAAATTATTCGACAGTAAATTTGGACTCGTCGCTGTGATATCTTTACGATGAAAATTACAAAAATTACTCTTCAAGAAGCCGAAAAAAAAAAAAAAAAAACTAAAGTTTATAAATTAAAATTTTAGAAATTTCAGACTGTTTAAAGTTTTATACGAAACATCGCATGTGAGTATATTCATTTTACATTACTTTTCTAAATGAAAAAGTCTTCATTCCGGTTGCTGTTATCAGCATCTCGCTATTTTCCTCGTCTCGTGATATTGTATCAGCCAGTGAAGCACTCAATTCGGCTTTTACTGTGCTGGAACATTCCCCCCGTTTGTTCAATTAATTTTTCTGTTTCTCCTTCTAAATCTTCTTATGTCGTATTTACTCTGCAATAAGCTCGCATAGATTTACCGAATTTCAAGCGATGAATAAGTCAGTTAAATTTGTCCCTTTAGAGCGGCTCATCTAAAGTTTCAGGTAAAACTGAATCTACGATATCATCAAATTAAATTTTATGGAAATCGTGCTCTTCAAAAAAGTTGCAACTTTCTATCAGGAAATGTACATCTTACCCCTCAGGAATAATTGCCGAAAAATAAAACTATACATTTAGAAGATTCAAAATCTAATTTTAAAAACCGTTACCTGAAAAACCGGTTTAAAGAATTATTTGATTCGGGAACATCACACAACTATCACAATTAAAGAAAACGGACACACAGTTAACTGAATTTTCAAATAATTCCACTTTAAAAATTGAATTGAGAAATGGCTAATTAATTTTCCGACCAATATATAAGCTCTCTGAATATGACCGACGGCTTCCCGATAAATAGCTATCAATAACGTTGTGCTATCATTTACTAGTACGAAATTCGCGGAGAGAGTTTTCTTCTTTGATATATTTGATTAACAAGCGAATTAAATGTTAGTCTAAATTTAAGTTCACATCTTTCATCAACTAAACTTAACTAAAAAGTTCCGCGTACCGAAATATTCCCTATGCGGAAACGAGATCATTAAAAAAAAAAAGAAAAATCATATTTACTTTTTTGCTTTTGAATATAAAGAACGTCAACTGGGCGCCATTTAATATTTTTCTACCCTTAATAATAATGTGGATATTTATATACTCGTATAATATATATATATATATATATATATGTTGTTTTTTTTCTATTTAATAAATCGTACTTTTTTTACGATGAATCGAAAAATTTCAAAAATTTTAATTAAGATTTAAAAAAAGGAATATCGTCGTCACATCAGTGACACCAATAAAAATTATGTTTCTTTTTGTTTAAATGAGTCCAGCAAAACGACCATCAGTTCAAGAATTGGGGAGAGGAGAAAAAAAAAAAGTGTTTAAAACGATAGAGAACAAAAACCATTCAGAGACAGGAATAATAAAAGTAAAATTAATTAAGTGAAAGAAACACTGGAAAGCAGCGTTTTAGTGGAATAGTAGCGACGAGTGTTCTAATCCAAAAAAGTTGAGCATTCGAATAAACAACGATTTTAGCGTTGTAAAAAAAGCGAGTAAAAGAATAAAGACAGCAAAGTAAAGTTACAGATGTAGGAAGGAGAACGTAAATAAAACGAAAATAGCCGAGATTTTTTTAATCTAAAAAATTGTGGGACAGAAAGAAGAAATGATTGAGTGAAAAGATTAAATGCGGCCGGATTTCGGAAATAATAATTAGGGATTGAACCGCAATCCGGGAAGCACTCATGGAAATATTGTAAAAAATCTTCATCTTCCCCTAGAAATGACGAAGCGGGCTAATGACAGTACCAGAGAATGTAACCTAAAGAATATCGACCTCGAAAAAGGTAATGCGTGTATGAAAAGTTTTATTTAATCGGAAGAGGAAGAATAAAGAAAGGAGCTAGCCCTGCAGAATACCATTCGGGTTCATGAGGATTTCGTGGGAAAATAAAGATGAAGAAACCAGTATCGAACTTGGTAACTCAGTTTACTCGTCGGAGCTGCGATTTGTATAAATCATCGTTTTCAGACATACGCTCATTTTCTTCTCGCCTGCTCCGTGTGATGTCTCCTGTTTAACGGACAATAACTGCACCGCCATCGACGTTAGAACTAGGGGATACTGCGAAGTCGCTAGCATTTTTGCAACCACGCTAATGATCTGAAGAAGACTTTAGTTGTGCAATTTCTCAAATTAAACAAATTATTGCCCCTCCCCCTTTTGGTCTTTAGCGTAGTCATTAAATTTCTTTTCATCCATTATTCAAAATCGTTGCGAATTGAACTCAGCCTTTTTTTTTTAACTAGTATTTAATGCCTTGCGACTATATTACTCGATGTTTTTAATTAAACACTAATTACTAAATACTATTAATGATATATTAATTTTAACAAGAACGGATTGAATGATAATTTCTAAATACTATTAATAATCTTAATTTTAATAAAAAAAACTCTGTATGGCCTTTCAGGTAGTAAACACATCTGGGATCAGCCGCATTTGTCTCCTTGGAACGATGTTGAGCGTATTTTTGACAAGCTGCGACGTTTAATATGGTGAACCGTTAAGAGAGAGCCTGACATACGTCGCATACTGGTGGTAGCTGATTGCTGAGCAAATACGAGTGCGCGGTTAGAGTATTCCAATCTTGGTAAGCACAGACTTTGCAAATGAGTTTGGACCACGTTGAGTGAGTGGTCTTTTTTGGTATTTCCCAGAATACTTGGTCGCGCACGAAGTGATCGACTCCACGAGCTTAAAATGTTCTAGATAGAGTACTATTCCTATAGTTATCGGCAAGCAGGTCTGTGATGGTCACATCGAGCCGCACGATGGACGATGTCGTGGGAAGAAATACTTCGATGGCTTGGAACCAAAAAGAGAGATAATTTTCGTATTGAGTGTATATAACTGTGCAGTATGGAAAACAAGATATGGTCAACAACTGCTTGCTTGGTCAAAACATTGTTGCTGTTCGACTCCGCTGAAGCAGCTCTATGCTATTAGTCCATGTGGCCGTATAGAATAGGTGAGTATAATTTGGGGGGGGGGGGCAAATTTTCCTTCAAATCCCAGTTAGAGGGGCACATGTAGATGGTAAAAAAGTATGATGGCCATTAGGAAGCGGTAGCTTTTCAAAATGGCGGCCAATTAAAGATGGCGGCCATCCGGATTCATATATTAGATCATAACTCATCTCCTATTTGTCCGATTTTAATTTTCTTTTTTAAAACGAAAGCTTGTTATATTTTCAAAAACTTTAGTTCTGTACACTTTTTTTTTTATCTCCAATAGCTCTTGTGAAACAATGGAAAAAAGAATATTTTGTTTCTCAAAAATGTCTTTAGCCCGAATTACTCGAGTGATAATTAATTTTTACGGGAAAATGCTTCAAATAAAACATGAAGATAATTTTATAAGCTTTACAATGAAATTTGCACGAAAGTTGTATCTGTGATATAAAGCGAGATATGCTATTTTTAGTACCGAAAAACAGTCGTGAAAAGTACGTCATCACATATGTATAAATATATAAAGACGCGTGACTCATTCTCTTCAATCATAACTTCGAACACAATCGATTGACCCGAAGTTAAAACTGTAAACATTCATTTGATTTGCGATATATTCCGAATACATTTGTGAGTGATTCATTACTTTTGAGAATCAGTTTAAGAGTAAATATTTGAAGATCAGTTCATCTTGGTAAGCACAGACTTTGCAAATGAGTTTGGACCACGTTGAGTGAGTGGTCTTTTTTGGTATTTCCCAGAATACTTGGTCGCGCACGAAGTGATCGACTCCACGAGCTTAAAATGTTCTAGATAGAGTACTATTCCTATAGTTATCGGCAAGCAGGTCTGTGATGGTCACATCGAGCCGCACGATGGACGATGTCGTGGGAAGAAATACTTCGATGGCTTGGAACCAAAAAGAGAGATAATTTTCGTATTGAGTGTATATAACTGTGCAGTATGGAAAACAAGATATGGTCAACAACTGCTTGCTTGGTCAAAACATTGTTGCTGTTCGACTCCGCTGAAGCAGCTCTATGCTATTAGTCCATGTGGCCGTATAGAATAGGTGAGTATAATTTGGGGGGGGGGGCAAATTTTCCTTCAAATCCCAGTTAGAGGGGCACATGTAGATGGTAAAAAAGTATGATGGCCATTAGGAAGCGGTAGCTTTTCAAAATGGCGGCCAATTAAAGATGGCGGCCATCCGGATTCATATATTAGATCATAACTCATCTCCTATTTGTCCGATTTTAATTTTCTTTTTTAAAACGAAAGCTTGTTATATTTTCAAAAACTTTAGTTCTGTACACTTTTTTTTTTATCTCCAATAGCTCTTGTGAAACAATGGAAAAAAGAATATTTTGTTTCTCAAAAATGTCTTTAGCCCGAATTACTCGAGTGATAATTAATTTTTACGGGAAAATGCTTCAAATAAAACATGAAGATAATTTTATAAGCTTTACAATGAAATTTGCACGAAAGTTGTATCTGTGATATAAAGCGAGATATGCTATTTTTAGTACCGAAAAACAGTCGTGAAAAGTACGTCATCACATATGTATAAATATATAAAGACGCGTGACTCATTCTCTTCAATCATAACTTCGAACACAATCGATTGACCCGAAGTTAAAACTGTAAACATTCATTTGATTTGCGATATATTCCGAATACATTTGTGAGTGATTCATTACTTTTGAGAATCAGTTTAAGAGTAAATATTTGAAGATCAGTTCATCTTGGTAAGCACAGACTTTGCAAATGAGTTTGGACCACGTTGAGTGAGTGGTCTTTTTTGGTATTTCCCAGAATACTTGGTCGCGCACGAAGTGATCGACTCCACGAGCTTAAAATGTTCTAGATAGAGTACTATTCCTATAGTTATCGGCAAGCAGGTCTGTGATGGTCACATCGAGCCGCACGATGGACGATGTCGTGGGAAGAAATACTTCGATGGCTTGGAACCAAAAAGAGAGATAATTTTCGTATTGAGTGTATATAACTGTGCAGTATGGAAAACAAGATATGGTCAACAACTGCTTGCTTGGTCAAAACATTGTTGCTGTTCGACTCCGCTGAAGCAGCTCTATGCTATTAGTCCATGTGGCCGTATAGAATAGGTGAGTATAATTTGGGGGGGGGGGGGGCAAATTTTCCTTCAAATCCCAGTTAGAGGGGCACATGTAGATGGTAAAAAAGTATGATGGCCATTAGGAAGCGGTAGCTTTTCAAAATGGCGGCCAATTAAAGATGGCGGCCATCCGGATTCATATATTAGATCATAACTCATCTCCTATTTGTCCGATTTTAATTTTCTTTTTTAAAACGAAAGCTTGTTATATTTTCAAAAACTTTAGTTCTGTACACTTTTTTTTTTATCTCCAATAGCTCTTGTGAAACAATGGAAAAAAGAATATTTTGTTTCTCAAAAATGTCTTTAGCCCGAATTACTCGAGTGATAATTAATTTTTACGGGAAAATGCTTCAAATAAAACATGAAGATAATTTTATAAGCTTTACAATGAAATTTGCACGAAAGTTGTATCTGTGATATAAAGCGAGATATGCTATTTTTAGTACCGAAAAACAGTCGTGAAAAGTACGTCATCACATATGTATAAATATATAAAGACGCGTGACTCATTCTCTTCAATCATAACTTCGAACACAATCGATTGACCCGAAGTTAAAACTGTAAACATTCATTTGATTTGCGATATATTCCGAATACATTTGTGAGTGATTCATTACTTTTGAGAATCAGTTTAAGAGTAAATATTTGAAGATCAGTTCTCGACCGAATGCGTTATACGTTGATTCGATAAATTCGATTTTACGATGTCGGATAATGAATCTGAATCTAAAAGAAAAAAACTAGAACAAACGAAATGCACAATTTGTGATGGTTCGCGTGAAAAAAGTACAGTGCTCTCGCCGCGAGATTTATCTTCTTGGTCGGTTTTACGTGATGCCGCTGAAAAACGAAAATTTACTCCTATTTTGAATGTTTCAATTTTAATTGAAAGTGACCTTTTAAAAGTAAAATATCACAGAGAGTGTCGCGTTAATTTTACTCATCCAAAAAGTTTAAAATTACTGGTTGAATTCAGTACACCTTCCGATGCTTTTGACGAACCACAGGACCTTCTTCACAATGTATTAATCCGCCTCCGGTAAGTAGAATTTCCTTATCACGTGACACTTCACGCAATGTTGTCTATAAGAAAATTTGCATTTTTTGCGACAAACATAGCAAGTATGTAAAAGATAGTAAAACTCGTGAAAGTTTAACACAAGCAGTGACCTTACGATCGGACGAGTTACTGAGAAACCTTGCCACAGAACGACAAGACACGAAAATTTTGGCTGTAACTTCCAGGGATATTGTGGCAGCTGAAGCTCATTTCCATCGGTCATGTTATAGAAGTTACACTAGAAAACGGCCATTAAAACCAAAAACTGTAGATCGTTATCTTGAAATTTAAAAATTAGCATATCAGTTACTGTTTGATTTCATTGGAAGTGACATGTTCGAAAAAAAAAATGTTTACAAGCATAGTGAACTTATTTCAGAACTGATTTCTTACTTTCCCGCCGATAAAAAAGATGATGTAGAAAAGTCAACAAAATGCAATTTTACTTTTAATCTTGAAAAAGAGTTTGGAAGTTCACTACATTTTAAATCTATAAACCGTACTGTTTACGTCATACCTGATAATTTATCGTACGATGAGCTTTATGAGAAATATGTTTTAACGAAAAATCAGTTCGATAAAGCTACTGCTGATGTTCAGAACAGTGAGTTTTTCCGAGTAGCTAAAAAAATAAGAGAAGATGTGAAAGCAATTGACGGTGATCAAATTGCTTGGCCTCCATCTCCTTCTGAATTACATTCCGAAAGTATTGAAGTACCACACTCATTAAATTATTTTCTCGGATGCTTGCTTAAAGGAACATACCCCCAAGAATTACGACTTATATGGTCTATTTCACAAGATATTATTTATGCTATTTCGCATGGAAAAATCTCAACTCCGAAACATATCTTACTTACAATGGTTGTAAAATCATTAACAGGGAATATCGAGCTTATTTCAATACTAAATCGAATGGGTCACTGTTGCAGTTATACTAAATTGTTTGAAATAGAGGCGTCATTATGCCTTCAGAAAATTACTTCTGTTAAAGATAGCCACATTCCTTTGCCTTATAGTATCCATTCGGGTGTTCCAACAATTGTTGCATTTGACAATATTGATCGAAATGAAGAGACTCTCAGCGGAGCGGGAACATCACATCGAGTTAATGGAATCATAATCCGGAGTACGTCAGATTCTTGTCAACCTCCGCGACTGACAATTCATGATAAAGATAGAAAAAAAAGAAATACAATAAATGAGTTCATCTATTCCCGATTATATCGCAGGCAAAAGATACAATCATTCTAAAATTTTGACTGCTAAGCTTCCTCCAGAATGCCTCAATTTTTTTACACAGTCAAGACGCAAAAATATTTTTTGGATTTTAAGCAGGAAGTGTAACGCTAACAATCAAATTGTTAGTTCTTGGACAGGATTCAATATAATGACAAGAAACAATTTAACTGTTTCACGTGATACTGTTGCTTATTTACCATCAATAAATAAACCTGCAACTGACATGTCCGCAGTCTACGAAATTTTACGTCAAAGTAATCAAATAAAATCGAACTTGAATTTAGAGAACATCGTCGTTGTTCTAGATCAGGCTATATTTTCAAAGGCAATGGAAATCAAATGGACCCGGCTACAAGAATTTGAGAATATATTTCTAATGATGATGGACAGTTTTCATATAATTTGTAATTATCGATAATTGGAAAATTATTCGGTAACGCGGGACTTAAAGAATTGGCAGTTGAATCGGGTACTATTTCAGAAGGATCCATTTCTCAAGTGTTGGATGGAAAACAGTACAATCGCGCCGTTAGATTACATAAATACTTGTATGAAGCTTTCATGAGAATTATTTGGAACAACTTTTTGGATGACATCTCCGCTAAAAACATCCAACTTACTTCAACACCTGAAGAAATGAACGATTTATTTGCTTCATTTTCTAAAAATATTTCTCAAGATAGTTTTGAAACACTTCTTAAGAAGAAAGAATTGAATACCGTTGTAAGCTTATTTGAGGAATATTTGAATAAATTGAAAAACGAAAATGGCCCACTTTCATCATTTTGGATGTTTTATGTTGACTTGGTAGAGATTTTGTTAGGCTTAATTCGAGCTCACAGAGAGGGTAACTGGATGTTCTACCTTTACTGTTTAGAACAAATGATATCGTGGTGTTTCAGTTTGGATAAAATTAACTACGCTCGATACTTATCAATCCATTTTGCTGAACTATCTTGCCTAGAAAATAAAGATCCTGCGCTTCTTGAGTTATTTAAATCTGGACAATTCTCTGTCCAGCTCAGATCAAAAAATCCATTTGCAAGAATACCCGTTGATCAAGCGCTAGAAGAAACGGTGAATAAAGATACACAAACAGCAGGCGGAACAAAAGGTTTTAGTTTGAAGCCTGGAGCAATATCTAAATATTACTTAACAGCAGAGTTTCGAGCGTCAGCTTTAGGTAAAATGAGAGAGATTATACAATTTAATCAAAATAAAAATGTCGACCATCCTAATCTTCATAAAACACGAATTTTTAAGGACGAGAAGCAAATCTCTTCTCTAATTGAATTATTAGAAAATGAATGGACGAATCCTTTTGACAAGAACACATCCAATATTGTGCAACTATCCACAGGAGCTGAGGCATCAACAGATGTACAAAATGATCTGTTATTTGTAAGAGAAAAAGGAAAAAAAAGCATATGAAGATTTTAAACACGATCGTTTGGAAAGAAATGACGGATTTTTCAATCCAATTTCAAAAATTAAACTAAAAATGTTCAAAACCTCCAAGGAAATGAAACGTAAAACTGCAAATAAGTAAGTTATTTTGAAAGCTGATAGAAATATTTTCGGCAATATCATCCTAATAGCTGAAAACCGTAGCCTAGATATGCAAGAAGTATTCAGTCATCCCTTAGGCCCTTTGCCTTGGAGTTTAGCAAATCCTGATGGTTCATTAAAGAAAACAAATAAAAGTACTCTCGCAAACTTTCTCGAGAACAAAATTACTCTTGTTGACCAAGTATTTGGTGAATCGGCAACAATAATTGATGCCATGGCACTCGTTCAAAAGTTATATGCAGAAAACCACACTTTTGAAGAAATTTCGGATCTAGTTTTATTTGAAGTGTTAAAAGTGGGAGCCGGTAGCAAAAGAATTGATGTCATTTTTGATACCTACGGAAATAGATCTATTAAAGATGCCGAAAGATTGTATAGAGGTGCTGATGAAGGAATTTCATTTCGTTCTTTAAAGAGTGGGCATAAAATCCAAAATTGGAGATGAATTTTAAAAAGCAGTCAAAGCAAGAATAAATTGGCAAAATTTTTGGCGGAAAGTTGGCAAGATGTTAATAAAAGGAAAAATTTGGAACAAACCTTGTTTATTACATGTGAAGAGAAATGCTTCGAAATAAATGCTAATGTGGTGCAAGAAGTGCCAGAACTATCTTCATCGCAAGAGGAAGCTGATACCAGAATGATGTTACACATTCAACACGCCTCGAAGTATTTTGCCAATGTTATATGTACCGCAGATGACACAGACGTTCTGATTTTGTGCGATTACGCTTCCTTGAGTATCAAAGATGCAAATATTTACTTGAAACGTGGAAAAAAAAACCGAATTCGATATATTGATATTCGAAAACTAGTACACATTCTGGGGGCAAAAATTGTGACAGCCTTGCCAGCCATTCATGCGTTTACTGGTTGTGATACTGTAAGTGCAATGGCTGGCCAAGGAAAAATAAAAGCAGTGAAATTATTAATGAGAAATCAAGAATTTGAAGCTTTATTTTCAATGATCGGAGAAGATTGGACTGTGAGTGACAAAACCCTCAATGAAGTGGAAAAATTTACTTGTCAATTGTATCTAAAGGGTTCAAAAATTGAAAGTGTGAATGAAGCACGTTACCTATTGTTCCGAAGCAAACAAGGAGCTGTTAATTCAGTGCAATTACCTCCCTGTCAGGATTGCTCACATCGGCACGTTCTCAGAGCGAATTATCAAACAGCAATTTGGAAACGATGTCTCGAAAATTACCCCGTGATTCCAGACCGCCAAGAAAATGGCCGGTTAATTGATGACACAGGAAATTTAACCATAAAATGGATGGTTGGATTGCCTGCCCCCGAAATTGTTTTGGATTTGCTGAGCTGCGTGTGCACACGATCATGCAAGCTGCCTACCTGTACGTGCATGCTGAATTCGCTGAAATGCACACCTGCCTGTAAACTAGCAAATTGCGACAACATGAGATCAGAATTACAAGAAGAAGATTGTGCGATTGATGACGTTGATGAATTTTCAGACAGTGATTTTGAAGATTAAACAGGTAAAAATTATACTTGTCTTCATATTTATCTGGGTAATTTATATAAAATTATATCACTAATTTCAATGTTACCAAACTATAAAAGATTCTAGAACATTTACTCGCGGGTTCAATATAACGATAGAGGCAGAATGAGTCACGCGTCGTAGTTAAAACGTGATGACGTACTTTTCACGACCGTTTTTCGGTACTAAAAATAGCATATCTCGCTTTGTATCGCAGATACAACTTTCGTGCAAATTTCATTGTAAAGCTTATAAAATTATCTTCATGTTTTATTTGAAGCATATCCCCGTAAAAATTAATTATCACTCGAGTAATTCGGGCTAAAGACATTTTTGAGAAACAAAATATTCTTTTTTCCATTATTTCACAAAAGCTATTGGAGATTTAAAAAAAGTGTACTGAACTAAAGTTTTTGAAAATATAACAAGCTTTCGTTTTAAAAAAGAAAATTAAAATCGGACAAATAGGAGACGAGTTATGATCTAATACATGAATCCGGATGGCCGCCATCTTTAATTGGCCGCCATTTTGAAAAGCTACCGCTTCCTAATGGCCATCATACTTGTTTAGATTACAATTGCAGTTTGCGTAATTTGTTTATTTACTTTAGTTTACTTAATTTTTTTGTTCCATTTTGTTGTATGTTACATTATTTGATCTTTATTTTCGTTTACTTTTTTATAATTTTTATGTATAAATTTTAATAGCCAGCGATATTTTTTGTGTAGATATAGCTTTCGTCTTTTTCTTTCCACCAAGCTGATGCCGTATTTCTTTTACCTTTTACCGTTTTTCTTTTTTGTGTTATTGTTATGTTAACTATTATCCGTATCCGAAGTGAGTTGTTTTGTAAGCGAACATTTTTGTTATTTAATTTTATTAATCCGAAATTACGATCTACTGTATGAAATAGTCCTTTTCAGGACTTTAGCAAGAATTTATCTAATTATTACATAATTTCTTTTGGTTTATCTACATGCCGTAATTTCTATCATTAACGGCAATCTAACAATAACATTTGGTCCTCCGAGAGCCGGATAATTTATAACCAGTAAAACTGTAAGTACAATCATTATTATATCGTATAATGGATCATCCGAAAGTTTTAGATAATATTAATAAATTAAACAATAAACGAAGAGATATACAGTATATCAAATTAAAAAAGCGTTTTCGTCTATTGAGGCCATATTAAAGGAAAAAGTAGATCAAAAAAGTGCACAGATTTTAAAATCGTATTTAGATGAAGCAAACGCGGCAAGAACCGAATTTAATAATATTCAGTTTAATCTGTTAGAATTAATCGATGCGGACAAGGCAGAGTTTAAAAAGCACGAAGAGGAAATTTTCAATCAAGGAGAGGAAATATCAAATTTGTTTTATTAAGTATACAAGTTTAGTCGAGTCAAGTCGCGAAGTTATTCAGTACAGTTCGTCTCGGTTATCAATATTAAACCGATCAGTAGATACCGAGCTTAATGCGACTGCAACGCCTAGGCTACCTAAAATAGAATTACCTTCCTTTAATGGGGATATAAAAACATATTTAGCATTTGAAGGTTTACATATATCTAAATTTAGTGCATAATAATACCAATTTAACAAAAGTGCAGAAACTATATTATCTCAAAAGTGCGCTAACGGGTGAGGCAAAGCGATTAGTGCAAGATGTAGAATTATCCGAAGACGCCTATGACGAAGTGTGGCAACAAATTACGCTTAGGTATAATAACAAGCGAATGATTGTTAAATCACACCTTTACGACTTGTTTAATATCAAAAAAGCGAAAAATGAAGCGGAACTTCGTCGTGTGTTAGATTTAACCGATCAAGCATTAAAAGGACTTAAAATTTGTGGCGAGCAAACGGAAAATTGGTCCACTATATTGTCATACTATTTCGGCACAAAAATTGATGATGACACTAAACGAGATTTTGAAAATAGTATTACCAACATTACAACATTTCCATCCTTTAATCAAATTAGGCAGTTTATAGAAATCAGAGCCATTAACGTTGAAACGCGCGATTTTGAAAAATGTTACAACGAACCCTATTTAGAGCGAAGAATTATGGACAAAACATTCAAGAAATCATCATTTAATGTTACATCATCGAAAAAACCTGCATGTATAGCGCGTGCAATGACCAACATTTACTAATAGAATGTTCAACGTTTTTGTCAAAAACTCCAGCAGAACGTTTTAATTTAATTCGTAATAATAATCTGTGTCTAAATTGTTTTGGTTTCAATCATACTGCTAATTTTTGTAAGCGTTTAGGTTGTAAGTTCTGTGCTAAAAAACATCATTCGTTACTGCATTTCGATGTAAAACCGGCTTCTGAACCGAGAGGTAATACTCCTAGGTTACCATTGGAAAGTCGAACTGCCTTTAATCTATCTTGTTTAGGTGCGATAAAAACCAATAAAACCATTATTTTACCGACCGCGCTAGCAATTGTTGAGTATGGTAATGCCACAGCGAAAGCTCGAATTCTGTTGGATGGATGTTCACAGGTAACATTGATAACTGATAGCTTTGTTAAAAAACTTAAACTACCAACTCATAAATCAATGGTTGAAACTCGTATTCATGGTGTCGGAGGCAATTCAGTATGTGCTTCACATACATGTATTTTGAAACTGGTTTCCAAGTATGAACCGTTTGAAATAAACATTGAGGCAAATATTGTGCCCCAATCGTCGTTGCCTTACTCAGTATCCAATTTATCTACGAACTTAAATCCAAAACTGTTGGATCAATTTAAATTAGCGGATCTAATTTTCTTGCAGAAAGTCGTTAATATACCAGCGGTGGATATACTCATTGGTGCCGAGTACTATGAATCTTGTTTATTGAATAGAACTCATCGGATCGACACTTTAACTTTAAGAGAAACCTATTTTGGATGGGTTATGAGTAGACCAACGGTTAGTACTCCAACAGAACCTATTCCTGATTCATCCTTTTCATTTCTAACCATTGAAGATATTGATGAAAAGTTGTCGCGCTTTTGGGAAATTGAAGAAGTACCTAAGGCCAAGTCAGTAACATCTGAAATGGAAGATTGCGAACGGCAGTTTATGGAAACTTATACAAGAAACGAAACTGGTCAGTTTGTTGTTCATCTACCTTTTAAATCCAGATCAGTTCAATTGGGTAACTCATTTAATAAAGCTCAAAAGTGGTTAAATCGTAAGGAGCGATCTCTGGATCCTGATTCTACCGTGTTATATAATGAATTCATGTGGGAATACCTCTTGTTAGGTCGCATGCAGCCTAAACCAGAAAGCTTTAGGTCCTTATATTTTCTTCCGCATCGAGCAGTTTTACGTCCTTCTAGCACTTCTACTAAATTTCGAGTGGTTTTTAACGCCAGCGCGAAGACTACAAATGGTTTCTCCCTGAACGATCTTCTTCTAACCGGGCCAGTGATCCAGAAGGAACTATTCGATATTTTAATCTTGTTTCGTACTCATCGATTTGCATTTGTCGCTGATATCCAGTAGATGTACCGTCAAATTATTGTCCACCCCAACCGCCAGCCGTTTCAAGCGATATTGTGGCGAGAAGAGAAATCACAACCAATTACCGAGTATTGGTTAAATACTGTAACTTATGGGACGGCACCAGCCTCCTATTTAGCAACTAAATGTTTAAGTGTTTTAGCCGACTCTATAGAAGAAGAAAAACCAGAAGCTGCCTTTGCGATCCGACATAATTTCTATATGGACGATCTGTTAACAGGAGCGTCATCTTTAGAAAAGGCTTTGCAGCTTCAGCAAGATATTCATGAGACATTAGCTTCAGCTAAATTTATTTTAAGGAAATATCAATCAAATTCTCCTGATGTATTGAGGACTATTGATGCAGACAAGATTGAAACAGACCTAAACATCAATTTATCTCAAGAAAAATATATTTGCGTTTTGGGTCTGGGTTGGACACCAGCTAAGGATAATTTTTATATCAAACCGACACTGAATGCCAACGAACTACCGATAGTTCTAACAAAACGTATTATTCTATCTCAGATCGCGTCTGTATTTGATCCATTAGGATTCGTTTCACCATTTACCATCCGCAGTAAATTGTTCTTACAACGGTTGGGGCGGTTACAATTATCATGGGATGAACCAGTTCCTAATGAACTAAACTTTCACTATAGAACCTTCTGTGCTGAACTGAAAGATCTGAAGTATTTTGCAATTCCACGGCCTTATACAGCTCTCCATGGCATTGTTAGCACCAAACTGATTGGATTCTGTGACGCATCCGAGCATGCTTATGCTGCAGTGGCTTATGTATTGTACTCAAGCAGCAGTGGAGAAATGGGTTCCCGCTTAATATGTGCAAAAACACGAGTAGCTCCAATCAAGGCTCTGACTGTACCTAGGCTCGAGCTTCAAGCAGCCTTATTGTTGGCCAAGTTATTAAGAAGAGTTGCCGATATTCTGTCCATACCTATGCATGCCTGCCTTGCTTTTTCGGACTCACAAGTGGTGCTTTCTTGGTTAGCAAAACCGGCGAAGGAATGGAAAACGTTTGTATCTAACCGTGTTTGCAGTATCAATGAACTTGTACCCTTTAATCAGTGGAGGTATGTGCCGACTAAAGAAAATCCAGCCGATCTTGCAACACGTGGTATATCTGCTCAATCGTTACTGAAGTCCCGGTTGTGGCTTGACGGTCCTTCTTTCCTTTTATCGGAATCCTTAGAGTGTCTTCACACATGCCAACTATTGACATTGCTTTTAATCTAGAAAAAGCTGCAATCAAGCTTGCATGTAATGTTGCTGCCGATTCTAGAATACTTTTGGATGATTCGTTTCTGCATCGGTTTTCTTCATACTATCAATTAATATTTACGGTATCGCGCATTCTTGCATTAGCTCGATCCTTTAGACTACATATGAAGCCGGCATTAGCTGTTACTACCGAGATTGTTAACCATGCTCATATAGCTATCATCCGACTCATTCAGAAAACAACCTTTCCGGTGGAATATGCCCGATTAGAACGACTGGAACCTGTGGGTAAGCGCAGTCCTTTAAGATCGTTGATGCCTTTTTTGGACGCTAATCAAGTTATTCGAGTTGGAGGTCGACTTCAGAAAGCAAATTTATCTTATGATAAGATTCATCCTCTCATATTACCTGCCAATCACCATTTTACGATTCTATTGGTTCGACACCTGCACTTCAAATTTTATCATGCTACTAGGAATTTTTTGACAGCCCACTTACGTGCACGATATCATTTTCATGGAAACCTTACAAATGTAATAAAGGGAGTTATTCACCGTTGCGTTACCTGTATCCGATATATACGGCTGAGACACAGACTCAATTGATGGCTCAGCTTCCAGCTGCTCGAATTAATCCTAGCCGACCTTTCATGCATGTTGGAATCGATTTCATGGGCCCTTTTGATTGTAAGGCCGTTGGACATAGGTCAAGGGTTCATTTCAAAATATATGCGGCCATATTTGTATGGTTTTCGTCACGGGCATGCCATATTGAGATTGTTTCATCTTTGAGAACGGAAGATTTTTTAAATGCTTTGCACCGATTTGTGGCTAGACGTGGAAGGCCTTCCCACATTTATTCTGACAATGCAACAAATTTTGTTGGAAGCAGTAATTGTCTTCAGTTGAATAGTACAGAAATAACCCACTATGCATTATCTGAAAATATCCGCCGCTGGCTCTTTATCCCACCCCGAGCCCCACACTTTGGTGGACTCTGGGAAGCCGCTGTCAAATCAGCTAAACACCATCTTGTTCATGTTATGAAAGAACAAGTGTACAATTTTGAAACCTATGCTACTGTGTTTGCTCGTATTGAAGCTATTCTCAACTCTAGACCATTGACATATACGACCAATAATAATGAAATTGAAATCATTACGCCGGGCCATTTACTTATTGGCGATTCACTTTGTGCACCGCCCGAAACAGATTCTACAGCTGGAACTAAAATTGGTCAACAATATTTGGATTTACAACGCCGGGTGCGTTCCTTTTGGTCTGCTTGGAGCCGAGATTACTTGTCTCAGCTTCAAACCAGAAATAAGTGGCAGACCTCGAGATCTAACTTAACATTAAATGATATTGTATTATTAAAGGACGATCTACTTAAACCTACTTTCTGGAAGTATGGAAAAATCGTGGAGTTGTATCCGGATCCAGAAGGACTTGTTCGAACTGTAGCGGTCCTCTCAGAAGGTGTTGTAAAGAAGCGAGCTATTTCATCCATTGTACTTCTTGCGAAGCAACCTTAGATTAACGTTCCCTACGCTCACTGGTGGGGGAATGCTGTTTAGATTACAATTGCAGTTTGCGTAATTTGTTTATTTACTTTAGTTTACTTAATTTTTTTGTTCCATTTTATTGTATGTTACATTATTTGATCTTTATTTTCGTTTACTTTTTTATAATTTTTATGTATAAATTTTAATAGCCAGCGATATTTTTTGTGTAGATATAGCTTTCGTCTTTTTCTTTCCACCAAGGTGATGCCGTATTTCTTTTACCTTTTACTTTTTTTTTTTTTGTGTTATTGTTATGTTAACTTTTATCCGTATCCGAAGTGAATTGTTTTGTAAGCGAACATTTTTGTTATTTAATTTTATTAATCCGAAATTACGATCTACTGTATGAAATAGTCCTTTTCAGGACTTTAGCAAGAATTTATCTAATTATTACATAATTTCTTTTGGTTTATCTACATGCTGTAATTTCTATCATTAACGGCAATCTAACAATAACAATACTTTTTTACCATCTACATGTGCCCCTCTAACTGGGATTTGAAGGAAAATTTGCCCCCCCCAAATTATACTCAAAAATTGTCTGGCACATGGACTATATCCGATTATATAGAAAAAAGTAACACGAAGAAAGTTTAAACTTCTTACTCTAATTTTACAAGAGCTGTTCAAAAATCACAGGCACGCCTCTGTAACTTCCCCGCATGTTAAATTTCAAAAATGAAACCTAGACCGGAAAATTCCCGGGAGGTACTTTTTTATTTCTCCACAATGACCGCCATTTATTTTTGAGCATCTATCGTAGACAAGCTTTTCATTTGAAAATTTTCTAACCGTACCGTAATTGCTTGCTTCAACTAGTGTGTCTCATCTAGTTGCTGCGCACCTTTGAGAAAATCCTTTCAGCAAGAGGAAGAGGTAAAAATCGGATGGTGCAAAGTCAGCAGAGAGAATGATGGATGTTCGAATAGCTCTCATTAGAATGTGTTTCACAATGGGAAACAGTTCCGAGCGCGAGCAATGTGCATTATCATGAAACAAGATGGGTTTTTTGGAAGAAAAGCCCGGGTTCGTTTATTTTTCATCGCTCTCCAAATCTTTTCGAGCGTTTCACAGTATCTTAGCAGTTAATGATGGTCTCCCAGTCCACGAGATCGATGAGAAGTGTACGCCCGCGGAATTCGTCAACAGCATCAAAACAGCGGCTGTCGTTTCTTCATTCCTCTCGTCGCTCAGCCGGCTTTGAACCGCTCCAGCCAGGGTCTGATGGTTCTCGGGAAAGCATTGCAGACTCTCCGTACACATTTTTCAAACGATCGCGAATGTTTTTAGCCGTACAGTTTTCCATGGCGAGGAAACGAATAACGCTTAAAAGACCCGCATTCACACTCCAGCGGTAATTCTATTTTAAATTTACACAGCGCCAACACTATCAAACTGATCGGAATGAAAACTTGAGCGAATAAAATCGTTGGCGTGCGTCTTCCTACATCTATTAATCTATTAGAAGCGAAATTACACAGAGGTGTAGCAGTGAATTTCGAAATGCCCCCCCCCCCGGGTATCTGATTTTAGCGCATTTGCTGAAAAATAAATTTCTTTTATTCGGCATAATTCTTTTTTCTCTTTTTTCTTGCGTATATTATGGACGGTTGGTTTCTCGCGTGGATACAACACCAAGTAGAGTGTTGAGGAAGTTTGAATTTAATGAGTAAAGACCCTCTCTGCAGCAGGTCGCAATGACAAACGAGCTACTCGTAATTATATGGAGACGCGATTGATTAATGCATGAGAACCGTGTACAACTGAAATGTACACTTGTTTCCTTTTCACATTCTGAATTTGAATAACATTTGAAGAATGTTCAACTGTATCATCGACAAATTATTCAGAATAGTCAACATATTTCACCAGTTACGCTTCGTTACCGCCGCTGAAATTACAAGCCATAGTTGTAATTGCTGCAACATGTTGGTTATAAATCTTTCGGTGACATAAACCGCTCCACCGACACTGTACTCATCGCTTTTTTTTTTTTTTGAACATGTGACATGCTTCATCGCTATGTGTTTGGAAATTTTCGCTGTGATTACTGCAAAAAAAGGGAAAGGGAAGGAAAGAATAAATAAATAGTCCCATTCTGTGACCACGGTGAGAAAATGCGCGCGCGCCATAGAAAGTTGCAATGATCGTAAGACAATGCAAGACAATGAAGTAATAGTAATTAGGAGCGCAGTGATATTGATGCAACGCAGTAGACACACTTATTACTGTTATTTCGATTATTTCGTCTAAAGTCTCGCCAACTGTTAATTAATATGTCGGACATGGCTCGCAACAGCCGGATGGTCACACAGTCCCTTTGTTAAAAGCGATTTAAAACTTCTTCTAGATCTGCATCTAGCTAGTAGCTTACACTACACTCAAAACCGAAATAAGTAAATAAATGAGGAAACGTTATTAATAGTGAAAAATAACGGAATTGAAAAATGATCACTATAACAAATTAAAACGTTCAATGTTATTTTTCTGGGGGGAAAAATAACGATAGCAATTGAAATGTTATCACCGGTGATGAAGATGATCACGTTTAAAGAACGAGTTTCTTAATAGCTATGAACTATAGAGAGAAGTTCTTACAGAGTAGGCAGTTGAAACTGCACCAAGTTCAGAGATCAGCCGATAAGCACTGCAAAACAGTCCCGAGACCATGGCACTCACTTTTTCATAAAGGAAATGATTATGTTTCTTCGAAATGCAACCGATTTTAAAAACGCGCTTAACGTTTAAAAAATAGAAAAAAATTACCGGCTTTTGGTGATAAAAATTTTTGCATTTGGGCGTTTTATTTATTCATAACAGTTTTCAGCATTAAAGCGAGATGAGGGGAAAGCAAAATCAAATGAAACATACAGTAATCGGATGCATAATTCAAGCAGCAAAAATGAACTGCCTCATATTATACATAATGTTTATTAATTTTATCCATTATTTTTTTTTTTTAATTCGCGTTTACTAGATTCGCAGGAGGAGCTCATAAATTGGAGAAAAGAAAAAGGTGGTATTCTTAAACCTGTTTAAGAGTAGTAGAGAATATAAAATAATTCGAAGACCGGAATAAGGGAAGTAGGAACGAAATAATGGAGGGCGTTTCATTTCTCAGCTCGTTCTTCGATTTCTAGTGGCAGACTTTTTGGTATCTTTTCTGCTCATAATTATTACGATTCTTTTCTCTTAAGTGACACTTATTATAGGCTACGACTTAACTCCTATTCTTTTTCATTTTCTAATGTGCTGCTTCCATTTGGCCTCTCTGCCATCTCTTCAACTTCATCCACGGTTTTCTGGATACTTGTTCTCTCTTAAACGCTCTACAATCTCCGCTACTTGTCGCCTTTGCTTTAACCACAGTCTCCTTTCTGCATAATTTTTACCGCTTTCATCTACTTCTCCCTCCATTTTGTCTTTTTCATCCCCCATTCTAATTACTTTCCTTGTGACCTTGATATCGTGTTTTATTTGAATGTCCTCCAGTCTTTCCTAATGGACAATGCTCCTTCTACTCTTTTCTATTAAAACTCACTATTCCAAATCTTTATAGTGCTTCTTAGATTCTTTCATTTCTCCTTTGGGCTTAGTACATTATGAACCTCAACTTTACAATCCCCAACGCCTTGTCAAGAGTATGGGATTTAGTTTACTTTACTTCTGTTCTTTCTATTCTTCAATTATTTTTATCTTCTACTCTTAATCCTTTAAGAATATAGTGTTATTTTCTTCTTCTTCCAATTTCGTGCGCTAATTTCCTTGTTGACAAACCTGTTGGGGGATTAAAAAACAAAAAAAAAAAAAAAATCACCGATAAGGGGATCGGAATTCCAAGTTTTGAAAGGATGAAACTATAGAAGAGTGTAATGAATAGAACAAAATAAAGTAAATACACTGATGAGAAGCAAAAAAAAAATGATGCACGGAAAAAACGATGATTAAATTGGTTGAAAAATAACGAAAAGATAACAAATTTTCCGAAAAAATTAACATTAAATAAATCATTCCAAAAACGTTTTTAAGAATATATATCTCGTTTTCAGTTGGAAAGTCTATATTGAAGTTTCCTCGATTTTTCCTCTCTTTTCTAACTTACGTTGTCGGAGACGATATTTTATTTAATATTCAAAATTTTTATTATTTGAGTGTTCATACCAGTGGCGGATCTACGGTTGGGGGGGGATAGGGAACATCCTCCCCAAGGAACCAAAGACTCTATGAAAAAATTTGCTATAACAGAGAAACTTAATTTATGTTATAAAAGATTTGTATGAATTTTACCTACGAATTTTAATAATCAATATTTAATACTATTTTCTAGTAAAACTATTAATGTTCCTTTTTTATTCTATTTTAAATGTAATTATCATTGATCTTTTGCCATTTTTATTTATTTTTAATTTTTATTTTGTAATTTTAATTAAAAATAGAGTTCAGTGAGAAATATACATGTATTTAAACTTGCTCACAAACAAAGAGAATTCGGATCGGATTACTAACAAAAATAAAAAAGAAGTAAAGCGTCTAATAAAAATACTATCTTTCTTACTATTTCTAAACTACCATTTTTTAGCTACAATTCTATAATTACGTTTTCAACCAAAAATAAAACAAAATTTAAATTAAATTGTAATAACTATGTATTTTTAAAACGTTTTTAAAAAATTTCTATAAAGGTCACTATTTGATTTTCTTTGTGAAACAAGGGTTATTTCTCAAATCTAGTGCCTACCGTAAAAGATTTTACGTAATTATACATCCCCCCACTCCCCCAAAAAAAAATGTCCTTCTTTGAATTCCTCCTCAAATGTCCTTCTGGATCCTCCCCTGTTTATACAGTCTTCATTACATTTTTTAATAAAATTAACTTCGCTGAATAAGAAAAAGTTAATCTAAGCAAAACGATGATTCACAGCGGTGTGCTTGTGTAGTAGATTAAAATTATAAAAACAAAAATATTTTTCGCCTGACATAATAAATCAAACTTTTTAACGTAATAATATTTTTTTTTTTAAAGAATTTTTCATATACTTAATGTCCGATTTATGGTTCAAAAGGAAAAAGGTCGTACGTAGCATCGTTCGAATGCGAAAATGTATGAAATCCGGTGTAATAGTGTAACAGCGTTCAATTCAGTGAAATTTAGCGGCAATACTGCCTGTATTGCGATCTTAGTAGATAACGACATTGACCGATCAAAGAAATCGGGAACCAAAGAAATAGGCACCGCTTCACTCGTACAAAGCAGTTACTTTATCAAAACTGTGTATCTCAACGACAAAAGAAGATGTTTTAATAACGGTAGTATTTACGAGAAGGAAAATTTAAAGTCTGACGATCATGTTGCTCGTTTGTCCCACTTGGAACTTTCACATTCGTCGCTTAAATGATTGCTTATCTAGGTACTCTTTCACAGTATTACCACCAGCAGTAGTTAATGGAAATCAAGTAATTTGGTAATTTAATAATTAATCTCCGCGTAACTTAAAGTTTATAAAATTCTGACGGGCTATCATTTACTACTTCGCGCTGCAGACGAGTTGATTAATAAGAACTAAATTCGGACGACGAACGGTACTGATCAAAAAATCTTCTAAGAAGACTCGATTGCTACCTATCTTCTCTATTTTCTATGTCCTCATCATTTTACTTGACCTTTATTCCAGGGGAACCAATCACTGGTATTTCTCCAATCATCGACCTCGACAAACAGTTCCACAGACACACACTTTCGCACTTGTAACACGTTTTTCTAGATTACACTTATCTAATTTTTTATTTATTTTATTTCTATATATCTATATGTAATGTAGACATTACAATGTGCGAGGACGTTTTAACTGTTTCGATGCGTGTGTACGGAGCGGTTTCTGTGATATTATTTTTAAACGCCATGATGCTGAATTCTTTGTATTTGATGAATATTACTTTTGAGCAATCGGTTGAAGCATCAAGTTATTTTGGCAGTATAAAATTACTTACGAGTTAAATGCGTTCATGTTTAACTGATAGTTTGAATTTTCTATTCATTGCAGA
Source organism: Icerya purchasi (assembly GCA_039619475.1). Classification (NCBI taxonomy): domain Eukaryota; kingdom Metazoa; phylum Arthropoda; class Insecta; order Hemiptera; family Monophlebidae; genus Icerya; species Icerya purchasi. The sequence continues at coordinate 541,808,707 of CM077115.1, forward strand.
ATATGGAAGAAAATGGCCTCTGCACATTATTAATGCTGTCCTCAATAACGTTTTTGTAAATGTTAGTCTTTCATCGAAAGTAAGATCAGTGTAGTAGATCATAGCCTCCTCTTATTTGAAATACGAATAAATTTGTTGATATTAGGCCTATGCTTAGTAATTAGCTTCAACTTCATTTATTTTTAGGGTGCCTTACAATCCTAGAAGCCGCATTGTTCATTCCGTTTACAATGATATTCTCTATCCCGAATGACCACCAGGTAATTGATGCAGTTGATAGTACACCAATAATCGAAATTAATTTGGTCCAGCATATTACAAAATTGTCAAAAGGAGGAATCCCACTGGAGAGTTCTCTGCAGCTTAGATGGTTTAAAATACGTTCTTTTTTTTTCAATTCTTGTTTATTCATGAACATTTACTCGTATATATTGTAATGGTATACATTCGTCCGTGAATCAAATGGCTTGATAGTTAACTAAAGCCGGGACATAAAAAGAAAAAAAAAAAAATCGTGTTGATCGGTAGTAAAATAATTTATACGATCGCAGGATACTTAATTTTTTAAATAAATTAATTTATACTGGCTGATACTTTTTATACGATGACATTCAAATTATTTACCAGCTACTTTTGCTGATGCCAAGGCACATGTTGTATTAATATTTTTCATATATATTCATTATCAAGTTTATACTTGTATTAATATTTTTATCACATCTTAAATTTTTTTTACGATGATTACAGTAATCACTGCTATTACGGTTACGATAATTTTTATATTACCACAAACGTTTTCATTGTTACAATTTTGGGCAATACGATTTTGATTGTAACATTTTTATTTTATACAATTTTGTCAACTTAAAGTAATAAAATTAAAAGGAAATCCAAATGTGTTATAATTTTCGTTTTAAAATAAAAAACAAAAAATATTGTTGCGGTTTTTCGCATTACAACTCAGCGGATTTTTATATTGAATGACGATTTCGAGAAAGGATTCAATAAGGAATCGTCTTCTAAAAAATTAACGAGAAATCAAATCTGTGCAGGTGGAAGAATTTGCTTTGAGATAGGACCCGAATTCAAGACACAGTTTATTTGGTTTTGTTATAGATACTCTCCTAAATATATACTCGTTTTCTTAATTATAATTATTTATCGATAAGTACGGTATGTATCGTACATACATAATCGTAAATATGGTTTGCCGCACGTGGGTATTCTGCTTATAGGATCAAATATTCCCATGCGTACCCAACAATATTCTTATGTATGTGGATTTGTTTAGCCGTATGCTTGTGCTCGTATAATGATGACTGTATTCCGATTGTCTTCGCTCGGTCATTCTATAGAAATGTATTTTCTTATCTAATGCAATCCGGCAAAGTCATTAACTATTTTGATTCTATTCTTATTTCTGAATTCTCGGTAATGATATCACACTGCAAAAGGATTCGCTCTTTCTTGCCTAAGCGTGCTACTGAATTTTCATAGCTTAATCTTTCTTTTAGATTTATTTCGTACTGATATTGCGTTGTATTATTTTAAAGTTATTTGTTCGAGCGTTTCCCCGTAAGTTAGTACATCTGTTTCTCAGAAACTTTGCCTTATATAATACGCATTTCGTTGCGCAATCCCATTATAGTTTTGCGAAATTATTATTAACTGTATTTGGTTTTTCGTATGTAATTTCAATTCAGTTCATATCTAGATTTTCCAGGTTTAGCTACTTTGTTGATCTAGCTTGACGTTATAATCCTGATTCTTCTACATTCTGTGACATTTCTGTTTGCTGATAAGATCATATTTGAAAGTCTATATAGACGCGTAGAGTTGAAAATAAATAACATTATACTTGTTTTAATAGTAACATTTTCGGGCACAGCTCATCCATCTTTAGCTCGAAAAACCAAGAGAAATGAAAAAATAATGACAGGCTGAGCTGTGTCACAGATAAAATCTGAAAACGGCAGTGTTTGATTGAATTAGGCATAATTATTCCTATATGTTCAACAGTATAATAATGCTACCATTTTTTTTTTTTTCTAGCGCGTCAACAGAGAACCATCACCGGAAGCTATATGGAAAGGAAAGAGTTAATTATATAGAGATCCCGTCAGAGATTGATAGTCGATAAACGGATGTACGAAGCGCAAAACTAAAAGACCAAGTGATAGCAAGTAAGAATAGAGAACAGAGTGTGTTCGGTATGTAACGATGGCCACTCAAAAAACGCGTGACTGGAATTACGGGAGACTCCGTATTACTTGGATGAAGAGGGCAATTTGAGAAACGTGTTAAGTTACGGCAAAAACAAGAGAAAGGCAAACGATCGAACGAATGATGGAGGTGACAGCAAAACGGCGGAGCAATGGAAAGTTATGGAACCATCGGGGAGATAAGATAAAAAACTGCGTTGAACGGACAGATCGAAGTTTTAAAAAATGATGGAGAATAGATATCCAACCAAAATCTGGAATTTAATTTTTTATATGAGCAGATGAGAAGAAGAAATTTTAGTAAAAAGATTACGGGAAGTTTCAGAAGAGCAAACTGGAAAATCCGTCATTTCGTTATTACCCTTTGCGCCAACTTGGTAGGGACCCAAAGCAAATCATATGTATAGAATGAAGCCAAAAAAAAAAAAAAAAAATTATAGATAAAGTAGCGTGTACGAAGAACGAAAAAGCCGCAGGCGTAAGTAGGATACGAAGAGCAAATAGCCCGGAGGGCACTCATGGAATCAGAAATAATCAAATAATTGGAGGAGAAGCGATGAAAAGAGATATAACTATAGTAGCGAGTAGAACAGCCGCAACTTCGACGGTAAAAATAGTACAAAAAGAAGGAAGATTTCTAGACTCGGAGAAGTTAGTATCAGGGAGAGTGAAAAGAGCTCCGACTCCATTAAGCTCTTTAGAATCATTCGTAAAAATAGGCTTATGTGTGAGAAATAGGGAAATAATTGTGTTTGAAAATTCCTGAAAAGTTGCTGATCGAGGATAAGAATATTGGAGGCCAGAAATACATAAGAATAAATTAGGAAAATGAGAAAAATTAGCAAAGTTGAAGGAAAAATAACGAACGTTACTAGATTATATTTGCCGAGAAAGAGTTGAGGAAAAGAGACATGAGTTAGGATAAGAATTTTCCTGAGAGTAATACGCCAGTTTTGAAAAATATAGAAATAATCAGGTGTAATATTGAAACGAATCCAGGCAAAAGACACTTAAGTAGAAAGCAATAACCTAAATATCATCTATAGATGAATAAGGGAGGCGTGCTTAGTAATTTGAGAAGATTTAAAAGTGCTGAAACAGAGTCGAAGATATAAATATTGGATCTTGTCTAGTTTGGAAAAAAGTAATCTGGAGACAAAACCATAAGATGAATAATCAAATTTACAAGAAAATAAGCATAAATAGATCATCTCCCCATCCAATCGGATAAATGACTTTCAACCGGTCTAGTTTTTTAAAAGCAGAAAAGAAAAGAAAATTAATATGTTCGAAGAAAGACGGACAACCGTCAAGGAATACACTGAGGTAGCAGAAGCAATCTACATGCAGAATATTAAGGATGTGCGCACTGAACTGGACTATAAGGCCAACACAAAAGGATTTTGCAGGAAAGGCAGAAAAATGTGTAATGCAGAGAGAGAGAGAGTAAATAAAGGAAAGGGTTAACCTTTTCATTCGCGATCACTAAATCACAGGAAGAGGAGAAAAGTAATATATTATCGGCAACGAGTAAAGTAAAAAAGAGATGCAACAGAAATAGAGTGGATAACTTTCGCAATCAGAAGACCGCGAAATACATTCCTCATCGCATATTATGGAGGACTAAAATGAATAGTACCAATATACAGGATAGGATTAATGACAATGAAAATGAGAATGTCACAGAATATTAATTGCCATTATTTTATCTTTAAAAGTGGAAAGATACACATTATCAAAAACACTAGAAACACCGATAAATACAGCCAAAGTGAACTGTTTATTGATGAAAAAATTGCCGTATATGCACTGCACAAAAAAAAAAGGCAACAAAAAACGACACAATCAGCAAGACCTAAACTTGGACGAAAACCAAATACGTAAGAAAGAAAAATATTGTTGTGCTCAAGCCCCATCAAAAACCAAGCACCTCTTAAGCATAGATTTTCAGAAATACGAAACTAAGGAGATAAAAAGAGGAGTCCTTTTTAGGGGGATAGGGTTAACGAAAAAAGAGTTCCAAGAAGAGTTCTGCTGAAAAGAAAATAATTGAAAATGTTAAAAAGATCACAGAGAGATGGATCAGGTAGATTTTTAAGAACGCAGAATACCATCAAAACCTGGAGTGATGATTTTAAAGCATAGATTTTAATTCATTCATAGCGAAATCCGTAGTAAGCTAATGAGGAGAAGACTGTCCCGTGAACGGTAAAGGATGCAATCGTTGTGGTTGGGAACATATGCTGGAGCGACAGAATCAACTGATAGGCATCGGTATTGTGTAGATGGAAATTCGAAGGATGTATATTTCACAACGTTCTAGCCATCTTCTAAATGCAATTAAGCGTAGTGGATCGTCAAAAGGAAAAGTAGAATCTCTTCTAGGAGGACCTTTTAGCACCTTTAAGAATGTAGCACTAGCTCGTTTATGAACAAGAAACTTTTCAAGAGTAGAATTAGACCGAAATATATACTAAAGGTAGAGCCCGGCTATGCGGATTGTATTTCCACCATATTTGGATGTTGAAGACCGGATGAGAAGTAAAGGATAATGAGAGAACATTTGAACTGATGGAATGAATTATATCGAAAGATAGGATCAGATTCACATGGGATGCTGGGAAAGCAATAACCGAACAGAAAATAATCCAGTTAGTTTCGGATAGATTCCACACGTAAGAGAGTGGATAGGTCTGAAATGCGTAGAAAAAGGAAAATTATGCGAAATAAATAAAATAGGAACATTGTGACTATGGTAGAAAGCCGAAAGGGTTTTCCCATTATGAAATCGAGGGAGCTAAAAATATATAGACTTTTATGGTAGGCGGGAGACTGATTATTCTTCGGGTGAATCAGATTATCGGAAAAGATGATATTTTCAAGAACACATTAACCGCTAGCCACATTTAGTTGTTGTTTCGTAAAAAAATAAATATACTATCAACTACGAAGCGAAACGTGGTGACGAAAACGCAAGAGCAAAGCGAATAATGGATACAAAAAACCGCGCGACATCAATTTTGCTCATAAATAACATTTTTCGGTTGAGTTCAAATTTATCGCAACTAAAAAGAGCAGATGGTTAGTATCTTTAATTAATCATCGATAGATCCAAAAAAAACAAGAATGGAAAAATAAAAGAGAAATTTAAATGTTTATTGCAGCAATATTATCATAAAAAGAAATAAACTATATATATATACAGTGAGCCACATTAATATTGGAACGGTTGGTTTGAAATTAAGACTCATCAAAAAAAAAAACGGAGGAAAAAGCTTTTAATTCAAAATTTGTTCGAAAACATGAAAAATAAACACCATCTCTTATAATACACGTGAAAAAGAAAACAGAAAAAAAATAAAAAGAAACACAGCCGCTGTATAATGAACACAAAAAGTAAGAATTTCACCGTCGTCACATTAATATTGGAACGGTTACTAAAAGAACGAAAAATGGCTACTCAAAAAGGCAATAAATAACGAATAAATGAAAATCAATACTTAGTAAGCCTTTGGCCGCAATGATTGCCTCCAAACGGCGCGCCATGGAAGAAACTAATTTCTGCAGGTAATCACGCGGAATCTTCGCCCACTCTTCTTGTAATCGAGAGTTTGCAGCTCTTGTTTGCTCGAACTATGGCGTTCGCGTATTTCTTGATCTAAGTAGTCCCATAGATTTTCGACTGGATTGCAATGCGGGGACTGCGGCGGCGTTTACAGGATCTTCGGACAGTTGAACAACAACCAGGCACGCGTTTTATAAGCTTTATACTTGCGGTCGTTGTCTTGGTATAGTTTAAAGCTGTTCCGGGTCCCCACTTTTTTCGGCACTGATATGCAGATTTTTTCGCGGTATGTCGATGTACGTGTCAGCAGTCATCTTTCCTTCAAAAAACATTAAAGAACCTACTGCAGCCGCTGAAAAACATCCACTGTTGGAAGAACATGTTTTCGGTCTAATGCTGTGTTCGGCTGTCGCCACACCTTTGCTTTCCCATCACTACCGAAAATATTAAATTTAGACTCGTCGGTAAAGATGACATCATTCCAGAAAGTTTCAGAGACAAACTGATATTTCAAAGCAAAGTCGAAGCGCTTCTTCTGATTAATTTTGGAAATGAGTGGTTTGCTGCGCGCAGTTCGTGAATCGTACCCATCTTTTTCACGAGTCTCCGAATTGAGTCTCCGAATAAACTTCTTTTCCAGTCTTCTCGTACAATAGCGTAACTAATGTCGGAGCACTTACTTTTGGGTTACATTTCACCTCGCGCATTATTAGCCTCTTCTGCCGAATTGAAAGTTTTCCTGGCTGACCTTTCTGCGGAATAGAAGCGATTCGATCTTCATCTTTAAATCGTCGAATAATATTAAATACGTTCGTTTTTGGTAAGTTCATTAACGACCCCGAATTGGTCGAATATGATAAACGCTTTCCATGATGATAAATAACTAATTTCCGCTTGTCAAACGAAATATTTCGCGATTTTCGAAATTCATTATTGATGAAAATTTTTTTCTTACTGGGGAAATTAAATTGAACGGTATACTGTTGCCTGCGGGTTGATATTATTTTACGTATTATGTACGTAGTGTGTACCAGGGAAAGTCCAACTTTGCATGACTCACACGTTGCACAGATTTGACCACGTTTTTTGGCGCGTCATCGCTGCGTTCCAATATTAATGTGACGGTCAAATTCTTACTTTTTGTGTTCATTATACAGCGGCTGTGTTTCTTTTATTTTTTTTTCTGTTTTCTTTTTCATATGTATTATAATAGATGGTGTTTATTTTTCATGTTTTCGAACAAATTTTGAATTAAAAGCTTTTTCCTCCGTTTTTTTTGACGAGTCTTAATTTCAAACCTACCGTTCCAATATTAATGTGGCTCACTGTATATATAAATTTAAAATTGTACCGATTCTTTAAGTTTAATGTTTATTTTAAGACTTTGTTATGTATTTAAACGTAGGAGAGAATTATAATATACTTGTTCAATTGTGGATATCTATAGGTAATTGATTGTGAATTTGCAGAATTAAAAACATATTGTAACATTATAAATAAATAGACAAATATTAGGTTAGTACTTTATTTGATCTTAATTTTTTTTAATTTTTGAAGTTATTTTTAATTTTACAGTTGATTTATTTACTTTAAAAATTTTCACGCATCTGTACATGTTTACACTTTTACTTTATTTTATACATTCATTGCCAGGATTACGAGTTATCTGAAACCAGCCGTCATTTTTTAAATGTAATCGTTTTTCATCGGGTTTTTTTCCTGTTTTTTTTTGTAATTTATTTAAAAAAAATAAAAAGTGTCTTTCTAAACCAAATAAGTAAGGAAATACAGCGCTGTGTTTATAATAAATCAAGACTCTTCTCACTAATAGTGCCATTTTAGAAGAATCAAATTTCCAATAGGTGTTAATATATTTCCGATGTGTTGTGCTAAAGAAACTGATAATTGCATCATTTACGCGAATATCGAACAGCAGTAACAGAAGAGGAATTCTATTCATTGGCCGGTGATAAAGATGTCGGAAAAGATTTCACATGACCAGCGTGAGACGGGACGATGGCAAAAAGATTTTGTAATATGTCAAATTTGGAAAAATGAAGGACTTTGAAGCTATAGCGTAAAACGTAACCATAATCGAAGCCTGACAGAATCAAAGATTTAAAAATTAAATTCATTATATCAGGTCCGAAAGATTGGTAAGCCTTGAAATGGTTGTTAATGGAAAATAACGAAACATTTTCCCGGACTCTCAAAAAAATATGCCTACTGTTTTCGGTAAAAACCGCGTTACGATTTCTTTCCGTTAACCTTTTTGAATAGTAGTGGTCCATTCGTCAAAGAACAAAAACTTTTTCATAAATCGAGTACCAAAAAGTTGCGACGTAATCTTCACCGAGAACATAAGGATTAGTAATTTTTAATACCTCGCTTATTCCGCTACTTGAGTCTTTTCTATTCTCTATATTTGATCGTGTAAACATCTGATTCCGCCTCTCTTCCTTTTTCCTCTTCCTGGGACTATTTTTTGACGATTCAAATAGAAAAAGAGAAAAAAAATAGTATACAGTCGCAAAAGAGATCGCAAAAAAAAAAAGGTTAGACTAATAGCGAATATAAAAAACGTTGACTTACACAGGCACAGATACGTTTAGTCCAATTTCATAAAATGCTTCATTTATGATATATACTTGTTTCTATTGCGTGTATATAAAAAAAAAACAAAAAGTTGTTAGCTTTCGACAAAATTCGCGAGTTCAAAAATATCTGAATACTAAATACAGAAAAGATGTGAAACGTTAAATAGAATTTAACTTACGAGAGAGACCTTCGGAGGTTATCATCTCCCTGTAAGCATGTTTAAATTCATTATCACCTGGGTTGGAAAGTAAGCTCTGTTTAAAAATCGTGAAAAAGTTCAGCAAAGCTATTAGAGATAGAACTTTCACTCAAAAAGTTCTATATTCTTCTAAAGGCGAGTGTCCGCAATATGACGAACCATCAAAATACCCCTAAACTTAGTCCGCATCCCTAAATCGCTAGGCATTTCGAATAATAGGCTCTCTTCTCGAGTGATGTTAGAATTTCGAGTATTACTCTACCTTTTATTTTACACCTTATTAGTCGTCGACGTGCATCGGGTAATCCGAAATCTTCTTTTTTACCTTTTTTCTATATCTCACATTAGTCATCGGTGTTTTCAAATTATCAACCACGACGTGTAATTACCAAAGTAGTAGTTAGCTATTCTGGTTATCGAGCTGATTGCACTTGTTTTTTTGATTTTACTTTTCCTCCACAGTACCTTCGCAATGAAATTGTGTATCAACGACTGTTTATAATTATTAATTGTTAAATGAACAATTTTTAATTTTTTCATCTGGATTGGACTCATCTAGGGTAATATTCATTGGTTTTTTGTAATTAAAAGCTCTTCTAGATGGCAGGATCTATTTTTCTTTTCCGGTTCAATTTATACTAGCGCCTTTTATCATCATTAATATTGTGTGTTAATGCGACTTGTTTTCGATTATTTTGTTACTTGAATGCGTATCGGCAAAATATTTCATTTTATTGTGCGTATATGTGTAAACATTAATTAATCGTCTAAGATTTAACTGTTATGAGTTTTATATTTTCACTGGAATGACCTTTTGACCCGTAATTAGGATCAATGGAATTTTTCCTTAAGTAAGATAGAACTCAACTTTTCTTGCTTTAACCCTCTTCCGCGCTGATTTGAAGTTTGTTTGTTTTTTTTTTTGAGTAATCAGCAGGCACTTCTACGAGTAATTAGAAAAGAAAAAAAAAGGTTTATTCAGTGAACAGCGTAATAATGTTCTTAGGTACACATAAGAATATATGTTGTAGAAGAAAAAATGTAACCAAATTGAAATAGAACAGAAAGAAATGGTGAAAAGTCGTACACTTGCGGTATATTCTTGGAGTAAAGAGACATGTCCGACGGGAAAAGTGTAAGAAGAAGTCGATCAAGTTTATCAGATTAAAAACTGACAAATCGGCGTGCTTTATGTAACATAAGAGCTGCGTATGTTATCAGAAAGAAATAAAATGGAATAGCGGATAATATACACACACACATATATATATATCTATATATATATGTATATGTTCGGATGGTGGAAACAGATATGTTTAAATTATGAAAGCTGTTTTTTAGATGGAACCAACGCGCCTCTTAATAACAGACTATATATATATATATATATATATATATATATGTATATATAACGAGCGCAGCCTCTGTGTACGAAATTATGTAACAAGACGCCGCCGATGTTGGTATAATTTAAATTTCGTTCAATTTTCCCAATATGTGCTATTGCCGGCAGGTCAGAAGAGCCTCGAAGCAGCTTATTTTAGCGGGTCTCTGTTGCTGTCAGGTTGAATTAAAATTGGACTTCTACTTGGCCTACAACAGACCACACCCTATTGTACGGTGCACACCTACGGACCGTATACAAAGCATCAAGTTTACAAGTTTGTATATCGACATCGCTCGCAGCTATGCAAAACAGAAAATCGACTCGAATTATAGAACTTCACGTGCTACATAAATAATCGTTAACGACGCGATATATATATTTTATCGATTCAATATATATTTTATCGATTTAATATAATTCGAAAAAAAGAAAAGAAAAATAATTTTAAAAATAAATTGCGACATTAAAACTCGAAGGTTTCTTTCAGCCACGTGCGCTGTTTAGAAAGCTGATTTTAGATATTTGGTTAAAAATAATTGTTGAAGAATAACGAATTGGAGCATAGTAATATGTTATTTGATACGTTTAAGTGTTGTAGAGCTCCAGTTATTTTGTGAATACAGACGAAAAGGATTTATATTAATTGTTCGTAATTTTTTCCGTTGTAATTTTTAATTTCGGTAAATTGCTGTTCCAGGCGGACGACAAATGGTACCTCTTTATTTTAGGGGGTGAATTCCCATTTCGCCTAATTCCCAATTCGCCTAATTCCCATTTCGCCTAAATTTAGGGTCGGGTTACTCAGGTAATAAAAAAAAGGTCAGACAAACATACGAATGATTTCGTTTTGGCAACAGCGCGTCATCATTATCGAATTTTAAGCAGACTAAACGCATAATTTTTTTTTTCTATTTGATTCCACTGTTAATCTTTTCTTTCCGAAATACAACAAAAAGGTTTATATGAAAATCAGAAGTGAAAAAATACCGCTAAAAATGTTTGATGTAAATATACGCGAAACGACCACTCTGATTAATATTTGCGAGTTATTTTATTGGATGTCCAGTGCTGTATAAATCCCACCCGCCTTATCAGTCAGTATATACCTTATTGATATTTAGTGTGACATGAACATTAAGGTTCGGAGTTGCAGAAAAAATAATAAAAAAGCTAAATTATAATTAGGTGTAGTTTCAAAGTGGTCGCGTTTATGTAAGAAAAAAGGAATAAAAATCGAATAGAATTAACAATAATAACATGACATCGAATGATTATTACAGCGGTAATTTTATTATCGATTATTAAAATTACAATTATAAGTACATACAAAAAGTAAATGTTAAAATTAGGAAAACATAAATAAAGCTCCATTTAGTTCACCCTGCCTTTTTGCCTTTTCTAGGCTTTTTATCAAAATAACTTCTTCCAGCTCAACGTAGCTCGGTACGCATTTTTGAATGAAGCATTTTAAATAGTAAGATAGAAGGTTTTTTTCCTTTGCCTTTTTTTGGATTTGCCGAAAAATCTGGCAGACTTAACAGATTATAAAAGAAAGAAGAAAAATATTATAATCTAATTCGATTGGACACTGGGGAAATAGAAGAAACAAGAGTAAGGAGGACAGTGCCCCTTTATTCCAATCTTCTGTGCTTTGGCCTCCCCACTCCTTGCAGTGCCAAAACCATTCTTGCTTTCTCCTCTCTCAATATAGTTCCTTTGTTAGCTTTCTTTATCTCCTCAATTTTTAATCTTTTCCTTATATAATGTACAGTTCTCTACGTTGGGTAAGTTCTATTGTTGACGTGCCCAAAAAATTGAAAAAAAAAAATTTTTTTTTCCTTGTCAGAGACTAAAAACACCTTTTTTTGCGTTTTATTTATTTTTTTCGTTCTAATTATTGAAATTACTTGAAAAACATCGTCAGTATAATAAACGTGACTAATTTGAAGAGGAATTTTTCAAAGCCCATCAGCAACCATTTAGGCTTCTGGAGAAATTATTTATACCTTAAAATTCGATTTTAGAAGCATTTTTAACAACATACGCTAAGTTTTACCGTTTCATCTTGTAGAATGGGGAAAAAAATCATGACTGTATCTTTTAAAATTTTTTTTATGCGGTGCGACACATCTAAAAATGTAATAATCCTTTATTACAACCAATTTTTCGCCATTTTTTAATCAATTGTCCTTATTTTCACTGCTTTCTACAACTAAAAATCTATTGTTAAAGATTATCAAATATAACAAATATACTCGAGGGATAGATATAAGAATATTTAAAATATACATTTTTTTGATATGGTGCTTTTAAATCTATGCTCATTTATTAATCCCATAAAAGCCATGAACTGACCCCATATAACAGGATCTTCACCTTGTTTATTCCTTGCTTACTCCTCTTTTTCTGCTGTACACAGAGTTTAATAGTAAATCTAGTAATTTTTCTCGTCCTAATATCCAAATTTTGAAAAATCTCTTGTAATCGTATACGTTACTGTTTATTATTTATTCAAATCCGAAGCAGTATTTAATTTTTAAATTCTTTCGATTTGCTCACTTTTTTTGAATTAAAGAAAAATGAAATTAGGTTCAGGAACTTTTGTTAAAAAAAAAGAAACAACTGTTTTCTTAATTTTAACATTTACTTTTTGCATGTACTTATAATTGTAATTTTAATAATCGATAATAAAATTACCGCTGTAATAATCATTCGATGTCATGTTATTATTGTTAATTCTATTCGATTTTTATTCCTTTTTTCTTACATAAACGCGACCACTTTGAAACTACACCTAATTATAATTTAGCTTTTTTATTATTTTTTCTGCAACTCCGAACCTTAATGTTCATGTCACACTAAATATCAATAAGGCTTTTATATACTGACTGATAAGGCGGGTGGGATTTATACAGCACTGGACATCCAATAAAATAACTCGCAAATATTAATCGGAGTGGTCGTTTCGCGTATATTTACATCAAACATTTTTAGCGGTATTTTTTCACTTCTGATTTTCATATAAACCTTTTTGTTGTATTTCGGAAAGAAAAAAAAACCTTAACAGTGGAATCAAATAGAAAAAAAAATGATGCGTTTAGTCTGCTTAAAATTCGATAATGATGACGCGCTGTTGCCAACACGAAATCATTCGTATGTTTGTCTGACCTTTTTTTTATTACCTGAGTAACCCGACCCTAAATTTAGGCGAAATGGGAATTAGGCGAAATGGTACCAGACCATTTTAGGGTACGTACGGAAATGCTGAGTCTCCGAGTAATTGGCCAACTGGTAACTAATAGTCGACCACCAAGATACCGAACAAATATTATAAAAGCGATTAATTTCGATTCCAGTATGTTTCTTCTACCCTCAACCGGCTAGGCAACGTAAACTTTTTATTTATTTTCCCCCGAGCTGGTAAAAATTATTAAAAGGACTGAATACTCTAGAGATGACAGTTCGAATTTCATTGGAAAAAAAACGAATTATTATAAACTTTTACAGTAAAAGTATGAAATTATTAACCGCATCATCGCAGCTAGTTTATTTACATATAATTGAGAATATATGTTAATGGTTTTATTAGAAAACTTATTTGTAAATTTAATTTATCGACGAGGAATAAAACAGTAAGAAAAAAAAAGTAAAATTTTTGGCAATTAGATAATAATAAGATTAATTAAACATTTTTACATTTATGTAATAATAAATTCGAAACATTTCCATTTTGATTGTGATATATTTTCCCGCAGCACTTATACTGTACGAGTGCTTAAAAATGTTTTGCGTCATTATCATAGCTCTTTTCTGAATGCTTTTTTAAAAACTCGATAAGTTTCTAGCCTCTATTGAAATATAATATTTCCTTTATTAATATGTATCATCATATTCGAAATATTAATTTTTACTTTTTCAACATTTTAATGCGATTGTAAAGAGTTTAGTATATCGATAAAATGATGCTGCTAGGCAACAAATATAGAGCGATAAATATGTGGTGTATTAATAAGTTGTAAAATTACTTTTGTCATCGTGTAGGTTTTCTTATTTGTTTTCATTAATGCCGATTCTCGTAAGCGAGTTATTGAGAAGAATAAAATGCTCGAGCTTTAAGCGGTCCGTGATAAGAGAAACGTTGAGAAGCACTCTGGTCTAGAGATCATCAGGTCGTTGTCGGCGATGAGTTGGGCTATATGTGTTCGGGGTCGCAAAGAAATTACCTGATTTTTTTCAGTTACGAGTTGGCACGTCTTCCTCAATTACCCTCCGAATTTATTAAACAGTTGGCCAATTCCCGCTATTTCGTTGTATTAGCTGATCCTTCAGATATGTTACATATTGTTATCTACGTTATTGCTAGAATATTAAATCAACGTTAAATGCGAAATAATGTAATTTACAATGATTTTGCAAAATTCAGTAGTGTAGGAGGGGCAAAAAGGTATATTTTTTTTCACAAATATTCTACAGTACTCTACATATTATTATCCCATGTACTATTCTTAAAAGTAGAATATGGGGTTGCTTCAACAACAATTTAGCAGGTAATATATTATTCAATATGTCCATTCGGGACAATTTTCAAATAATAGCTCCTGGAGAACCTACTTACTTTCCTTCTTCAAATCAGATTCGATGCAGTGTGTTTTAGATCTAATCGTAGCAAAAAATGTTAGTACAAAACTCCCCGTTATGTTTGATCATCTTATCTCTGATCATAAACCAATTTTTACGATTATTAATAATGTAAAACCGCTCTTAAATAGTAAGTCGTATCTAGATTTTAATAATGCGGATTGGGATAGTTTTAAAAAATATATCACAGATAGTATTAATTTAAATATCAACCAATTAAAGATAATTCTGATATTGATAGCAGGTTGAATAACTTTACTAAATTAATTACTGACAGTATTAATCTATTTATACCAAAAAAGACGTGTCAGATGTTCCCGCAAGTTTACGTTCCGAGTATTGTCCGTAATATAATTAAACTTAAAAACTATGTTCGGAGGATTTATACAAAATACCGATTTCACTCTAATATTGGTTATCTGAAACCTGTAATCAAATTCTTAACAAAAATAGTCAGATTTGTACTTAGAAAAACCAAAAATGATAAATTTCAAAATTTAGTTAGTTAGTGATAGCTCTAGGCTGTTAAGTAATGTTTTCAATGGTAACAATTGGTTGTAATTTTTGATTATTTTGGGTTTTTTGTTATACTCTTTTTTTTTGCCCTTTGTATTTTTTTTGTATAGTGTTTATATTTTTGTTAACAATACGTAAATATTCTATTTTATCACTCTAATGTAATGCGGTTAAGTCTCTTTCGAGCTGGTACGCATTTTGTTTATAACTACTGTATTACTGTACTTAGCCAAATATACGTTCTGTTCTGTTCTATTCTGAAGGTGTGGAAAAATGTGGGACGTAATTTTTTATATTTAGTTGTTTTTCTTTTTGCGCTTATATGCAAGACAAGCCCCATCGTCCATTATATTAGAGCAAGGTTAAATTACAATTTCTGAAGACATTAGAAATGAGTATGTAATATCCAATAGAAAGCGATACATATTATTTGTAGCCCAAGAGCGAACTTCTTTTACATGGAATACTCTAATAAGATTAACCAATGAATTATATAATAATACTGTATGAGTGCTTTTGTATCGGCCGCATTCGGGGAAAAATAAATGTTGCGCGTCTGCCAACTTATCTCTATCAGCCGGATGGTGTGGACAAAAAGAGGATCGACTAAGACATAGAATATGGTAATCTGTTAACTGTAAATCGTAACCGACATATCGTCACTATAAATTTCCGAGTATTGTTAATTCCCCTATCCAAAATCGAAACATACCACGGTAATCTAGGGATATACACGGTTGAATAGGATTGTATAATTTCGATTTATATGGATTGTATCAAAGGGAATTCCAATAGTCTTTGTGGGCAAACTTAATGAAATATAAAAGCAAGTCCCTACGTTTCATTATTTATTAGTCCTTTGTGCTGGGTAAATGTCCTGAGTTGACGCGCCCAAGGGGGGAAAAAATAAAAGATCTTTGCTAGGGAATTTTGGAATTAGTGAAGCAACCTCATCAGACGCTGATTTTGATGCTTTATCCACTATTTCATTACCATATCTATATGAACCGGAATCCGTACCAGTTTTATAGGTTATATATTTAGTTGT
Organism: Icerya purchasi; assembly: GCA_039619475.1. Taxonomy (NCBI): domain Eukaryota; kingdom Metazoa; phylum Arthropoda; class Insecta; order Hemiptera; family Monophlebidae; genus Icerya; species Icerya purchasi. The sequence continues at coordinate 541,824,880 of CM077115.1, forward strand.
ACAATAAAAAGTAACGAGAATGCAATTGTCAGAATTTACAGTTGTCTACGTTATTTCTTGATTTTCCGGTATTTAAGAAAACTAAATTGCTACCGGGAAGTTGTATTTTCAAACAATCTTCTTACTCGTTGAAAAGCAAGTGGTTGAAAGAGAATTTTTTTTCTCAGTACAGATAACCTGCAAACAAGACGGGTCGAAACGAAATAATACCTTTGCTTTCAGCAATTTAATACGTTAAATATTTACACAAATAGAAAACGTACACTGAAATTTATTGCACATTACTCACGAGATGAATTAGTGTATTTGCAACTCAAACAAGCTTCACAAAATGTATAGAAAAATAAACTTAGTTACTGATATATTATAGAAGAGACAACTATTTCCAGTTTTCCTTCGTGCAATGAAAAATATACAGGTACAAAAAAAAGAAAAAATCTACCATCTAACAGTCGCGAAGGAGCAATACAACGGACACGAAACATTATAAAGAAACCGTAACATATATTTTCATATGCTACGTTACAAGGCATCGTGATTACCGAAACTACAGCCGAAGTAAACCTTCAAAGTCTTCTTAACACCATTTAATTCAAAAACTAATGAAAGGTAAAAGAAGATAACATGCGAAATTGAAATGGAATGCTGACATTTAAAATTACGTATAACCTGCGGATTTGACGGTTTGACAAAATCCTCTACGCCAATACAACTCCGGCTCATAAAGAAAGTCAAGGAAGCAAGAACATAATTATAAAGAAAGTAAAATTGTAAATTCGAAACCGAAAAGTATCAATTAATATAATGTCCATATATAATAGATTTTTCTGAAAGGCGAAATAGCTAACGTTTTAACTGATCTCGACGCACCCTTGTTATATACATTGCACGCAACAATGAAATAAACACTATTGTAAAAACCCCGCAAAATGGATATGTATTCATTTTACCATTTGTATGCATATTACATCACATAGGTTACCGGTAAAAATTTCGCGAATGTGAAAGAACGATAAAGCTACGATGAACGGAAGGCAATAAAACGTCATGAAAAAAAATTACACTTTTGATCGATGTTGTAAAAAACATATGAGGCAGTGGAAATATAATAATAAAAACGGTGGCAATACTGCAAGACAATTCTTTAAAGAAACTTTAGCTGCAGCTGAAATTACAGAAGTTAATGTAATCCCTAGATTTTCTGTAACTTTACAAGTCCTCACATGCAATTACAAAATTCAGGTTCACTTATTTAGACATCACAGTTATATATATATATATATGTTTTAGTAACTTATTCCCCGTAATACGAAATTATTCATAAATTATTAATTCATACGGAGCTGATATTATAGATTTTTTAATACTTCTTACTGGATAATTAAGCGAAAAAGTTTTAGAAACAAGACAAAAAAAATGCAGATATTATATGAAAAAATAATAATAATAATAATAATAATAATAATAATAGAAAACGAAATGTTGAACATGCACTTCTTTTGGTATTTTCCTATATTTTCTCTTAAATGGTTACCAAAGGAAAAAAAAAAATCAATTCTCCGTACTCCTGTGAAGGTGCTAAATTTATTAGAAATTCCATAAACAAATAATGGAACTAGTGATATTAAAAGAACAGAATTTTTAGTAATTACCGCAAATAAAGAAACAGTGATCAGATTTTTAAACGGGATAATGTGGATTTTTATTAACTAAATAGGAGTCGTCATTTTGTAGGAAAAAGGACTTTTAATAAATGTAATATTTTAAAGGACTGGAAGAGGAAAAGAAATTAATACGTTCAAAAAGAGACAGTCGACGAATACGCGCCCAGGTAAGTAATTTATATACGGGCAGTAAACATATCGTTTAAGGATAAATTTAGGCGGGATTCAGGGATGGAGAGAGAAAACAATATAATCAAGTTTTGCAGGGTTGATTGAAGTTCCATGGTAGCACAATTGTACGTTTTTTTTTAAATCATTCTTATCTATGCTGGATTAATATAAACCTATCGCATTGTTCATAAATAGGCACCGTTGTTGGTTCGTTCGTCCACTTAAGTTTGTGGTAGATAAATCGTACTCGGTATGTTTCAGTTTCCTCTATTTTATTCATAATATTCTTTCGATTTTTCCTCAAGCCCTATAAAGCCTCTTTATTGTCGATTTTTATTACTCCTAATAATTCGTATTGCATTTGTTACGGAAGCATATCGGCGATCGCTTCTGTTAATATAGGTTATTTTCTATTCGTGCATAGATTTTGTCGATTGCTTAAAGTTTAGTTGGTTCGTTTTCTCCACTTTTACCAATTTACTCAAAGAAATAACTATAAAATTACCATTTTCAAGTACACACGTCTCATATCTTTATTCGTTCGAATACAGCATTTTTATTTATATCAAATTTGTTTTTGTACTATATGGTTTGGCGTTACTTCAGTAAACAGTGTTCTAATGTATTATTGTAAAATACGCTATTTTTTATTTATTAGAACTTTTTAATACATTTTTAGAGCAAAATCTTGAATTTTTTTTTTTTTTTTTTTGGCTTGGGAAGTAAAAATTTTATTACCGTTATTTTTTTTTTCGAGCATTACCGTTACCCTTTTCGATCGTTTAGCAATATAATAAACGTGATTAACTCAAAATATTATTAATTAATTAATTAATTAATTTACACCATGGGAAAAGATAATTTGGAAAAAAAAGTAATTTTTCACAAAACATTAAAATATCAATGTTAATTACCATGGGGAAATATGTAAATTCGAATAAAGAATACGAATTTGAAATCGCAATAGTGTACCATTTTTACAAGCTCATCACTGATGGAAATATATTTTAACGTTACACTTATACGGCGATTTTTATTCAGGGAGTTAAAATTTTCTAACGTTCCCTTACCTTCTGTAAATTTAAAATTTTCTTTTAATTATTATATTAGTAATATTCCCTAAAACGGAGGGGGGGGGGATACATGAAATAGCGTTTTTGAGAAAATATAGAAATCACTTGTATGAAAAAAGAGAAAAACTTTAAACAGATATTAACGCACGGGTGAAGCCAAAGAGCTAGCGGGTAGATAAATGGACCGTTTATAGGGTAAATGAATAATATAATAAAAGTTAAAATTTGATGAACACATTTCCTCTAATTACTTATTAAATGAGTCATTCGTATGTACACTTTTATAAAATAGTAATATATTAAAATTAAACACTGACGCGTTTTGGAAGTCCCATATTCGTGATCACAGTATTGTTGTGTTCCCCGATGAAAGGCAATTAACATCGACTAGATTAATAATTAAGATAAAACTGCTTCTCAATTCGTTATTATTGTCAATTATTAATTTAAACAAGAACCGCGTTATTTCGGAATCTCTACGATAGATAATTTCGCTCTCGAAAAATAAAAAAAGTGGGGGGTTACTCGAGTTTACTGAGACGGATCGATATTATATAATTATTTCTATCGGAGTTCAGCGGTCTACCCTTTTCAGAAGACAAATCGGACAAGTCCGAATGAACAAAGTTTAATCGAGATAAAGACATTAAGTGTATAGTATAGACAAAAGGAAAAGAGAATAAAATCGTGTAAAATAATAAGTATGTTCCTTCGATAAATAACAAGCAAGCGGAATAAATAACGAAATAATGAGATAATTATGTCGTAAAATAATTAGTACTATAATTAAATAGCTTATTGACGGACAGGAAAAAAGGGCCTTTAAGATATAGGCTCAACGGTCTTCAAATGAGGGCTTTCGCTGCGAGCACAAATTAAATAAATGTTGACGGAAACTCGATAAATGGAGATTAATAAAAAAAATCGGTTTCGGTTAGAGTAATTCGTTGAAGGTTTGTTTGCATTTGTTCTATATTATTCTAATACGTCGATTAAAACGGAAAAAAAAAAACCAAAAAAAAACCCACAAAAATCAACTCTTTCACTGCAATTGAACTATTTGATTTTTTTGTTTTTCAGCTTTGTTCTAATATAGATGTATAAGTCAGTCGATTTTATTTACATATTAATATTCTGGTAATTTTCTACTATAAATTTTTTGAAAATTATGTTTCCATCTGCGTCACAGGACAAAAGTCACAACAACGCCTTAATTAGTCGACTTTTTAGAATTTCGACAAAAATTTGTATATATACACGACAGTACCAGCTAATTTTCTTAATTTGGCAGCATGCATTATAGTTGCGTCAATTCTTGAACTACTCAACTGACTAGCAAATGGATAGGATAAAACTTTTAAATAAACTCGAAGTTTCAAAGTTTGATTGCGAAATTATTAGTACGGTGAGCATTTAGTTAACTACGAACATGAGCGGAAAATGACTCGAAACATAAGCGGTCGTATTCTTTTTGCATTAACTTAATTTCCGTTTTCGACTGCGTATTCTTACAATTTTGCCACAAGTCTCTCCTCTAAGGCACCAATCAAATGATTCAGGTGCATTCTATCGATAAGAGTACAAAGGAGTAAGTGCTGTGAAAAGCTGTTAAAACTTTCCCCCATTTGCTAAGCAGTTTATTCTTATTGCGTGTTCAATAAGTTAATTAAGCTTTCAATCGATTATTTAAACTAGGTCGTGACCAGAAAAAGCCACGCCGAATCTTACTAAATACATAGTTGTTAAAAAATATTTGAGTGTACCTAGAATGCGCATCATAGAACTGTTCAAATCCACAATCTATAAAAGAAATTTTAAAAGGTGTTCGCCTTTTTTTAAATTAAAATCTATTCTTTCGGGATTTTTTTTTTTCATATTCTTCGCCAAAATTCCGATTGATTAATCTGTGATTTGTTTTTTTATAAAATAACTCTAAGTTATAACATAAAATAAAATATTACACGTATAACTATGAATTTTCTTAAAATAAATAACGTAATAATATAAAAATGATTTTTTGCTGTTTATTTTAAGAAAATCCACAGCATGTTATGAGTTCTGTAATATTATTATTCTCATTTATATAATTTAACAAACTGTATGAATTTTGTAACATCTAAATTTATCATTTATTAATAAAATTAAAAATGAACTAGAGGGGAATTTAGCACAGTCCATAGAAAATTTCTTTCAACTCTATTCGACTCGCTATTGACGTCTTTCCAACTTTCCCCTCCCGTTTCTAGCATTCTTTTCGGCAAAACTTCCTTTCCATCTCTACAGAATTGGGGCACACTGAACATCTCTTCACCTTAATCTCAAACTTCTTTATTTCATTTAATTCATTTTCCTCAACTAAATTTAACAAACCATCCCTTACTCAAGTAAAAAGTACCCTGTGTGATGACCACAATCAAAACAAGCTTTAACTTCTCTCCCTTCTCTTGGTTCCCCATCGTCGTATCCTTTAATAGATTCTCTCTCCTTGATTTCGGGAGAAAAATTCTATTCCACCAAATACTATCATTGAACGCCGAAGTTCCGTTATCCAGATCACAAAATAATTTCCCCAGGTGGTTTCATAGAACATAATAATGGCACCGCTGCCACAATATACAAAGGTTTTTCGTTTTTTTTTGTTTTTTTTTTTCGGTTTCGTTACTAATTTTGCAATACTATTTACTAAACTGCCCGCGTTCAAATTCGTTTTTGAAAGCCTAATCTTCCCCAAATAATTTTGATACTTATCCTCTTCGCACGGACGCTTTAAATTCATTAATACGCTTGACCAGTTTATTCGTAAGCAGCACTTTTTTTTTTTAACCCGCCCTGGGTTTGCTACCAGAGAGCATTAGCCCAGCAAAATGGAAGAGATGCATGAAACAGAATAGAAACTGTACTTTTATTTTTTATCGACAACGGAATCAAGGAATGCCTCTAGAACAGGAACAACTGAGAGAATAGGCAGAGAAAGAACATAGGAGGCGTTGAAAGGAGCAGAAAGACGAAGCTTTAAAAGTTGAGAATAAAGTAACTCACGTTCGCGAGATAAATCGGAACACTCGAAGAACGCGTGATTTACATCACAAACATACTGAGAACCTCTTCGGAATCTAATGGATAATTAGGAGATGCAGCCAAGGAAAAGCAACTTAGCGAAGAAGGAAGGAGACTATGCGAGAAACTTTAGTAATTATTAGCTGACGCAAACTAGGGAAATTATAAGAACCAAGGATGAGAAGAAGGAACAAGATTAATCGAAAGATAAAAGGAATTAGGATTAGCGAAAAGAGAAACAAAAACAGAGTGCCTAATGCGGCAGGATTTGGTTGGAAGAAGAATATTGTTAAAATTTCCATCGGAAGCTGCAGCTTTAGCAAGGAGGTCGACGGCTACATTTCCATCAATGCCTGAATGTCCAGGAATCCAAAGAAAGTCAATCTGGGTAGACGTCCGTGAGGATAGATCACGGAGAAGAGAACGAATAGAAAGGATGAAAGCATCAGTGGAAGGAGAAAGGGAAGGTGGAGATAGCGCTAGAAGAACACTTAAAGAGTCAAAAACAATAAGGAATTTGGAGCGACTTGCAGAAGAGGAAATACAAAAATAATGGCTTACAAGATGGCAACAGATTCCGCAGTAAAAATAGAACAAAAGGACGGAAGTCTAAAGGACTGAGAATGACTGAACTGAGGGTACAAGAATGAGGCCCCAACTCCGCTCGGGCTCTTCGATCCGTAAATTCCTCACTGACGATATGAACGGGAGAGTATTTAAGGAAGCATGGCATGAAGATGATATTTGGTGGCTTTAACAATTTGGAATAGGCGTAAGAAAAGAATAAAAGCTTGTGATGGGAAATAACGAAAGGGGAAAATTTAGAAAGGCTAATAGATATATAAGATAGTATAGAAATTTTATTGGAAGAAAAACGCCAATGACGAAGGATTAATAAGAGACACTGATATTTAACGAGGAAGTGGAAAAACGTTTGATGGGAAACCGATAAGCCAAATAAGATCTTCGGCTGAACAGAGCACTTTATTGAAATTGTTCGATATTTCCGTTAAAGGCATATATTATATATATATATCGTGTACTAATACCCTCATGCATTCGAGGAAGTAAAAGTTCCACCATTTATCCAAAAACAAAAGTAACTGCAGTAATGTCGTCGATTCGCGTTCTTCGGAATGAATCGATAATTCCCCAAATAAAAAGCTTCGCTCTGTTAGAATTCCACTGTTCCTTTCGTAATTTCTATTACCGAAAATCGACAAGAAGCTGTGATCGCTAAACTACGAGCACTTCCCTATCAATTATTTTCACCTCCTAATAGATGCCCTCATTCTTATTTGCTCACACAACATGATTATCTTATTACACTATTCGCCCTTCATTTCTTATGTCTACTCTATCAAAATCAACACACTGCTTCTATACTTAATTTCTTAACCGAAATTCCCTTTCCGACATTTCTCAGCAAATCTAAATTCTCAAAGCTACTAATTTTTCTTCCATATCTAACTTTCTCCTCCTTTTTTTGCGCCTCTCTAGCTTAAACCACAAGTACCGTAATACTTTTTATCTCTTAATTCGTAAATTAAGAAATAATAAAATACTTTTTTACAAAAAATAAATATCGCGATACTTGAAGAGGTTTATTATAGAAAATTTTAAAATGCACTAAAAAGTAAAAAATAATTACTCCCGATAGGAAAGTATATATCAGAGTGATGATATAACACCTTAAGGGTGATATTATCGTAATTCTTATCCAACACTGATACCTTAATTAGAGTCGGCATCAAATTCATGGGAACAATTCAATGAACATTTAACGCAGTTTTTATTAATTATTATTGTAATATGTAACATGAATCCTACTTTAATTAAGGTATTAATGTTGTATAAGAATTATCGCGTAATATCACCCTTAAGGTGTTATATCACTCTGATTTATATATATATATATATATATATTTTATCGAGAGTAATTATTTTTTACTTTTTAGTGCATTTTTAAATTTTTATAATAAATCTTCAAGTATCGGTATTTATTTTTTTTAAAAAAGCATTTTTAATTTAACTTTTCAGTGTATTTTTATTCAATTAAATTAAAACATTTTAATAAGAACAAACATTTCCACGACGGTGTGAAAACATCAAAAGCTACATTACCATATGGTAATTTTTTGGAAAATTTATAATATTTTAAGTCAATAAATCTAACTTGATGTTGAAAAACTATTCATGAATAAAAAGCATCCAAAAAGCTTCAATCTCCCACATTACTATTAAGGATAATTCAAAAACTATCGGTCAGATCTTGATCAAATTTAAATGGGACCACATGAGAAACACCACCTTTCAAATAAATGAAGAATCATCAAAATCGGTCCATCTAGAAGAAAGTTCTGTGTTAACACACACATAAAAAAATAAATAAAAAAAATATATAAAAAAAAATAAAAATACAATCGAATTGAATACCTCCTCCTTTTTTTTGTAGTCGGTTAAAAATACAGTCGAATTGAATAACTCCTCCCTTTTTGAAGTCGGTTAAAAATACAGTCGAATTGAATACCTCCTCCTTTTTTGAAGTCGGTTAAAAAGTATTTTATAAATGTTTATAACCATCTTTATTAAAAATTTATCAAAACATGTATTTTAAAAATATTAACATAAAACCGACAAGTTACGTAACTCCGAAACATGTCGGCTTTATTTTAATATTTTTATAGTATAATTTATCTGTAATACGATAAATTTTTTTTTTTTTTTTTTTTTTTTTATTTTAATTTAACGTGCCGTATACAGCGACTAGGCTGGAGGCACGGTAAAGATGTATTATAGTAACTGTAGCAGATGTGATTCTTTAAGAAATCCGAAAAGTCTGGAAATTATCCTTTCATCGTCACCAAGAAGTTCTGTAAGTGATGAAGGCAGAGCGAATTTTTCTCGTGCCGTTTTGAATTTCGTACAATCGATAAGCAGGTGTTGAACGGTCAGCGGAACAGTACAATAATCACATCGAGGAAGAACATCCTTATTTAGAAGGAATGAGAATGTGTGATAGCAGTATGGCCAATGCGACCCCGACAAAGGGCCGTTTCCTCTCTTCGGCTGCATCTAGTTGAGGTTAACCATGGCACTGAACGATGTTTAATTCTTTCTAATTTATTTGTTGATGGAACTTCCAGCCACGTGTCATGAAATTTTTTATCTAGACAACGAGTAACATGTTTCTTAAAATCCGCCGTCGGTATTGGAATAATGTCTGGAACAGGTTTGAAATAGGTTGCTTCTTTGGCAGCTTGGTCCAGATAAATTTTTAATAAAAAGTGTTTTATTAGTTCTTCGTATTTAAACATATAAGCATAGTGTAAAGTTTTCTCAATTTTACGCATTTGCACCATCAGCGATTTAATACAACTGACTAATCAGATGGTTTTAAGATATTGACACCAGCGGTAATTCGGCTTTTGAACGAATATCGCCCCTTTTCGTATTTGGAAGCTTTTATTTCGTTGTTTAATTATAAAAGATTTTCGCAACATTAAAAACCCCCCGAAGAACACCTTTATCTCTATGTTTAGGGTTTTTTTTTTTTTTTTTTTTTTTTTTATTTTTTTTTTTTAACCCCCCTTTGGGCATATCAACAAAGGATCTTCGCCCGTGCGCGCACATCGTTTGTCTTTTCCTTTTTATTTAACTTGTGCGTGTCCGCAGCGGATCTGAACCCAGGAACGATATGATGAAGGAGAATCAATTAGGTACGGAGACTCGGTCAGATATTGTTAAAATAATAACAAACTAAGGATTGGAACAATAGAGATCGACGGAAATAATAAGATATAAGAGGTGCAGTAAGAATTGGGGAGCTTAAGTGACAAGCGATCAAAATATAGAATGGTACACTCATTCAAGAGGAAAGGACATTGAAAGAAGATATGGTTAGGATCGCAGACGGCTTTGTCGTTAATCGGCAAATACAATTAGGGGACAGTGCGAAAAGGAAAAACGAAAACGTGAGGAAGAAATGGAAGTACGTTTAAAGCGTAAACGAATAATAGAGACGATAGCGGAACGGCGAAGCGAAAGAAAATCGTAAAACCAAGGCCGAGTAGAAAAATTACGTTACGATAGATAGGGGAAAAAAAAAGTTAGTTTGTTGCGAAAGGAAGAGCCATAAATATCTAACCAAAATCTAGTATGAAACTTTTTGCATACTGAAAGTAAACTAGAAGCAAGGATTTTTGAGAAATGAGCAAACGCAGCAATCTAAGCTAAGGAATCTGCCATTTCATTACCCTCGATCGCCATATGGCTAGGAACTCAGAGCGAATCGATGCGGATAGAATGAAATGTGAGGAAATAGTTTTAAGAGCTCGCATGGAGTCGGAGATAATCGATTATTTGGAAGGAAATCGATGGCAGGAGACACAAATTATGGAACATAAGATGGCCATTAGCTTGGCAGTAAAGATAGTACAGAAGGAAGGGAGACGAAAAGACTCCGAGAAATTCATGTCCGGAAGGAGGAAAGGAGCCGCAACTGCATTAGGCCCCTTCGAACCATCGGTAAAAGTGGCCTTGTGAGAAGGAAATCGTGATTTTATATGTGTACGCATATCATAAACCGATACACAATTAAAACTTTAAACATTATGAAAATAATGATCCAGCAAAATCGACAAAAAAAAACAAAACATTTAAGACAAGAAGAAGCTAAAAAAGAAAATTAAATATTACGAAATTAAAAGTAAAAACAAAAGAAACAATTAACTTACTTTTTCTTGCTTTCTGCTTGGAACGTCTTCTGAAATGGTGGGAAATCCGCTAATTAAAGAAAGTTTTAAAATTAATTTAGCCGTCTGAGTTTTTCGGAAGTGTACAAAACATACAGATTTCTTCCTACATATGTACATAAATACCCACTCGCATACGCATATGTAATATATATATATGATTATATGATTATATGATTATAGATTAACCGTGTAATATTTACTAGTCGTACTACGCAAAGAATCGCTCTGTATTATAAGTTTTCAACCATCAACAGATAATTAAGGGAAAAATGGTACGCTAATCGCTGCTCGATGTGAGCGAAAATATTTTGTAACGTGTCAAAGAAATAGCTATTAAAATTCTACAAAGCGGTACCCGCCTTTATAATAGCGTTACGTGTACATTGTTGACAATGGGGTGTTGTATAATTGTCTCGGATATTTTCTTATAATTTTCCTACTTACAGCTCATTCGCCTTCATTACGATGAGACACTCTCATTTCTTATATCACTGCGCCAACCAGTTTAAAAGCCGGCCGATTACGTTATAGTCAGATGACAGAAAGTCACCCAATTAGACGAGGTAGAAATATCGTTTCGATTAGTGGAAGACTAAAATCTAGAGACAGCCTGTCAAATCATAGACCACACCTGTTTTTGAGATATACGTCTATCGGAGTGTATGTTAATAACAAAGAAACAAATACCGTTTCATCGACAAACACTAAAAACCAACTGCTTCGCCTAAGATAAATCGTTTTTTGTGTGTATGTATTGTTTGTTTTTTGTTGTTTTTTTCTTTCTTTTTTTTTCTTTTTTTTTTTTGTAGCGAATTAGATTGACAATATATGTAATGTTCTGATAATTTCGTGTCGCAAGTATAAAGTCACAGTTCGACTCCATTAGAATACGAATAGTTATCGTTGATTATGTTAGCGATGCCTATATGGGGTTGATGCAGAAGCGCGTCCGTTATTTTATAAATAAAAACGGCTTATTTCAAAATATAACAATTAATAAAGTGTGAAATTTTTTAATTATAAAATTTTTTAATTATCCGAGAAAAATTAATGAATTAAGTTCACGTTGTTAAAAATACAACTTAGTAAAAACATTAAAAGTGAATAAATAACTCTCTTCGGTACTCGGTGTACTTATTTGGCAACTGGAAATATATATATATATATATATATATACATACATATATAGGAATAAATAAGTAATAGTCAACATCATCATCATCATTGTGCATTGTCCGTTAACGAACATCAGCTAACTAGCTGACAATATAACGTCCGTTGATAGCTTTTTGGTATGAGTAAGCAATATATCTTATATACTTAAAATGGAGAAATATATAAAACTCAGTTTTCATATTTATTCGAAACAGACGATTACTTTTATAGTCGTGAAAAATCGTAATCTGTGAAAATATTATTATACATATAAGGCCACTTTTAATGGAAAGGTTTCCTTCTTTTTTTTTCAAGTATAAATCTGGGCGTCGTGTGCAACTACCTGGGCTTTACGGCGCCTAAACTCAGTAGAAACTACAGTAGACGATACGGAGTCTATCGGATACTGCAAAATTCTCAAAACTGCTCAAACATAGTCCAGATAGTTTGAAAATAGATAGTGGAGATATAGCTTGGAGCACTGGAAGTACACTTGGGCACCGCGTGTAAACAAACGCTCTACAGTAGTTGGCGATACTGCAAACCCGCAAAGGGAGCAAAAAAAAAAAAAAAAAAAAAACGAAAAAGGAGCTCCCTCAACAAAGACGAAATACTGAGACGTGCCGTGTTATAATCTAATCGAAATCTCAATAGAAATGAGAATTTCTTCGCCACTGGTCGGTGCTTGATTTTATGGATCTAAGCCAAATCGTTTGATCCCCAACCATGGTTTATTTAATTTTTTGGAAAAGTACATTTGAAAGACTGATGATGATCCCAATCGCCAAGTAGTGGAGCATTGAACGTCATGGGGTTAGATAGAGTTGCCCTAGCAGACAAATCAACCCACTCGCGTTACCTGCAGTCTCAACGGGACCGGGAACACACATAAAAATGTGTCGTATACATTCTATACTGAAAATCGATTTATCACGTCTTTTAATAAAAAAAAGTTTGGTAATTTGGTCAACGATTTGATTTTTTTTGATTTTTTTTTGATTTTTTTTGATTTTTTTTATTTTCCACGTTTTATTTCAATGTTTGAAAATTATTTCAATATTCTAAAAACTAAGAACAATCGAATAGTTTTGGAAAATCCCTGTTCCCTTTTTTTGCGCCGTACCTTAGCGACGTCAGCTAATTATTGTACATGATGAAAATCGTGCAATAACTTACACTTCTATAATCGAAATCTATATATACATCATGTATAAATGAATATATGTCTGTGGTCCTTGATAGACTCCGAAACTATCCATCCAATTTTTATGAAATTTGGACAGTTTATTTATGGGCTCATTAGGATATAGACTATTTAAATATCAAAAAATAAATAAATAAATTACAAAATAAATAAAAATTTATCGTATATATACATATATATATATATAAAAATCAATTGCCGCGTGTATGACTGACTGATCATCACTTGAGAACTTCTCGACCGATTTGTCTGTTTTTTTTTTTGCTGTATTTGTAATTGTCAGGACAAGGTGTTTGTGTGAAAGCAAATTTTGGGAAAATTCACCGAAAACGTCGGAAAGTTATGATGCGACCAGCGATCCAGAAATGCATACGGGACGAATAAAAAAATAATAATAATTTTTATAAAATTTTAAATAAAACAATTACCACGGTGTGTATATATGTAAATGAAACGTAAAAATGATTATAGTGTAAATAATAAACTTTATATAACATTTTATTAATTTCTGACGTGGGTAAATACACCGCGTTCTATTACTTCACTTTACGCGTTATTGAAATCATCAAACCTCCATGACATGATCGCGCTCCCCTAGCCTAATTACTGTACTGATTGCGGGGAGTTTAAAGCATTTTTAAAGGATAGACGTTTAATATTCCGATATTTTAACAATTAATAGTAAATGAGCAAGAAGAGGGGCCTTGGTGGCGGTCGGAGAGCGAAGCACACTCATGTTTAAAAAGTTTTTGGTTATGGTTTATTCGTGATTGATTGGTCGAAAAAAAATTCCGTGAATATAAGAGCAGTCGATAATTTGAGAAAATTACTATTTTCAATTGTTTCAATTTTACCACTCCACTTTTTTCCCCATAATGACATATAATGAGTAACTATTTAAACAACGATGGAACGTGTAAAGTTCAGAATTACTCGACAAAGGACATTCGGGCACTACTGATTTTGCGTCAAGAATGTTATAAATATTACGATGCTCTAAAAAAGACACGATACGACAAAAGGAAAAATTTGAAAGTGTATTTGAAGAAAGCTATCGAAAAAAACCACAAGTTAAACGATCTATCGAGAACGCGTTAATTATCTTGACTCTGGTGACTTGTCGTTCGAATGGAAACACATTGTTATCCATTATTATTTTAATTTAAAAAACGCCATCAGTTATTACGATAAAGGTGAAATCGTGTGGCCCGACGAATTGAAGTATGTATATTTGCTGTTCAATCAAGACTAAACGAATAGATTTGATGCGAATATGTCTCGCTACGAACGTGTAAAAATGATGAACAAATTCGTACTTATGACGATGGTACATACTCGTACAAAAACCGTCAAGTTAAAGTGAATAGTGGGAAAACCCCGCTAATCTCTTAATAAAATTACATTAAGCCTAAAAACGATAAAACCTTAAAAATTTGAAAAAAAATAATAACTGTACACAAAAGACGGCTATTATAACGTGAACTGATTGTATTTTTGTTTCAAAAATATCCATTAGATATCCACCGTGTTACTTCGCAACGAATACTAAAGCCCCTTCAAGAGCGGCTTTCTTGCATATTGCACATGTTTTGCAGTCTGAAAGTTCAACACGAGGAAAAGCTGCGAATAATCAGGTAGCACCGATTTTTGAAAACCTATATACGTATTTGTTTTCAGTGCTCCATCACAACAATCCGCAGAACCTGAAGTTCTGTGTAACAACCGCGTAAGCTACCTTCGCTTTCATAGCAAAAACTAACATTTTAACTGATTAACTGAAACCGTTTATAACTTTTTTTTTTTTTTTTTTGCCAAAAAATTACCTTTTTTCAGAAGCAAAGTAAGTCCCATACCCTTTTAGCAGGGCCTCGGGGAGTGTGAAGTTAAGGTTCACAATGTACTAAGCCTAATGAATCTAAAGATGATACTGAAGCCAATTCCACTTTCTCTCGACAGCCTTTACTTTCCCAAATTTCTCTGTTACCCAATTATTTCAGGCCGGGTAAGCTAAGGAGCTATTCAAATCCGGAACGGTACATTTAGTAGCCAAGCACCTTAACACCACTGGATGAAATAATTTATAATTAGAAAGAGTATTTTCATCATTTAAAAACATGTTTTAACAGAAAAATGAAATAATTAGGAAAAGTAATAAATACGGAGCAACCTTCTGGCGACTGTGAATTACATTTTGTGATGTTGTTGAATTTTTGTTATTTTCGGTATTTCGATTAGTTCATTTAGTCACACTCTTCATTGAGGCAGAATAGTTTTCGAAATTACCGTACAGCGGCGAAGGATTTAAATTATCGATCGTTCGAATTGTAGTTTACTAATCGATTTCTTACAAATAAACAGATAAACAAAAAAAAAATGTCACGAATTACATACAACCGGGCCAATCAGAAAATGTTCAATTCTTAGAATTTGCTGTAGTACAAAAGCTATTTTTGAAAATTCTTTATCTTCGTAGGTTATGAATGAAAAATTTAGATAAAAAGTTTTCTAAAAGTAATTATAGCATTCGGTTGTTTCTGTATTTCGTATAATTTCGTTAATTATTCCGAAATCGAATTTTTTGAATTTTGCAAAATATTTTTCCGTTTATTTTAGTCCGAAAGGAAATAATTTCTTTAATGGTACCTTCGTATTCGTAAGCGTATAAGCGTTGCACATAGCTACATTTAATAAATAATTCGAGCACTGAACGTCATATAAAGCTTCAGGGGTAAGCTGTTTTATAGGAGGCACCAGTTCATTTTTGGTCGTAATTTTAGTTCGTTCATTTTCGCTGTTATTCATAGTGCGTGAACTAATATGAAGAACAGCGAAAATGAACGAACTAAAATTACGACCAAAAATGAATATGACATAACAAAAAAAAGCGAAGTAACGCAATAATCATATGAAAAATAGCGTGAAAAGTGAAATACCGCAAAGAGAATATTTTAAAAATAACGAATATACTGTAAATGATGCAAAAAAAAAAAGCGAAGTAACATAAAAAAATAAGATATTAAAAATAACGTTAAAATAAGAATAACTATGAAATGTTGTAATTTTAAAGAACGTGAGATATTTAATACACCAAATTACATACCTTAATAAGCGGGATACACATTAAACAAAGTTGTATATTACAACACTGAAAGAAATAAAAAAAGCAGATAAGCAATAAAAAGTTTACTATAAATGAAATTTTTATTTTAAAAATTTATACATATTTTTTTATTAATAAAGTACTATTTCAACGTTAGTTTATCATTTTTGCAAATAAAATTGGACTGCCGATCCACCGGCCTCACCGAAATTCCAAATTTTTACTAATCATTAGTAAACTTAGGCCGAGAAAATCCTACACTTTGTAAAAAAAAAATACTGCGGAAATAGATAGGAAGAAATGAAACATAAAAAAAAGGAAAAAAAGGTGAATTTGTTTTGAAACTAATTTCAACCTGAAATACAGAAGAACCCGATGTCTGATGTAGTTCTGAATTACTTCTTCTTCATGTGCGATTTCCTCCGTAACCGCTTAAATTTGAATGTACACTTTATATGTAAAATTTTAAAATAACCTTAGAGTTACACAATTATGTATTTTATTACTCGAAACAAATAAAGTATTCACAATTACATGAAATACATAACGTCATTTATATTGTGAATTTTTTCGTTAAAACATAAATAATAAAATTAAATTCACAAATATATGTATATAAAATAGTCCGACCGGTTTCGTCTGTTTTAAACATTTTCATGGACTGAATTTGTTGTGTATTTGGATAATAAACTATTAAATATAGCAGAAGAATATTATATTAATAAATACGAAGATAGAATGCCAAATATACAACAAGCAATACCTAAAAACATATTATATAATATAAAACTTCATGAAAACCAAAAATAAAGAATTATATATTTACCATATTTATTCATATCCCATTAATTATATTTTTTATATATTTTCAATTTTACACCTATATTTTAATTTAGTTTTTACCTGTCGTTTTTAATTATTTATTAAATTTATACATAATTTCGCATAGACCAACCATTATAATATATCGATCTATGTATATAACTTCAATAATGACTAAAGCAATGTAAATAAATACACAACAAATTCAGTCCATGATTATGTCTAAAACAGACGAAACCAGTCGGACTACTTTATATACATACATACATACATATATTTGTGAATTTCATTTTATTTTATTTTATTATTCATGTTTTAACAAAAAAAAATTCAATATAAATAATGCTATGTATTTTATGTAATTGTGAATACTTTATTTGTTTCGAGTAATAAAAAAATACATAACTGTGTACTCTAAGGTTATTTAAAATATTTTAAAGTGTACTTTTTCTTCCGTAAATCGTATTAATTGGTAAAACGTGGGATTACACGGCGCATCGCACAATTCGATTTCGATGGGTATATTTAATAATAAAAGAAAAAGAAAAAGAAAAAAAAAACACTAAAAAGGGTTAAAAAAGGACACCGCGATAAACCTGGAAGACCACGATAACACATCGATAACTATTGCACGCACAACAGGTTTTATTGAAATACTAATAAACAGTCGATCACATGTGGTGACAATGATTCATCACATATATAGCGGCCTAGGGAATTCCCACCGGGAATAATAATTGTAACATAATCACATTGTTTTAAAATTTATAATTAAAATTGAAATGATACTTTTTTATTAGCGTAGAATTTTGTAAATATCTCCGAAATAGAAAATTAAAATTTTTAAAAGAAAAAAATTAATTTTTTCATTCAGTATACAATAGTTCAATCACAAATGTATAGGCATTTTTTTTTTTAAATTGATAGCAAATAATCACATTAATTATTTTAAAATTATTCCTTCATTTTTAAGTTAAGTTATTCGCAACTTAAATTATTTGTAAGTTAAATTATAATTTATATGAAGAATGAAGGGCTGTGTCAGCTTTTAGCTTTTGAATTTTTAGCCATCCATTGTTAAGTAAATTTGAAATATTTTAAGACCAATAAATCGGGGGGCAAAATATTTCAAAAATTTCGAAATATTTTAAGAACTGCTAATTTGGATTATTTTCAACGAAATTAATGTTTTTATTTAATTTTCAATGAAATATGATGTAAATTGAGACGAACTAAAAGGTAGCGATGATGTGCGTATCACTATGAATGGTAAAGATATAAAACGAACTGGTGCCGTGTAACTAAATCTTACCGCTTCATGATTTTTCTTGACGCTGGTTACACATTCTTGCCATTTGTGTTGGGTAAATGTCCCGCGTTGACGCGCCCAAGGGAAAAAAACACCGCTCAATGTAGATGTTTCGTCTCAAATATGTTTTAATGGGCGAGTTAATATCGATTGTTATCGAAATTCTCCGTAAAGACCCTTTCACTTATATTTATGCTCAGAATATAATTCGACAAATTCTTCCAAAATAATGTTCTCTTTAGCAGCTACCGGCGCTTATTTCCTCTTTAAACTTCACATCCAAAATATCGAAAAAAAAAAAAAAATAAACAGTTAATAGACCTATCCTTTTGTGAGTGTGACAATATTGTTTTCCCGATACAAGCCGGAGGCTCCTAAATGTATATCGTGTCGTCATCTGATCAAACCATCTTCATCTAATATCTCTATTTTCTTCGATATAGAAAAGTCGTTTACCATCCCCTTGGTGACACAAGGTCTTATAAATAAATTACAACGAAACTAATTAAACAGAATGATGGGATTCATCCAAAATGATTTAACAGACGATTCGAAATTCTCTGTTGTTACTATCATCAAGAAATTTCGCGTAACAAAATAACGAGTTCATTGTATACTTCAAAAATATCACTGAAGGTATTCAGCCATCAGACTTTTTGTTAAGGATCGTTTGGTATTTCCTTTACTTTCCGTGATCCACAAAGCTATCCTATTCTTCAAAAAAACTATGTTCATACTTAACAAATGGTCCGAAGTTAAGGTTTGCACTTCCACGAAAACAATCTGTGTTAACTGTAATAAAGGACGACCGTGCTTCAACCTTCTTTCTAAATAGAACAGTCAAGTCGAATCGTCTGTTAGCCAGCTTTCTAGGTCTGTTCTTTAATAGAAAATGAAATCTGATTATATGAAGTTATTCTTAATTATGTAATACTTTTCTTACCTTTAAATTAACTCCGTCCAAAATTATTTTGTAACGTTTATGAAACCTTTATCGCGGACAAAACAAATTATATGTGGCCAGGTGACACTCTACAGCTCTACGGTATAGTTCGGGAACCTGTTAAACATTACCTTGCGGTAGTATCTATATGCATTAACTGATGCTTCTCCACCGAAGTCCTACCGATCCCTGCTTTCTCTTCGAAACAATGTCCCATTTTTGTTGTCATTCTGAAATCCATTTCTCTCCAGCTTCTAATAATATCTGTGTTTACCGAGTTTTTTTCCTCAGTTAATGCTGGAATTGCCACGGAATCGAGGACATGGTCAACAATCATTTGTTTTGGAATTTAAGTTTGTGACAGAAGATTTTACGATCCTATAGAAGTGCAAGTGCCAAGACATCTTAGAACAGCTGATCCAATACGCATGTGAAGTAATGAGGTAGTATCGTGGTCCCTTTGGTACAAACAGAGCGAAAGTAGCCCTATGGCTCCTTACCTGTTACTTGCGCTTTAATACTCGTATGTTCGTATGCAATAATTTTCAGATTGGAAAAAGTTTTGTCTACGGCAGTACCAATCTGGAATATGCTTTCCTCGTGATAGATTCGTTAATAGCAGCCAATTAGCAAGTGGCATTTCTTATAATACGTTGATAGACAAAATTTTAACGTTCATTACGGCAATTACAAGCAAATTACCATAATGTAACGGCGATGTACATTGAAGGCCAGGTCAAATATTCCCGGGAATGAAATAGATGGCTCAGCAGTCCACTTAGCTATTATACATCTCGTCCACTGAATCTGTGGACCCTGCCCAAATATTAGATGTACTTCAACGTTTTATATAGAGCACCAGCGGAGTCAAGAATACTTAACAACCCTTCCCCAAACTATGAAAAAGTCTAACGAACCATATTGGCCCTCTAGTGAGACTCCAGAAATAAAGCCCATGATTGCATCTAGGTGTCACACATGGCAGTCCCACAATTAGCTATTTGTGGGCAATGATCTTCCAACCACTCGTCCATTTTTCTCTTATCTAAATGCTTCCATCTACAGGCATATTCTTCCTCAATGTTCCAAATTCCTTTTTGACGAAATTCGGGTAATTTGCAGTTTGCCTTCTCGAATTCAAACGGAAACCTAAGCTCGCTATTTCAATTTATAAGGGGCAATGACACTTAAGATCATTCTCGCAACCTGAAGTTAACTCCCGGTCTGGGGAACAGTTTAGTTATTGTTCACAGTCCAGAGATTTAACAAAAATATTTTTTATTAAAAAATAAAAGTATCTTTGAAAAATTGGGGGGGGGGGGGCTATTACACTTTTACCTTTTCTTCAAATGTCCAATTATCGGTTGATAATAATTCGAACCGTAGTAGCTTTTTAATTTTATCGGTTACATTAAATGAATAGCTCTTGAACAATGGAGGATGCGTCGCTTGTAAAATTCGATAGATAATTAAAATCTCCTAATTTAATAAGTATTTTGTTATCTAGTTTGTCTTTGTTACTTTTCATTCGGAATTATAATAGAGCAATGTGCTTGTCCATGTTGACGAACGCATTTAAATAAAAAAAATAAATAAAAAAAATGTGCGTAATGAAATATATTCGACTAGGACGAAACGTTCAATATGCTTTAACTACTCTGTACACAATATTATATAGCGTAAATGCAAAGGAAAAAATCGAAAAAAAAAACAATGTAAACTTTTTACATTTTTGACATTTAGTATTTTGATTTATTCGTTACGCTTTTAATTTTAAAATATTATATCGAGAATAGCTATATTTTATTGCGTTATTCGTTGTAGTTGCTTTTAAAAGGCTCATAATGATAGTAGGTTGGCAATATACATACATATATATATATATATATATATATATATATATACACATATATATATATATATATATATATATATATATATATATATATACATATATATATATATATATATATATATAGATATATATATGGAACAACGTGTATTTATATTTTACAGTATGTCAACTCGTACCGCTGATATTCAGAAGATTTTTATATTTCGTTGAAATTAATATTGCGAAAACATATTCGCGAGTTGTTTGGTTGCAACTCTGTAAATCACGGTGGCTCTTTATCGGATATTGTCAATTAAGCGATAAAATTAAATACGGCATCATCTTCTGAAATATATTAAAATGATTTTTTCGTTTAATCTACTTCTACATATGTATGTATTACACAATTTTATATACTTTTTATAATATACAACTTATTTAAACGGTACAAGGTATACCCGTTTTACTGCAATAATTTAATCGATTGTTAAACAGGACTTTTCATAATTACTGCATTCAGAATGAAAGCCAAAAATTATTTTTCAGTGAAAAGGTCAAATAAATTACTTCCATTGCATTATTAACGGTGTAGGAATTTTGCTTTATTTATTAAATTTCGAAATTGGAAGTGGCGAAAGAATTAAAAAAAAGAATTATTAATCGCTGGTTAATCAGAACTAATGGTGTCCCTTTTAACAACGTCACACTTTCAATTTCGCTTAATTTTTTTTTAATTATTTTTTTTCCCCCAATAGTTCTTTAATCTAAAAAAAAGTAAATAAATAACAAATCTTTTAGTAACATTATTAATAATGGTTAACGGATTCCCAGACACTACTTTTTGAATTAACATTTTCGGCAATTTAATTATTTAAATAAAAAATTTTCTTCCATAATGGAGCCATGTGGTGGTGGTCCCTTAGGAAAACAGAATTATCGATGAAACGGAAACTATAAAGTTTTAAGCAGTGTATCTACACCCGGGAGATATAATCGCGATACTTTGGCGACTCCTTGTCAATTGCAATTGTTGCAGATTAAATGCGTAATTATATCAAATTAGAAGAAAATGAGGAAAGAGTTCTGCCGAAGAAAATTATTTTTGTCCGTTATCGTTACAACCGTTATTCCGATAAGAATAATTGAATTATTTTCTATTAGCAATTATCTCAGTTTCGATGGAATACTGCGCTAAGGAAAATTACCGTTTCTCTCGCCACCATCTCAAAAAGACTATTTGAAAAAAAAGACAAACAAAAATAAGTATCCCCCGTAAGTCAATTCCGATCATCGGATGTTGTCTTTCTTTCTTTTATCTTGATCTCAGATTAATTTTATTATACCTTTCCGCGTGTAGCAAAATAATTATCTAATCAGTCAGCAAAGAAAGTCTTGGTCGAAAAAGTGTGTTGTTTTTTTAAGATTTTTTTTTTTTTTTGAAAAATTTTTTCCACGCGCACGTCCCAAAATACGTTCAAAACAAGAACGGGAGCCATCTAGGTATCTAAAAAAATAAATAGACATGCGGGCATCAATAAAAATATTTCATCAGGTGGATTAATTCCTTTCACAGATATTAATAAAAGTAAAACGAGAAAATCAGAAACAGCTCAAGGTAAGGTATTATGTGACACAATGTTTCTTGTAGCAGTTTAACAGCTATCTCTGATGCTATAAAGATCAGAATTCCAAAGCCAACAGCACCTAATAATCAATTTTTTGATTTTAATGGTTTCTACTTACTGTAAACTGCGTGTATACAAATAAATAAATGAAAATTATTTAAATTGTCTAAACTGGAACGTTGGACAATTGTTTTAATGAAATCTTTGATCTTATAAGCAAAACTACAAAGAATATAAACAGCTGGCAGAATGATAAGATTCATTCAAACTACCTGACAGGCCGAACTATGAAGGCGAAAATTGGCTCATAGTTTTCTGATGCTACTATCTCATCAAGAATGGTGTGTACCACAAGGCTCTGTACTTAACGCGACGTTATTTACAATATACATCAAGCATGTAGCTGATTTATTCGGCCACCAGTAACTGCTCGACTATCCAAATATATTTCTAACTATTCGTGATCGACAGATTTCCCAGTCTGTCGTTCGGAAAACTATACTAAACTCCAAAAATGATCAGAAGTCAATGGTTGAAATTTTCCCCTCGCAAAAGCAGTGTGCGTCGATCTCAATAGGAGGCCATCTGTTGCTAATATTTTCCCAATAAACAATTTCACCATCCTAATTCCTCTGCCAGGTGTCTAGGTTTGCAGTTTAAAAGCGGATTAGCTTGACATCGTGATATTACTATCTCAAAAACTGAATGCGTAAAGTCACCTTTAATAATTCGATACCTTTCAAAGGATCACTCTCTTTCCGGCGTGATCTTTTGGGCGCAGGCGAACTCAGACTTTTTTCCAGACTATCTGCGGCGATTTTCAAGTATGATCCGTTAAACGTTATCATCTGTGTTAGTGAGAAACACGAGTTATCAAATACTGCTATCAGAAATTCCACCCAAAAAATATCATTCTTCGTTAACGATTTAGTTTTTCCGCGCGTACAGCATGTTTTATATGCGTACATATATATATATATATATATATATATTAATTACAACGTAATTCTTAGGCTACCCCCATTCGAAAAAATGTCCCAATTTTATGTAACGCAAAATGTCCCAGAAAAATGTCCCAATTTTATGTAACGCTAAATGTCCCAAAAAAATGTCCCAGAAAAATGTCCCAATTTTATATAACGCTAAATGTCCCAAAAAATGTCCCAATTTTATGTAACGTTTGTTATATTTTATAGGATTTTTGTTATTGTTATTTAAAAAATGTCACAATTTTATGTAATGAAATGTGTAAAGAAAAATGTAACGAAAAAATGTCTTAATTTTATATAATGAAAGTTAAATGTTAGAATAGGACTTTTGTGGTTATGTTTTTTTTTTTTTTTGTGTTGATGCCAGTAAGAATTACGTTGTAAATTTTGATCATTTTATACAAAGTATAGAAGAGAAAGAGACAGAAATGAAAGTAAGAGGGGTTAAGGGGCACAGCCCTTGCGAGGCCAAAATGACTGAGTTTTATATATATATATATATATATATACACCCTGTCAAGAAAGTATCGGGAATTGTTAAATAAAACGAACAATTTTTAATTTTCATCCAAATTTATTTTGTCACCTTCAAAATAACATCCATTCGAAGCGATGCACATATGCCAACGCTTTTTCCACTCGGCAAAGCACTTCTGATAGGCGGTTTCCGGGATGGCCTTTAGCTCTCGCGTCGCATTCGTCTTGATGTCATCAATCGATTCGAAGCGCATTCCCCGTAGCGGAAATTTGAGTTTTGAGAATAGGAAGAAGTCGCAGGGTGCTAAATCTGGTGAATACGGCGGTTGTTCGATGATATTTACCGAGTGTTTGGCCAAAAACTCATTCACAATTATGGCTTTGTGAGACGGCGCATTATCGTGATGGAGAATCCAAGAATTGTCGACCCACAAATCGTTACGTTTACGACGGATAGCCTCTCTCAAACGTCTCAAAACACTTAAGTAAAACTCTTTGGTGACTGTCTGTCCGGCTGGCACATATTCATAGTGTACCACGCCTCGAATATCGAAGAAAACAATCAACATGATCTTCACTTTCGATCGGCTTTGGCGAGGTTTTTTCGGCTTTGGCGCGCCAATTGGCCGCCATTCGGACGATTGCTGGTTCGTAAGCGTGTCGTACTCGTACACCCATGTCTCGTCACCAGTAATTATCTTTTCCAAGAAGGTAGGATCCAAATTGGCTCGATCCAGCATGTCTGCAGCTACCTGTTCTCGGTACTTTTTTTGAAAGAAATTCAGGTCTTTCGGAACAAGCCGAGCCGCAACGCGTTGCATACCCAATTTTTCGTGCACAATCGTACGTACGCTCTCGTGTGACATGCCCAATCCATGAGCCATCTCTCTCAAGCTCACATGACAATTTTCAGCAACGATTTCCTTGATTTTATCGACGTTATCATCGGTCACACTCGTTGAAGGCCGTCCAGAGCGAGGCATGTCTTCGACCGTCTCCCGACCATCCTTGAACGCTCTGTACCACTCGTAAACCCGCGTTTTTGATAAAGCAGATTCACCAAAAGCCTTCTGTAACATTTTCAGTGTATCGGCACAAGAAATTTCGTTCGAAACACAGAATTTAACACAAGTACGTTGTTCAATATTTTCACTCATTGTAAAACTTCGACAAAACACTTCAAGGTCGACTGATTTTAACAGCTGCTGTAAACACACTGGTTGACAGATCGCGCTAAAAATAGGCATCATAATACAAAACAGTTGTACCAACCTGGAAAAAAAAAATTATCTGCCTAGCTATTACCCGGGAGATTTAAATTGACAATTCCCGATACTTTCTTGACAGGGTGTATATATATATATAATCACAAAACACATATTTTACATAATTTTATTGGATTATTCACGTTTTCAGAATATTTTCTATTTTTTTGAAATAACGACTTCAGCGTGAAATACAGATAAACAGACTTTTGCGATGTAAATTTAGGAGTTCTGTTAGCAATAGTGATTTTCGAACATTAATATTAATAATCGGTCAAGTGCATTATCTGCTATTTTCATTCTTTTTTTTTTTTTGTTTGCCGATGTACATTTAAAAAATTACAGACTATCAACTCTACGTCATTTAAAGTGTAACATAACTAGATTGAATTTGCTTCTAATATACATATTCGTTATATTATCTTTCTTTTTCAATCGTATCTAGCACAAGTTAATTTGAGGATACGTTCATTGAAGTTTCTTCTGTTATCTATGATTTTAATTATATATTTAATTCCTTGACGAGAGTCTACCTGGGTTTCAAAAAAGTATCGAAAAAGACAAACAAAGGCTCAAAAATTTTTACCCATTTCATTTTAATTTTTAAAAAACTTGATTTATATCATTTCTGTTTATTAAAAAACAAAAAGCGATACAACGTGATATGATAGAAATGGTTTTCCGCTGAAAAATTGATTTTTAATCACTTTAATTCCTTACCTGATTTACCAAATCAGATTAACTTCTTTAACAATGCAGGTGCAATTCAAGTTCGTAGTTAAAACGTCGGAGCATATGAAATAAAAGAAGTAACTAATCTCAACTATCCCTTGGGTTTTTGTTTTTTTTACCCCCCCCCCCGGGTTTTCTACCAAAGAGCGAACCATATTATTAATGGTGCTTAGATATTTCTTGTTTTATAAAGATTTTTTACTTTTTTACTTCCTATTAAGATGAAATAGTTCCATAAATGAAACTGATACTAATTGTATCGTTTGTTTTCACGCACCTGGGTGTTACATCGTTTCTCTATGATTTTCTTAAAAAATTGAAATTAGAAATATTATTTTTTAATACGATTTCCCCGCAATGCATTTATCGGGAATATTGAATGCAAGGTTTAAAAGCTTCTTTTTTACTGTCTCTATTACAATTTATACGAATATAATTATTTTTAATTTGTAATATCGTATAATATATTTCTCGCCCAGTATTAAAGTAAATGTGTTTATTTATGCGTTTGCTATTTTTGACTATGTATGTCGATGAATTGACAAAATATCGGCCAGTGGCCACTAGTTTTCGGTAATTTAAGCGTATAGCAGTCAACCTGTTCTACAAAAGTATGGGTACCACAGCATATCGCATCTACTGACACTCAAGACGCAAATGAAATATTAAGGTAGTTCAGCGACGTCATTCACTGTTATACGGACAGATCAAAAGCAATACTCTATGAAAGGAGTCAATCCGTAGCATACTATTGATTAAACAGACTCGCTAGTAGCGGCAGAAACGATAGGTGATGGCCAGGAAGCGGATTAGCGGATCTAATTTTTGACACTTATCTCAGAGCTTCAATCAAAGAGCCATAACTGTGCTGTAGGCTCCAAGCCATACCAGAATCCCGGAGAATAAAAAGACGGATACAGCAGCTCACTCAATCATTACAGCCCCCTAGCCCTCAGAACACTCTGAACTAACCTAAACATTAGAAGTAGTGCAACATCACATAACACCTGAGCCAGAAAGACTTTCGTTAATAGTAGCATTAATAATATAAACAAAATCAAAAACGATAGTTAATCATAAATATAAACACGTAATTAAAATCGGCATAATAAATGTTGGAATATTAAAAAATAAAAGAAGAAAATCTATTAGAATTAGAAGTTGTTGCAAAAACAGGATATCGACATTTTAGGTTTGTCAGAAACTCGCAGTGCAGGAGAAAAAATAATAAATACACAAAGAGGCAATCTGCTCTATTATATCGGGAGTAACATTGAAGGAAAAAGAAGTGTGGCTTCTTACTGAAACCAGATTACAAAAACAAAATAACGGAGATAAGAGGAACTACTGACGGGCTAGCAATTTTAAAATTAAATATAAATAACACTCAACTAAATTTTACTTAAATATATGTTCCTAGCTCTTCTGCAGAAGATGGGGAAATAGATGAGATTTTACGAAATTCTGGAGAAAACGATTAACGAATTAAGAATCAAGGATAATAATTAATTATTAATGGGAGACTGGAATAGTCAAGTCGAACAGAAAATGAAAGGAGAAAAGAGCACAATGGGTAATTATGGGTACAGCAAGCGTAACGCGAGCAGCTGGAAGTTAATACGATTTTGTCCACAATTTAACTTTAAAATAATTAACAGTTCCTTTAAAAAAAGAAATGGTCAACGATGAACGTGGATTTCACCTAACTCAGAGAACAAATTACTAATAGATTATATATGTTATCCGCGAAAAGTAATGATGAAATAACTAATTACGAAATTCACGGTAATTTCAAGTTTTATACCGACCATAGGTTACTCTAACCGTTACACTAAAACTCAACAGTCGTCCGAATGAAAAGATTAATAAAAATAAGAAATACAATAAATTAAATCTTACAATATACAAAAATATACAGAATTATTCAAGAAAAAAAAAAAAAACAAACAAAAAAAAACCATCTAGAAACTTATAACAGTAATGAATTATACAACAATAAATCAAAATTAATACTAACCGCTATAACGCAGTCAATACAGAATGACGCAAACAAGACATTACATCAAATTATGATATAAATTGTTTTAAAAAAAAAAAGCTAAAGACAAAATCGAATTAAACTTAATATCCAAATTAATAAGAAGAAATATCAGGGAAAAAACGAACTGAATAAAACCGAAATAATAGAGCAAAAGTAAGTTTAGGAGGAAATAAAAATATCTGAATGTGTAAAGTTATTTCCTGGAATGTATACTTCGAAAACTCAGTAGGACAGAAAATAGAAATAAATTAACTGATAACTATTACACGGAATTGTATAAAGACGTAGACAAAAGTAAAAGCAATAAAAGTAACTTCGAAGAGAAAACCTTTAATCCGGAACACCTGAATTATTAACTAAAAAAATAAAAGTAACTGTAGACAAACCAAGATCCAATAAAAATCTAGGTTACGAAAAAACAGGAGGGGATAATTTAATTAAAACCTTATCGATAATAAATTAAAAACAGGTAACATTCCAAAAGAATGGAAATATACGGATATAATAATGCTATTATTTACAAAAGGTGATCGTCATAAAACCGAGAATTATCGCTCTATTACTTTAAGTTTAAGCATTGCAAAGAAATAGGTTTAAGTAAAATTATAAACTGCGCGAAGCTTATTCTCGATAGAATAAGGAACACTAACAATACTGACTTATTTTCTATAATCACTATAGTACTCGAAACTATAGTTGAAAACTATGGTTAAATATGAGTAGTAATATAAATGTATGTACATGGAATGCAAATTCGCTAAGACACAAGCAGTTAGAGTAGGAACACTGTTCTTAAACAGAAATAATATACACATAGCAGGTGTTACTGAAACAAAAATCGATCAGAGAGTAAACGTAAAAATTCTAAATTCTAAAATCTTTCGACTGGATCTCCGAAATATTAAAGGTGGACTACTGTAGCTTTACTGATACGAAAAGACTTATTTTGTTTAAAAATTCCAACACCAAAGACAGAGCAAATTCAATCGCTAGGAGTAGCAATTAAAATAGGAAAAGAGCTGCTCTACATTTATGTAGTATATAGACCCCCTACAAGACCGAAAAGCTTTAAAAATAAAGTTAAACAGCTACTGAATACAAATACACAGGTTCTAATTATGGGTGATCTAAACGCGAAACACACTGCCTGGAACAACTTCAATTTCAATATGGCCGGAAAAATACTACTAAGCTTAGCAACACAATAAATAATCTACAAATAAGTTTCCCCTTTGCACCAACATTCTTTCCTAGAAATACAGCAAATAAACCAAGTGTCCTTGATATAGTTATTGCAAAAAAAAATGTTAATAATTTTACAACCCCGAAATCGATAAGAAACTTGTCCTCTGATCACAATCCGATCACTTTTACAATAAATGATCAAGTGCACTTTAATCAGCCCATGCCAGAATTTAACTATAATAAAGCAAAATGGAAGGACTACAAAAAGCAGGTACAAACGCAAATAAAAATACCAATAACACTAAACACTGCAATCGAAATAGATATATTAAATATTTCAATTACATAATACTGTCCGCGGCAAAAAATCACATACCGTTAAAATCTCCGAATAAAGTAACAAGAGAAATATCGAGCAGTACAGCAACCTTAATTAAAATTAAAAACTTTATTAGAAAGAAAAGTCAAAAAAGAAATAACATCTCAGCAATATATAAAGCGATATACAATGATTTATGTCAACTAGTTCGAAATAAATTTAAAACAGGGAGAAATAACTAGTGGAATAAATTTTTAAAAAGACTAACACCGAAAGATAAAACTCTCTTTGTGGAAGCTGAATAAACATTTTCGTAGAAATCATGCGGAACTGCCGCCGATCAAAATACCAAATACAAACAATGAATTATGATCCCGAAAGTGAGGCAAAAATCTTTTTAGAACACTTTAGCAAAATACAAAAACGAAATATCAAAGATTATCTACTCATAATCATTTAATGAACATATCAGAACTGTAAATAACTACTTCGTGACAAAAGCATATAATAACACGAGAAATAATTACATAACTAGCCCAAAAGGGAAGTTAATACACGTTATAAAAAGCCTAAAAAACAAAAATTCTGTAGGATAAAATTAGCATTAAAATAATAAAGAACTTAACAACAAGAGCAAAAATGGCTCTTGTGTGCTTATTCAATTCATGTTTTAGATTATGCTATTTTCCGTTATAATGGAAAGTCTCGCAGACAGTATACCTAAGCCCGGTAAGGATGCTTCCTTCGCCGGAAACATACGCCCCATCAGCTTACTAAGTAACATAAGTAAATTATTCGAAAAGATTGTATACAATTACAAGATTAAGAAAGCACAGCGATGAAAATAATGTAATATGCGATAATCAATTTAGTTTCCGATCTAAACTTAGTACAACTATACAATTAACTAAAATCTGTGATAAAATTACCGACAATTTCAATCTGAACAAACATACACGAGTATTACTAATAGATATCGAAAAAGCTTTTGACACCACATGGATAGAAGGTAGAATATTTAAACTCAGCTTAAGTATCCCCTTATTCTTTAATATGTATAGTGAAATCATATCTTTTAAACAGAAAATTTTATGTTAAACTGAATAACTATGAGTCACCCGAAGAGCACATAACTGCTGGTGTACCGCAAGGGAGCATTTTAGGACCGTATCTATTTATACCATATATTTAAACGACATTCCTAAAATCAAAGAGTCTGAAATATACCTATATGCAGACGATACTGCATTAGTAGCATCATCTTCTTATAGAACAAACAAAAATTAACAAATAGACACTGGAAAGAACAGTTGACAAGTTAATAAAATATTTTAAAAACTGGCAGGTTAAAATAAACAGCAATAAAACGGAAGCCATTTTATTTACTAGAAGACGACCATGTATACGAAATGAAGTAAACATCCAAGACAGACAGGTTGAATAATGGAAGGATGAAATCTAGTACACCTAAGTTTAACACTCGATGAAAGATTAAAACTTTCACGAAACTTATCAAAAATAAAGAGTTATAAAAGCTCAGAAAGAGATATTTGTTGTCTATAATACTTTAATAGAAAATCCCATTTAACACCTGAAAACAAACCTATTATCTATAAACAAATCATCCTTCTCGAAATATTATATGCAGTAATAATTTCGTCGTCTATCAGTTAAATTATTTTTCAACAACTCGAAAGAATTCAAAATCACTGTCTACGAATAGAGTATACTAAATAAACCACGATGCACTAAACACTATATGCATGAATATGTAAAAATACCGTACATTCAGGAAATAGTTAAACACGCGGAAATTTTTTGAAACGTGTAGTGCATCTGACTTAATATTAATAAATAATATAGGTTCTTATGATTATCAAAGCCTAAAGCTCAGATACAAAAAATATAAACATAGAAGAAGGAAAAGAAGATTATTATTTTACGGGCATATTACCAGAATGCAAGAAGACAGGTTAACCAAGAGAATTTATGAATTCATGAAAACGAAGAAAATAAAACCTGCATGGTTCAATGAATGTGAAAAGGATATGGAATTAATGGATGTTACTGAAACACAAATGTTTAATAAGGGGAATGGTTTCATAAAACAGTTGCGACGTCAATCTTTAAAATAGAACAAGTTAACCGGAAGAGGTCGCTTTCGATAAGCCATAAAAATGCCTTGACGGAGGGTCTCAAGAAATACTGGAAAGATGTTAAGGATGGAAGAAGGAAAAGATGTAAAATGAAAACTCAGTTGTTTAGCGTAGTCCATAGAGGCTGAAATCGGAAAAAAAACAAAACATAGAAGGATAAAGCACATACTATTAACTTAAAGGAATAACTCTACGAAACCCTTATGTCTGGCGATTGCATAATGTCTAAATTATTTGTATTTCGTATTAATGTTAAGTAAGTGGCGAATTTCGACTTCTCGACGCGTACGTAATATTCGTTATCGAGTAAATTAGTATATAGATCTTCCTTTATTTTCTGGAAGGATTTACGCATGTATGCAGGTTTTTTTTTTTTTATTGTTTTTCCCGCAAACTTTAATTATGTACGACTAATAATAAGAAAATTTATAACAGACATGCTGCTATCCGGTAAGAAACACCTTCGCTTTCGGTACGGATAGAACAAAAATTTAAATGTTTTATATTATTATATAGAAGTGTATAAATACACGTTTGTTTTGTTTGCTAAAAAAAAAAACATTTCTAACTTATTTTCCAAATTAATAGAAATAAGGACAAAACAATTTTGCAACAACCGATAGAACAGGTCGGTTTTCGAAAGACCTTCTAAACAACGGATCACTTACAGTAAACCAAATTATGGAGGAATGCAATGAATATCGAATAAGTTTACGTTGAGCCTTGATCGCTTATAACAAAGAGTTCATTCCCTAAAACGTAAATATATTTTTAAAATACTGCATAACCATCTGAGAAAATCTTATAATGATAAGTCAAGAAATACATAGGGTTTTTTTAAAAAGACGTATATAGCAACAGATATTAAAGGTCAATATTTTACATTTAATAAGGAAGTTAGGCAGGGCGATAATTTTATATCATTGCATACTGGAAGAACTCGGCTCAGAATCGGACACACTGCACTAACTCACGGCCACATATTGAAAAATGAACCCCAGCCCACATGTTACCACTGCGGACAAGAGCCTTTAACAATCGATCATATACTAACAACGTGCATTCCACTTCGAAAATATCATCCGGATCACAACATATCAATACGCACAGCACTCTCCGACAGCCCAGACGAACTTAAAAAGACCATACAATTTCTGAAAACAACAAACATATATCCATTAATTTAACAAAATAGCCCCGGTGCCTCTGACCCAAGTTGTAGTATATGGCACCTTAAAAAAAAAAAAAAAAAAAAAAAAAAAAAAAAAAATCTCGAAAGAGTTGAACTGACAGAATAAAGAAATCAATATAAACGATGTACGAAATTATCAAACTTAAGATTTTCCGACAATGTAATCCTTCTTTCTACATCCATAGAAGAGCTAAGAGATATGTTAATAGAACTGAACGAAAAACGATCAACAGTGGGATTGTCTGTAAGTACGAAAAAAAGCTAAAATACTAACAAGAAATATGAAATAAAACGCGGATAAATAAAAATCAGATAGATCTAATAAGCGAGGCGACGCATCTAGGACAACTACTCTCATTTAATAATCACACGAAAAAGGAAATAAATACGATAATCACTAAGACCTGGATACTGGTTGCTTACCAAAATATTTAAAGGCCCTTTTGTCAAAAAATCTAGATTTTTAACATGCACATCCTATCTCAGTGTTTACTTACAAATGTCAAACGTGGACATTAAACAAAACAGTTATTAATAAACTCGAGTCAACGCAGAATGCATTAGGAAGATCAATGCTCAATGGTAAGAAAAAGGATCGATTCAAACTAAAAATAATCAAACGTCTCTTAAAGAATAGCGCTGAAACGTAATAGGATAGGTCAGAAAGAGGAAGTGGGAATGGGCCGGTCACATAACAAGATTAAAGACGACCGTTGAACTTACAGGGCCACTTTTTAGTATCTCTTGCATTTAATAATAAGCATTAAATAATAGAAAAGGGTACAGAAAACAAAAGGAAAAGGAAAAGGAAAAGGAAAAGGAAAAGAGGCGGAATAAAATAAATAATAGATTAGTTATAGATAAGTTAGAAATAAGTGAAAAATTGGATAAGTTTATAATAAAATATTTGCGCGGCGATAAATATATATATATATATATATATATATATATATATATATATATATAATATGAGTAGTATGATGTAGAAATCATTCAGATATGAAAAAAATCGTCGACAAGCGTCTTGACGAGAAAATGTGTAAATAGTAATAAATACGGATATTTCGAAAAAAAACAAAAAAAAAATCGTAAAATTGGTCAAATAATTTAAAAAAAAATTTTAAACCACAAACATTTCAAAAGAATAGCAATAGACAGAAAAAAGCGAGAACGATTAAAGGAAACCTTTACTCTATATGGACCGAGAAAGTTTATAAGAATTCTTTTTCTATTTTCTTTACAGGTATATATGTATTTTCCTCAATGAAGGTATTGTGATTGATTGATTGATTGAACATGACATTGCAGCGAAGCCAAGAATTCATCTACACCCACTTATGCCTTTAAATTATTAAGAAGTCCGTAAAGCCTTGATAACTCCCCATCCCGGAGACCCCTCAGTTATGTTATAGCGTGTTCACCCCCAACTACTTGCCCGTTCTGCTGTTCGGATTTACTAATCCATCTCTATCCTATCGAATTCATAAAAAAAAAACAAAGCGTAATATTTCAATTCATAAGAAGTAATGACTTAAGACTTTTGGGCCGTAATAATCCAGATATTGCACACAACCTCGAATCTTATTAAGGTTGATAAAGTAAAAAATTTAAAAAAAAACTTTCTTCCCCTATTTTCCTTAGTTTTTGCGCAAAGTTCATGTTGACAACCCTCTCTCAATGAAAAAAAGGAAATTCGTGCGTACTATGTTTTAACCAGAATTGGGAATCCATCCGTAATATTAATATTGCAGACAAATTTATTGCTAAACTTCGGAATATTATCTTATAAAATTAAACATAAACTACCTCTATATCTGTACGGCTAGAATGTATTTGGCAGTCGCCTACGCTCAGAAACTGAATATGGCACTACAAAAAAAAAAAAGAAGTCTCGGTTACCTCGTGGGTAATAAGTATTGCAATAATAAACCTATTGTAATAGAAACGTAGATAATTAAGAATATTTTTAGTATAAAATCGCTAATTTATTTTCCGCAGTGGGAGAAAATTTGAACACCGTTAAAAATACACTATGATTAATAAAAACTCGATATTAATAGATTTTGAAGCTAATAATAATAAGCTCAGTGAAATATTCAGCGTACATAAAGATCGCAAACTATTTCTATTCATGGATCATGGGAAAAAAAGGAAACAAGACGATATTAGGCAGCTCTATACGTTAATAGGAGTTTTTAAGCGGCAAATATATGTGCTGATTTTACTTCAGAAATATGCGCTATTAGTATGCTATTTGAATTTGTTAAAAATAGCTTTTTAAAAAAAACAATTACAAATTTATCGGATTCGCAGGTAAATTAAGAAGTCTGTTTCGAAAGAAAGCATCTGAGAAATCGGAAAATTCTAAGCTGGTTTTTGAGTAAAATTCTGGGGAGCTCGTGGCAGTGGTCAGGGATGTAATAGCGACTAACAAAAACAGATAATGAGAATGTAAAAGAAGAAGATCAAATTGGAAAAAGCAAATCGAATTGATTGAAGAGAAATTTTACAAGTACTGGAAAATACGGAATACAACGACACACGAGTCAAGAAATAAGCAAACGGTATTGAAATATTAAAATATTTTATAGGAACAAATTCGGTTGTAAAAATATACCCATATATAAATTATATATATATATAGTGGAACTTTCCGGAAAATGGTACATCATCGTATGCCGGCTTGACTGTTCTAGGAGGAAAATAATTAATTGTGACAGATGTCACAAAGTGTGCAAGTATAAAAAGTATGTTGAAAATGAAAAGTTCTTTGATAAGTGTAAATTATTGCCTAGATTTATTAATCTACGAACATTAAGCAATTAGAATTTATTTTTTCTTGAAACGGAAGATAATTATTTGTACGAGTTTATTAAAAATCATAAAGTAGACACTGATATAAGATAAATTAGAACTGGCCAAATGATAAAACTCAGAGGAGCAGTTAACACAGACGAGTGAAATTTTTGTATATTTTCAGTGTACGGCAGTGGGATATCACGACCGAACGAAATCCCACTGCTTAACAGCTACGCATCCATTTCACACATATCGCAGAACACTACCTAGTGCGTTTAACAGCTTAATTGAATGATCGTGATTATCAGGTACATAAACCTTGATTGATACGGACAGAAATTAAATCTAAAATTTTTAAAGTAAGTTCAGAAAACCCGATAAATGTAGTGCACATTCACAGATTCGACTAATTAAATCGTAAATATTAACACGTACAATTATTTGTTTCTACGATTATATATATATATATGTTCGAAGGTTCATGTACCGCCCGCAGTCCAGAAGAAACTTTAATTAGGTTTACCGAAAATAGGAGATGTTATGAATAGGACAGTGAAATTAAGTAATAGTCGCGGTGTAAATCAAATTTTTTTTAAAATGTAAAGTGCTAGCTGGTAACCCGGTAGAAGATCCTGATGGTTATTAAGTTGGCCACCAAACCGGAAGTCACAGGTTCAGTAACACATTCTCTTTGCGGATACAAGTAGCCGACCCAAGGAGGTACGAGGTTTGTAAATTAAGTAATAAGACTGATTTTTTTCGATTTTTTTATTCAAACATAATTACAATTTTATATTGTCACCTTCAAAATAACTTCCTTCTGAAGCCACATAGCGCTGGAGACGGTACTACCACTCGTCATAGCAGTACTAGAACTCCGATAGTGGACTTCAGCTGATCGGTTACAGCCGATTAAATGTTTTCCAGTGCCCCAAAATGAATTCCCTTGAGGTGATTTTTCAATCTCTCGGGAAGAGAAAAAAGTCACAAGTACTCAAGTCAGGCGAATAAGGAGGCTGAGGAGCCGCAGGAATGTTTTTACTGACTAAAAACTTGTTTATTGAAATTGCTGCGTGACAAGGAGCATTATCGTGATGCAACACCCGGTTGCTCTTGGTGTTTGGTCTCACACGAATGACCCTTTTTCGAAGTTTTTCAAGAACCCCCGGGTAAAAAAAAGTGTTGATTGACCGCGTGGCCTTGAGGTACAAACTATTTGTGGACGATTTCGTGGATATCGAAAAAAAAAACAACAAATCAGCATGCATTCGATCTTTAACGTGAGCACCACTCTTGCTTTTTTGAGCCTTGGAGAGGTTGAAGTGTGCCACTCCATGCTCTGGCGCTTGGTTTCTGGGTCGTACTCAAACATCCAAGACTCGTCACCAGTAATGACACGTTCCGGAAAATCCAAAAAGTCAAGGCACCTTTCACTCCTAATGTCCTTTCGCGGTCCTGCGAAAGGTTTTTTTTTAGAACCATTTTTGCGCAGATTTTTCTCATTGCCCCATTTCTCATTGGTCCAAATCTGATGAACGGTGGTGTGAATCAAATTCAACTCTTCGCCGATCATTCTGACTGTCAATCGACGATCTGAACGCGCAAGATCCCGGATTCTGTCGACATTTTCATCGGTTCTTGAAGATGAAGGCCTTCCGCTTCGTGGTTCATCTTCAATCAACTCTCTTCCTTCTGAAAATGCCTTAAACCACCGAAAAACCTGGGCTCTTGACAAAACACTGTCTCCGTAGGCACCGTGCCCAAGTCTGAAGCAAAACCTGATAGCATGCCCGAAATTGATGTCACTCATTTTTAGAATACAATAGAAAAGGACAATCAAATGACTCGAGCGAGTTCAAACTCGTACTGAAGGCGTATCACATGTTCCCTTGCCGCCCCTCCAAGCCCAGCGCCTCAAGTGTTGCCAGATCGAACGCTACGTTACCAGTCTCATTACTTAATTTACAGACCTCGTATTATACCTAATCAGAAACTGAATTGAGCTTACAGAAATCTAGGAAAATAAAGGGGGATCAGCGCAAAAGAAGCAAAAAAATATTCACTTCAGATCCTAATTAGATGTACTAGCATGCAAAAACTTAATTTCACAATTGTGCTCGTTATCAATAGGACTACCACGTTACTTGGGAATTGAATAGGTTTTTTCCTTAAGATAGGCAAATGAGTTTGCTGAAAAAGGTAGCAAACCCCGCATAAAGATGTTAGCGATTTTAGGAAAAACAAAAGAATCTGTTCTCTCGGAATGAAGTTTTCTTAACAAAAAAAGAAAAAAGGTGAAAAAAAAAAGAAAAAAGAAAAAATTTTAAAAAAAAAACATTGCTGGTTTCTGTCTTAAAGTTCTTCTAGTTACGCGGAAATTCACGATACCGTTAAATTAATGCAAGGAGACCGCATAATTACGGTATCTATATGATAGGGGCACGCTGTTGATTAGGTCGAAGTAAATTCATCGCAATGAATACCGCGCGTAATTCAATCTGCGGACGATGCAAGCTAGCGGCTTCAACGGCCGCACGCAGATCGAGTACCTTAATAATATCGCTCAACGCACACGCTGGAAAGGTTTTAAAGTATATTCATACCAATTGAGACGTGTTTGCTTACATACAAACGCGACAGTTCCAATTCGCTGTGTATTACATCAGTTTAACTGTTGGACTATCGATAACCATTCACGATATTTACAGTCGACTTCGTTTGCAATCGTAATTGAAATAATTTCTCTGCCGATGACGAAGAAAAATTGCTAATTTTTATTCGAATGATTTCATAAACCTCGTGCAATACGTGTAAAATATATATAGTATTCTATACAATTACGTAGATTTTCAGCGGAATCATAACTAAGATTTTTATCGATTTTTTATACATGTTTAACCGAGCAACTCTATTCGAAGAAACTGAACACGATCGAAACTAGCATCGCCGAAGGTGCCGTTGATATACATATATATATATATATATATATATATATATATATATTTCCGTTAATAACAGCTATCCGATCTAGTCTGGAAACCGCACATTCGGAACACTCTGCTGGGAAAATTGCATCGACAACTCAAGGTAAACGTTTTAATCAGTTTCGAAAAACTTAGCAGCCATTTCGCGGAGGCTAAATACGTGAAATATTTGCAAAAAACGAAAACAGCATAAGAAAAAAATCTATATACACAGAACAAATAATCCCCCCTCTTTGATCCGATCATATAATGCTGTTTTAACCTACAGAATATTATCGATATTTATTGCACGATTAGCATTGTGAAAATAAACGATCCACTGATGGTTTAATTAAAGAATTAAAAAAAATAATTAAGCGCGGTATCAGCAGCGATGGTCTGCTTAATAACAGTAACACACCCCAGGTACGATAAACTGTTCTAAATTGTTTTACAGTAAACTCTCTTCCGGTTACAATTTCCGTTACACTTTCTGTTTCGCGTGCATTTCGATGTCAAGTCCAGTTCTGATGTACGTCAACAGTGAAAGTATCAAATCACGTCTCAACTGTGACAACACAGCTGCACTATACCTTTTTAAAATACCTACTCGTTTCCCCTCACTACCAAGAATTACTAATCGTAAAATTTAAACAACATAAATGTTGTATACACACAAGCCACTCCCGTAATGGCCATTTATAAGTTAACTAACTACAGTCTTTAACGTGCCATCGGTGTCTTGCATCCTTCAAAATCCGTTTTTGGTACATAGTTTTTTTTACACTGCATACTATTAATTGAATATCCTGCATTCCCTAGCAGAAATGTTTTCCCCGCTGTTCATAAAAGAACGTTCTACCAAATTTATCACGCAAAACCTTTTTTTTCTGGTATTATAGCAGTGTTAAGGTAAAATTTCCTCTACTTTCGGCCACTGTTGCAGTGCACAATATAAAAAAAAAAAAGTAAGGGAAATTTTGTTTAATATTCTGTAAATTCTTTATTCCTTCTATCTCCTAAATTATTGTAGTTTTCTTTACGATATTTCATCCAGGTGTCTTCTTTTAAAATTAGATCGCATTCGAAATACCTGCCTTCGTCTCTGCCTCGGTGTCTTGAGTCTACCCCGATTGCCCGGCTATCCTCGCTAGATCCCCTACACTCTTTTCCCTTTCATTCATAGATATCCTATTTAGGCTATCGCTTTAATGATCAAACGCTTGCCCGTTTATTCTGCTTCACATTTATTTCTTCGTACTCCTCTATGCTTCATAAACGGCGATTTACTTCTGATAAAACTACAATTTTATCTCCGACTACTGTTAATCTCCTTCAATTTTCATCGTATATTTATAATTAAGATAACCTTCCTTATTTTTCCTTCAGTTTTTCCAATTCCTTTATCCGATTAAATGTCTTTCTTCACCGATCCATTCCAAATCTGACCTTCGATATGTCGCCAGAATTTAATTTGCAAATGTTTTACACTCTCTTCCCTATTCGTGTATCTTTAGCGACGTCTCCCTAAGTGGAGTCGGTTTTGTCTTTTCTTTCCCGACTCGAATTATTTTAAATCTTTTAAACTTCCTTCCTTCTGCAAAATTTTCTTTCCTCGTCACTAGTTTCCTACAAAGTGCTCATAATCTCCGATTCTACAAGTGTTCTGCACACTATCAAATCTCCCTTTTCCTTCCTTTTCTTCTTCCCGCTATATGAGATACTTCTAATACGCTCTCTCATCCATGACCTTTTCCTCCTTCACTCGATCGTAATCAGTCTCCTGTGTATTCATTGATACTTGGGCGTTGAGGGCAATGACTTAATGGATTCGTTAACCCGCTCTTCCGTTTCCAGTGATAGACATATAGAAAACTCTTAACATTGCTCTTGTTTTTTTAAATTACCTCTTCCGCACTATGGCTCAACTTCTATTCTTCATCTTCTAACTCGAACTTCTTTTGCCCCTCTATTCAACCATCTCTTCCTCTCAGTCGATGGTTTTCTAGATATTTCCCTCTTTTAAACGCTTCACAATCTCGGCTATATTTGCCTCTTCCTCTGTATCATTTGCTCGTTTTTCATCTGCATCTACTTCGTTTTGTCCTTTTCATCTTCACATACATTCCTTGTGATCCTGATATCATGTTTTATTCAAATATTCCACCTTTTCTGCTGAACAATCGTGCTTTTACTCTTCTCTACTATAATAACTTGGCAAGCATATTCTTCTTCTTGTCGGTGCATATTCTCTGATTTCCTTCTGCTTCTGTTATTCCCGCTCTCGAATTATTTTTATTCCCTGTAGCTTTAAATGTTTAAAAATAAGAACTCTATTTTCTCATCTTTCCGTTTCTCGAACTAATGTCATCATTGACGAACGTATTAATAATTTTTAAAAAAAAAACAAAAGAAAAATCAAGATTCTATTGTCTAATATTTTTTCCAAAAAAAAATGCTTCCACCTTTAATTATGGTACTCCGTTTATGTATTGATTTTCCGAAATATTCCTTTAACCTCCTTCTTTACGTTATCGCCGCTTCTTGACCTCGATTCTACAAATTCGGGTCGTAATTACCAAATTCCATTCTTTGAAAATCATTTTTCCTTAACTACATCTTCCGCTTGTCCATTGCATTCCGATAATTCCCATTGTGTTTGTGATGCAGATCACATAATTTTTTTTCATACTCTTAAAACTTGGGTTTCCTCCACCGTATACATCTTGCTATATTCTTTTTTCACCTATTCTTTCGGTTTTTCTTGCTCTAGAAGTTCTCCATTAATTCCATATTTAATGATATAGTAAAATAAAAATGTAGTCTTTATCCTGTTTTATCTTTCCTGTTTCTGTGCCAACTCCCTCTGTTAATTTCTTTACCGGCTACAAAAAAAAAAAAAGAAAAAAAAAAGTACGTTCAATTTATTCAAAATAATTAAAACGCGATGACAACTAAGATGTATAATAAAAACTTACATTTCAGAAATACTCCATATTAAAAAGAACATACAAATGAAATGGAAATATAAAATATACTAAGAAAGTTTTGGAAAGATACTGGTATTTATAATATCTTAAGGAACACGATTAATGATAAATAGTAAGACTGTGATGTTTTAAATATTTAGCTCTAAAACAAAAAAAGATTTGTGTAATAATTTAGGAAACAAAAAATGAAGTAAAGATAATTAGAGAGAATGAAGTATATCGTGAGGTTATTCGTATTAGAGTAATAACTGCGACTTTTAAAATTAGATTTCTAAAACAGGAGATTATTCATTGTAATAGCTTGCAACATTTAAACATTTCTGGATGCAGCAGGGTTTCTAATACGATTACAGAATTTTCAATCGAGCTTTTAACGTAGATTTTTATTGTGTAGTTTCGTGGTTTTTATAAGAACTTAAATGTTCTTTTCCTTTTTTTTCGACTTTGAGCGGCAGGGGCTCAACTATGAACATTGTAATGCAATATAAGTGAAATTTTTATAATTATCAACATGCGCGGATATTCTAGCCGAACGAAATTTAATTAACTAACCGACTACCGCAACACGGTAGCTGATTTACTTGGAAATTTTTAGCTCGATATGTATGTCGCAACTGAGACAGTTAACATATGCCGTTGTTTTCGAGTGCGTCGGTGTTTATGGAATTTAATTTTTTTGTTAACGATAATGAATTATAATATTAAAAGCCTTTTCTAAATACCTGCCCCTTTTTTTTAAACGTCATTTAACTTATAATAACATTATTAATTCCTATGATTTTTTGATTTATGATGAAAACTACTAAAATTTTAGTGTTCAATAATGTTCATCGCAGCACAATGCGAGCGTAATTCCCTCCCCTGACCTAGCTCCTAACACCGCGATCCCGCCGTGGGCCCCTTTAAATATTGAAGTTAATTTTTCCCCGACGAAGCATAATAAACTCCTGCACCCGAATATCATTCAGTTGACAGCAGCAACAATACAAAAATACCCCGACCACCTCATTTTCTTCACGTATGCTCTGCCAAGGTTATCCCAGAAGCTACTTCATCCCCAACCGCCTGTTCCTTTGAATTCTGCGACGTGATTCGAAGCATTCGACTGAATGACAATTGCTCGGTACTGGATGTTGAAATATTTTCTTTCTTCAGAGCATACATCACAGAAAGCCCTGCTGGTATCTGATTCATCCGCGGCTTTATTGACAATCTCTAATGACCCTTACTGAACATCCTGTAGCAATTCGAACCCAGCAGGTATAATACGAACTTATTAAGAGACAGTGCTCCGTATCCTTTCTGTGGGTGCCCAGCCAAGCTGGGATTCCTGGAAATGAACGCGTCGATACATCCGCCCGAGCAGAAATATATGTTGCCCCTTGCCAAACTCCGTCACCTTATCTATCGAACATAATCTTCAATAATCTCACGTCCTCATGGAAAGCCCATTGGTCCTCGTGTCAGACTTTCTCGAGGTTAATTAAACCCTCAACCGAACACCATTGTGGCCAGAAAAAAGCATTTCCCGCAGAGATTTCTGTGCACTTATCCGCTTGCGCACGGGCCACACAGCCATGTCGCGTAATTTTATTTTACAAAGAACCCCCCCCCCTTCTATGAATTGTCTTTTCTGTTGCCAAGTTGTTGCTTCCTCAACTTTCCACATACTGTGCGACTGTCCAGCACGCTCACCCCACCGGCCCCCTTCTATTAATAACAAAACAGTCCCCAACATTCTTGAGAATTCCCCTCCAATGCAATTTTATCTGTAACAACACAATTTATCAGAACTAGCGGAATAAGCAGATATCTATAAAAACAAACTGCGCACCCTTCTATACTGTAATAGCCACGGCAGTTAGACACGGTACAGGATGTTGCTTTCACAAAAGAAAAAAAAAAAAAAAAAAAATGTTCGTTGTTTCTTTTACGAATAGATTGAAATAAAAAATATTAGCCCCAAGCAAACAAATGCCCGAAAATTCCAGCAGATTGTAATTTGGTTAGTATTTATTTATTTCGGAGCAGGGGATAGGAGTTAATCTAACCGGCAAAAATGTGAATATTTCGTATGTTTATTAATATACCTGTTTTGAAACCAAGCGAGGAATCAACCGGAATGTGGGTTGAAAAATCAATTGAAATATTTGATCAAATTATACATTTCAAGTACTTACATTAGAAATTATAACTAAAAAGTTCAATTTATTAATTTTATACCTTGATAATGACGATGTCTCTTAAAACGTCGAAACTAGTCGATATTTTAATAATTTTTTATGTTTCAACTTTAGCGGCATATTACTGTGGTCGATAATCAAAATTTCATGGCTCCCGCAGATTATCACCCGAAAAAATGTCTGAAATTCTGAGCAAGGCGGATGTCTTATTTAAATAGGTAAAGAACAAAAAAATTTAAACTAATGAAAATCAATTAAAATCTCATCCTAAAACTTTTAATGTTATTTTAAGAGCACGTCCATCCGGTGAAATCACCAATTTTTAACTTAACAATCTTTAATTATTATTTTCTCTTTTCGTAACTACGTGTTGGGCATATGTGGGAATGCTAAATGAGATTATTAAAAAAATTCCTTAATAAAACTGAGACAAATGGTAGGTGTTTTTTTTTCGTTTTGTTTTTTTTTCGTTTTTTTTTTGAATCACGCCGATATAAAAACCACTCGCGCAACAACAAACAAATAATCGAAGGCTGTTGTTTAAGAAATATCTTGAAGCAAAAAGGTAGATTTTTCGATTATTACCGTGGACTTTTCAATCAACTCCACGTCATCTTGATTCGTAAAACACAGTTGATGAACACTGTGGGGGTTCTGCATGTGCAGAGAAGAATTTTTACATTTCTTCCCGGCAAATAGTCGCATCGGCAATTAATTGGAGCAGCGCAAACGGAATGCTAGAATTCTCAACTAATGTTCGGCTGCGGATACTGACAGTATAATTTCTACGAAAGACA
Organism: Icerya purchasi; assembly: GCA_039619475.1. Classification (NCBI taxonomy): domain Eukaryota; kingdom Metazoa; phylum Arthropoda; class Insecta; order Hemiptera; family Monophlebidae; genus Icerya; species Icerya purchasi. Next base: position 541,869,682 of record CM077115.1, read on the forward strand.
TAATGGGTCATGCTCGTTTAAGCCATCGGAAGAAAGTCTCAACGAGGACGAGATTTGATAAAATGCTAAAGACACAACCGGTTATCGCTATTCGGACAGAATTGGTCTGCTCCGAATTAGTCCCTATTCAGTTTCACTCGAACATACCAACGATAATACTTTAAATTTACATGTAACTTATGTAAATAAATATTGACTTACATACATAGACGCGTATGCACGTTCAATAGATACATATTAATACGGTGTAATATATTATAAAACATTATTATGAGGTTCTCTCGATTGTCGAACAGTAAACTACTGTTATTTATTTATATGAGAAATGCCGCAGCCCTATAAAGCTCTATGAGACATTGTTCTTTTATGAATGCATGCTTGGCAATAATGTGAAAGTGTATTTCGTATATTGCACATTACAATTATTTTAGAATCCGCGAATATGCGTATTATTATTATTATTATTATTAGCGTGTAATATCAAATAAAGAAGACGGTTATAATAGCGATAATAACATTATTATGTATTAAATTAAAAATGGTGTGAGCCTGAAATGTCATTTAAGTATCTTCAGATGTCTCTGGCGAAATTATAGGTGGAGCTATCGGCGATAAATCATGTCCAACTCTCCCCGTTATTTATGGCAGGTTATTATCTTAATTGATGCTTCCTCCCGGGTTCCTCTAAGTGCTCTCTTTCTAAATAAGGATTTACAAAACAAAAAATAGTATCGAGATTGCGTCCGTTAATTTCGCGCCAATTAATTTTATCTGCCCATAAATTCTTTCTCGACTAGCATTCGTAAACGTTCCGCCCACATTTGTTTTGTAAATTTTCTTTCTTTCTTTTTCTACCAGGTGGCATAATTAACGTCCTCTACAATGTCGGACAGTAATCGATTTATCAATTTTTTAAACCAATATATAATTATAAACAGATTTTTCTTTCGCTTACTCAATAAATTATCTGATTGTCTTTCGATTTCCCCTCTTTAAAAGAAACATTTATGAATGAAGTTACTCTAGCGCTCGCGCAAAAGTATTTATGAAAAAAGAAACTTCTTTAGTACCAAAGTGTGTAAAAGTTTCAGCTACCGCATCGTAGTTAATTAGTCAGCGGTGTTTCGTTTGAGTAGGGCCCCGCTCGAATCCAATGCCGTACATTGAAAATGTTGTAATGTGTCTATTACATTCTGGGCTAACACATTTCGAAATGATAAATATAAAGCAATATAATCGGTAGATTTTACGATAAACACAGAACTGCGTACATACGAGGGGAGAAAATGCACGTGTGTTCGAAATCCTTCCGTCGGCCAAAATGGGCACCGAATGAAGTATGACCGTCATTTTTGAAAATAGTTAAGATCGATAGCGGGATTGAAGGGGAAAATGATCTAATGACAGACAAGATCGAAGGATTTTGATCTGAAGGTAGTTGAATTTTTACCGTTGTTCAAGTGAACACTTAGTTTTAATGTTCACCTGCAGATGGAGTCACCGATTGCATAAAAGAAACGGTTTTCTTGTTCTTTTAGTTATTTAATAGTTTCGTTTTCTTTTTTTACCAATACGTCGCCAGCACCACCACCACGTCTGATCAAAGTATCGCTTCTAAAATTCGTTCGTCAAAGTAAATTTTTATTTTAACTGATATAATTTCAACCTTCGTCGATCGTAATCACCGGGTTATTATAGAGCACCAACTTAGGAGACACAGAATTATTCCAGACAACAGTGATACGTAAAATTTGATTTTATTACATTAGTCATTTTAATATCTTTATCTGTGTATATTTCCTAATTATGTCTTTTCAGCGGCCGGTTGACAAAAAATAAAATTGGTGTATACAATTTAAAATCTGACGCTATGTAAGTCTGCACAGACGTAGAGTATGTTAAATTTAAGGCAACTGCTAAAATCTAGAAGGAATGGAGAACTACGGCTGGCCAGCTTGTCAACCGATAAAGAAAATAACATCGACCTATAGAGTGATCAATATCCATTTAGTTTTTACCGTAATAATCGTTGCAGAGTGTTATGCTACAATTTAGTCAATTTGTAGCACTGGATTTTACCTGCGCTCCTCTCCATAACTTCTTTAAATGTCGAGCAAGCTGTGAAAACAGAAATATGAATGATGACGCGAAGTGCACCTGGAAAGAAGGAAAAAATATCAGTGCAGGGGCGCCCATGGATTAGCAAGCTTGATGGTTAATAATTTAATTTTTCAAAAGAATACGAAATATTCTTCGATGACGGATCGAGTTTTATACGGAATATACACTAATGTTGTTGATAAGAATTGTTAGAATACAGAAGTTTACCTTCTTCCGTCGTTGTTTGTCCCGGCACACCGTATGTATGTGTATATATTTTTTTAAAGTATAGAATGAAACAAGAACTTTATCAATTATTCCAAAAAGAAAATAATTTTTTTGTAAAAGTTTTATAAAAACTTCTAAAAAGAAATTTCTATTTTTAAGCATTACATGATAGATTTAGCTCGACACATCTACAACATATATTTTTTCAGAAATTGCGATGGAAAAAATGTCCCAATTTTATGTAACGTTTTTACATTTTATAGGATTTTTGTGATTGTTATTAAAAAAATGTCACAATTTTACGTAACGAAATATGTAATGAAAAATGTAACGAAAAAATGTCTTAATTTTATGTAATGAAAGTTAAATGTTAGGATAGGATTTTTGTGATTATGTTACTTTTTTTTGTGTTGATGCCAGTAAAAATTACGTTGTAAATTTTGATCATTTTATACAAAATATGGGAGAGAAAGAGTCAGAGATGTAAGTAAGAAGGGTCAAGGGGCATGGCCCCTTGCGACACCAAAATGGTCGAGTTATATATATATATATATATATATATATATATATATATATAAGATTAATTAACGGAAAATTCGTTTCGTAATTGCACTAATGAAGAATATTCAAAAAGAACTAATTCACAATGAAGATAGTCCATTACACAGAATCACCTTGCACATCTACCCAATGTAAAGACCTTATAGATTAGTAGTTTGCGGTAATGACTAATGTAGAAAAAAATTAAAATCGATTAATTTGGTGCAGACCCTAATACTCTCTCTCTCTCTCTCTCTCTCTCTGTGTTCAGTCGTGTTGTCCGTTTGCGGACGTCGTGACCAACCATCATAAACCAGTGGATCGAGCGACCACTTGTCCCCATTTTTCTCTGTTGCTGCTGATTTTTATTAGTTCTGACAGAGACAACTTTGTGACGGCTTTAATATGATCTAAGAACCTCATCAGTGGCCCACCCCAGCTTCTTTTTCCATTGGTTTTTTTTTCCTGTCTCATGACATGTCCAAGGAACTTTAGACTCAGCCTTATTATCGTGGGCAATAATTATTGCATCGGTTTTATATGTACGTAGTTGTTTTAAAATTGATAGATTGATCCTCTGCCTAAGATATTCTTAGTATGCGCCTAAAACAGGTCATCCCAAAGGCTTTGATTTTCCAGCGTGATGCCGCCGTTATTCTCCAAGATTCTGAACCGTACCGGAATATTGACTGTACCAGCGTTCGCATCAACCATTTTTTCCCGCGGCATTTGATGGTCTTTCGATATTTTCGTAAGTTTTCCTAAAGAATTTTTTGCCATACCGATTCATCGTTTAATACCTGCCTCACAGTTTCCATCATTGGTTATATGGGCGCCAAGGTATATATATATATATATATAGTTCCAGATTTCGTGTCAATGTCGGCTAGTAAGATAAGTTTTTCTGGTAATTTGTGCGCTCTATCAATTACCATTATTGTGCATTTTGATCGTTTTAATGTAAGATTAGCTTTCCGGCTAAAATGTTCAACCCGACGTAACAAATTTGCCAGTATTTTTTTCATTTGCACCAATTATCACTGTATTGTCGGCGTAGCGTAAGTTATTTATTTTTTTACCACCAATGTTGACTCCTCTTTCCCAATTTTCAGTTACCTGCCGTAACATGTTATAAATACAGTTTAAAAAAAACTGAATTGATAAAAAAATGAAAAAAAAAAAAATCTAAAGGAAATACTCGCTTATCCTCGGTTCTCTGTTAATCTGGAACCAAAAGAAAATAATAAGAACATGTATGACGTTTAATATGTAACATATCAAAAAGTTAAAATTGAAAGAGTATTTTTGATTCGAGGATACAATGCGCTAGAAATCATGAATTAACAGCATGTCAAAAATCTAGACAGTTGAAAATGTGTCAATTGTGGCGGGGAGATCATTCTGCCAATTATAAGAGATACCCAGTACATGAAAATAAAAAGAGAGGTAAAGGCAAAACTAGAAGTGACACCAACGTCTACTACAATACCTATCTGTAATCAAAGTGTAAGCTGGGAAATTGTTTTCCGATGTAGCTAAACGAAATGCGCAAGTGTAAAAATAGTCAGAACACAGTCTAGACAATTCTATTTCAGCAACAAACAAAAAAAGGCATTTCCTTTCGAAAATGTTATAAAACTGACTCAGATAAAATTTACCTGAATAGAACCACAGCTTAGTAAATTAGACGTGAAACCTTCAACTTCAACCGCAGTCGCAGAAAAAGAAAAAATGACTGTTGGTTCAACACACTCCGATTCTCACTTGGAATGCCCATGGACTTCTAGCTCGATACGAAGAACTTGAAGTATTTCTGAATCATAATTAGAAACACATTTTACGTAACAAAAAAAATTAAAATACGCGGGCATCGCAAGTCTATCATACATCACATTCAGGTGGACTTGTACATGACGGCTTAGCAACATAATCGTCAAAAACAATGTTTCTCATCATTTATGGGATACTTCAAAAGTACAATAGTTACATTTATGCATCAGTGTTGAATTTACCATAGTTTTAGCATGTTGTCCGTCTGAGTAACTGAATATTTATTAGTGGAGATTTCGAATGCGAAACGTACACTTGGGAGTGAATCCAACCTATTGGATCACGGATAATCTAAAAATTCCCGATGTTATCGATTTTGTTATAACTAAAGGATTTGGATTGAGCTTCACGGATGTTACTAACAGCAAATACCTAAGTTTAGACTGTACGCTTATGTCATTAACAACTAGTAATTCAGTTATAAGAAAAAGGAAAAGACAAAACCTCACCAATCAGATTTGAGTTGGATTTAAGAATTAACCTTAAAATAAGATTAATAGAAAAGACGTGTAAGCAAAATTTTATTCAAGAAATCCGGGCGGAGGATGCAACCTTTGCAAATTTTGCACAAACTCCTGAGCCAAAAAGAAACTATCCGCTTGAAGTAGGTGAGTTAATCGCAGAAAAACTCGACGTATTAGAAATTCAATTTCGTAAGACGGTATTTAACCAAATTGGCGAGTAATTATATCAGTTAATACACCATTTAGAGTAAAAAAACCTTCAAAGGCCATTTAGAAAGTCTTTCTCCGCAAGCTGATAAAGACAATTTCTTGTGCAAAGCAACGCGGCAAATAACCTATCCAACTCTATCTATGATCTTCCGCTATTCAAATATGAAATTGGCAAATGGGTAAGACAAAATGGTGGTAAAGCAGAATTACAACCAAGCAACATTCAATCCAATATATAGTGATGAGATATTGAGAAAACGATAATTTCATAAAAACTCTTATCAGAAGCGGCTGAAAAAATCAAAATCGACAAGTCGTAATTACATTTCCGAATCATTTAAATTTCGAAACGGTCGTTTACAGAAGCCCTCAGTTGTAATTGATCTCAAATTATCCAAAAAAACAAATGCGTATGAGGTCACGGAGACTTTGACTTTGGTGTAACCCAGACTGGTTTCGGCGTACCGTCTAGTGACGGTTAGTTTACTTTAAGTAGGCAAGTCGCAACAAAGTGTTGTACCCATACCGACTTTTAAAATGATTTATAAGTTCTATTCTATTTTCTAAAAACTTAATCTCCAATAGGATAATTTTAATTAATCTATATCTATTTCTAATGACACTTTTTTAAATTATGACTTTTTAAATTTTCCTTATAAGAACACCGTTTAATTGTTATACCACTATCGCCAATTGTTGCTGAATTACGCAAATTATGTGTGGAAAAAGAAGATAATGCCTTTGTAGTTTAATTTTTTCATTTTTCAAGTTAATGGAAGCTTATTTTAATCCATTCTATAAAATGCTTTTCTCCTAAAATCTATTCGAAATCCATTCAGCTAGATCATACGTTGAATTTCGGAAATGCCTTTTAAGGTTTTTTTAACTTTTCTTATTTGTTGAAATTTATGTTTTGGGGCTAGCCAACATTGTTAAAACTGAGACGTTCTTCCAGCATTTATGAAATACTTATTTTTAATTCTGAAATATTTTATACTGCCACTTATTTTTGAATTAATCTCTTGAAAAAGTACTCCGGTATTTAATTTATTAAACGAATATAAAATAAATAATGAAAATATAATTACAATAGCAACGGATGTGAAAAACAGCAAATTTGACACATAAAGATAAGCGACATATACACCCTGTCAAGAAAGTATCGGGAATTGTTAAATAAAACGAACAATTTTTAATTTTCATCCAAATTTATTTTGTCACCTTCAAAATAACATCCATTCGAAGCGATGCACATATGCCAACGCTTTTTCCACTCGGCAAAGCACTTCTGATAGGCGGTTTCCGGGATGGCCTTTAGCTCTCGCGTCGCATTCGTCTTGATGTCATCAATCGATTCGAAGCGCATTCCCCGTAGCGGAAATTTGAGTTTTGAGAATAGGAAGAAGTCGCAGGGTGCTAAATCTGGTGAATACGGCGGTTGTTCGATGATATTTACCGAGTGTTTGGCCAAAAACTCATTCACAATTATGGCTTTGTGAGACGGCGCATTATCGTGATGGAGAATCCAAGAATTGTCGACCCACAAATCGTTACGTTTACGACGGATAGCCTCTCTCAAACGTCTCAAAACACTTAAGTAAAACTCTTTGGTGACTGTCTGTCCGGCTGGCACATATTCATAGTGTACCACGCCTCGAATATCGAAGAAAACAATCAACATGATCTTCACTTTCGATCGGCTTTGGCGAGGTTTTTTCGGCTTTGGCGCGCCAATTGGCCGCCATTCGGACGATTGCTGGTTCGTAAGCGTGTCGTACTCGTACACCCATGTCTCGTCACCAGTAATTATCTTTTCCAAGAAGGTAGGATCCAAATTGGCTCGATCCAGCATGTCTGCAGCTACCTGTTCTCGGTACTTTTTTCGAAAGAAATTCAGGTCTTTCGGAACAAGCCGAGCCGCAACGCGTTGCATACCCAATTTTTCGTGCACAATTGTACGTACGCTCTCGTGTGACATGCCCAATCCATGAGCCATCTCTCTCAAGCTCACATGACAATTTTCAGCAACGATTTCCTTGATTTTATCGACGTTATCATCGGTCACACTCGTTGAAGGCCGTCCAGAGCGAGGCATGTCTTCGACCGTCTCCCGACCATCCTTGAACGCTCTGTACCACTCGTAAACCCGCGTTTTTGATAAAGCAGATTCACCAAAAGCCTTCTGTAACATTTTCAGTGTATCGGCACAAGAAATTTCGTTCGAAACACAGAATTTAACACAAGTACGTTGTTCAATATTTTCACTCATTGTAAAACTTCGACAAAACACTTCAAGGTCGACTGATTTTAACAGCTGCTGTAAACACACTGGTTGACAGATCGCGCTAAAAATAGGCATCATAATACAAAACAGTTGTACCAACCTGGAAAAAAAAAATTATCTGCCTAGCTATTACCCGGGAGATTTAAATTGACAATTCCCGATACTTTCTTGACAGGGTGTATTTCTTGTATAAATTCGTTACGATACCCGGTAGATTATTATAGCAGGCATTTTGCACTAAAGCAAATCTTTGAGCGATATCTACCAGCGTGCATCCGTCCCAAATTCATTACATAAGAGTATTAGATATCAGAAGCGGAAGATAATAATCCGATCGCTAATATCTCGGCTGTCGAATGAACGGAACTCCATTTTTCAATCGACCAAACACTGCCGCTAGGTAGCTAAGCATTAAAAAACAATTAAATAATATACATAACAGCATCGTTAATTATGGTCTTAGGACCGGTGTGATGTAAAAAAAAGTTTCGCATTTCTGCTTTTAAATGTTTTTTGGTTTAATATTTTGATTCAGTATTTTGATTCAGTATTTTGATTTAGTATTTTGATTCAGTATTTTGATTCAGTATTTTGATTCAGTATTTTGATTCAGTATTTTGGTACTTTAATGTTCATAAATAATATTCATTTTTTTGACATTTGAAATATGAGAATACATGTAAAAAAATTTTAATGATTATTTGAGAGCTCATTGCTTCTATTTACTTTTATAGAGAACATTAACGCTGGATACGCAGAAAAATTTATTCTACCCGAGTGCAACGAACTAGTGTACTTTAAACATAACACGATTATTATAAAACCACCGTCACCAATAAAAGTAATCTACATGACTCTAAGGGTCGTTTTAAAGAAAAACAAAAAAGATTCCGCCGAAAATATTCGCAAAGAAAAAAACGATTTACTCGCGTTTAAGATACGAAAAAAAAAAAAAAAATTGTCGAGAATCGTTTGTTAAAATTTTTTCAACGACGAACTAAAACATTAATGTAAAATACGCGAGTATTTTTAAATTGTCTGCAACATTTTTCAAATTAACATCCCGCGTCAGAATGTTGGCACGGTTTACTTCGGATTTACATAATTTCTGAACAATTTTTAAGGAATGAACGTACGATTTCCCTAAAGTTCCTCTTGTGGACGTCGTGTAGATTTCGGTTTGTCGGTTACCCAGAGAAATAAACAATAAAACTCCTCCTATTCCGGTTTTCTGTTACTGTTGAAGACACAGTCAAGTCACGTCGCTACTAAAGGTACAGCATAAAAGTCAAATGGTCACACTGAAAAAGAATGTCGCGTTTAGAGCGACCCTCGATTTAACTTTTTTTTTTTAAATTTTGAGTGCCGTGTACAGCTGCCGAGGCTATTACGACACTATCACGGTAGGGATGCTAAATGACTCGAAACAAACCAGTCGTGTAAAGAAACTGAATAGTGCGTGCAATATTCAAGGACGAGTTAGTCAGAGATGACCGCAGAGCCACTATGCGGTGATTAGAGCGCTGAAGAGCAAAAGAAGGACACTCCCGGAGCGGGTGTTTTATTGAAGGAGCAGGAAGGAGGGAACAAAAGTGGCATTCAAAAAGAGGCTCGTAGTTGAGCAAAAGATGATAGTGCGTCAGAGAAAGCGACGAAGTGGATTCTAGGAAGGTCCCAGGGGTCAATTCCGTGTTTTATCTCCCTCAGAAAGCAGGATTGTTTGGAGAGCCAATATTGCTTCCATCGGGATTGCACGAAAATTTTTATGGAATTTATTATGGCATGGGGGAGGAGGGATTCATTTGATATTCGCTTACTCATCAATAACCAAAGCCGCTTTTCCTAGTTTGATTGAAAAACTTTGACTATACTCACGTTAATAAGTTTAAAAACTATTGTTAATATAAAGTTTTTTTTTTGTTGTTTTTTTTAAATAATAATATATAATTATTTTTTATTTTTTGGGCGCGCCAGCGGCTTTGACCCAATAACTAGAAAAGTTAAAACAAATGGTTAAATCGAGAGACAATCAGAGATAGAACATAAGAAAGATTGAAGTACAAGGATTATAGCTGGAGGTAGGAAGGAAAGGGTAAAGGAAGAATTGTAAGGAGCATGAAGACCCAGTACTAAGATTTTAGAGTACAGAACAGTTCAGAATCAAGGGCGGGGCATTCCAAGAAGATGTGTGGTTTTCAATATATAGTAGAGTCGAGCTGTGAAGAAAGGGACAATTCGCGAGAGGAGCGGAGGGGAAAACGAAAACGTTAAGAGAAGATAGTGATTAATGTCTGATTAAAGAAACAATCGCGGAGCGTTGATAAGAAGAGTAGAACTACGGTATGTTATTGAGCTAGCATCCAATTTGCACTATCTCTATACTAGGAACTAATGAGAGCGTATTTAAAGGAAAAGATTTTTGCAGGTCCCGATGATACTACTGGCATACATTCTCTATGAATGCCGTGTGCCGCAAAGAAGAAGCGTTTCGGAACTTGCGCTATATGAAACTTACGTGCCAGAACCAAAATCTGCCACATTTTCAGATTCTGTGTTCGGATAATTGTGTTAATATAGGCTGATGCTAGCTTGCAGTAAACGGCTGATTAATTTCGAAATAGCGTATTAATGAAAAGTCTATACTATTTTTACTAACGGATTCATAACAGCTGATGACATAATAACAAATAGTAAAATAATTCCGAAAAAAAATGAGAAATTAAATTTACATTTTGGTTAAAAACTGTACTAATTGGAAAAAAGGTGAATTAAATTGTACCGAGAAATACAGTAAGCAGTTACGGAAGGCACAGCTTAAAAGCATGCAGATTGTCGGTAGAATCTCATACGAACCGGTTCGACTTACTGGACAATTCAACCGAATTCCGCAGACTAAAAGAAATTCGACTTCGTTAAGTATTTCGATTTAATTTAATTAATGTAATTTGGAATCTGTACGGTAGATAGAAGTGCTTCGAGTTTTTCATATAGTCTATACCGATGGCCAATGGTCGAGAATAGTGAAATAAAAAAAATACTAACCCCCGTTAAAGGTCAAACTTTTTTCTTACGGGGGGGGGGGAGCTGTTTTAGTGAAATTCGGTTTATAGGATCGAATAGATTCATTTTATAGCGCTATATGTACTTTTTTTTTTTTTTTTTTTTGTTTTTAAATTTACGAGAAATCTCACACTTTTTTAGGCTGAAGTTTTTTTGAAGTCGCCGGGCGCGTATACAATTAAAAGATTTTACTCTGTTATGAATGTATAAATGACAATATAAACCATATAAAACCATACAGTTGGTACGAATTATTATTTTAATTATTAGAAATAATTTTAATGAAGAAAATAAAAAAGGTAATTTCATATTAAAAATACACAACAAATTAGAAATGCCCAAAAAAAATCATTATATACGATCTTTGGAAAAATTATTTAAAACATAATTTACGAAATGTTGCCGTTTACAATTTTCTAATTGATACCTTTTTAGTCATATTTCTTACTCTTTTTTTTTTTTTTTAATACAGGGTGCGGCAGCATAACTCCCTTCTTTTTAAAGGAGGGGCCACTTTTTTTCTACTAAATTTTTTGAAAGAAATAATAAAGCAGAAAATCGAAATAAAACTGCGAGAAGGGAAGAAGCATACTTATTGCCCCAATGGGGGATCTAGAGTATCCGTTATTTCGATTTTCTGCTTTATTATTTCTCTTTAACAAAACTTAGTAGAAAAAAATTGGCCCCTTTAAAAAAAGAGGGAGTTATGCTGCCGCACCCCCGGTATAATATGTTCAGGCATACGTGTTATGGCTGAAATAGGTGATCAACGAGAAGAAATAACACTCTATTGTCGTCTAGACTATAATCTTTCTGCTCTGGTTTTGTCGGTGAAAATGTTTTATTGTAATACTCGTCTATTTATAAATGTAAAATAAATTCCTTAATACAAGAATATTTATAAATATAAATTAACTGCAATAAATTAAAACACCTCAATCTAAAGATCCATTTCGTTGCAATTTATTAAAGTCAATTTATATTTATAAATATTTTTGTTTGCTGATAAGGGGATTTATTTTTTATCATTTATAAATAACAAACGGATTATTCATCTACATGCACTGGTGTATATTTTTATTAGAAATATTATGGAACCTAAAGGCATTCATCGCGTCAATCATCCTCCCGGAAGAGAGTGAAAATTATCTTTTTCACTCGGCAATCCGATAAATGTAAAAAATTCTATAAAAATCTTCAACTCTTCTGAAATAGAATTGCCGAAACTTACAAAAATTGACGTTTTATTCCTCACTTTTTTGGGAATCGTGTTCAATTTCCGGGTACGCTGAAGTTATTTGTTCTGAAACTCTTTTATGGGAGGGCAATGTCTAACATCGTTCTATTGCGATCAGTTAACGGGGAACACATTTTGGCTGATAGCATACCCGCGATATTTCAATTCGAACATCTTTTTATACAATTTAAAGTAGAAATATAACAAGTTAACAATAACTGATATAATAAACAATTATAACAAACAATATAAGACTAAAATAAATTTTTTACTAACGTTTTCGGGCATAAACCATCATCAGCTAAAACACAATTCACTATGTGTGATCATTTATTATTATATTTCTAATATTTAGCAAACAGAATGGAAAAAGATTCTTTATTAATTTAAAGTAGTATTATGTGATTTCACACCTGTTTGCTAGAGTACCAATTATTTGAAATCATATATATATATATATATATATATATATATATATATATATATATATATATATATACCATGGTTTGCTATTTGGTACATATAGATAATATATTGTTTCGAATAACCAGACACAATTTCTCCTTCAACAGTACCGAGTGATATGCACTATTGTAGACGTCTCAAGAAGATCGGATATCCTCTTCAACTTCCGAGGGTGAAGGGAGATACCTCGCTCGATGTGTTCTGAAAAAATTCGTTCTCGTCATGTAGCTCCCCATATTCACTTTAAAAAAGAGAAAGGAAACAAAAAAAAAACCTCCAATAGATTAGAGAAAAAATGGGAAATGAAACGTAGTTCTTCTAAACGTCCAGCGCCAATAATAAAATGTATACAGGGATTAATAAATTAAGTTTGAAATGCTTATAATAACAACGTATACAGTGAAATCAATTTCAATCATGTCGGAACAAACAAGATGAAAGTATAAAATACCCGGAAAAAAAACCAACTTGCAATCACTTGAAAATTATACACAGGGAAGGTTAATATGATTGTACACAGATAGAACTTCAATGAAATAAACGAACGGGTGTGAATATAGTTAAAGAAATTCCTCCGGTTACGTCAATAGAGCGGAACTATCATCAAATGGTTCCAAATTCGACCAAATCCCAAAAAAAAATTAGCTCACGTCTAAAGTGTCGAAATGTCGTTCCATTTCAAAACCGGTTGCTTTCGTTTTTTTTTTTTTCGGTAATCTGTAAAAGATGAACTACTCTACTCGTCTTCCTCGGAAGAAAAGGAAAACTTTTGCGAAGCACGGCGCTTCCAACACGTAACCTTGAAAAAGAGTTATTACTAGGCCGGATTAACTGTCGACGGGGCGTTTTGAGTCAACTGCGACCACGTCGAACCCTGAGCCCCTTAACTTCTAGGGCCGCTGTATAATGTATGTTCGCCGGCGCGGCTGCTGTGTAATTTGTGTACCTGTTGAGGTCGACCCTCGGTGAAGACTTTCCACAGGGACGCGGGACGTTACCGCGTTTCCCGTGACGGTTTCTCAGAGAGCCGGAGTCGTAATTCGCGCACGGGCACGCACTATCCGCATAAACTTTTCAATGGTATCGGCGAAGAAGTAATCAGAGTAATCCGGCGAGCGCGCGCGGTTGCGGACAGGAGGTTCCACCTTGAAAGTGAAAAGAGCGTAATAATGTAGGCTGCGTGGTCGAATGCGGTTTCCAGATCCAGCCGAAGTACTGTTATTATTGCACATGTTCTGTGCCGTAACTGTAATTCAGTTGTCGGCCGTGCTCAGTTGCGAGTCTCGGAATGCCAGTCCGGACCAGAGTTGCTCCGCTAAACGGAACCTATTATTATTTTTCCACTGCTTCGTCGCAAACGCAGATCGCACTCGTTCTTCTTAATGAGGCAATGGGGCACGCGCAACTCGGTCTGCTTTAACCTGGCTGCACGCGATCGTACCTCCGATAAAAATAAGTCCGTTTCGGAGGCGACATTTTAATTTAGTAGCGCGTCCCTCACTGTCGACTTAGTTCTTGTTTTTTTCTTCTACTTTTTTTTATCTCGTTTTTTTCTTTTTTCTTTTTTTTTGATAATCAATTTTTCTCGCGTTTAATCTCGCGATTTTATTATTCGAAATTTTATGAAATTCGGAATTTTTTGAAATATGAAGTTCCCCGCAATCGCGCTATCGCATGCAGTGCTGTGCGTTGTATTAACCGTTCTATATTTCGATCAGATCGACGCCATCAAAGTGTCCACGGGCAAAACCGTCGAAACTGCTTCGTCGTCGCAAGGCCCGCTTTCATCGGCCGGACCGAACAGTACCGCCAAGCCGAGAATCAAAAAGAGAACAGGTAAATATTAATACATGTACCGAAAATCTATTCTACGAAAAACAACCCGTTTGAATGTGATTTTTACACTATGTTTACAAAAAAACTACCTGAGAGAGAATAATTGGCGCCGGGTTTTTAGACATAATTTACGAGTTCTACTAGAAGCTATGATGAAAGTAATCATCGCGACGTTCACTTTTTGCGTTAATTCAAATGAATTTAGTAATAAAATATGCCTTTCCATAGACCGAGTGTATTTTCTCTTCGGTAATTCGATTTTATTACCAGTTGCACAATATATTCGCTAGAATTTGAAAAATATTTCCATGCAATATTATTATTATTATTATTATTATTATTATTATTATATAAGAGGGAAATAATAAAATATGAAATCGGATTTTGAAATCTTAAACACTGTGAAAAGTTATTTCTCCGTTGAAGACTACAAGCGCGCGTCCCTGTTAATGGGTCGAGACAGCTCACTGTCCGCCCTCCTGGAAATCTGGAAATGAAAAGAAGCACTAAGTTGACGAAACGGTATATAATTGATTCCGTAACAGCTGCGCAAGACGGAAAATTATTTGAAGAAAATCTCCTACCTTTAAAAACAAAATAACAACGCAGTGTTGATTTTTGGCGGCAATAAAATTATTTCGGTAATTTCGCGTGTGAATGTTATTCGCTATTAATTTAATTTTTTTATATTTATAAATTCTGCGCTAAAAATTCTTTTTAGAAGTGAATCTTAAATTAAGAATTTTCCGTTTATAAGAAAGTATTTGTGCTAATCTTTGTGAATCTTCTCGCGCCTTTCTTCTGGGGAAAATTCTTAAGGGGAGCCGTGACGGATGTAACCTTTTTTTTTTTTTTTTTTTCGGAATAATTCTGAAAGTCCAAAACAATTACAAGAATTACACATAAAAAAAAACAAGACAAGAAAAAAAAACGGCAATGAATTTAAAAAATCCACCGACGATACCTTTTAGGTATTAGATTTTCCTGAAAAAACGATTACGAACATTTTGAATATTTATATTCTATATTATACAGAAATTAAACAGACATATGCTTCGAAAATCAGCGTCGAACATATTTTTCCTGGAAAAAAAATAAGCGCGCACCCCCCGCCGGAAACCTGACAAAGTGTGTAACAAAAAATTTGAAATCATCATCTGGACATTAAGCGTTATTTCATTTTGTAATAAAACGCACCACCGGTGTGAGAACAGTTTTACACGATATCGAAAAAAATCCATTCAAATTTTTGGTCATTAATGGCACTTGCTGGTGAACCCAACGAAAAAAAAGAAGGCACATTTTTAAAGGGCCACTGGAAGTTAAAATTGCGAATAAAACTTTCGGTAGAATTTTTTATTTAAACCAATCGAACCGAATTAATGAGGGAAAAAATGAAACGATAAAAATTTTTAAATTTTCGCTTTCTATGTCCCTAGGATGGAAATTGAACTTGTGTTTTCAGTTATTACCTGTTGCGTATTTTTTTGATAACGTAATGAAACTTATTCATTGTTGATAAAAACGTAATCGATTTAAAAAACATTTGCGTTAGTAATTTTCAAAAAAAAAAAAAAAAAGAAAATACAAATTTTATAAAAAATTGTTTTTTTATATGAAAACATAAAACTGATCTACAGTTGTTTTTTTTTGATTTTTGGAAAATAAATGGGGAAAAAAATTAAAATAAATTTCCACCGCTGAAATACAAAAATCAAGATCGCAAAAGAAGTAGAGCACTGACGGTCAAAAAAAAAAAAATAATGATGAAACTAGATTATTTTACCCTTCTTATTTAAGCACTTAACGGGATAATATGGAAATAATTTTCCTTATTAATTATGTAAATTTTTCCTCATATAAATTCCGAGAATTACATTTTTACAAAAGCAATTCTGCGAGCCTGATAATGAAGAATAAAAGTGTAATACATTCATCGTCATCGTCATCGTCGGGGGTTATTGTGATGGCAAATGAAACAATGAAACACTATTTTACGATGAAGGAAAATCAAATGTTTCTAGTCCCTGTTTCTTCCTCATTTTAATATACATGCAACCAACCCCTTTTAAATCAAAAATACGTTGTTGTTTTTTTTTTTGTTTTTTTTTTGTTTTTTTTTTTTAATATTTATTCTCCAAAAAAGTAATGAAACCGTGGATGGAAATTTTAATCCGATAAATTCAAGAAAATATGTGTTTTCTGGTAGATGGTGTTCCGTATTTAAATATATATTTTACGTTTTTATCAAAAAAAAAAAAATAAATAAAAACACGCCTAAAAGGAAAAACCTTAATCGATGTTAAAACAGTCGTCGACCGGTACTTTGTCAAAGCCAGTCCAGGTTTCACCGATATACGTTCATTTTATCGTTTTCGTATTAAAACTCGAGCGTTGACTGTGTCACGATCTATGCTAATTTTAATAACGTTTTTATTAAATTACGACTTTGAATAATCGATACATATTTTCGAAATGTATCAGTGATCGATAAAAACTGACCAAAATAGAATACTGATTAATTTTTGTATCTGCGTTATAAACGTGATAATCAGATCTGTAAGCCAAAAAATGGGTACAACGAAAGAAAGAAAAAAAAAACAATAAAGATATTCATAGACCATATGTTGTACATTTGTATTATTATTAGCCGGACTAAAATTTAAATCATTAAAGATAATTCGTGTTTCTAGCTATTATAATGTTAATTTGGCTCGGAACCAAAGGTTACAGAGATACTTGGAGAAAATGCTAACTCTGTCTTCAACTACTTTCAAGACTGTAGTATAATTAATCTAGTATAGCTTTTATTATTATTGTACTCAATACTCGATATAAACTCCGTATATTATATTTAAATTGTTGTAAATCTATACTCGCGTCGCAAATAACCATATTGGTTGCGCGACGTTAAATAAAAATATTTAAAAAAAAAAAAACAACAAAAAAAAAAGTTAAAAGTTGATTTAAAATATCGATTTTATCGAATAGTTCACTAAAAAAAAGATTATATGTTTTTATAAATAAAATTAAGTCATTAAGAAAAATAATTCTTCTTTTGTCCTTTCCTTTCCATCTCCAGATATAATCCCTGTACTCCAATCTTTCCTAAGCTCTATTTCTAATCGTCTTTTTATTTAACCCCTTCCTTAATTTCTGTTGTTGTTGGGTCAATGCCGCTGGCGCGCCCAAAAAAATTAAAAAAAAAAAAAAAAAAAAAAAAAAAAATTTTAAAATTGCAACAAATATTCTCTCAAAAAAAAAAAAAAAGTTCGGCAAAGTCGAACCAACGGAAAGCTCAATCGAACTAGACGAAAAACTTTCAGACGCTATTTGCTCGTAATTCAATTTAAAATTAACCACAGAAATCAAGATTAAGAACTAATAAGTTAGCTCGCTAGGAAGGACGACATTAACACTTTTAGGAAAAATCGTTTTCATTACTGCGAAGTTTAGCGGAAGGATAAAAAAAAAGAGAATTTTATTAATTTTTATTAATTTTTCCCTCCAGAGTTGAGCTTGATTAAAAACTTTTAGGGCTCTGTCAAAATTTAAAAAATTAAAAAAAAATGGTTTTTGCATTTTTAACATAGTTAAAGAAGAGTGTAATCTATAACAGATTTAAAATACCCGTTCTTATAAGCCGTTCGAAAACTTCGAAATTTCTTGGAAATTATATTTCTTACGCTTACAAAAGACTTTTAAATACCGATATTTTAAAGCTATGTTGCTGGGTTTTTTTGGGGTTTTTTTTTTTTTTGTATCTTTTTTTAACGCTCAGACCTTTTTTTTATAACTGGAAACCTAACAAAATAATAATAATAAAAAAAAACAAAAAACGAACAAACCACAAATGTTTGCATTCTCTTATTAGTCGCAGTGCTCCATTCCAAGTGTCGCGTCTAATTCGTGTTTTATTTTGGTTGCACAAATCTAGAGTGCGCTCATGACGATATCCTATATACAACGCGAGATATGCAAGTTTACAACGTTGCTAATATACAAGTTCAGTTCAAGTGTTTACACGTTTGTACATCGACATCATATGATGTAGTGTTTGTGATGGGTTGAAATTTCCTTCTACACGGTCAATATTAAGTATTATTAATTCTTCCCAATTTTTAGTTGTGAACTCAGTTTTGATATATCTCGATCGTTCCAGTAATTCGGCCACCGTAACAAATTATAATTACACGTAGCATAGCGATTACCGTATTAAATTTCAATTTATCTACCTATATTTATAAATCAGACTGGAAAAGAAATAATTTCAAGCTAATTTATATCGGAAACTTCATCATTACACTAAAACAGTAACAAAAATTGGATATCTGTGTTCAGTAAATACGTGTTTTAAAACATTCCAATTGCACATTTCAATATCGGAAGAATATTAACAAAAACGCTTTAAATTCTAAAACGAAAATACTACTCATTCCAACGACTGTTGGTTAGAGATAAACCGTCGAAATTCTCATTTGATCAAGTTGTTTCCGACGAAGAAGAAGAAGAACGATAGAACTAACCGATGACGGTAATTGTAAAATACGCCCGAACGGGGGAGCGAATTATACAAAAAAAAAAAAACAAAAAAAAACAGTTCGAATAAATTTTTTTTTTCTTGTTTTCGTTGGACTCCCCAGTACCGTGTTCTCAGTAACATCACAGAGCGTCAGGGGGTCAACTTTAGATTACAGGAATGATCTTAAGCTATTATCCCTTATTAAGGTTAAGCTTCTCCGAATGAATTCGAAAAGACAGACTGAAAATTAAAATGCTCGGAATCGAGGGCATCGTATAAGAATAAGGCCCCACCAGATCGGAGCAGCTGGGCCATCGCCTCGTAACAGGTAACTTTTCAGACAGCCGCATATCAACATATACAACAGTCTACCCTCGTAGTCAGTCCCATTGAGGGCCCTCGATGGATCGACAGACTTCTCGATGATTTTGGGGAAAGACGACGAGGAGTATTTTTTTGGCTGCTCCGCCGGAGATCCTAAGATACGTCTAATATTTGGGCAGAAATTCGGAGAGTTCTACAGAGTGGAATCTGCAATTCCAGAAGATGTTTGCCCGGGATCATCCACATCTGTAATGAGCGTTAAAATTTTGTTTATTTTAACGTGCAGTATAAGAAATGTCGCTGTTCGGTTACTATTACTACAAGTATATTCCCCGCATATAAGACAAAATATATTTTCCAAGCTCTGACGATTACTGTATACAATTAAACGTCTAGACTGATGCGGTAATAACGAAGTAAGCGGGGTTGCTTTCGCCCCGTTAACGCAACAATAAAAGGCTTCGCGTTCTTATTATATCTCACGTAAAAACTATTATGATATGCAATCACAAAGTTAGCTATTAATTACGGTAAATGATTAGTCTTTATTTTTTCTTTTATTTTTATTTTATACAATTAATTCCGAAAACGCTGAAAGGAAATTAAACTTTTTTACCTTCCATAGAGCAGTTTAAAGTGAAAATGACACCATGTAACTCTGAGTACCTGTTTGTTTCTTTCCCTGTCTGCTCTGTACGGAAGAGAGGCTGCTCCTAATGCAGCATAGGAAGATACAACAAATTAGAAAGAGAGAGACTGCTTAAAAAAATTACTAAAAAGAAGGGGGAAACAAACGTTATTATCGTAATGATTATATCATTTCTTGAGGAATAATTTTTAAATTACTCGAGATGTATTACAACTTTTAATTTTTGCGTCGTTATAATTGAACACAGTCGTCTTTATTCGAGAACATTGATTATAAACTTTGAAAAATTTTGTTTTCGAACTGCAGATTACTAAATCTGTCTCAATTAATAATGCGTATTCCTGTTGCTTCTGGGTTTTTTTTCAAAATGTTTACTTTCGGCTAATGGCAAAGATATCTGTGGGACCCGGAAATCATTTAGGCAAAGATATCTGTGGGACCCGGAAATCATTTAGGCAAAGATATCTGTGGCACCCGGAAATCATTTAGGCAAAGATATCTGTGGCACCCGGAAATCATTTAGGCAAAGATATCTGTGGCACCCGGAAATCATTTAGGCAAAGAAAGGCAGGTTGCGCCTTTTGTCGGAAACAAGCTTTCACGAGAGGCGGGAAAGTTTGAAAATGTATATCCTGAACTAAAAAGGGGCGCATAGGACAAATTCGGCGTTTTCTAAGGCCCAATTGATCAGAACAGTAGAAAAGGTTAAACGGTGTGAGCTCTAAGCGAGTAAAGATGATCGTTTTCTATTTTTGATCGGGACACTGCTATCCACTTGACCACTATAGAAAAAAGTATAACGTTTTCATAAAGCGTTTCGTCGTTGGCCTTTATATTAAATAGCATTCCAGATGAATACGAATCGCTTGAAATTTAAGAATTATTCCCGATTTTTAAAATTTACTAACAAATGGCAGCATCGCTGCACGATAGTGAATGATTACTGAAAATTGTTATCGTTAAGATTCGAACGAATGCAAGGAACACGTGTTCAATATATTTCCTGTTTTATTCCAGTTAGGATGCTAGATGAATATATGTGAATTTTCTAAATTATTAGGCGCTTTGATATCCCAAAAAAGCAAGATTTAACAATAAATATAACGTTTTTTTTGATTTCTTTTTTTTTTTTGAAATACATCCATATTTATCACTAGTTACACACTTTCTCGCCCAGAAGCTTGTCAACGAGTTTTCTTACTAATGATTTCTACACCATACTACTTACATCCTATTATTCCTTATTTCTTACTTAACTATAACTAATTTACTATTTATTTTATTCCGTCCCTTTTCCTTCTCCTTTTTTCTCACTTTTGTTTATCACTATTTCCGTACACTTTTCTCTTATTTAATGCTTATTGTTGTAATTCCCCTCTTTCTGTAACCATTCCTTTTTTTCTTTTTTTTCGCCTCAATTTTTTCCTCCACTATTATTTCTTTAGGCATTTTATTTAACAACTGCATTACAACGTATTTGTCTGTTTGCTTCCCCATCTTTGTTTTAGCTAACGGGGTAGTTTGTACAAATAGTTTTCCTTCGGTCCATATTCTATTTTTCTTCTTTCCTCCAATTCTATTTCCTTATCTGTCACATATTCCCATATATTTATGAATAAATACATTCCTCTAACGTTCAGTACACGTCTTCCTTTTGAATTATTTCACTTTCGGTCCCGTATTTATGATCTGATATTGATTTCAAGCATTTTATTTGCAGTTTACTTATTTTCCCCACATATGTTTTCCTAGTCATTGCCTGAATTCCATATCTGATTCTCGATTCATGATACACCATTTTTAACGTTTTATTTGTTGCATATTTCTTTAAAGTGTATAATGCTGCCCTAATTTTCTTTGCGATGTATTCCGTATATCCGTCCCACCTTAAGTTTTGGTCCATCATTACCCCCAAATATTTATATTGGGTCACTACTTTTTTCTTTCGGCAGTTCAATTCGTTTGAGTGCATTATTAAATTTGGACAATATACACATACCTTTCCCTTTTCATTCGTAGTACCTTTAGTTTTTGGGACATTAATTCTTAGGTTTTTATCGTGTGCCTATTTACTTATTGTGATTAGATCTTTTTGCATTTTCATTTCTGCCTCCTTAATATCTTTATGTGCTCTAGCTATTGCTATATCATCCGCGAACGAGTATATATATTTTACTTCCTTGTATAAACCGTTTGTATATATAATATAGAGTGCTGGCGCTAAGTTTTGTGGAACTCACACATTTAACTCCTTTTTTTTTTTTACTTTGTACATTCAATACATTTACACGTGTTTTGGTTTAAGTAGTTTTGGAACCACTTTTTAACACTGTGCGTTATTCCTATCTTCCCTAATTTGTTTATAAGTATTTTATGGTCAATCGTTTCAAATGCTCTAATTAGATCTATGAATGTTACCTTCTTCCCTTCTTTAAAATTTGAGTTCTATCTTTGAATTATATTTTGAAATTCCGTCCATATATTCATAGCGCGTTAAAGGTTTTTTTTGGGCTTAATTGTGTGTAGCGGTAAATTATCACAACTCGTACGAAAATCAGCTCTGGTAATGTCAGCAGTTTCAGTACCGAATATATAAGTTTGATCGTCCGTTTATTAAATTTATTTAAAAATTGTATTCGTTAACTGATTAATGTTACACGTGTAAGATGTTTTTAAAATCCATTTTATAATTAAATATAACTTATATTTTACCCTGGAATTATGTGACTGTTTTTGAAATTATAAATTTACTTAAACGAATACACCCTAATACAAATGGGGAGGGGGGCTTTAAGGACTTTGAGAAAAAAATATTTTGTTAGTGTTTTCTCTTTGTATATATGAAACTTATACATTATTTTATAGAGTGTTATTTTCAGTTGGCTACCAGTTTTTAGAATTTTTCTAATCCTATTGTTATAATTAAAGCGAGAATTTCTTTTTTTGATTAACTTTTCTCAGACACATAGAGACACCTACACCCAGAACCAAAAAAAAAAAAAAAAAAAAGCTTTATTCCAAAAAAATTGTAAACTTTTACACGCTCTAGGTTTTCTTATGATAAACCTTTATGTCCTCTATAGTAATAAACCTACGTACTTTCCCAATTTTAGTATTTCAGACGGTGAAATACAAGCAATATTATATATAGCTTTACAACTGGAAATTTTCACTTGTAACTTTTTACGCGCATACGCCTAGAGAACATAACTGACAATACACCTTTCTATAGTGCGTTTACTTCGCTTTAATATCCATTCATTCTCGGTTATCTACTAATTAACGGTTCTCTCGCTCTAATTTCGTTAAATTTTTCGCTGCAGAGTCACCGTAAAGCGAAACAAATTAGCCTCCAACGATACCGCTAGATCTATCATCACTAATGATTACACATAAAAAGTTCCATTGCGAGGAGATGGTTTTAGGATATTAGAATACTTCACACATTATCCATTATATTAGTAAAAATAACGAAAATCTAAACTTTGATAAATTTAAAAATTTTTAAAATCGCCGGCCCTGGTATGATTATCGAAGTGGAATATTAACAATTTTTATTACGATTGGACACGATGAATCAGATTAATCTAAAAAACTAATGTTTGCGTTGTTTTTAAAATTTTTTAATCTATTAAAGTTTCCTGCGATCAGATGTCCTTTATTGTCAATAATAAAGTTCTTGTAGAATTCAATAAAGTCGTGAAGTTAACCAAAATCCATTTTTGTTTAATTAACAATTACACAATTAGTTACGTAGCCGAGCTCCAGTTTTCTTCATCCTTATCCTACTCCCGTTTCATACTCAAATCTTCATTAATAATTGTCACTCTTCAGCGCTGTTGTTCTCTATTGTCACTGTTGGCCCCGCTTGCCTGTTATTTTCTTTGTCTGCAATATTTCTTCGCTTCATTTTTTCATGATCAAAACTTGCTACTTAGTCGTATCTTCCGCGCCGTGTTAAACTTCGTAAATATTCAGCTGTCGTCTTGTATATTTTAGGTAATCTCTTCGTTACCTTTGTTCTAAACTACTGTTTTTGCTAGATCTCTTTTTACATTTCTGCCTAGTCTAGAGTTACTCCGGAAAATCGTTGGGTTAACTATAAGTTAAATATTAGGCCTTTTCACCCCACTTATTTCGCGATTCTAGAAAATAATCTTAGATTTACAGGTTCTAAAAATTCGGACTTCCATACGAACCGCGTTAACAACCGAGGGCTCTAGAGCACCATCTGAGTAAACTTTCTCCGCCAAACTATGAATAAGGAATTACTGGACGAATCCGGATGCGATAATTCGAGATAGCTAGGGCGCAATAATTACAAGCGATTTAATTAGATTGACCGGAAAATGCAGACGGAAAGAAAAGCCATGCCTACGAAGCGTTTTTGTGTGTACCGCGACAGATCCATTCAAATGGCCAAAAAAAGTACCATCGGACAGACTCTTGACGTTGAAATAACCGGCGGTCGATTAATCGTGCAACATATGTAGTATTGCGAGCTCAGTATAATCAAAGAAAATATTTCTTCGGAAAGGACCCAACTACCGCAAGGATAGGGTAACAACAACGTGATAAGAGCAGCAAAGATTTCACAATAACCGTCCGAACAACAGAAAGACATTTCGTTATTCTCCGTGTGGCGCGTGCGACTATTAACGAATCCCGAGCCCCGGAAAAACCCCGACAGTCTGCCGATGTGATAGATTCGAATAAAAGAACAGTCAGATCACCTTTCGCAATACGAGAACTCGGTTAGTAGTAGTTCAATCGCGGGGTAGCAGGATGAGATAATGTCCTGTGCGAGAGGTATCAATAGAACTGCGTGGAAACTAGGGCAGAAAAATAAATCGAATCAAAATTATTTCAGTGCAATCAATAGAAAAAAAGGTTAAAGTCTGACTTCACACAGTTAGACGACGGATTTGACGGTTCCAACGAAAACATCTTCGCGTCGTCACAATACAGCGAAATTGAGCAATATTCAGACGGTTGACGCATTCTTGAGAAGCGCTAACGAAACAATGGGAAATTTCCACACGCACTATTTATGACCAACCTTCCCGGACGCGTGCAATTGTCTTTAGCGTGTGTAGCCTCGATCTTTGTTTTCGGTAAAGCGAAAAAGTTCGGTACGTGGCGCTAACCTCGTCGGGACTGTAACAAAATTCTTCAAATACTGCACACGTCTATGTTTATATATTAGAAAAAATAAAATCGCGTGTGCTTGTGCGAATGTTACAGGAAAAAAGATGTAGCCGCCAGAGGAAGTTTCCATAAGTAATTTAGAAGGCGATAAATTTATCGACTATTTTTTTTTTTTTTTTTTTTTTTTGGAATCTCCAGTCGAGGGCACTACTCAACATTAAGTTAGTGAGAGAGAAGGAGAAACGAGTTAGAATTGAATATTACTAGAGATAGATATCGACTAGATATGCTAGTCTTCTTTTACGATACTTATTCAGGTATTGGTTAAAAATAAAACAAGTTAATTATAGGCAGCAATAATGAGGTGGATCCGGAAACAAGAGGGGAATTTGTAATATCTGTTAAAAACCGAAATTTCGTAGACGAGGAATTAATTTTAAACGAGTTAGAGGCAAACACGCGTTTTAGTAGAAGCATCTAACGTTATTTTCATATTTTTTGTATTTATTATTTAAACGCATTGTTAACGATATATTTATGACAAAAATAAATTTTTAACATTTAATTAAACAATTATATACATATATATATATATATATATATATATACATATATATATATATATATATATATATATATATAAATATATATAATTGTTTAATTAAATGTTAAAATATTTATTCTTGTCATTCATATTTTTTATCATTATTTTTTATTTACTATTTTATTTCTTCATATTATGAACACTTAAGAAAATTACTGCTTTCCCATTTTATATCGGTTTCGTTAGAAGTTACGTTTCAATAATAGAGAACTTTCGAAATAGTCTTATCGGCATAATTACCGAAAGTGCTATTAATCCGCTTGTTAGAATTATAAAATCTTACATAATTATGAAAATACAAAAATGCCCCATATATACATAAATAAAAAGCGAATACAAAGAGCTGTTGCCGAGATAAAGAATAAAAATAAATAATGTTCTTAAGTAATAAAATCGAAATACGAGCCTAAAAAATAACGTAATAATAATAACAAATAATAATTAAACACGATAATAAAAAAAAAAAAAAAAAACACAAAAAAAGCATAAAATTGAAATTAACACATGAGATAAGTTTTCATTATTATTATTACGTTACAATTCTATACGTACGCAATTAATTTTTCGCAAATGATGGATTTACTTATTAGATTTTAAGAGCAATTCGTGAAATCAACTAGTTGTTTAAAAGTGTACCTCTTCATCTATCATCCTTAAAGCTCGTCTGTTAACGTATTGTAGAAATCCTCACATTTTCAAATCTATTTTTTAAAAAAATAAATATACAATATATAATCAACATATTTCATTCTATATACCGGCACAGCAGGTTTTCATTTTTAGCCGACGCTCTAGGCTAGACAAGTATATTATTATATGCAACTTTTTTGCTATATTTTCTTAATTATATATTTTAATACTTTATAATTCTAGCACAAACAGAATTCCTTATAATATCAATAATGATCGAAAATTAAATACCGTTAGCGCGAGCTTTTTTTATTTCAACTTCAGGAAATCTACTCTCTAATCAGCATCCGCAATTAATTCATCACTTTTAAGGTGAAATTGCAATTCTGCTACTTCCCACGTCGCTTTTCCAACATAATCGGGGTAATAGCAATCTTTAACATAATCGGTTAATTCGTTCGATAAAAGTAAATAAGCTAATAATAAATTCCGGCACGTTACGGTAATGTTAATATATATGTACACATGCACATATATGGTGAACTTTTTCGTTGTAAGTGTGTATTACTACTTCTAATATTCATTACCGTATATAGGATATCCTTTTTTTCATCTTATTAATTAGTTATTTTATACAAAATGATAAACAATTATAAAGTAGGCGTAATAAATGTTAATTTAAACGATTTCCGGAGGAATAAGACAAAGGCGAAGTGCAGAGCTTGACACTGTGATGTATGTTTCTGTTTTCGCCCTTGGCTTTGACCCAACCACTCTGAATGTACTATATATATATATATATATATTAGTAGATTTCGAGACGATAACAAAGGATTAAAGTAAGAGAATTATTACTGCGAATAGGACGCGGATAAACGACTATAAGGAGTAGGACTGAAGCCAAGATTTCCGAATACATTCGCCAACAAGAACATTCGAAGAAAATGTTGGTTTGTGTAACATTCAAAAGGAGAATCGATGTTTTGGAAGTGGCAGAAAGGAGGATACGGTGAAAAACAAAAGCGAGAAGCAGGAAGAATGATTCTTTTTTCAATTGAAGATTGGTTTTTGCCGAAACATTAACTATTTCATATGGTTTACTAATTATCAAACATCAGCCCTTCTTATCGCACACAAGCGACACATCAAGAAATTTCTCGAAAGCTTTTTTTCGGATAAAGTCATGGAGAGTCCCCCCGGTAATTTCAGAACCATTATTTATTTCCGCTTTTTATAAGAAGAAAAAGAACCTTTTTTTACCGATCACACGTCTTTTGATAGCGTAATACGTCATTCTTACATCGTGGGTATGAAAATCCTGAAACCTTTAGTAACCTTTTTTCAGTGGCACATACAAACAATTTTTAGCCGGAAGTAAAATTGAACGTGTTTAGCAAGAGCACTCGGCGATAATTTTGTAAAAATTAAAGCTTATCTAGAAAAATGTCCCCTTCGTCATTTCGTTTCGAGTATATATACAAAAACCTATACCAAATTGAGTGACGTCATTAAGAGTAAAAATTTGTTTCTCCTCGACATCGTCGAGTGTTTTTATTTACTTTATTCTGCGAGAAACAATCTTTTTTTAGTCAGTTGAAAATGTTTTTTTTTTTTTTTCTGTTTTTTATGAAAGTCATAGAACACACTGGTATGTATGTGATAATCTTTTCTCCGCATAGCGAGAGAAGGATCGAAGAAATGTATGTATAAAATTCGGCCTTCCAGAACCCGCTAGTGGGATCAACGGTCTTCTTTGGATAATTCTTACGGAAGAGTCAATTGATAATTATTAGCGAATGCAGTTGCGGCCACGTTGTATAACCTATTTTAATTTCTTGTTTTGTTCCTTTTTTTTGGTTAATTTTTGTTTTTTATCTTGGGCGCGTCAACTCAGGACATTTACAAAGGACTAACAAATAATGCAACGTAGGGACTTGAAAGTTAAATCAGGAAGCGATTAGAAACAGAAGAAATAAAGATAGCCAATATAGGAACAACAGAAAGAGAAAGAAGAGCAAGAATGTAGTGGCTACAGTAAGGGATCGGGAGGCCAACGCCAAGTAAATTAGAATAAAGGACTGCGCGTTCTGATTGAGCATTGTGGGCACTACTCCGTAATTGCAGCCATATATACTGTAGAATGAAATTTCCTTCCCTGTTTTTCATTCCTTATTTTTCTATTACTATTCATTTTTCATATCTATTCATAGTGTAGCTTGCTGGCCAAATGAACTGTATTTGTTCAGGCCCCCCAAAAAGAAAAAAGAAAAAAAAATTATTAGCAAAATAAAAAAAAAAAAAAAACAAAAAAAAAACAAAACAGAAAAAAATTTCGTTTTAACCATTACGAAAAAAAAAATGCGTTTAAAAAATGTCATTCGATCATTTCTTTCGTTTTTTTAGTGGTGCGCGCGCAAGTCTTTGAACATTTAAAAAAATCACAGTACAATTTTTTAAAATGAAGAAAAAAAAAAACGAAATATAAATATAAAATAAATAAATTCCCCGTATTAACGAATAAAAACGAGTAAAATTTACACTTTAATAAGAATTAAAATAACTTTTATTCCGGAAACCTCTTTAGTAGGGGGCTATATCATTTTAGCTAACAACACAGAGCACACTCAAATAAAACTAAAAGCAGTCCGTTTTGTTAGTTGACGATTCCTTAGTATTTTTTTTTTTTTTTATATTTGAATTAATTAAAATATAAATTTAAGGTGAATTTATTTTACATTTATAAATTTTCAACAAGCAGCTTATACGACATTTAAAACGAAATATACTCAAATTTGCACGGAGCAGAGGGCGTACGGGGATCAATTTTGATGTCCATCGAGCGGACGTCAGTAGGCGGATCTTTTACGTTCGCAAATCGTTGACCCTCAGAAGTGTTCCTAAATATGAAAACATACTTGGCCGTGTATTTTCGATGTTTATTTCTCGTTCAAATTCAGCTTAGTGTAGTTCCCGTTCGAACAGCTCAAATTCTTTTCATATCAATGTATAAAAGAAATGCGTCTCTGCGAGAACCGAAAAGTAGCTCAACTAATGGTGCATTTTTAACCGCCGCTTAAACGGATCCAATTATGAAAGGATCAAAAAGGAACCAGGTAGATAGGCGGGGAAGCGATTATGTCGGCGAACGGGCGAAGAACGTATCGAAGCGTGAGAATGCCATTGTGAAACTGCGCGATCGGTTCTTTCAGATTTCAGATTATCGTTCGATTCGGAGAGCCAACACAAATACCGATGATACGGATCGTAATGACGACGCTGCTGCTGCTGCCGCTGAAATAATTACGTGCATGTAAAGAGAGCAAAGCGACCGACCTAAGTGCTCTTCGCGAGAACGCGGATAACTCGTTGCCGGAGCAGTCTGTGTTCCTGAACGCAGTCCGGCTGAAAAATCCGTCTCTCTTCCTTCCAAGCCCAGTTGTTCCGTCGCTCTTGCCCAGATTTTATTTCGCATTTCGCTTTCTACAACTCCTCATCTGGGGATCGATCCGGTCACCCACTGCTTCCAGACACCTTTTCATCGACCAAATTGAAAGTGAAGGTTCTCTCGCGCCGCCACACCATCGCTAGTGTGTGTCTAGTGTCGCGCCATTATTTCCTTTCCGGGGGACGCTTAAGTTTCTTTCCTTTTATTCCGACGTTCGTATCGACACACTGTGTTTTTCATTCGATTACTTTCTTCCTGAATAATTCTCTTTCCAACTACCGAACTATTTATTTTCGGGATTTCCGAAATTTCTTGCCCAATAACATACCGATCTACACTTAAAAACTCCGGAAAAAGTTCGTTCGCCTTTTTAACTGAAACAGTTAAAAGTTCGGCGCGTTTTAAAATAATGAGGTTTTCCCCCCACACTCATTGGTGCCGTACGGCTTAGAGTACCATTATGGAAAGCTTAACTTCACAATCATAACCTTATCATGGATATATGTGGGACTTGCTTTACTTTACTTTCCAGGACTACTCAGCCCCGTTTTTTGGACCTACTCTTCGCGAAAGCTTTAAACGATTGGCCTACGAAAATTCCCTTAAAAGTACGAATATTTTTCCGATTTCGGCATTTATTTTATTTAGTACAGTCGTTACACAGGCAACCCTAAATTAATCGCAGGGAGAAGTGATCTTTTTCTTGTTTTTTTTTTTTTTTTTTTTTTTAATCGGTACCCCCCGTTTCAGTAAGAAATTTGGCCCTTCTGATTGCGCGAACTGGCGCGTCAGATACAAAAAGTTCAAATATGACCGAAGAGGCCCCAACTTTGAACACTGGAAAAATTTCGATTTTACAATAGTTCCTTCTCCTAGCGATACATTAGTTCACTGATAACGAATTATACCTTCAAACGTACAGACTGTAAATAACGGTTGAGAAATAGCGCCGTTTTTTTTTGTTTTTTTTTTTTTTATTTCTACTTCATAAAACAGCTCCTTAAAAGGGAGTTGTTCCCATTACAATCTTTTCATGTCATGTCTGAATAAGTAGTATATTTATCACCGAAATTTACGAAAGCCAAAGGTTCCCGCCCCTTGCGTTGGCGTAATAATGAACGAAAATTAAATCTAAAACTTACTTCTTTGAACATTGTACATTTTTCCATATTAGTAGAACCTTTTGAAACATTTGTCACGTCTTATAATAATTAGCTTTCCAATTCTCTGTGTCCTTAAAAAACTTTCCGTCCAATTCTTTGAGGATTTCGAGAGTTTTAAACGATTTATCGTTTTCACAGGGTAACTTTTTTTTGGAAAGCGCCGTGAAAAATTCGGAAGAATTGTCGCTTCAATTTTGCCGAACGTGACCTGCCGGTCAGAAAGAATTTCGTTTCAAATGCGACTCACCAAGTCTGCGTCATAACTGGATTGCCGCTACCGGGGTTGTTTATCGTCCAAATCTGAACGGCCCATATTGCGACACCACTTTCGAACCTGTTGAACAGACATGACACTACTGCCTTGTAAGAATTTCAGTCGGATGAGTACTTTGTGCATTCAAATAACAGCGTCGCGCACTTCAACATTGGGCGGATTTCCTCTTCGAGGTTACTCATTTCAATCGCGCATTACGAACTAATATAATTGAACACTAACCAAATCAGTCTTGTTCCGAAGATAAAACTAGCAACTGCAAAACGAAACCTCGCTCGCTCTCCTGCCGACATTGTGCGGTGATGCTATGGGGGGAACCTTACTCTCTGAGTAACCTTTGTAATATGTCGCACAATTCTTTCCTATTTCATACCTGTACATCCGAGGAATATTTTACAACTAGCCCATTCGGTTAAGTTTGTGCCCCTGCCGTTGGTTCCTTTATTTCAGCTATTTCCGATCGAATTAAGTTTTAATTAGTTAACTCTTCTTCATATTGTTTCTGAGTAAGATCTCTGGTTGACGAGTCCAAAAAAAAAAAAAAAAAAAGTTTCTTGGTTAATACGCAAACGATTTAACGTCTCCCCGCGTTTGTTTAAACGAATACGCCTTTCCTCGTGTAACAGTAAGAAAAATCCCTTTACCGACACTTTGTCGACTCATTTGATCCTAGAATAAGCGCGTGCAAGAGAATTTTCAACAAGATACCCCAATTCTTTTCGTTCTTTTTTGTAATCTTCTATTATTATCATTATCATCGTCATCATCATCATCATTCTTCTTTTTTTTCTTTTTCTTCTTCTTATTATTATTATTATTATTATGTTTGGTTTATCAACAAGGGATAGTTCACACAAATCGCAGAAAGTAAATAGCAAAAAGCAATAAAGAACCAAACACTATTACGGAAGAACAGATAATAATACTGAGAGAAATGAGTGAGGATGAGTGACGAAATTGTAGTGC
This sequence comes from Icerya purchasi, assembly GCA_039619475.1. NCBI lineage: Eukaryota > Metazoa > Arthropoda > Insecta > Hemiptera > Monophlebidae > Icerya > Icerya purchasi. Next base: position 541,901,661 of record CM077115.1, read on the forward strand.
ATATTACGCTGCAAAACAGCAAAAATAAATTATTTTAATTGTTATTGAATTTTCAGTTTCCAATTTTAGTTTCAACAATGGTGAAATACTTTTGTTACGGTATAATTATATAATAGAAACTTTAAGTTCGATTTCTCAAACACACGTTTTTTGAATTTTTAAAATTATTTCGTTAATCATTTACGCTATTATATATATATATATATATATATATATATGTATCACACATACTTAAATGAATCGATAAAATTATAAAAATTAAAACTTATTTAACGATATTAGCAGATATCGAGAAAAATTAGAAACACTTAAAAAAAGCAAGGAAAGATGGTGCTGTGAAATCATAAGGAAGTAGCCTGTCCGAAGTCACTATTTGTTAGCGTCCAACAGTTCCAATGAACCCGAAACGGCACCAATTATTAAGAATACAGACGAAACAGAAAATTTCAAAAATCTAAAGAATTATAAAAACACACATATGGGTCGCGTTTATAGTTAAGTAGTAAATGCCTCAGCCAGGTTGTCTTCAAACTTGCACGAAATTCTGATCAAAGTGCAAAATCTTTTAAACGTAACAGACGAATTACCTATTAGTTTCATTCTTCGAACGGTTAGTAAAATATCAAACAGACGAACCGGTTAGAGAATTAGGGAATTGTCGGATGATATCAAAAAATAGATGGGGTGCATTTGGGAACGAAGTAATCGGGAAAATAAGGCATTTTGCAGAAACGACAGCCTCAGTTGCCCTGGTCAAAAGCTGCACTTTAGACAGGTGTTTTTTTTGTTTCTAATTGTTTATTTCCCACATTAGCCTTGACTTGTTTTTTTCTTTTTTTTTATATATGTGTATATATTTTGTAGAATACTATAGTGTTAAGAAAGCACATTATCAATCTCATGTCAAATCGTTCTATCCACTTCTCCTCTCCATCTCTTAATGCTCCAAGAAAGGTTTTCCGAGGTCTTCCTCAGGGTTCCTCCCTCAGTCCTACTCTTTTTAACATCTATACTATCAGTATAGCTTCTCTTCCTTTAAATTCCTATTCCTTATTCTTTGCGGACGACATTCTCCTGTTTTCCTCGTCTGAGGATGTTTTAGCAGCCTATGAAGCACTCAGTTCGTCGCTCATTGTGCTGGAACATTCTCTCTCCTTAATTAATCTTTCAATTTCTCCCTCTAAGTCTTCTTATACTATTTTTACCCTCCGTCCCTATAACCCTGCTTTGGTTAACCTATCCTTAAACAATGTATCTCTTTCCCGTGTTAATTGCTTTTGTTATCTCGGTGTCTTTCTTGATAGTCGTTTGTCCTTCTCTGAACACATCAAATATCTTTCTGCTTCCACTATTAAAAGGTTAAACTTGCTGAAAGCCCTGTCGCCAAATAAATGGGGTGGCGATCCCTATATTCTTATTTCCCTTTACAAATCTCTATTATCCGTTCCAAATTTGATTATTGTTCTTTTATTTATGGTAGTGCGTCCAAGACACGTCTTTCCAAACTAGATGTAATTCAGAATTCTTGCCTTCGTCTCTGTCTTGGCGCTCTTAAATCCTCTCCAACCACTGCTATTCTTGCTGAATCCAATTCGTCACCCCTATTCATTCGTAGATCTTATTTAGGCTATCGTTTCCTTGTTAAACGTCTTCCTCTCGCATCCTCTACCCTTGTTCAGTCGTATCTTTCGATTTATAATAGCTGGCGCTTCACTCCCAGCAAAACCCCTATTCTGGCTTTTATTTCACATCGTCTCGGTTCATTTTGGCCGTATATTATCTCGTTCAATAATCTCCCTTATTTTTCCTTCGACTTCGCTGACATCTGTCATCCTCCTAAGGTATTTATCCTTCCCTCATTTGCAAAAAATCTCCCCCATGCCATAATTAAACAGGTATTCTACAGCACTATCAATTCCCTATTTCCCTCTCATGTTACCATTTACACGGATGGTTCGAGGGGGCCTGGTGGTGTTGGTGCTTCTTTCATCCTTCCTGATTTTAACCTCTCAGAATCTTTTCGACTTCCTTATTTCTGTTCCATATTCACAGCCGAGTTGTTGGCTATCCTTCGCTCTATTATTTTCATTTCCTCGAATCAATTTTCCTCTAAGTTTTTAATTATTTCTGACTCTTTGAGCGCCCTTCAGGCCATATCCTCTCCCCTTCCTGACCATTCGTATGACACTTTGTTATTCTCCACGTTCACTCATTCACAATCTTTCCTATCTCCATTCAGTCAATATTGATCTGCTGTGGGTACCTGGCCACTCGGGCATATTTGGTCATGAGGCGATTAGTTCCTTGGCTCGGGCTGCTGCTGCTTCCTCTCGTCTTTTTTTTTAAAAAATTCCATCCGTTAACCTGCTATCAGTTTGTAAAAGCTTTCATATCCGATTTTGGTCGGATACCTATGTTTCTTCTTTTTCCAACAGTTGTTCCTTTTACCTATCAGTCCAGCCTACTCTTCCTTCATATTCATGGTTTCTTTTGCATCCCTCTCTTCTTCGATATTCTGATGTTGTTTCCATTGTTCGGATGCGCTTTGGTCATTCTTTGCTGTCATTATCTAAATTTCGTTTCTCCTTGATTTCTTCTCCACACTGTTCTCTCCATCCGGATGATGCAATTATTTGCGACGCCGATCATGTGTTCTTCCAGTGTTCTTCCCTCTCGGTGGAGCGTTCTGCCTTATATTCTTATTTGCTTAAGCTTGGACTTCCTACCCCTTATTGTGCATCCTATATCCTGTCCTTTCCTTCCCCACTAATTATTCCTGCTATTTGTTCCTTTTTAGTTAAAATCTCTGATCGAATCAAAATATAACCGACTTCTTTCTTTACCTTTGGTTTCTGGGTAAAGGTCCTTGGTTGACGAGCCCAAAAAAAAAGAAACAAAAAAAAAAAAAAAGAAAGCACATTACTGCCAAGTGGGAATTCCCATTCGGTTCTAACGCCGAAATAATGCTGATCTCTTTGAAAATATAATAACGTACCATCACTCGGTAATATTGTTGCTAAACTGTAATAGGGTACCGATGAATTCTCGTCACACATAACGAAGGAACCTAATCGTAAAATGTATCCATTGCCGGCTGCTAGGTACTTTTTATGAATAATTTTAAGTCACGCTAAATGCGATGTCGGAGAAGTTTAAAGTTTTATTTTCCTCTGTGCAAAGTTGTCAAGTTCTATTTTAAACGGTCGATAAATCTTGAAAAAACATTTTATAGTAGGGGGAATGCCTAGTGCGTAAAATGGTGATTTTTGAGAGCGGTACTAACATGAAGCATTTCATTTTTTTCTCATATAGATTTTATAGAGGTTGACCGATTCGTAGAAAGAAAAAAAGATCAACTTTTTTCAACAGTATTTGACTATTTATCAACTGGAATAAAAAATATTTATGATTTGTAATGATATTTCTGGCTTACGGATAAGAGTAAAGCAAAATAAGCCCGGTGTGACAAGTCGTCGAGGATAACTAAGATTCACCATATGTATTCACCAGCACTAATGAGTGTGTGGGGGGGGGGGGGGGCAGTTCCTTCCTATTTAGGGTCCGCCTTCACTTTCCTCCAGATAATTCTCTGCTATAACTAATAGTTAATCTTAGATTAGGTATATACTAGGAGAACGACTGGGACCCGGAACGAAGCAACTCCCCCAAAAATCCGTAATACCTCTGATTTGTTTGCCGCCCAGCACCTTAACCATTAGGTTACGGCTTACGGACATTAATTTCTCGTAATGTGAGAATACCGAAGTATTTGAAAAATAGCGAAAATACGAAAGAATACAACTTTCATATTACGGGGGCATATTCTTAAATATTTGCGAAACTTGTTAATACTTTGATTTGCGAGTTCAAAATAAATTTGGGCTTTGTCGCACTAGGTATTATGTTTATAATATAAATATGTATATTTATATTTGAATGTAAGTGAAATTTTTGAATTATAATTTGATGATGCGAAGTAAAGTGTTGCGCGTTGGCAGGAGAAACGTGTTTTTGTAAATTACAACGATAAATTAAAAATAAATAAACTGACGAAAATAATAAGTATGTAATAGCGATCGGCCGCCGCTCGGAGAATTAGCCGAGCGTTAAAGTAGTTTCAGAAGTTTTCGTACAGCTCCATCTAAAAGCCTTGTAATTGTCAAGGTCGCCTATCATCCGAAATGTATAAACCGTATGCGATTATCCTCATCTTTAATATTGTCATTATCAATACGATTAATCCTTAACGAGATTGTTTTTATTTCTTTTATTATTGTCTGGCAGTTGCATCATTGCGTAGCGGCACCGATCTGAATATTAGCTGCACACAATCCAACTAATCCCCTATATGAAATCGTTTTCCGATTTTGCCGTTCGGAGTCTAAAAACGCAATAAAACGAATTCGAAATTTGAACGCAGAATTCTGATTATCCTATTCCTTTCGTTAATTAGTAATAACTTTTTCCAAGCACTTCGATTCCGCAGTGTAATATGGCTGCAGCAGTTAAAAATACCACCTCATATATTAGGAGAATAAAGTCTAGTTGATCGAAAATCACAACACTCTGAATTGCGAAACGAGCTTAGTCGTACTTTGGAAATTATCAGAAACGGCTTCGTTATCATTTGAATCCGGAAGCCTTAGCACGTTTGTGTACAGATCTGGATTTAAGAAGACTTAAGCCGCTTTAAACCTCGTGACACTTGCTTGTTACTGAGTAATATAATTAACAGAGCTTAGCCATTGAACAGCCTCTGCACATGTTACGCTAATTGTGAATACTGCTTATTTAGATTAGATCTAAGACTGCAGCTGTATTGATAAAAAAAAAAAAAAAATTAAAAACCGAATTTTTAAATCAGTGAACAAAGCCCCATCATCTAATAATAAAAGTGGCCCGTGTGCAGAAGAGCCGTGAAGAACATTTTAAATTGGGTCACCTCAGATTACTTGATGTAGAAATTAATTATTTTTGCGAAGAGTAGAAAATAAGAGAACATTGTTAACGACATAGTACAGTTATCGACAAATAGGTAAGTTTGAAATATTAAAGTCCCGTTACGATTGATGAAGTGTGTTTTTCTGGGTTTTTTTTTTGTAAAACCGAAAAAATATCCACTCCGGCCGGAAATTCTAATTCGCCAGAAATGAAAGCAGATTTTATTATTTAAAAGTGCCCCGGCAAGTGTACCTTCCTCAATTCGGAAATAATCGGGGGAGCCAGGTTAGTACCGAGACAAAAAAATTAGACAGACTGATTAAAAAAATGCCAAAGTTCTAAACAGTTCTAAAAAAGAAAATATTTGACGCTGAAGTTAAATGCAGGAGAGTCGTGAAATTTCCGAGCCTTGAGCATCTTCTTCGGTGAATGAAGTGTGAACACTGAGAAATATTTCGTACGGTTTCGTTACATGTATGCTTCTACTAGAATAGGCCTGGCCTTAAAGCCGCATGTGGGCGACCGGGCGATTTCATATTTCTACCGAAACTTAATTGTATGTATAGAAAAAGTATGAAATGAGTGAAAATTTGCACACGCCACAAGTGCGACTACTGTAGTTAGTTCTATGTTTGATAGGCAATGCGCAGCGGACGATGTTATGTTTGCTTCATCATGACAACAACCATCTACCATTGTCACAGCAAGAGTTATTGCGATGTTGATTGCGAAGAAAATGAAATGAACTATAGCGAACGACTGCTTAGAAGCAGATACAAAAGATGTTTTTCGCAATATTAAAAGTCAATTATTTTGAAGAATCGGTCTATATGTCGACGTATCGATTACATTTCAGCTGAAATAGTGTAGTGACTTTGCAGAACAAAAGTAACCAGTTCAAAAAGCATAAAATGTTCTTTGGCATTTAATGAAAATGTAGATATCTCAGGCACATCTCAACTTTTGACATTTATTCGTAGTGTAAATGATTCGTTCTAAGCGGTGGCGGAAGGAATGTTAGAAATCTTTTAAATTTAAAAGACACAACACCAGAAAAGAAGATTGTTTTCTAGACGATTGAAAAAAGTGTTCACTTGAAAATAACTCTTAAATGTTGAGCCTCTCTCCGGATCAACAACAAATGGAGCAGCTGCTTTGGTTGGGTAAAAATAAGGGATCCGCAAATTAACCTCTATGAATGTTATCAATCGGTGATATTTTTATTATTCGATACATCGACAAAATTTATACGCTCGAGTATTATGAATCACATTACGAACGGGGTATAAAGATATTAAAAATTACATTCGTTCACGTGCTCTTCAGCGTCGGTAGTTCAAAGAACTCCTTAGCGAATTATCTTTGTGATATTGTATATTTCACCAAAGTTAATGTTTACGAAAATTCTTTAATCTATATAGGAAGAAGTAGATATATAGATGTTTTTGAACGAGAAACATGTTGTTCCTAAATTAAGCGATGATGATTCTCGTTGTTAGATCTATATTTTTAGGGGATATAATAACAGAAAAACCTCCGTATCAGCTAAATGAGGACTTGCAGGGCCAGGATAGTTTAATGATCGATACTCATAAATTATTTCATCGATACTTTTTTAATAACAAAAAAAGGTTGTATCGTTATTTCGGTGCCAGCTTAGAAATAATAACACTCAATGAAATAACTCTCTCCATTCGAATGATGCGATTGTTTGTGACGCTAATCAATCACGTGTTCTTTATGTGACCAACTTTTTTGTAGGAGCGTGTTCGGCTCTGTACTCTCATTTGCTTAGACTTGAGCTTCCTGCTCCTAATTGTGCCCGTTATATCTTGTCTTTTCCTTCCGCACTTATTATCCCTGTCATTAGTTACTCTACTCTATTAACGATATCTGATGATCGTCTTATTCTATAACTTTCCTTTTTTTCATTAATTTGGTTCGTTGACGAAAGTGTGTTCTATCGCGTTCGTGTTGATAAAACCGTTTACTTATTTCAACGAATTCGTAGTACCTTTTTTTTTTTTTTTCTCTGTCTCTCTCTTTCCTTTCTTTTTCTTCTTTCTGCTCGGTCGTCAAGTTTTCGGTGTTGCAGGTGGTTAACACCGCACATGGACGTGGACGAGGATGGGGGGAAAGATCCCCCCATCAAGTTAAGGGAAACAGGTAACAGTACGCTGTGCACCGAGGTAAGTAATTTTACAACTATTATTAGCGATGAAGACGGCGAAAGCAACATCTCGCAGACGGCTCAGTTAAGTAAGTCTAAAGAATCCGTAACTAGTGATAACAATAATGATAGCAACAGTAATCTTGATAAGACAAATAATGAAGCCGGTCATAACAATAGCACGAACAACTCGGCTCTTTCAGAACCTCGTAATTACATTTCTAACTTTTATCCTACTGATACAAATTCCACTCATAGCGATAAAGGTTTTAAAGTTTTTATTGAAAAAGCCTATCAACCCGACTCAATCAGACTAGCCATTAGTGCGTTAAAAATCGCCGAAATATTAAAAATAAATAATTTATGGAAAGATATTATTGAAATTAAGAAGGTAGGCCGGAATAGAGTTATTATTCAATTGTCGTCACCTCATTCCGCCAATAATTTAGTTTCTTGTTCTTGCTTTCTTACGAGCGGGTATAGAGCTTTTATTCCGGCACATCTGGTCTCACGATTTGGTGTTCTTAAGGGAGTGGATATCGAGTATTCCGTTGATCAAATCATGGAAATGATTGACTCCTACCCGTTTGTAGTTAATAACATTAAGCGATTAAATAGACGAGCTAATATCGAGGGCGAAATTAAATATTTCCCAAGTTCTTCTGTACTGATCTCGTTTGAAGGCCAGTCCTTACCATCACATGTTTTTTTATGGAACGTCAGGTTCCCTTGTGAACCATTTGTTCGACGTACGCGTCAGTGTTACCGATGTCTCCGATATGGTCACCTAGCCAGACAGTGCAAGAGCAATTCCAGGTGTCTGCGCTGCGGAGGAAAAGAACATTCGGAAGAAGCTTGTACTAGTGCATCTCCAATTTGTGTGTTTTGCAAAAATCAGCATAGAACCACCGATACTTCGTGTCCAGAAAGAAGAAGGCAAACTCAAATAAATGAACTTATGGCGTCACATAACCTCAGCTTTCAAGAGGCCTCATTAGAAATACCTTCTCTATATCGACAAGAAAATCTCTATTCCAATACTGTTAGAAGAAACCGTTTTTCTCTCTTATCTGAAGAAAATAATTTTCCGCCTATTTCGCAGAGTAATCACGAAAATGAATCTCATATTATCGCTTCATTTAAACCCAAACCGATAAGAAAGACTGGATACATTGATTCAAAGCAATTAATTCCTATCTCAGATTTCCGTCTCAAACGTACCGTATCGTTTGCGGCTTCTGACGAAGGGAAAAAAACAAATTATTCCAGTCCAAAAAAGTTAGATAGACAACCTAGTTCGTCCAAACTAACCAACAGCACAACTTTAACTAACAACGAGCCGAAACCAATTCAACCAATATTGAGAAGTAATACAAATAACATAAGCAAAAAGGGTTTGGATCCCAAAATCTCCAATGTGGTGAATTCTAAAGGGTTAAAGTCTCTTCCCAATAACAAAAAAACTGGTAAGGCTACTTCAGCCAACAATTAATTTTCCGATTTTATATTATATTTAATTATATATTTCTTTTAGTATATACTAACTTATTGTATACATTTAGCGGTTACATATTTATGTATATGTAGCAATATAGATATATAAACAGGGTAATTCGCGATCATTTTAAACTCACTCTTTTCGACATGATCCGGGTGTTGCAGTGGAATGCACGCAGCATTTTTTCTAATAAAGGTGACCTAGAAATCTTTCTGTCTCAGGAGGATATTGATATTGTTCTACTTTCAGAAACTTGGCTATCCAAGAACAGATCTTTTAACATTCCCAATTATCACTGTTTTCGAGACGACAGAGAGGATGGCTACGGGGGTACGGCCATTTTAATTAAGTTCGGAATCAAGTACCAGGTGATTAATCTCGATTTATCAACTAGTAACAATAGTACCAAATCAAATGCAGTCAGCGTTCTTGTTACTATTGGTCAATTTTCCGGAATATTTATTTCGTACTACTCTCCCCCAAATCATTCTATAGACTCCTCAACATTCTTGGATGCGTTGGAGGGTTATAATAATATCCCCATTTTGGTGGGTGGAGATTTCAACGCTCTGAGTGTGTGCTGGGGTTGTGACCGTAATAATGCGAAAGGGGCAGCTGTACTTGACCTCATCATTAATTCAGATCTGTGCTTATTGAATGATGGTTCCAAAACCAAACTTGGAAATCCCCTTCATGTGAATAACCCTGTTGATTTAACCCTAGCATCATCCTCAATGGCGCTCGATTGTACATGGGAAGTTCTACTAACGTCTTTAGGGAGTGATCACTTTCCAATTATGATCACTATAAATACGAACAACCCAATATCATCTTATCGGCAGCCATATCAATCTGAAAATAATATACTGCGTTGGAAATTTATGGAAGAGAACTGGAATAAATTTCGCGAGTTAGTTGATCAAAATCTGGTAATAATTAATTCTGTGAGTAACTCCTTAGACAAATACTATACATTTTATGATGCTGTTCTTTCAGCGCTACAGTGCTCCATGCCTAAGGCATCCTTGTATAAAGGGAATAAACCTGCTGTTCCTTGGTGGAATGGAGAATGCGAGACTAAAGTTAAAGAACGAAACGATGCTTTGCGCACTTTTAGGGCAGTTGGCACAATGGGAGCTTATCTTACATATAGGAAAATTGCAGGGGAGACGCGAAAACTCCTCAAAAAAACCAAAAGGAACTCTTGGAGGGATTTTTGTAGGAAGTTTAACAGAAACACTCCTTTAAAAGAAGTTTGGAATCTAACTAAGCGTTTTAAAAATTCACATTCTCACGGTCGAGTGATTCAAAATGACAGTTGGTTTACTGACTTTTCAAACGCAGTTTCTCCCCCTTATGTTCCAATGAGGGAGGAGCTGGCCGGGGAAGGAAATACTGCACCTATGATATCTCATATTCTGCTCCGTCCAATTACGTATGAAGAGGTTTTTATTCCTTTAAACAAGAAACGAGATTCTTCCCCGGGTTTGGATGGTATTACTTACTCAGTTATACAGAATTTAAGTAATTACGCCAAAAATATACTATTAGAAATATATAACAATTTATTAGTGTCTGGTTTAATACCTTCTGACTGGTCGCGTTTTCTAGTCATTCCGATTCCCAAACCTGGTAAATCTCTCAACCAGGCGTCATCATTTCGACCGATTTCCTTGGCCTCCTGCTTTAGGAAAGTTTTCGAGGTTGTAATTAAGAACAGACTGATGTGGTGGATTGAGAGACAGAAGATACTTCCGGAGGGAATGTTTGGATTCCGCCCACATTTGGGTACCCAAGATTGTGTAGCATCATTCTTGGGGGATGTTTATTCTACTTTCCAAGAAAAAGGCTTCTTGGTGGCAACATTCCTTGATATTCAGGGGGCATTCGATAATGTTTCCATCCCCGTTCTTTTCAATCAATTAATAGCAGTTAATATTCCTTTTCCCATGGCTAAACTTTTGTGTAGTTTATTTTTATGTAGATCCCTCCATATTCTTAACCCCGTATCCAAACAGGTTGAAGTTCGCACAACTTATAAAGGTCTTGCCCAAGGTGCCGTTCTGAGTCCGCTTCTCTTTAATTTGTATATATTACCTCTCTTTAATATTCAAATACCAAATTTCTCCCGAATTTTGTCATACGCGGACGACTTCTTAATATATTCTAAACATAACTGCCTTATTAAATGTCTTCAGGCAAGTCAAACATCTATGGATATTTGCTTTAATTCCTTTGAGAAGATTCATTTTGAAATATCCCTTGCCAAATCCTCGGTATCCGTATTTTCACTTAGACCATTTGACTACGAACAAATACGTGTTCTAATTCAAAACCAATTCATTAAATTCACTAGGCATGTTAGGTATTTAGGATTGTTTTTAGATCCTAAACTAACATGGACTTTTCACATTCAAAAACTAGTTGAACTTGTAATTAAATCGTATAGCCCCTTAAAGGCTATAAGCAATTCATGGTGGGGAAGTGATCCGGTCATATTAAGCCAGCTATACAAAAGCTTTATTAGATCGAAATTGGATTATGGAGCGATTTTCTATGGATCGGCCTCAAAGTTCCAGCTTAGAAAGTTAGATTCATTACAGAATCTTGGCTTAAGATTAATCACGGGAAATGTCAGGTCGTCCCCTACCATCGGTCTACAAATGGAGACCAAAATTGCTCCTCTGAACATTAGAAGAAATTATTTAACAGATAAATTTGTACTTAAGTATTGTAATTACAAATATCCGCAGTTTATAAGTAAGATAATGCAGGTAAGTAGTGATTGGAGATTTGTTCCCCAGAAAATGCCGCTCTTGCTCAAAAGAACTAGGATGTATTATAATTATAGTCCAGCTCTTGTGCCATCTTCTCCCTCCAATTATTTTAATTTCAGATACGACCTTAATCTTATCACACTGGACATCAATATTAACACCTTTAAAAGCCAGAATTTGCATCTGTTACCTGGTAACATTGTGAACTCCGTTTTTCTAGGTATCGCGAAAGAATTATACCCCGGTTATCGGTTGATCTTTACCGATGGTGCCAAATTCCGTGGATTTAATGAAGGCGTAGGGGCCGGGTTTCTTATAGAAGGTATCACTGAGCAGAAATTTAAATTACCTCCAGAAGCTTCGATTTTCACGGCCGAGCTTCTTGCAATTGAAAAAACGTTAGAGTTTGTGAAAAACGTGTTGCAGTCCAAGGGGGAGTTTGTAGTATTTTCGGACAGCCTTAGCTCTCTCTTGTCGCTTCAGAGAAGTAACTTTGAATGTAATTGCCATCCAATTATTTATGAAATTAAGGAAAAGTATTTTAATATTTCCGAACTTGGAGGAGTCATTAAATTCTGTTGGGTTCCGGGTCACTGTGGGGTACCACTTGGTGACCGTGTTGATTTAATCGCAAAAGAAGGTGTTAGATCAGGTATTAAGTTTCCATTTATCCCATCCTTCGATCTTCTAGATAAAGCCAAAAGAAATAACCATGCGGATTGGATAAGTCTTATTTGTAGAGAGCAAGGACCTGGTAAATATTTTCATATGGTCCAACCATCTTTGCCGTCCATACCTTGGTTTTACCGCATTAGTGTCCCAGTTAGTTTGACCCGTAGGTTTGTGACCGTTGTGTGTAGGCTCCGCTCCGGCCATTGCCGATTGGGTTTAAATTTTTCAAACACTGGGCACTGCACCGGTTGTAATATCTATTGTCGACAAAATTTTAGAGAAGACATTAATCACTTGTTATTTAATTGCACCCAGTTCGATGACGCGAGACTTGCGTTTTCTAAGGACCTCATGTCCTGTGGTGTTTATTCTCCATTGTGTGTTTTTCATCTTCTCTGTTCCAGTGATAAAATTTTATTTGTCCTTTTTAGGTTTATTGAAAGAAACAGGATTGTTGTTTGATTTTTTTTTTTTTCTTTTTTTTTCTTTTCTCTCCATTATTTTACTTATTTTTTTTCTTACATTATTGTAGTCTTTGTCCAGTGTGGCTGTGACTACCTCCTTTTTCTCATAATGCATTGTGAGCATTGCCAGGCAACTGTGGTCATAATGTGAGATAGAAATATTTATCTACTTATCTATTTTTTCTTTTGCTCCTTTTTCCAGAATGGAAAAATCTTGTTTGTTTCTGTTTTGTTTCATTGAGCATTGTGGGCACTGCCAGCAGTTGCGGCCATAATGTAGAATGAATGAAATTTCTCTTCCTGAATTTTCTATTATTAGTATTTTTTAATATCTAGTCGTGTCGTAGTTTGCTGGCCAAATGAACTGTTCTGTTCGGGCCAAAAAAAAAAAAAAAAAAAAAAAAAAACTTTCCTTTTTCATTTCTAATTATTTCTGGGTGAAGGTCTTCTCTCGGTTAATAAGCCCATTGAAAAAGAAAGAAAAAAAAACAACAACAACTTCACAAAAAGCTAAGAATTTCTCGAAAATATGCGCTAAAATGAAAAGTGAAAATTTATAAAACCGGATTTAACAGTCATTTCTCAGAATTAGAAAAAGGTGATAAAATGTTTAAAATTTCATGTCCGCTTCTGTTGTTGCTGAAAATGTGCAATCGGAGTTAATTTACAATGCAACAACGAAATACGAAATAAATTAATTTTTACAATACTTATACTACTTCCGACAGAGATATTTTTTATTTTTATTTTTTTTTTTTTTATTTTTTTTTTTGGGCGCGCCAGCAGCATTGACCCAACAACAAGAAAACTAAGCTAATAAATTAAATAATTAAGCGGTCCGAAATGGACGCAACAAAGGACAGCAGTGCGGACACCACAGAAGATGAAGGAAAGGAGAGGATAAATGAAGCGTTATAGGGCGTAGTAGGGAGACCTAATGACAGGAGCTGACTGTATAAAAGGTAGCGTTCGTTACGAAGAGCAGGATACTCAAAGAAAATGTGATTAGCATCGCATGTACGAGGAGGATCACAATCGTGGAGAGAACAATCAGGAGAAGGCGATAGAGCAAATCGAAAGCGAGAGGAAGGGAGGAGAGAATGATTGATCCGTAGACGAATTAGGGAGACAATAGAAGAACGACGACCGAGAGGAATAGAATGGAACCAAGACCGGGAACGAGGAATTGGCTGAATGAAACGGTAATGAGAATGACGATTAGAAAATAGGGAGGGATAAATATCCTGCCAAAGTCTGGCGAGATTGGAGGTAGATAAGGAAAGGATATCTGAAGAAGGGAAATGGTTGAGGAATGAATCAAGGCGACCAGCAGAACGAGCCAAAGAATCGGCTGCATCGTTGCCATCAATTCCGGAATGACTGGGCACCCACAAAAAATCAATGAGAATAGAACGGGATGACTGCAAAGTGGAGGTAAGAGAACGAATTGAGAGAATAATAGAGATATTCCAACTTAAGATATTCCAACTTAAGATATTTTGCGCGACAACTTCATAAGTGCGCTTTTGGATCCACATATATTCGTGAAACATTTTTATAGATATCTCATTAATTAAGACTCGAGAATTAATTATGTCGAATCACAATAGTGTAACGAGAAAGTTTTACTCATTCTGTATTTGCATTACATGTTTTCTTAAAGTTTGACCAGATGCTCGTGAGACCACTTGGGTTGGCCAGGCTTGTGCTAGAGGATAGTAATTACGGCACAAAAGGCTAGCACAGCTTATCCTCCGGTATTTAGATAATTGGCAATAAGTGATTCTCATTCATTTATAAATATCGAATAATGATGCGTGGCTCTGCGCGCGAAATTCAGATAAACCGCGACCAGTACGACCGTTTCCTACATTAAATGTTGCCGGAATAAATTTCAGTTCCATATTCGATTATTTCAATTACAAGTAGAAACGAAATTGCATTTTACTAATCACGGTAGCGATTATTATAGACGAAACAATAACACACAGCGTGTAATAATCGAATTTATATTGTCGCCCCCCGATAACTTACGATGGTTTTTATCTAAATATGCCGGACATGAGTGTTCCGAATTTTAAGTCCTAGACTGTAAACGCTAAAACAAAAGCGAATAAAGAGGAAAGAAAAGCCGCGAAGAAGAAGGTTCTTCGTCTTCTGGTGACATAAAAGCTGCACTAGCGACTGTGTCACGATTTCTGAATGTTGCTCAACCTGGCAACTCCTACATAAAGAGAAATTTGTCCAGACGCGTTCTTTTGAATTTAAAGCCCCCCAGTCCGGCCCTATTACGTGAAGATCGTAGGACGAAATATTGCCAGCATGCACAATGGAAGAAACGTGGTCAAAGAAGAGAATAGAAGAAGGCGCGTTTGTTTTTCTTTTTTTAACCCGTGTGATATTCATAATTTTCGGCTAATTTAAGACCGCTCGTTTGTAATGCAATTCTAAAAATGCTAGGCCAACTTCCCGGAACAATTGCGATAATTTAAATTTTTTGTCTTATAAAACTGATTTTTTAAAAGAAAAAAAAAACATATATATATATATATATATCTATATATTGTAAGAATAGCGCTTTATAAGCAACTTTATTGAGCCAAACAAAAGAAATAAAAGTTAACCTTTGCAGAGAATGAATACAGCATTAATGAAATTTGGCGAGTTCTTCACTACCATTAGCGCGACCATCCTTTTTTCTCCTGTAACTTGCAATATTTCTATGCCAATAAAAGAAAAGGTATTTTAATGGGTTTCCTATTTTTTATAGTATAGTTTTTAGTATATTATTTGATAGATTGTCAATATTTCATTGATGTATCTTTTACGTTCAAACAGTATAATATGATTTATCGCGTTATATGAACGTTACATACAAGGCAGATGACGAAGGTGTGTGTTCTAATCTGGTTACTGACGACGCTCTTCTTGCCTATGCTTTTATTTTGTCGTTATCCAACTGAGAAGGAGGTGTGCACGAACCGTGAGTTTACCAGTATTTTTGATGCATAGTAACCTATTGCGTTATGATTGTATGAAAATATTTGATTTAACTTTGTTTTTTGTATTTCTCTGCTGTGTCCTAGCGCAACTCTTGAGTAAGTTGGAGTCTGGAAGAACACCATTGATTATCTTTTGATTTGAATTTAACAAGCTGTGTCGGAGTTTGTAATTTTGATTCCGAATAATATATTGTAGAGCATTACTGAATGAATACTTGGGTTGTATTTTAAAGATTTTATATTTCAATTAGTTTGGCTGTGTAAACGTATATTTTTTAAGATAGATGATACAATTTCGTCTGAAAATGGTTTCACTAATGGATTTAGAGACTTGCCGATGTAATCTCTGTTGTTTTTTTTGAATTTCGTAGAATTTTGCTTTTACAATATCGGCTGGGGTTAAATTTTTCTTATATTCGCCTAGTTCAATATTTATGGTAACTATATAACTTCAAGAGAGAAGTGTATTTAATTTTTACTAATATGCATTGAAGTATTTCTAGTAGGTTATGCAATATGCACGCGTCTGTTAAAGATTTAGAAGCGTTCGGTTTATTTTGAAGAAAATAAAACATTATACACACATACATATATATGTGTGCGTGTATAGTCGTCGCGATAGCCTAGTTGCTAGAGCGCTTGACTTCCGATATAGAGGTCACGGGTTCGATCCCGAGCGACGACGAACTTTTATTACAACGAATTAAATTAAATCAAATACTCGCTAATAATCACGTGGAAGGCAATGGCAAACATGCATAACATCCTATGCGCGCTAGGTCAGTACACAGCAGACATAAATAGGACTGCACTTGTATATGTCGATATAAATCAAACGATTACTAATCAGTTCCGAATGTGTAGTCTTGCGTGTGTACACATTCGTATTGCATATAATAATCGCTATGAACACTAATACTTATGTCTGTACAGCTGAAATGTACGAATCTGAGTATGGCACTATAAAGAAAGAAAAAAAAAATATATATATGTATGTATGTATTTAAGGCAACAATAAGGAATCGAAGAAGGCCAAAAATGTGAACTCGAAATTGGATTTAGAAGTTGTTATCTTAATTATTTGAAAAAATTTTTCACACATAAATAAATTCCCATAAAAAATATTGCCTTTTGATCAACTTCAAAAATAAGAGGCTGTTTATTTTTCAATTTTTGTTTCTTCAACGCGTGATCATGAGCATTGATTTTAACGATTCATTATTTATTAGAAAGTACATTAGCTCAAGTCATCAAATAAAAACATTAGGATCTTTAGAGATACGCGATTTACTTAATACTTCCGTGAACTTAATAAAATGTCAAAAAAAAAAATTAGCTAAGGAATTTTTGAGAAGATCCACAACCGTCCTATATTAATCCTTTTTTGATCGACGTTATTTTTTTCGTCACTGGAATATAAGAGGAGAATACGGAGCTTAAAAAATTTTGAAATTATAGGGTCACGCGATGAGAGTAATCAATGTTAGTTTACCATAGAGAAGTAGATTCGAGTAAAGATAATAAATATTTGAAACCCATCACAGCGCAACACTGACAAAATCATCATCACGGGAAAAGATATACAATCGAACATTATTGTACTCTTCAATCAATAGGCAGCTTTATAGAGTACAAAACATAGCGGCATTTTCGTTGCCTAAAAATATTTACATGTGAAGTTGTGAAAATAAAGGGGTACGAAAAATCGCTAAAAAGTAAAAAATAATGACTATTTCGTGAATTCTTAATTAGCTGATGATGCCCGAAAACGTTACCAAGTAAGAAATTTATTTTGTTCTTATATATTGTTTGTTATATTTGTTTATTATTATATATCAGTGATTATTATAATAACTTATTATATGTCTATATTTAACAAACAGGATGGAAAAAGATTCTTTATTAAATGATTTCTATCGGTATGTTTCACGTGTGGCCGAAAATTTCGCTATCACAAAATTATTGTCTTATCAGGAATAATCGATTTTTACTTTTCTCTACCGGCGATTACGCACTACTTACGAAAACGAACTAACAAACTGCCACATTTTACTTTAAATTATCGTTAAACAGTAATTTGTAATAAATTACGATCTGTTAGTTTTACGAATCTGATTAAAACATCATTAAAAATCAACGAGCTTTGCCTAGTGTGTTTTCTTCGTGTAAAATAATCCGGTTCAATACGTCGCTGCGGGTCTACTGGTCACACTAAAACCATTCTCCCGTAATATTCCCTAAACAAAATTTCTCATCCCAAAAGCAACATAAAATGGTCTAGGTCAATTCCGACGTACGCGAGTTCTTCCATATTCGGTGTCCCATCGATGATTCTTTCTAATCTTCTCTAGCGTAACGGACAAACATTGCAACGCTTCTATTCGTAATCCTTAATATCCCATTATTCTAATTTTCTAGCATGCACGGCATATTAATAGGGCGATCGATAAAGTAAAAATATATTAAATGTACTAATAGAAGGAACTTCTTAGCAGCTTAAATTAACCTTCATTTATTATTGCCTGTCTCGATAAAAACAGAGATTTACTAATATTTCATACAGTATTACGCATAATATTAGAAAAGCAATGTTGAATATTTTTAAATATTTTTTTTTTACTAAATTTAATCGGAAAAAGTTTGTTCAATCAAGATTTAAAATGAATCAATCAGTCGATTCAATTCTATTTAGCCACCTAACGAACTTAGTACGCAACAAAAAAAATAACAATATATATATATGAAAAAAAAAAAAAGAAAAAAGAGTACGTTCCATAGGAATATTAAGTGAATAAAAACAAATACCAACTTCGGTGAGCTTAAAATGACGTAATAAAAAATTTTACAATATATACTTCTTTAAAGCCGCAAGATGGCGTTTTATGTAAAATGCCTGCTGTCAAAGAAACAAATCATTAACGTATCCGTAAAATCAATTCCGATTCGCCTGCTGCAGTCTGCTTTTCCTCTTCGCATTTTTCCCGCGAATTCGGTATCTGCTTCTTGTATCGAACATCTCCAAATATTCCAAGACCGAGTGCTAAGCTTTTGAAATCAACTGTAACGGTTTTATTTTGGTCTTCCAATCGGTCTTTTGCCCTGCACTTCTAACTCATGTCCTTTCGAGTGCATTTTATATTTCCATACTATCTCATTCTCGTGTGGTTTATCGAGAATGGACGCTAGTCCTATTACTGCATTATGCTTTTTCTTTTCGTTTTTAATACGTGGCGAACTGTATCTTCTATGCTACCGTCCGCACTTCCACACAGAGTGCAAGACATTGAAGGTGTTTGTTGGAGGTAATTATTCATCGCTGACTTTGTCGGTGTATTTAAATCCACTGTTACCAACTTCCAAAAAAAAGAAGGTTATTATACGTTCGTCGCGAATGCTTTTTTTTTTTTTTTTTTTAGTTTGTTCCCGCATAACTTACCTTCGTATAGACCGATTTTACTGATTCTTTGTCCATTAGAAAGTATACCATTGTGTGAACCCAGATGAAAATCGGTGAACATAAATTGAGTACTCGTCAAAAAACGTAAACTCCGTTTAGATAATTTTTTTTTCTTATTATATTTTCATTAGTGTGACAGAGACGATTGTGACTTAAAATACTTCCCACCGACTAATCTGCTTTCGCTGTGCAAAGATTTTCATCTTAGATTATGGTATCATCGAATATTTACGCTTCCTCTTTCTCTAACAATTGATCTTCTTATCTGTCTGTTCAACCTAGTGTCTTTCTGCCAATCCTTGGTTCTCTTTGTTTCCTTCACTTCGTCGCTCTGTTGTTGTCTCCGTTATTCTTCTAGCCATACTCTCTTATCTTTCACATGTTTTCATTTTTCGTTAGCTTCCTCTCCATTTAGTCCACTCAAACGAAGAATATGTTTGCAATGCTGATCACGCGTTTATTAAGTTTTTTTTTTTTATTTTTAATTTCTCAAACCTTGGTTAGACCTCGGGTATTGATCTCTTTCTATTAAGCGTTCTGCTTTCTACATCGGTTTGCTGCGACTTGGTCTTCCTACTCCACATTGCGCCTCTTATAACCTCTCTTTTCCTTTTCCACATATAGTTTCTATTATTTGTTCCTTCCTCCCTAACAACATTTGATAAATTGACTTCTTCCTTTTCTAATTGTTTCCGGGTAAAAGTCCCCGGTTGACGAACCCAACAAAAAAATAAAAAAAAAGAACCTAAGATACTATTAATTTTCCAAACTACCTTGGAAATGTAGATTTAAATAAGAAAAACGATTTGTTTATTTTGATGTTTTTTAAGGAAATCGTTTTTTTTTTTTTTTTTTTTTTTTTTCAAGCATAAAATATGAAGAATAATGTGACAAAAAAGTTGATTTTTAGCAAATAAAAATAATGCCGGAAATTGTAAAATAAAATGCTTTTTTTTAAAAAAAAAAAATACCGACTTCAAGATTTATTATAAAAAAATAAAAATAAAAAATAATTATTCGACAAAAAATATAATTCAGAGTGTAAGTGTGGTGATATTACTGTAATTTATGTAGAACATTAGTGTACTCATTATTCGATAAAAAATATATTTCAAAGCGATATATACCTTAAGGGGGGCATATTATCGTAATTCTTGTACAGCATTAATACTTACTAGAGTAAGAATCAAATTCATATTTTTAAATATGTCTAGGAACAATTTAATGAATATTTTTACTGCAGTTTTTAATTATTATTGCAATATGTAATATGAATCCTACTCTAGTTAAGGTATTAATGTTGTATAAGAATTATGATAATATTAGCCCTTAAGGGGGGGGGGGTATTTTAGCGTGTTTTTGTCCCCGATTTTTATAATAAATCTTAGTCAATGTTTTTTTTTTTTTTAAACATTTTATTCATATACTTCGTTTTCTTAATATTAAGATTGTAGTGTTTGAATTTATTACTACTGCGTATCTGTAAAATATCTGAGCTTTTTTTTTTGATTCCCGCGATACCGTCTGCACACAGCACTGTCCAAAGTACGGAAGTCTAAATATCTTACCTGACTAAATCCATCACTATATATAAAACAATAACGATGAAACTGCGAAGACCGTTCAACTGCTTTTTTTGATGGAAAAACCATCAAATTCGCATACCGTATACCTAACTGTACTAGTTATGGTCGATGTATGTATGTGTATATCCATTGCAGCGGGACACACATATTCTGGAACTCCATGGTATTTCAAGACGTACCAAAAACTATCGGATTCACCCGCTGCACATCTAACTGTACTAGACGATAGGTCATTGTAAATGCACTCTCATTGCACCAAATACTTTCTGGAACAACTCCATGAAAACCCAGTGCGCACCAAATTAAGCGATATGATCGAAAGCTTTCTCCGGATCAACAAAAGATGTTTTCTTTTCTTTCTATGTTTTTCCGATTCAAAAAAGCATACGAGCATGGAAAGTACGCGTCGGGTCTTTCCCCTCAACTGAAATTTAAAAAACCCTACGGTGCCGCTGAAATACAATCTATAGGCTTACACGAAACAAATATACCTATTAAATTAACGGGCATTTCAGAGATACCGTCTGGCATGGAAGAGGCTCCCGATATTTCCTACCACTAAGCGATTACTTCTAAAACGATTAATCGTCAAGCGATCGTTTGGCTTGCACGTATAATTGTGCTGTCTATACTCCGTTTTTAAAATTTACCCCACGCACAATAAACTACACCAAAGTTAGAAAACCTAAAATTTTAAAATTTTCCTGAAATTTTTATATTCATTTCTCTATGCATTTCAAATTTATACCGCGAAAAGCTGGCAACCGTTACGTGTATTCAGTTCGAAAACAGGAAGTTACTTATCGTATAATAAGCTAAGTGACCAATACAGTTTTCGTCACAATTTAATAATTCCTAATAAAACGCATTTCTTTCGAAATTTAGACTGGGCGTTCGCACCAAGCACACGTGCACCTGGGACACAAAATACTTTTTATTTCACACCTTTTGAAGTGTGAAGAAATGAATTGTTTGTGATCTCCCCATGTGTTATGTTCCGCGTGAGAAGCAACGTGAATTTTCCAAATTTATATTCTCTTGATAGCTTCTTGGCCATTTTTGTGTCCTAGCAATCAAGCAGAATCGCAAAGTTCGGATTCGAATACTATCAACCGCCGACATACGAACACTGGAAATTGATGAGATTAACATTGTTCGATCGAAATCCCGGATAAAATAAATTCGAATTATTTCAAAAACAATTAACTTCTCAATACTGATTTAGTCCACGGTAAGCAAATTACTAAGCCTTGAAAATTACCTTTTTGTTGTCCCACCGCAGAATATATTTCAAAAAGATAGTGACTACTAAAGTGCCAAACTTGGCTACCCCGATAATAGCCGTCGCCTGCTTCTTACGCCTGAAATTATTTAACGAACTGCAGATTCCTGCATTGTATTTTTCAATTTTCTCCGCTAAACATAATCCATTTACAATGTGCTGCTATACTCGTAATATAATAAAGGCTATTCTACGCATAATAATTCGACAGATTCTAAGCAGATGCCATTGTACATGTTAACTATAATAATTGCATAAAATGAATACTAACGCAATATACATTAAATTCAGGACCGCAGAGCATGTTAAAAACCGTTTAAAGCCAGCGCTACGTTCGCAAAGAAAATCACGCGAACCAGAAATTACAAGCTATGTACAACCGACTGCAATAACATTGTATAACAACGTTCGTTTTATATGCCCCTTATATATATATATATATATATATATATATAGATATATATATGTATATATGTATATAAGTGTATGTATACACACGAATATATACATGTATTGATGTGTTATCTTGTGTACAAAAAGAATACAAAGACTGTGTTACCGCAGTCGGGGCGTGTGCTGTTTATTAAACAGATTGAACAAGTGCGATGTAGGCTAGATCGGGTATTGTGTGCAAAAGAAAAGAACTATAAAAAAATCTCACGTGAATAGAAAATGTCGTAAGATGATTATAAACACCGAACTACGCTCGGAGTGGAGTGTACAGCGCTACGGGAGCATTGTATTCGCAAACAAACCTGCACAGCGAAGAAGTAGACCAAATAGTGCCAAATTGGTGCAATGGATTTGACGTCGCGGTCGCGATCTGTGATAGTGATGAAGAATTTTACAGCTGACTGACGCGTCTCAAGGTTTGCAAACATTCAGCATTGCTGTTCCTCCCAGTTGACTTTAGATCGGATTTTGTTTTCTCAAGAAAAATTCGAGAATCATCAACACGGAAATATTAAAACAAGTTGCAAACCCGGCTGGTTCGTTTCGATATTAAACTGGTAACAACGGAGTTTGCGAACGATTGCCGTTCTTAAACTCCCTGTGTAACGGACAGAAGAATAATCAAATCGTACATTAAACTGAAATAGAATAGCCTTTTCGGCACTAATCTTACTGCGGAAGAATTTATAAAGTATACACCATGGCAGCCACGGCATTTTCCAGAAGTCAAGTAAGGCTGCAAATTTCAATAAGAAATAAATAAAGTAATAGCAACAAACGGAAGGCTGACAGCATTAAACATACAAGATAGTACTCACTCGTGCGCCCGGTTGTGAGACGTGAAATTATCTGTTGTTGCTAGAGTTTAGCCTGTCGGGGGGATATGAGCGACATTTACGAAATGAAAACTCACACACGTTACAAGCGTGCCTAAGTGCCTTTGTAACTCCGTTAAGAACTTGTTGAAATGCGAATAGCGTGCAACTCACAGCGAGTTTTATGCAGTCGCGAACATTTCTGTACCATTTCATTTCCGAGTAATACGAACATTAGGCAGAAAGGTCGCTAAATTAAAATTTTCTTTAAACTTTGGAAACTTTCTCTGGCTTCCGTAGTATTAATGAACAAGTGTTTGGCCGCTGAAGTAATGTGCTGTCTGGTCCCATGCCTATAGGGAGCACTATCGCAGGTGAAAAATAAAGGGCTGCCTGTAAGGTTCAGGCGATTTTTAGAATCGAAGAATGGCTACGCATGCTAAATTTTTTTCCTGCTCACTTATTTGCGGAGCTGAGTTAACGTATGATCTTTTTTCATATTTCCTAATCTCCGCTTTTCGACGCGCTATTTAACGGACCGAATTAAATATAGGCAAATTTTAATTTGCACGAAATCCAGAATGACTGAAACAGTACATTTCAATTCCATCTGATAAGAATACTTTTTCGGAAGTATTTTATAAAGGAATACGTATCGGAAGTACTTTTTTAAAGGAATGCGTATCGGAAGTACTTTTTTAAAGAAATACTTTTTGTAAAGCGCAACAGGGCTTATCTCCGGATGGTTCTAAAAAAGTTTTCCATTACATCATGGAGATTTACCTTTACTTTCTGAAACAATTCTGTGGTCGCGGACGCTCAGACCTAGATCAACTGTTCTTTTCTTATTTGTTGTTTAGTTGTCACAGTACAGTAACATTTCAAACGTGAATCGCTCATCTAAACGGCCAACCGTGGAAATAGTCTAAAACGGTACATATTTTGAATTTGTGCATTTTACCTATTTTTCGGTAATTTAACACCTTTCTTTTCTGCAATGGGTTATAGTAATTGGCCTAATAAAAAACGTCGTAGTGCTTGCCTTTTTCTAACAGCATTATTATTATCATTATTATCATTATTATTATTATTATTATTATTATTATTATTATTATTAATTTTGATATATTCAATTGATTCTGATGTCCAGGAGGCTTAAAAACCTCTTCTAATTAGCGGTAAATTGTCAATCCATATTTTGCGCGATGAAACGAACTGGTTAGTCAATATTTAAATTTTAATTACGTACCTGAGCTGCGTGGAAAGATTTACGTTCTTATAATAAACGTTTCGTCGCCGTTAAGTAAATACCAATAAAGCGGTCTTTCTAATTTTTCACGTAGAAAGGAAACCTCCATAACCTCGTTTCCCTATTCACCGCCGAGAATTCACTGTTTCCATATCTATGTGTGTGGAGCACGTTGCCTATCTTTCCAAATATATATATATATATATATATATATATATATATATATATATATATATATATATATATTTATATGTGTATTTGTGTAGTTAGATTTGTTGCAGCATGGTTAACGGTGAAATGGAAAGAGTAGCAATGGCAAGACTAGTTTAGTCTGATCTGCCCTAACTGAGAAATAATAATGAAAAGGAGGTTCAAGAGCACTCTAAATCCGATGAATTTCATTACGAAAGACTGGCAAAAACAAACCTGAATAGACTAGCATGCTCTTTAACGCAACGTCAGTCTTTTTTCGCTTTCATTGGAATTTAGAAGCTTTAAGCAGCGACAGTGTAGGAAGTAGGTCATCGAGGACCGCAAACAAAGAATAAATTGACAATTAAAAATGAAACAAAGGTCGGTGACGCGCAGACGCCGCTAAACTCTTCGTTCATTAAACTATTCTTTCTTTCTTTTAATCAACTGGACACGATAGGGCTCGAGGGAAGGTCAGTCTGGCCAGCAACTGTTTCATGGCGGCCGGTAAATTCTTCTGCAAGCGAAAACGGCTTAATGAGACCATCGTGTGCAGATGGTATTATTCGCATAAGGTAATAGCGGGATTTATTCGCCATATTTTATTACAAATTAGCCGTACCGATTGCAGCGAAGCGAATCGATTTTATTTATTCAGCTCTCAGTTAAATTATACCCCGTGATCGGACAGTTCGACCACCGCTGTAGCGATAATTATAGCGAGCAAAGTAAACTAAAGGATAAACTAAAGGATATAAACTAAAGGATATAAACTAAAGGATAAATTAAAGGATAAACCAAAGGATAAACTAAAAGGATAGACTAAAGGATAAACTAAAATGGCGCTTGTTAAACTTAGAGCCGTTTAAAAAGGCAAAACATTAAAAGGAGAATGATTTGCAATATATTAGTAATGTTCTATGTAATTTCCGATAAACCAGCAGTTTTTATTCGCACTGTCCAATAATCGAACTACCTTTATGTTCTTCTTCTGCGTTTTCGGATACACTAAGTAGCTCTTTGAAGCACATCCAACCCGACCTTCGCTGGTTTTAACTCATGATATTGTCATATGAAAGCGCAACTTCCATAATGAAATATTTATGATGAGCCAGTTTCCACCTTAACTTACGACACACTTTTCCTTTGGTGCTTATTCTTCCTGTCTATTCGTACTTTTTTTTTTTTTTTTTTTTCTATTTCCTTCCCCGCGGATTTTAAAAAAGAATATTAGTCTCCTTTTCTCGTTTTCGCTTTGCACGTCATTTGCATACACTTCTTTGAGTATGTTACAGGATTATGGCGGATCCAGATTTCTGTCCCTTATACGATAAGAATCGTGTTTCAGTGTTCTCGGTTTCAGATGAATTTTCAAAGGTTGATTTTCAACTACAATATGGGTCAAGATATGTTTTTAATGAAATTATGTTACATCATTGTCATTTGAACGATTGATTAATTTAGTGTTCAATGAAGTTATTAAATAAGTATACACGTAAATATATATCAACTTTGTGCCTTCGGGTTCCGCAATGGGACAAACCTCCTTGACCGCCAATATTTTTTTTCTTCTAAAATTCTTTTATAAAAATCGCTTCCAATTGACTACGTCATTCTTACCCGTGTTTTTTTTTTTGTTTTTTTAATAATTCCTAGCAATTGTGCGATACAGAATTCGACCTTTGTTTTCTTACATAAAGTAACATAACCATAGAACAAAAAAGTAACGGCACATAATTATTATGGGGAAAGAAGTAACGGGACGTAATTATGGGGCAAAAATGTAGTATACCTCAGGCTAACAATGACGTAGTCGCTAATAAACGCATTATTGAAAGACCCGCTCGAAACACTATACTTCTTTGAAATAGATTTTGTAAAAAAAAAAAAAAAAAAGACCTTATAAACAGGATGAAAAAACAAAAAAAAACAAACAAAAAAAAAAAAAGTTTACAGAATAAAAGTTGCAAATTTTGTTGCCGAATATTCGATAACTACACACATAATCAATACAAAGACTGTATAATTGATACAAAAGCGTTACAATTTTCTTCTTTAAAAGATAAAACACTACTGGGGTGATATCGAAATGCGATCTATTTACTTGGATCCATTGTCAGCTTAGTTCAATGCGAAGCTCTAGCTCAATCGCTGGATATCCCTCAGCTTACTTATTGCAGCAACCAATGATTACTTGCGGTATCGTCGGAACTTGAAAATCACGATGATGACTGAATTTCTTTGATACCACCTGGCTTGTATTATTTTTCATATTATCCTTGGTGGGGTAAAAATGATATTGTTCAAAAAAAAAAGAGTGGTTTTTGTTTTAAAAAAAAAGGTTAATCGTGTCGTGTCTGATTTTCAACCTTCGAGTAATATTCAATCTCGTGTTTTTTTTATTAATCAAGCATTTTTTCTTTACTAAAAGTTTTAAAATTTTCCCCACGCAATGTTACTACTATATTATATATATATAGATAGCGTCGTAACAATAAATAATTTTCATTCGATATTTACATGTAGAAAGTCCTAAGGAGTTATGGCACTCCGCGCTATTCATGCAAGACGAACGATCAACTCTTGACGTTTAGTAGGGGCAGATTTCTGATCTATTTTTACCGCGGAACGTTTTATTTTAGCTTATTCCATCTATGAATTAAGATAGAAAACCGGGATTCCTACTACGTTTAATACGGGCACCTCTCCATTTAGCGCAGTACTCACTGACCCCATTTCGTTTAAGTGTTTTCTGAGCATATGCTTACCGTATCCTAAGTTCTTACTCTGAATTTGTAAGCGCTATATATTCTGCACACTGGAATAGCTCAGCCTGGAGGAGGATATCACGAACGTAGTATAAATTAAATATAAATAACGTAAGCACTTTTAATAAGAAACAAAATTCCTTAGCAATAGTGTGCCGTATACTTGAACGGATGCCGGTACGACCGATATTAGTGATTTTGGCTAACTACGTCATAACGAAGGAAAAATCGAATGGATAAGAGATTAAAATCTGAAAAGTAAAGGGCATTTAGCTGTTAAAAAAGTTACATCGAGAAAAAAAATTTTTCTCCCGACAAAAAAAAAAAAAGAAATGGATAAAATAAATCGGATACGTTGCGATCGGCAGACGCAAAAAGAAAAAAAAAACTATGGACGACAAGAGCCGAGTAGATCGCGCGATGAGCAAGAAGATAAAAATTACAGGAAAAGTATCGATATCGTTCCGTGCTAAGTTTTGATAATTGTCTGCGAGCTGCGCTGATCAGTTGATCATATGCGTCCTTTTGAAACAACGCACCTCAATCGAACAGAACTGATTACTTCAAAACATTGCATATTTAGCGGACCGAAGATATTTGAAGTTATATAAGAGTTAACCAATCGACTGATAGTATTTAAAATTAGTCAAAGCACAATTCCCAATCGCGTGTATTTTCCATATTTCATATTCTAGGACGCAACAACATCGAGAAGAAAATTCCCTTCAATTCGCACTTAATTTTCACAAGTGATTTTAGGCGACAAATAATAGTTTTAAAACCCAATTTCATGATTACGATTTTGGTTTATTACTTTTTCTTTCCCCGTTAATACACATGTACTAAATTTTATTATACCGTTGAAAGCAAAAATATTCACAAAGCATTTATATGTAAATGTATACTTGAAAAACAATCGATGTAATCGAAAAAAGAGGAAATGCGTATTAAATTTTTTACTCCTAGATTATTAATATCGAAGTGATCATCACAAATTCTCGAAAATAGTCTGCGCAAATTTTGTATACATTTCGAGGTTCCTTTTTTTTTTTTTTTTTTTTTTTTGTTCCTTATTTTGGTTTTCCACTGGGCTTGTCAATAATAGGCGATTAATTAGCCATCAACACGTGTAAATAGTAGCAATTAGCAATCACAAGAAATGGAATCTGACTAAGAACCCGATACCATTTCGAGGTTAGGCTCCTTGTTAATTCGCGTGCTTACATTTTAATTGACTACTTGATTAATATTAAAAAAATTTTAAAAATTTCTGTAGTACATAATAAAATTATCATAAAAAAAAACAAAAAAAAGAGCGGAAAATAAGATACCGAAAAATGACGAACTTTTTTTTTGATGTTTTGCATAAAAGCTATATAAGTGTACATATATAATAAATTTATCTATATGCATAGTTTTTTTTGTTTTTTTTTATTCAATAAACTCATCCTCCTTTTGGAAGGGTTTCGAGTAAAACTTACTCATGTATAAATGTCATATTAAACATATATTATTATATAAAAAGAAGTTTGGACGATACGTATTCGAGAAATAACTAAACGGGGGAGCGTGATTTGTTTAAACATTTTTCAGAGGGGTCTCGTTTTTTTTTTTGTTCCATTTGAAAGTTGCAGTTACAATCTCCAATTAAAATCCACCAATGGGAGAGGAGCTCTATCAGTGCAATATTTGTCTCGAATTATACGGGACTTCTTCGAAAAAGAAGCAACGTGAAAGCTACACGCTCGCTACCTGTCCGAAAATCGGATAAAGGCCGGAAATAATATAGGTGCGAAGATACAATTTTAAATTTCGCCGACCCGTTTTCAAGTAATTGTTCGCGCCGTCATTAGTAGAGTGGTCAAGGATGATAGAGATACGGTAGAGAGACAAAGCCGAGAAATTCGCCGCGGGAACTGGCAATTTGAGAGAAACTAAAACCCGTTACGAGGAAGGGGCTCGTGGCTCGGGTTGACTGTCGAACAAATTAAGATATCAATTAAACGATTTGTTATATAAATAGACGTCTGGCTCTCTCGTATTTGTCTTCTCAAATGCCGCTTGAGCGAACTTCGCCGCTGAGCGTCGACCGGCCAATCATTTCTGATTTTACTTTTACGACAGCGACCATTATCGACGCAGCACGGTCGCCGAAACAAGTGCGCGGCAGCATAAAATCGTCGATTAGTTTCTAAAGCGTTTTTTTCCGCTTCTCCGTCTGAAGGCCTGCGGCGACTGATCCGGACCGGATGTCAACATCGTCGTGTACGAAAAGTTGTAATTATCCTCTAGAATCGAATAGCAGAGTCGATAGTATCGTTAGACAAATATCCGATATTAGCGGTGGTCGCTGGTTCGCCTTACGCGATACTGGTACACAGGTCGGGCGAATTATTTCTAATCTCTTATATTAAAGAAAGAAGAAATGTACCGTTAAATAAAAACGATATCTGAGACCACCGGTAGCCGCTTCTTGTGCCGCTCCGGTGGCGTCTCGATTAAAAACCGGTACACCGATTCGTAATAACTTTCAAAACATCGAATTTGACAGACGTCCTCCGTTCCACGTGCATCATCGTGCATTATCGACGCTTTATGCGATGCTTTCGAAGCCTGTCGTCTTCCACCGCTGCGACATTCTTCAGTTTTACTATTGCAGTTTGTCGGCTACAAAAACGATGCGCTGATCTATATTATATCCTATCCCCCCTCCCCTCGTAAAAGGAACTTCACAATTCGCGGCGACTTCAAAGACTCCAGCTTCACCGGTAGTATGAACCATCTCTGATCGAATATCATTGATGTTTAATGTTGTTTAAGGGAAGATTTTTTTTTTTTTTTTGCATCTGTGAAGTTTCTGAAGCAGAATATGAAAAAAAAAAAAAAAAAAAACAAAACTTATTTAATTGTAAAGTTTTTTTTTTTTTTTTTATTTATTTATTTCGATTTTTACCGCCTACATAGGCTATAATCTACTTAGTCTAGTTACAGTACGGTACATAGTTTTGTAGCATTGTACGTGTAAGAAATTTGATTATGTTATTGAGGTTCTCGATGTCCAAAAAAGCGTTGAGGTTCGTGGCAGTTGGTTGGTTGGCTTATTTGGAACACTACAATCCTCTGAAAGTCACGACGTTTTGATAAGGAAAAAATGGTATTTTTTTCGACGGTAAAGCATCTAAATATTAACAAATTACTGCCACGGTGTTCTCAAATAAAGGGGGGGGGGAGAATCGTCTTTTTTTCTTTTTTTTTTTGATAGTAAAGCATCTTTATTAACGATAGTGGCGACATGCAAAAAAATTTGAAACGAAACCTTTCGGATGAAATCCGGTTACACAGATTCAGTAGCTAAACTAACTTGTTATTTCTCGTGTTTACAAATATCTTTTTTATATTATTTGCACATTCGCATTTATTTATTTATTTTTTTGACGCATGCCAATCTCCGCCCAGACAATTCAGTTTAAAAATTAAGCTCACTGATCTTATTAAGATTTTATCGTTAAATAATTTCTTTTTTTTTTTTTTTTTTATTATTTTCCTTCTGTTTTTAAATAACCTGCAGATCCTCTCCCCCGTAAAGGATAGTCCATAAATTTTATTCCTCACTCGAAACTCGTGAATTCCTATCGATATATTCTGGACAACTGGCGTTTCTCTCCTAGAAAAATTCCAATCCTTTCACACATATCCTCCCGACTTGTCCTATTTTCTCACTTTATCCTGTAACAAATCCCCGTACTTCACTTACAACTTCGTAGAACTGTCGTTTTCTCCCAAGCTATTTTCTCTTCGCTCGAACATTAAATCTCTTCCGTTTCCTGTAATACACAACGAATTTAACCAAACTCTACATTCACTTTTTCCAGCTCACAGCATGGTTTTTACGGATGGCTCAAAATCTGCTTCAGGTGTCGGAGCTGCTTTTATCCTTCCCGATATCAACTATTCTGAGTCTTTTCAACTTCCTTCATTATTTCTATATTTTTAGCTAAATCCATGGCTACTTTACGTGCTATCCTTTTTATATCCTCAACATCGAATTTATCAAAATTCGTCATATGCTCTGATTCGAAAAGCATTTCATTAGCCATCTCATCTCGCTTCCTTAAACCATCGTCAGATCCTATTATTTTTTTATATTTGTTTTTTGATTTATAACTTATTAACATCCCGCTCTATCCTAATTGACCCGTTCTGGATTCCGGGCCACTATCATTGGTAACGCTCTTGCCGATTCATTGGCGTGTCTAGCTGCAGTAAATGGCCGTTTCATAGATAGATTCCCTTCCCAATGTTTCTGTCCACTCTCTTATCGTTTTCACCATGACTACTGATCTTTATCCATCCTCTTTTCTCCAATCCTAATTAACCTTGCTATACAACCCTCTTCACCCATTTCTTCCTGGTTTAATAATTTTCCCTGCATCAGCCGTTCTATTATTTCTTCCATAATTCGCCTCCGCTTTAATCACAGTCTGTGCTTCCTGCTTCCCTCTTTCGTTTTAATATTGTTCAGTTTCTCCTTTATGCCTTTGTCATCCTCCTATCTTAAATTTGACCTGTGATATAAGTCACCTTCTATTATTATTCGAATGCTCTTGTATTTCCTCAGAACGCGCAGTCCTTTATTCTAATTTGCTCGGCCTTGGCCTCCCGACCCCTTACTGATATTCTTGCTCTTCCTTCTCTTTCTGTTGTTCCTATATTGGCTATCTTTATTTCTTCTGTTTCTAATCGCTTCCTGATTTAACTTTCAAGTCCCTACGTTTCACTATTTGTTAGTCCTTTGTGCTGGGTAAATGTCCTAAGTTGACGCGCCCAAATTAAAAAAAAAAACAATTTCAAAAATACTCCATATACATATACACATTATATACATATAAGTAAGTACAAAACTCGGCCCTTCGTGGCTCTTAAGGAGCTTTGCCCCTTGATCCTGCTTGAGGATACCTACAGACCGCCAGTTCTATCATCACTTGTATACTTCGTACAGAACGAGGTAAATTGACAACGTCGAGCATCACCCTTTCGTCGGTACTTTGTCTTCCTATATAAAAATGAGGTAGTCATTTCCTAGCAATTACTTTTTTTGCCGATACTTTGTCTTCTTATACATACAATTGTTTTCCGATAGAAAAAGTTATGGTGGTCGGGCTAAGAGTGACGTTTTCATTAATACATATATATATATATATATATATATATATGTATATATTAATTACAACGTAATTCTTAGGCTCCCCATTCGAAAAAATGTCCCAATTTTATGTAACGTTTGTTATATTTTATAGGATTTTTGTTATTGTTATTTAAAAAATGTCTTAATTTAATATAATGAAAGTTAAATGTTAGAATAGGATTTTTGTGGTTATGTGATTTTTTGTGTGTGTTGATGCCAGTAAGAATTACGTTGTAAATTTTGATCATTTTATACAAAGTATAGAAGAGAGAAAGAGACAAAAATGAAAGCAAGAGGGGTCAAGAGGCGCAGCCCCCTGCGAGGCCAAAATGGCCGAGTTTATATATATATATATATATTGATATATATTCCATAGCGTATTAATAGCTTTTTAAATATTTACTTCATTCTACGCTCCTACTACAGAGTCATTTTTTCTATTCAGTTCTAGTTTCTTTCAGATATATCACCACTATAGTATAATAATTAAACCAAAACTCTATAACAGCAAACGAAAACAGTTGACGGCGATTTTTAAATGTAAATATCGAAATGAATTACTATTAGAGTATTCTTCAATAATTTCATTTCGGTTTTAACTTCTGAAACATTCTAATCAAATCTGTTTTTCTTTTAAGAATATTACTAATATGCAGAGCGTCGTAGTCGCTAAGTTGCGTTTAAAATTTAAAAAAATTATTTTTAATGCGAACTTTTTACATGTCAGTACTATGTCTATATTATAAAGCTATTTCTCGCAGCTCCGTCTTTTTCTTTTTTTTTTTACAACCTCTTTTTGCATGTAAACAGTGCCATGAGATGAAAAGCATTAACAAAACTTGTCTCCAATTCAACTTGTCTCCATTTTTTTTATGTAATTTTGAACAAATTACGAATCCATTTTTTACCTACTCGCATGCTGACATACCAAATGTCGTACAGAAACAATCTGTACGAGTTACCTCCGGTGTGCATACCGAAGGTAACTCAAGTTACCAGCTTGCAAACCGAGTGCAGTGTTGAAAATTTCAAACGCTAAAGTACTGTGTCGGAATCAAAAGGTTTCCGAAGATGTGTCGACTCAAAAATATGCTCTTGTCGCTCTGACAAACCAAATTACCCTAGGCCACTGGCGATCCGATGCGGCGAATATTTAAAAGAAAAAAGCAACCTCAAATTTCCTACAGTCCGCGAGAATAAAGCGAAGCATGGCGTGGACTAGACTATGATAGCGAGACCAACTCTGTGTGACCTACAGTCGCTACCAGAGAAATCTAAAAGCCCGTATTCAATAAGTATATAATAATGCAGTCGTTAATTTTCTATATGACAAGTATTGGAAACGTCGAGAATATATTTAATAATGCGATTTTTCAATTGCTGCAATTCGAATTTACCGAGAAACTTTAATTGAACATTATTTAGAATAATCATTTAATTTTTATAGCTGTAAAATGTTTCTTACTTTTTTTAATAGTACATGTTTATGATATTTTTTCAGCATAAATCTCGCAATGTTTCTGTTTTCTGCTTTTTTATTATTTTTAAATTAACTATTTTCAGTTATTTCTGACTATTCGATTGCATTAATATAATTTTACCGCTATGTAGATATTAAAATAGAGATGACTCGTAAAAACATTCAGAACTACTATAAAGAAAGAGAGCGGGTTGGCGGACAAATGAAGCGAGAGAAAGCCCACTACTAGTAGTTTCAAAAGAAATGCATGTATACGTGTAGTCCTAATTAAAACTCAAATGAAAACGAAGCGCTGAAAAATCTACTTTCACAGCTGGCGTAAGTAAGTTTCCAATAAACTGGCAGAGTCGATGAAAATTCCTTAGTACGGCAATTATACGCCGGCACAAGTTGCCGTGATTAAAAAGAAACTACTCTTGTTGCGCCTGACCGTCTGAATGGAGAACAATAGCAGTGAACTCTACATTTAGATCTCATAAATGTATCGCAGCCATGCGCCCCAACTGCTACCGGTGAAGGTAAATTTGATATTACCGAAAAATACAAAACAAATCTAGCCTGTATGGAACCGAACGGAAACTGGTTTGAGAGCGGTCCGATTAAATTTTGAGGCATTTTCTTCGCCGCATACAGACGCTAATTAAGATTCGCTTTTCGTAAAGGTGAACTTTGGCCACTTTGATGACAAGCGACAGCTCTGATTTGCAGATGTTAATTTGCAACTGCAACTTCTGCATTTCGCTTATTATAATATACAGTCTCGCTCTGTGATTAGCATGCGTAAAGAAAGCTGTCCGCACGGCGTTCAAACGAATCTTGCGACATGTATGATATTTAAAAATCGCACAGTCATCCTGGCCTGCATTAACCAGTGAAATCGGTCAGTATGATTAGCGCTGGGTTATATAGTATTCGAATAGATGCACGCACACCGAAACGGGAAGGAAAGAAAGATGGAAGATAAGAAATCGACTGTTTTCCCGAGAGCAGGCGAATTTCAGAGGCATAAAAGCAAATAGCGGGAATGAGGTTATAGTTTTAATCGAGACTGCGATAACGCAGCTATTACGCAGGTGGTCAACTCGAGTCGAAAATGCGGCAATATGTGTATCTTTTTGTAAGCGCACGATTTTCTCAGCGTACCTGCTTGCACATACATTGTCATTCCCGGACACGACATTGGTATGTGCATCGTTGTTAACGCATGCTTTTTGTACCTATTTCAAAATTCACGTTTAATTTTCCATCGTTTCATATCTTCACCTACAACTCTACCGTAAGGTTAAAGTTAAACAATCATTGCAGTTTCGCCAATTATGTACGTTTAATTCTTGCTGAAAACAATATAATATACATATATACATATATTAATATATATATATATATATATGTGTGTGTGTGTGGATGTAAAGATTATTTTCTGTAATTAAAGTTATCTTCATCCATTTTTGTGTTTTGATTACTGTAAAATTGAAAATTACAGTTCTAAAAACAAAATATATTCACAACTAAAATTATAATAAAATTATAAAACTAGTCGGCTATTTTTATGATTATTTTTTGGTCGTATACGCAGGCAGCAACCTCCCTTATTATTTGTTTAGTCCACAAAATTGTAAACAACTTTTTTTCTTCCCCCCCCCCCCCCCTTTTCGGTTGTTACGAATATACATATATAGGAGAAAACTGTTTTTTCTTTATGATTTTATTTGTTACAAAAAAAAAAATAAATAAATAAATAATTACGTAATATTAAAAATTATAAATAAAGAAGAGATTTTTGGCTTTGGCTGGCATGAAATTTTGAGATATATGATAAAGTTTCGGAAAATTAATTAAACTGGAAAAAACGATTATTGATTTCAATCTCTTATGTATTTTAAGTTTTGTCGCCGTGAGCCAAAATCCTTCGGAGCCGAGTCGGAGGAGTGGCTAAAACCTAAATCTTCTGCAAACCGTGCATATGTCAGGGGAGACTACAATGAAACGTTCGAATTATGAAATAAAGCAGATGGCGAAATATTTGTGGCCACCCTGGTACATAGAGAGCTCTGGCAATAGACACCGTGTCTCGCAGTAGCGGGGATACATTGACTACATCTAAGATATACATCAACGGAGACAAAGTTAAACTGCTGAGCCGTAAGTCACATTCCGGTGTTTGCAGTATGCGCTTCGCGGCTAAATTGCTTGGAGCGTATTTAAAGCAGTCCAGTTCAGGATTCCCCGATGGCAGTCCAGAGCAACGTAACAATCGTAATAATTACAGATAGGTAAAAAAAAAAAAAAAAAAAAAAAAAACAAAAAATGTCTCATACATTCTCAGCAAGACATCTGGGATTGTGAAAGTTTACAATATATAAACTAAATTCCACTAATGTACAGAACCGGTACGATTATATTATCGAACTTTTCATCGTTAGTATCTCTTATTGAATTTTTGACTAAGTACTAGTCTACCTGATAAAAACTACTCGCGATTTGCAAAAATGGTTCGAGTCTTGAACTCGTGTGACAGTCGGAAACATCTTATCTAGGTCGAAAACTCGGGGCAGCGAGAAAGACGGAACAAATTTCATATTTTTTATAGTGGAGCGAGGAAAAGATACATATAAATATATATATATATGATAAGGAAATTGTTCTTTAGCAAATTAAAATTAAATTAAACGAGTTGTTATCGCTGAATTTAATAATAATTAAGAAGAAGCCCGGCATGATGACGTTTTTAACACAGCATGATTTGAAAGAACTAATAAATTTGGATGAAATAAACGATAGATATCAACGAAATAAATAAATGACCGATTTTTGATGAACTGAAGAGAAGTTTAACATTTAACGAAGTAAGTGAAAAATTCGTACGAAATAAACGATAATATTGATGAAAAATCTGCACAATTTTGAAAACGAAATAAATCAAAAATGAAAAAGTAGCCGATTTAAAGGTGACAAGGAGAGGAAAAGGGGGAAACTCCCTCTGCACGACCGAATATAGCAATGAATATGCTAAACTCTCGCACTTTACATTTCAACATTGTATTTTCTAGCATAAAAATCATGCTCAGCTTAAAAATGTTTGGTTCCTTTTTTTTTTTTTTTTCTTTTTTCCTTTATCATTTATGGCAATTTCGATTTCCGATGGACCAAAATTATATAGAATTGCACACTTTAAGATAATTTTATACAACGAGATATAACTTAGACGAAAGCGGTAAGAAAGCCTTGAAAAAACGGAAAAACAAAAAGGCTATTTCTAATAAACAATTTAACAGATTAAGAAATACCAAAATTAAACAATCGGGAATAAACAGAAAGAATGACAGAGGGAAAAATAAAGCAGAATAAGTATTAAAGCGGAAGTAAAAGAGTAAGTAGACGAAACAATAAAATGGAAATAAACAACCGAAAAACCCGAATACTAATAACATTAATGAGAACGGCCATTTTAAATGTTGCGCTGCAAAGATTATTAATTGCGTTACAGATAACGAAAGAAACGTTCACCATTGAACAACGAATGTAATTAAATTAAAATATTACTACTATAAAATAAGGGGTATTTATGTTATTACAAGTGTGTACCATTAACAGGTGTTGTTCCGAAGAATTAAATTGGAATCCATTTTTTTTTTCTGTTTTCTAATGACGTACACCACGAAATTTATTAAATATCCTCAGCGAACACAAATATATATATACATATATATATATATACATAGATAAATCTATACCTGTTTGTTAATATTTATAAATATAAAATAAATAAATTCCTCTTATTAATTAATAAACAATAAATAAGTATAAATTTATATTTTAATAAATTCAAATTAAAATACCTCAATTTAAAGAAACGTTTTTGGCCTATATCATTAATTAACATGGGAAACATAGAGTGCATACTCTCTAATGAATCAATGAACATCATTCGAATTATAGCCTTTGTTAGAATGAGTGGCCTAACACAACAAATCTAAATAACCTCCCCTTGTCTGTGCTGTAATGACCACAGTAGTTACAAACAGCACACACAATTTAAAAAAGGGAAAGGAAAAAAAAAAAGGGAAAAAAAACAATATACAGAGAATGTACTCTCAAATAAAAGCACACCGCAGAGAAATATTCGGAAAACACTCAAATAAAACTAAAAACACGCTACAAAGAAATCGTTTCTCTAAAATAAAGTATCTTAATTTATTAGAGTAAATTATTTTATACTTATTTTTATTATTGAAGTATTTATTTTATATTTACAAAAATCTATATGCATATGCATACGCGTATGCATATGGTATACAGGTTTTTTTTTTACTTGGAAAATATTGCTTTTAGATTTTTGGAAAAATATTTTTAATGCGCGACTTCTTTAATTTTCTTCTTTCTTTATTATTCTCTCTGGAATGGCGAAATTTGTTCTTTACAAAGAGTTCACACACTAATTTCTACGGCACGGTGCAATTAAAAAATAATTAAATTACGGTAGTATTTGGGGACTTATCGAACGAAATCTCAGCGGGAGCATCTCGATTTGACAAATCACTGTTTCTATTACATTTTTTCCATTCAATATGGCCGTGGGGATCGAATTCCGCGCGAAACTTCTGGTTCCTAAATTAATATTTCGGTTCGAATCCTTTTTTGCAGTTTTACCGATAGAAAAGAAACATGAAAGGAAAAAAGAAGAAAAAGAAAAAAAAAGCAAGTAAAGGAGACGCTAATGAAATGGAACATTTCGATCTTGGATCACAGAGAATTGTTTACGAAATATAATCAGACCGAAAAATCCTATACGGACATTGACAGACAGCTAGGACGTTCGCACACCGAACCCATCATTATTGTGTCTACTAGATTTCTTCAATGGCACGGGGAATTACATGTTTCTGCGAGCGCAACGATTATATGGGAAAAAGAAACGAAAGAATGAGGAAAAGAGAAACGAAGAAAACAGACCACCGTTCCGCCTATTGGAGAAATGCCATACTCTACACCTGGGGAAGGACAATAGGTTATTAAGACAATAATCACGTTCCATGGAATAAACACGAATGCTAAACAGCTTTAATTGACCGATCCGGCCACGGCATACGACACACTGAAATCGTATATCGGCCAAATGTGCATTTTTTACCTGAAAATTGCCAGCCTAATAGTAGTAGTACCATCTCGCATGATTATTATTTAATTCGCGGACGCAT
Source organism: Icerya purchasi (assembly GCA_039619475.1). Classification (NCBI taxonomy): domain Eukaryota; kingdom Metazoa; phylum Arthropoda; class Insecta; order Hemiptera; family Monophlebidae; genus Icerya; species Icerya purchasi. Next base: position 541,940,850 of record CM077115.1, read on the forward strand.
TATTTTTACATTATCACTTAGATCAGCCGACGACTAAGATCTAAACGGGGTTGCCTCGTCTTCGCTGGCATCCGACTCTACGAACTTGTGCTGCTTCCAATGCGCCCGGTTCTTGACGGATTCCTTCATTTCGTCAGTACTTGAACTGTGTTGATTTTCACCGCGTTAAAAATGTCCTTCTTTTCCGAGCGAAAATGGCGCCGGTATTCAGTGCGTTAAATTTCGTCGCGAAACTGTCGAGCGGAACTAATTTCTCTGCGAACATTAAAATCGTGTCTCTCTTTCTATCTCTATACGATGAAAAATCTACTCATCAACATTAAGATAATATTAGAGAGTAAGTGTTTTTGTTGGTTTTTTTTTTTTTTGACCGCGGAAGGGGGGGGACGTAATTACACTGGTCGAATTGATTTAATCGAAATCTTATATTTTTCAATCACTTATCGATCGCTGCCTTGGCAAAAACCGACTTTTATCACATCCGGCGGAAACTAGAAGCAATACAGGCAAGGGCGTCGCCAGCCGATGAGCCGGGGGGGGGCAAGATGATTGAAAGAGGATATGAATTATAGGACAAAAATAAAATATGTATAAGTTGTAAAGGCTTCATATATTTTATTAAACAAGAATAAAATCTTAATTAAAACATCATTTTCGTCGGTTTCTAGCAAAAAATTGTCCATCATTACGCGCCTATGAGAATACTCATATTAAAAAGTTTCAAAGCTCCAGGGGGATAATCCCCTCCCTCCCCCCGCACAGACGACGTCCTTGAATACAGGCGATAGTGCAATAAATTTTAAACGTTTCACGGAAGAATTGATTAGGTTTCGAGAACGGTTCAAGAGTTTACTTTTCTCTAATGAATCTTCGGTATTACCGCCGATGATGGCGCAATTGAGACGTATTATTTTCGCCTTACACAGCCATCAACTCGTTTCTCACAAGAGGAGCCACGTCGTGCTCTGTGCTATTCTCTTAAGACAATCCTGTAGGCTGTAATTTTTTTCCGCTTCTTCTAGTGTTGGCAATTTATGTTCGCAAACTCGATTACGTATTTTGACCCACCCTTTTAAACGAACAAAATTGCTCAATTTGTATACAATTTTTGTTGACAGCCCGTTTATGTTTCGCAATAAATAAACTTTTTTACTACTTTGCAATTTTACACTGGCAGCACTGTGACATTAACGGTGTCTTTTTTTTTTTGATTACACCAGATCGCTTAGACCCGTTCACTGATTGGCTGACTCACTGGTATATTCATAATGTGAAAGCCACATTCTCGTATTGCCTTTTACGTTGAATACGAAATAAACCTAAATGTTTGTGAGCCAGATTGATTAAGTGCGTCTTAAAATTACAGTAATATTCTTAAAATGGCTGTTTAATAATATTTCATCTAGAAATAACTTCGAACTTTTTGTTCAGCTATTTACCCAGGGATAAATAATACTTTCATTTATTTTTTACCATGTTGAAAATTACAGAAGCCTTCTATTCGCTTATAGAAAAGATCATTAAAACGAGTGTTTGTCTCCCTTTTATGAAAATTAATAGAATTTCGTAAAAGTTAAAATAACGACCAAATTGGTTTCTACGGACTTCAAGAATCCCCAATTCGTGAATTACATCAAATTAACCAATTACATATACGTTTATATATGTGTACATATATATAATAATGACAACGTCATTACACGTTTATATATATATATATATATATATATATGTATAATTTTATTAAACGAGCAAGAAAGTCTAGATATATTTATACGTCCCTCGATCTCGAAAACGGCTCTAACGATTTTTACGAAATTTGCACACCAGGAGAGGTATTTTGGGTCAATAAATCGATCTGTCAAGGTCTAATCAATAGCAAAATTCGTTTTTGCGAGTTAAAGGAGGTTTTCGAATTCAGTAGTAATCATTAATTGAGATTTACTGGCTATTGCGATCTCATTTTTGATTTTTAGAAACAATCGTTTTTTTATTTTTTGGGTTAATTTTATATTTAATTAAGAGAAAAAAAAATGTTTTTTAATAGCTACTAAACAAAACAAAAAGTGAAAAAAAACAAAATCGATTAGTAAACAGAGGAGAAGAGTAGGTACTGAACTGTTCTGTCTTTGCCTATTCATATATATATATATATATATATATATATATATATATATAGATAGATAGATAGATAGATAGATAGATAGATATTAAATGTTAAGACCGATTGTGACTGAACTATGTAACAACATAATAAAAGCCAAAATTATTACTGGGGAACAATCAGGCAAAGAAGTACATATTCTCAGAATGCAAAGACATCAAATCCCGGTAAGACCTGCTTTCGCAATAACAATACACAAAGCATAGGGTCGAACATTTAGGTCCGTTGGTGTGCATCTTCGAATTACAGTTTTCATGTATGGAGGAATGCTCTACGTAGCTTTTTTGAGGGTTAAAAATAGAAACAACTCGAAGATACTTTTACGTCCAGAAAATGAACTCCAGACTCGCAACGTTGTATGGAAACCGGCTTTAAATTTATAAATGTGTTCATAAATTAATTTCGAAATATTTTTTTTATTTTTTGTGAATACATATAACAGATTAAAATAATGTAAAAATTTTTGAATATAAATAGTTTATATTTAATCTTTATATATATTTATTTCTAAAGACGGCATAATTTTGAGAGTCGAAAATATGGTTTTGAGTTAAATACGTATTCTGATATTTTAAAATGGGGATAGAATGTCTTAAGACGTACAAAACTGACTGAAGAAATTTGTAAAAAAACAAGCCCGAAACAAACGAAAATCATTAAAAATTTCTAAGAGATCGTAAAACTATTTATTTCACTTGCATATGGCCCGATGAGTAGCGCCGTTTTTTTGTTTTGTTTCTTTTTTTTGATAATAATAATAATAATAAAAAAAAAAAAAAAGATTTCCCTATTTGTAAGTTTTTTTTGCCATTTTTTAATGATTTTTCGTTTGCTTCGAATATTTCTTCAGCATTAGTTTGTTTTATTGTTCGGAACTTTGTTTTTTTTCTTTGTTGGAGTTTCGGCTTTTTTTCTTTTTTTTCTGTCGTAGTTTCAGTTTTATTTTTTCTTTCTCGTGTCAACTTTTTGAAGATTACATTCGTGCATTCGACTGTTTTTTTTCAGCTTAGGTTGGTTCAGGTTTAGGAGTTATGGAATTGCGCTTTTTTTGGATCGGTATATAAAGAAGTAATATTATAGTGCCGATTCCTTTCTAATGATGAACTACTAGTTATTAGATAAAATTTTTCCTCTGCTGAGTCGACAAATTTTTTGCAGGCGAAGTCATTTTCATTTTAACTGGTGATACTTTGCAAATGGGTATTACAAAAACTCAATGCTGAATTAATAATGAGGTAAAATTAAAATTAGAGAGATGAAAATACGGAAAAACGACAATGCATCCGGTAATTGCTGATAAAAATTTTGAAATTTTGTGTCCCACATTCGCCACTTAATTTTGATTGCATTCGCAGAAACATTGAACCTTTTATAGCTAGATCAACCAGCAACTTCTTCAAAATCTTCGTAACAGGTAACAGTCAACGTTTGAATGACCAAATACTAATTTAACTAGGCCAAAATTTGGCAACGATGCCCTATTGAGTTGATAGCACTTTAAATGCTAGGCACGCGTGCTACAGTAGGATATTATGGTAGTGTTACTTTGCGCAAACTTTAAACGTGTTTTTCTCAAAAACTACTCTTCGGCGAACGTCACACATATATATATATATATACATATATATGTATAAAAGTAAAGTGAGTTCCATACCCTTGATAAGGTTTCATGGATTGTGAAGTTAAGCTTTCCATAATGGTACTAAGCTTAATGCATCTAAGGAGAATATTAGGGCCAGTTCCTTTCTACTTGGGATCCGCCTTTACTTTGCCCCAGATAATTCTCTGGTACCCAATTATTTCAGGCTGGGTAAGCTTGGGAGCGACTTGGATCCGGGACGAGACAAGTCTCGGTAACTTATGACACCTCTGGTTTAGTAGCCAAGCACCTTAACCACTAGTCTACCACGCTGTCTATATATATGTATACATGTATATATATATATATATATACATGTATATATATATATATATACATGTACATATTTATATGTGTATGTAAAAATATCATACTTGGGCAAAAGATAATATTAAAAAAATAACGGTTGTAGAAAAATCGTTATGAAGTACGCAACTGAAGTTGTAATGGAAATTGCTACGTAAATAGTTGATATTTTTTTTAAAAAATAATGTAGCCAATTGAAACAACTTTTTCATGGGCATTATAGTAGAACTACTGCGGGTCTGAAAGATTTGCATCATGACGAGGTTCAAAGGGGACATGCTTGATATGTATATCTTTTGTAATATGAGTATTTATATATCATCCTATGTAACTAGTTTCTCAAAACGGCTTTAAGAGTTTTGATGAAATTCACGAATTAGGAGTTTCTAGGAATTTAGAGGAACGAGTGTTGAAAGTTTTATCATCGAGAAATGTCTAAAACCGAGAAGGCAGCTAGTGTTCGTTTTAGCGACATTGTATTTTTAGGATTTATTAAATAGTAATAATCTCAATACGAGGATATTAATAAATTGAAAATATATAAATATTGGTAATTATACAGATAAATATCTTGCGGTAACGGGGATACTTCAGTATTAGGACCTTACTTATGGAATATCGTTTTTTCTAGACTGTATAGTTTAGTATTTCCTGAAAATGTTAAAGAAATAACCTATTATGTTGATGATATTGCAGCGGTAAATCAATTATGTAACATTAAAAAATTAAAAATTATTATTATATAATATATATATATATAGATCAATTTCAGCAAATTTGGAATAATTACAACTGCATATCACAGTATTTTCCGGATGATATTAGGGAAAGATTAAATAATAAAGTTTTTACCGCAAATTTTTTTAATGCGCTGTTTATAACCGGACATGGAATATTTAAAGTGTACTTGTACAAGTACGGAATAATTGCGGATTCGGAAAATGGGTGTTAGATGCAATTTTCAGGGGTATAGTGGGTATCATATTTTACAAGGCTGCAATAGCAGTAATACAATTACTGAAGGTACTACGGAACAACTGGTAACAGATAATTTACAATACAAGAGGTTAAAAGTCGTACAAATAATATTCATTTACATGCAAACACTATTTACGTTTAAGAATTATACTTAATATTAATATTCATTTATATTAAGACACCATTTACGTTTAAGAATTATGCTTAATATTAATATTCATTTATATTAAGACACTATTTAATTTTAAGAATTATACTTAAACACTTCGTAAAACAGAATTAATGTGACTTAATGAACTTAATTGAATGGGGCACATTAATTTTTGTTGTCGTATACTACCTATATGTAATGAATCTTACAAAATATATTCATCTTATCGCTAGTATCCGAAGTGAAGACCCAAAAAAATGTTAATGATAATAATAAAAAAAGTAGAACAAATCGAACTGCAGAAAAATTATATACATCTCATTAATAGGAGAACCAAAGAATTTTATTTTAATTAAAGTAAAAATGGAGCATTAGACCGAAAAGCTAATTAGTTGGGTTACCATGAACTCCATCAATACAAAATAAATATCTATTTCAGTAAATGTATTCTACTCCCGGTTTTGGGATCAAAGAAATCTTCGATAATTTAATGCGACAGGCTTCAGTGATGAATTTCACGCGATACTAAATTTAAAAAAAGGGATACAAAAACTTTTACATTCGGAATGTATTACAATTTCAGTCACTCTTTTAATTTATTTTCTTCGAATAGAGTTCTCTTCCAAATAAATCGAAGCTGAATTTCTGAAATTTTTCAGTAACATTTTCACCTTCTTAGCTCATCACATTACAAGTTTCCAGCGAGAAACTTCCCGAAAATGGTCTTTAAAATGTTTCAGAATATTTTCCGGCGTTCCTTAATCGCTTATTCCATGTTTCTCCGTAAACATCAGCTGGAAAATCATATAGCCTCTATTCCAAAGCTATATATCACCGTTCCGGACGGTTATTCTGCGACACCTTTATAACTCTGTCGCTCTTCGTTCTTTGTCATCAAGTTACGCATGCGTTACGTAATAAATTTGGGGGAATTAATTAATGAGATAATAACACTGACGACGCTTTATATTCTCATTTTGCGGTTGCGATACACTTTCATGCATTTACAGACTCTTACTAACGCGTACGTTCCTTATCGCAGTGTGATTCGGGAACAGTACTGCTCTTTTACTACGCCGATATCATTATCTCATCTCTGTTGTTACTCAGCATTTTTAATGAGGGCTTCGTCGCGGTAACACTATACCATTATCTTCCTTCTTTTTTTTTTTCTTTTCAATATAGCTTTTGTATAACTCGGCCTGCCACAAACACACTAGTCTCATAACCTTTAGCCGGATAGGAAATGATTCTAGCCCGATTACCGACCGTCAAACAAACTGCTCAAGTAACGATCATTCTTCGTGCTAAACCGGAAAAGTCAGCCGGACATCTGATTCGTGGCAGAGAAGAAAGTGTATATGATCGATTAACTCTGTTGCTCTTTCGGTAGAAGAAAGGTAGTTTTCCCAACTAATGAGAAGCAAACAAATTTCCACTCCGTTAGTTGCGTTTTTTTTTTTTGTTTTTCTGATTCCGAAATTGTTTTCTTCTGATCTATATTTTTCCAAGTAAACCTCGATTATTCTTCCATAATTCTATATCTCGTATGAGGATAATAGTATGGAAGATAAGATTCAATTTTTTTTTTGACATATGCATACTTATTTTTAATTACGTTGCTTTCGAACAGCTCTTATGATTTATACGTTCTTCTAATATCGTAACTTAAATTATACATGTACAATATTGTAATATCTATTACACCTTAATCAATTTTTGTACTTATTACCGATATGACAGTAATTTATTTCTGTAATCTATATGTTGCGCATTCTCTTAATTCTTAATAATCGAATAGATTAAAATAATATAAGATTCTTCTCTTAATAAATTTAACATCGAGGTAATAGACACTAATAAAAATTTGAACTTAATTATTAATATTATCCTGTTATCCCTAAAGTAATTTTATAAATATAATAAATAATATAAATTTTATATTATAATATTAGCCCGATAAAAACAATTAATTATTAAAAAATAACTAATAGCTTAAATTCTATAGGGTCTTTATTTTCCTGACATTTCCTTCCCCCTGAAGCCATTCCTTTATTTTTGTTTCCGCGATTTTCTTCTTCTTCTAGATCGTCATACCAAGCTAAACCCCTGGTCAGAATTTATGTTTAATGTTTTATTTTATTTATCTAAATTTTAACACGTACACATATACTCCAGTTTTATCATGTCTAATATGATGGAACCGTGAATTAAAATTGATTTTTAAATCAATACCCGCTGTAAAATTTAGCCGCAAAAACAGTTAATAATGAATCATGCGCACTTAGAGAAACGTTGAAACGAACTCCTTCAGTTGACACTTTCGTATGTTCTCTTTAACTGATGATGAGTAATATTGTCACAGAATATATATTTCGTTAATATATTTTATTTTAGTCGTTCGTTTAAATCTCACAGCATTTATTAATTTATTAATTACCTTTATCTTAAGGCAGCTACCGTAGCAAATAAAGTAGCAGCCGTTACGGCAGAACTCGAATCGAAGCAGTATAAATAATTACCATTTGCGCGGGAGCTCGCATAAAATGTAAAAAATTTAACTTTCAGAAAAAGTTGGATTGCTCTGGATTTCCTTGGGAAAAATTCTTAGAAACTTAAAAATCGCTTCGAAGAAGAGACTGCTAACGAAATAAGCAATCGACCAAAATGGTAAATACATTTAGTTGTCAAAAGGAGAGAATTTTCTGCGCCCTCAACAGATTAAAATTCGGACACGCATCCGTACTAATCGTACCTTTCAAGCATCCTCCTCTACTTCTTACACATTCTGCAATGCAGCAGTGTTACCTTCCCTTGAACACATCCTAAAACAATGCAATTGTTTTAGTAGAATTAAGAACCAACATTTTCTTAGCCGATTACTCAAAATAGGTTCGGACGGTTCTAACCTTAATAACAACAACCTTTTAGACATTCTATAACAATTGCCTAGAGGCTCGGTGGAGGTCAACATGAGATATGATATTTCGCCAACAAATGATCGTTAACGCGCACATATCTATGTACGACACGAGAAGAAGAAGAAAGAACCGAGCGAATAATCAGATGGGAAAAAAGATAAATTAAGTAACACAACGAAATGGACTAGATAAGCATTTAGAAGTCGGAAAGAGATGGAAGAAACCTATTAATAGAATATATATTTGCAAGAAGAAAAATCTTCCCCGATAGGAAAATTGGAAAATTAGGGGCACTATAGCGATCGACACGTGCCGCATAGTGTATGATCTTCATAGCAGCAACAAATGTGTACGAAATCGGAAAGAAGGAAAGAAAAATTACGAGACATCCAATTATAACGGAAAATGTGTTTCCATATACTCTGTATTCAAGAAGATAGAAGAGTCCCATATTTTTTGGGGGGTATTTAACGTGAATGGGGATAACCACGGAGACTTAGAAAGAAAATATTTGAGCGTAATTGGGTAAAACAAAAAAAAAAAAACTCCTAATGGTTCGAAGAAATGAATAAAGACGATTTGGAATAGCAGGAAATGAAGAGAGTCCATAATAAACCTACCCTTTCGGAATAGTGAAAAATTTTATTGGCATCGAAAATAAGAGAAACAGATAACACACCTGGATGGAAGAAAGAATGTAGTACATAGCGAAAAAAAAAGCTTTTCTAGAAAAGAAAGTTAGCAGGCCTACAGACTGGAATCAGAAATATCGAATGCGTTCTTTGGGAAATCGATTGATATCGAAATTTAACGCGTCTATTGATCGAAGCGAGAACTATAGTATCGACATAGTCGAAAAAGACAAACTAGGAAAAACAATAATTCCTGCTCGGATCGCTGAATTTTTTCAAAGTTTACTCTTTTCAACACTTTTCATTGGAAATTTTTAAAGTTTAAATATTTCAGATTTTTTATTTTCCCTGATTTACTTTATTGTTTATTTCTATCATCCGCTGGAGAAAGGAATTGCCCCCCCCCATGGGTTTAGTGCATTGTGAACCTTAACTTCATGATACCTTATCAAGGATATATGGGACTTGCTTTACTTTATAATATATATATATATATATATATATATATGTATATATTAAATTCAGTTTAACTTATAAATTATTGAAAAGCGAAGAGATTAATTAAAGTCATTAGAAATTATGAAATTATAAAAAAAAAGAAAGAGACATTACTTCTAGTATTTAAGTAATAAAATTTAGTAGTACGCAAAAACAGTTAATATATTAAAATCAGCTATTAAAAGAGATAAAAGAATAATTCAATAGTTTAATCATAAACTTCAATTTCCTTACCAGCAAACTCGCTGCAATGGGCTGTCAAAAAAGGATACATTTTCCTACATTTCACATTATCGGCTGCAATACGGAACTTAAGCAGCGAATATGGGCTCATTCCATAAATGACCGAATTCGAAAGAAAAGAGAATGTCCTCTATTTTTAACAAATAGGGAATGAATTTTGATGTAGAATTAATTTCGAATTCAAGCTCTTCTGACCGTAGCTGTGTATTGTCAGAAAGGACTACATGTGAATATTTTTTTCCTGCAGTGTAAACGAATTTAAAATACTTGGATTTTATTACGATATGTATATGTATGTAAGAGATGATTTTCACTTCGCGTCCAGTTCTGCCTCTGATGAATCACACTGCTGTGCGGTTAAATTCTTGGCGAGATTACTAATTTAGTGACTAGAGACTATTGGTCGCAAACGGATATAAAACTATCGAGAACACGCACACGGTACATGTGAGATGTTACTCAATTACATTTATGCGCTTATATTTCGGCACGATTTCTCGCCTCGTTCTGAGTAATGCGAAATGGATAAAGAGATATGGAGCCAACTTTCGCGCTTCTACGCTTGCAAGAGAGTTTTACGAGAAAACAGAAATTAAAAATCGATTTCCGTCCCACGCGTTTTAAGTTGAAACGAATATTAATTTCCAGCTGATGGATTATGTTTTCGTCGGTCATAAAAAATACGATCATTCTTATGCCAGGTGTAATAAGAAAATCACCTTTAATGAAATCTGTAAGGTTATTGCCTCATAAGAATTACAGGAGACTGCTGGGGTTCGATGAGCCTAGTTCCGAAGAACCGAACTTTAGTACATATAGCTGTTGTTCGAGGAATTCGGTCGTATTCTCTCGTTTAAAAATGTGTGTTTATATCTCTATTCTCTGGTCTTTTTATAGTAATATTCGAAAGCTGATTCTTCACTCGGCGGGCATTTTTAAAACAACCCTGCAATAGAATCGACATTGATGTGATTTATTAGAAACTAAATAAGAAACGCTTGTTACTAAAAATTTATCCTGAAATTAATCATTTTTTTTGTTTACTTACGTCGGAAGTTGGTAAAAAAAAATTATCTTGTCTAGAATTTACATTGGCTGAAGTAAACGTTTTTTTTTGTTTCTTTTATCTTTAAGAACAAAAATTATCAAATCGAGATCTTTCTCCATTTTTCCCATTTTATAGTAAAAATTCTTAAGAAGGAAAAAATTTAATTACAATAAATTAACTGTGCGATATTAATAATACTTATAAATATGTATACGTTATCGTAATTTACTCGTCCGCTTCTCTACCGAGTATGTACAAGGTATTTTTTTGTTGACATTTCAGGTTTATTAAATGACGAAATTGGTTAATTTATAGGAAAGTAAGGCTAAATTACATTAAAAATGTATAAATTACGTGCCAAAATCTTCTTCAAAACGGAAACAGAGTCGGTTCGATATTTTCTGACATTAGCAAAGGCAAACAGTCAAATACGAATAACAACAACTTTTTTATATGCATATATACAGGGACGGATGCAGAAAGACATCTAAGGAGGGGGAATTATATAATTACGTAAAATCTTCTACGGTAGGCCGCATATTTGAGAAATACCGCCCCCCCCCCTGTTTCATAAAGAAAATAAAAAGCGACCAACTTTATAGAAATTCATAAAAATGTTTTAAAAATACTGGATTATTACAATTTTTAATTTAACTTTTGTCTCTTATATTTAGTTATGAAAAAAATAAAATGAAATTATAAAATTATACCTTATATATGGTAGTTTAGATAATGTCCTATTTCCCTTATTTAATTTTTAATTTCGCCGATCTCTGCGCCATTCCCCAACTATGTGTACCTACGTTCTCTAAATTTCTTCGATACGCCGTAATCAGACAGGAATTCCACAGTTTTATCAATTCTCAATTTTCATCTCGTGTAATTGTATTCACAGATTGTTCGAAGATATATTGGGTGGTGTGGGTGCCTCTTTTATCCTCCCAGATTCTGGTTTTTTCAGAATCTTTTCGTCTGCTTCTTTTCTGTTCTACATTCATAAACGTGTTCTATTCTACGTTCCATTATTTTCATATCCTCTAATTATCTTTCCTCTAAATTCTTGATTATATCTGACTCCCCATAACTGCCCTTTAATTCATTCTCCCGTACCTGATCATTCTTATGATTTTATCATATACTCCGCATACGCTCACTTATCCACGTTCTTTCTTTCCTTCCATTTATACTGATATTTGCTACGGGTTCCTAGTCATTCGGGCATCTTCGCTAATGAAGTAGCTGATATTCTTTGGTACTCGCGTTGCTGCCTCTTCTCACTTCTTCTTTTAAAAAGTCCCATTGTCTAATCAACTTTTCGTTGTGTAAAAGTTTTTCATCTTAGATTATGGTATCGAATATTTACGCTTCCTCTTTTTCTAATAATTATTAATTTCATCTGTCTGTTCAACCTAGTCTTCCTGCCCATCAGTGGTTCTCTTTGTTTTCTTCAATATTCCTGCTATTGTCATTAAAAAACTCCCCTGTAAAGCCATTGTTGAACTTACTAACTTGATAAATGCTATGCTTAGATTTGGATATTTCCCTAACAGTTGGAAAATTGCAAAAATCATTACTCTCCCTAAGCCCGGGAAAGACACTTCGCAAACGTCAAATATTCACCCTATTAGCCTACTAAATAATCTCAGTAAGATAGCAGAAAAATCTGTATTATCTCGACTTAAAATGCATTCCAGCAGACATCACTTGATTCCTAACGTTCAGTTCGGTTTTCGTCCTGGTTACTCAACCACTTATCAGGTGGCGAGAATTACGGAATATATTTCGCATAATTACAACTGCACATACAGATATGGGCCTATTAGATGTTGCAAAAGCATTTAATACAACATGGCACAAGGGGATTATTTATAAAATGATTCTATACAAATTCCCTCCTCATATTATTAATCTCCTTCATAGTTACCTGAGTAACAGATTATTCTATGTAATTGTTAATGGAGCTAGGTCGTCCACTAAAACGTGTTTAGCTGGGGTCCCGCAAGGAAGTATCTTAGGTCCCTTTTTATTTACGTTATTTCTATCTGATTTTCCCGAGCTGAGGGAGGTGCAGGCCGCGCTGTACGCCGATGATACGGCACTTTACTGCAGTAGTTTTTATATACCAAATGCAATTACAAACAAGCTGCCAGCGGGACTTAATTGCGTTATTTTAAAAAATGGCAAATAGACATAAACCCGAGTAAAACTGAAGCCGTATTTTCCATCCTGCCCGCGGAAATAAAAATTAATTCCACAATAATTAGCTGGTCGAATCACGTGCGCTCTCTTGGAGTTATACTAGACAAAAGGTTGAACTACTCGGAGCATATAAATCAAGTGTTCATAAAAGCTAACAAAAGAATTTGTACCATATCATCCATTATTCAATCGAAAGTCGTTTCTTAGCATTAATAACAAACTAATTCTATACAAAACCTTAATTCGTGTCCTATAATAGTTTGCTATTCATGACCGGTGTGTAGTTCAGTTTCTAATGCTAGCTATAGTAAGCTGCAGTTATTGCAAAACATCCGGTTTAAGATGTGTGCATTAAATGTGTCCCTAGAAGATACTCTAAAATTGTAACTATGCATCTGACCACCTTAGGACTACTACCTTTTATTAGAAATTACGTATTCGATTTAACAGGTAAATTCTGCGAAAAGTGTCTACAGCATGAAAATGAGTTAATCTCGGCAATTGGTAATTATGATTATACGCAACTCGAGTAGTTCATCTACACCAGGTACACAAGCACAGAAGGCTTAAGCACAATATACACTGTAGTATTAGTTATATTGTTATAGCGTTTAAGTTTATTTACTTATCACAATTGTAAATCTTATTTTGACATGTATTATTTGTATTTATTTATTTATTCATTTATTTATTTTTTCTTCTTTTCTTTTTTCGTCCGTGATGCACAGGTTTTTTTAATTGCTTTTTTACCTGTTGTTACAATTTAAGCTGTAATTTATCATGTTTATGCATTGCTTTTTCATTTCAACTTCAAGTCGTGCGGTAAGCTATAGTTGGCGGTACGCAATTATAAGTTCTAATATTACTTTTTTTTTTTTTTTTCATGTTGTTCCTCGATTGTTTTTTGCAATAAACTTCTTTCTTTCTTTCTTTCTTTCTTTCTTTCTTTCTTTCTTTCTTTCTTTCTTTGTTTTCTTCAATTCGTCGTTCTGCTGCTGTCTCCGTTATTCGTCTGCACTCTTAAGCCATACTTTATTATCTTCCATCCGTTTTCGTTTTTCGTTGGTTGCCTCTCCATATTATCTTCTCAAACGAAGAGCATGTTTGCGATGCGGACCATGTATTTATTAAGTGTTTATTTCTTTCTATTAAGCGTTCCGCTTTCTATTCCATTTTATTGATACTCGGCCTTCCTACTCCATATTGCGCCTCTTATGACCTATCTTTTCTCTTTCCACAGATTGTTCCCATTATATTGATTACTTCCTTCTGACAACGTTTGATATCGTATGAAGATATAATTAACTCCTTCCTATACTAATTGTTTCTGGGTATAGGGTTGACGAACTCAAAAAAAAAAAAAAAAAAAAAGATAATATTTATTAGACATTTTTTATTTTTGTTAGTGATCCAATCCGAATTCTTTGTTCATGAGCATGTAAAAAAAATATATATATTTCTCATTGAACTATTTTCATTTACATTACAAAATTACAAAATAAATAAAATCAATGATAATTACATTTAAAATAGAATAAAAAAGGAACATTAATAGTTTTACTAGAAAATAGTATTAAATATTAATTATTAAAATCCGTAGGTAAACTTCATACAAATAAAAGAGCATAAATTAAGTTTCTTTGTTATAACAAATTTTTTTGTAGAGGCTTTGGTTCTTTACGGAGGGGATTATCCCCCCCCCCCCGTGGATCCGCCACTGATATATAACAATTACGCATTTTCCACATTAAATTACGATTGACTTTAATTTCATTATGTCTAATATCTTCCCTAAGAAAAAAGACTATTCTCCACCTGTTGAATGTCAGGTAATTAAGATGCTCAAGAAGCATAAAAAATATTTTTTTTATATATACACGTATATAACTCTTAAAAGTATTTTAAAAATTTTTACATTTTTTTTTTTTTCGCATTTATAATAAATAAAATTACGAATACACGCGCGGTATATATTTGGTATTTTATACTGAGCGTCGCATTAGTCTAATGTAAGAAAAGGGAAAAAGCAATTGAGAGGTAATATATTGCGGGGAGAAAGGGACAAAACGGATGCTTAATGCGCAATTAAGTTGTGCGGAAAAATCAAAAAGCTCAACTATCCCAACACCAACTCATGCCGTTGTCTGCGCGCTGTAGTGCTAAGCCGAGAGACGTACAAACTTGTAGAAGGAGAAGAGCGAGATATTAACAAACCCGCGTTTGAGCAATAAATTACAAATATTAACAAGCAAAAAGATATATCGAACCGAAAAACAGCAATTAAAGGAAATCAAGCTAAATTGGTAATAACAAAGGAATTAAGTTAAAGCTGCAATATTATTAACCGTCCGCGGAGGAATAAAATACCTCCCAGTTTACTTAGCCAACAACTTATTCCCAAACATGGGACAATCTGAAAAAAACGCCTGCTTTCCACCTAGTAAGAATATAAATGAAGGACGCCAACACTAACAAATACAGCTACCAGAACTTTTAATATAAAAACAATATACACAAGTACATACAATTATAGAACTTTAGCGACCAACTAAGATAAGCTCATTGAACTAGGTAAGGAATTTAATAAATACAGTCGTATTGAATGAGGTAGGATAGGAGAAAACATCAGGCAGTTACAGTCACAACGAGTACCATATTACTAAAGACATAATGACCAACGTATAGAGTGGAAGTTTCCTAATAAGTAAACAACGGTACTGCTGCTACAAGGTGATTTAGCTCATTATCTATCGGATTGGATATGTACAGTTAACATGGGAATCAATCCCTTAAAGTCACCCGAGTTTACGCCCCGAAAAAAAAAAAACGCGGACAAACAAACGGAAGAATTATATGAACATATACATACAAGAATGCGTAGACAAGAACTGATGCGCATAAAATGTGAATCCAACGAAACGAAGGTGATCCAGAAATGGGAGAACACACAAAACTGCAATGATTCGTATACCTCCGAAATGTTATGTGAAGAAGTCGAGGACTCTCTCAAGTCGGTGAAAAATAGCACTAGCTGGGATGGCCTAGAGCCTCAGTACTAGAGGGATAGTCAGACAGAGACTGTTTCGGAGGATAGTGTAGCATCTGCAGTTGCCTAACGATTGACGTGGTAGCGCGTCATGGTCATCAGTAGGTCCACGTTTTCCGGGGTGTACGCTGGTGGTCGGCCAGACGTTGGTAACCAAATCTCAGGTTATTTGGGTCGCCTTCTTCAATCAGTATTCTGCGAAGTTCGGAGGTTGCTGAAAACCATGGCATTGCAGTTGCGGTCATACTATGTTTTCATTATGTGTTCCGCGGAGGCGTTGGCTCCTCGCGGACGTGCTGGTTGGACCCCAGGACAATTACCATGCTTACAAATACTCACGATAAATCCAGACTTATATGTAACGATGGTCTACTGACTTTGAACGGCTAGTTCATTCTTATCCTTAATGAAATGAAGCTTTGTGAAGCCCTAAGACATTTTCAAGGTTGATGAAATGTGTAACGTTCTCCTGTTGCGTTTTTTAATTACTCTACGCAAACGGTAAATTAAAATTATTATTTTTTAATTGAAATTATACAACAATTTTATTGCGCCGTGTTCTATAGTTGACGAACCCAAAAAATACAAAATTAATAATAGAAGTAAAAGGTCCTTTTCTATATAAGTGCTACACACGAATTATCGTCTGGGGGTGCAGAGGATGCACCCATGATCAAGTTATATTTATTGGTTTATATATATATATATATATATATATATATGTGTGTGTGTGTATATTTTATTTTTTGATACATTTATATATTTAGAGGGTGTGTTTGTGTGCGTAGATTAACATTTAAAAAAAACAACTGAAAATTGAAAATTCGTTTTATGACCACGGTTTAAAGGAATTTATGAAATCCATTTCATAAGTATCGCGAGTAATTGTGATTTTTTAAAATTCTATCGCTAATTGTTAGTCACTGTGCCTGAAGTCGCTACTGTCCGTAATTAGTTGCTCAAAATTACGGTGTCCGGTCGCATTCTGTGTTGCTCGTCAAAGCTTCGTGTCTAGCGAGTAATAGGTACGATGAAACATTACGAACAAAGCCGTTGACGTGGAAATCGTGAAAGTGACGGAAATGATCGAGCCCGCTTCGTCACTTGTCGGCAACCCAACATCCTCTCACGGATTAGCCGCTTGTCGCCCTTTAACTACCGTTAATTACTCGATCAACGATGCAATATAGTCTCGCTTGAATAAACATAAATCGACATTTTCTGCTTTTTATTATGTTAATTTCTTTTCATAAAGTTCCTGTCGCATTTAAGTTTTATGCGCACGGCCGTGATAATCAACTGCACCAAGGGAAGTAGTGTAAATAGGTGAATAACAGTGAAATCAGACATTAGAAAGAAGATTTTCTGCATGTGTAATGCACGTGTGCGTATGATTTATGTGTCCGAAAAGGAACCGTTTTTAAAAGAGGCATTCGCCGTACGCGGTAGCATCATTAGCCGGACCAGAAAGATCGTCCAATCACGCGGCGATATCTTTTTTCTGTGCAAGGCGCATCACTACTCGCCCAAAGCGGACAATATTGAAGATTACGAGGAAAGTAAAAAAAAAAAAAAAATTCACTCTTCACTGCTCAAAACCAGCGTACTACTTGTCTGTGTTCTCATTCACGTCGTCGTTAAACCAGTTTAGAAGAGAAATTGAGCCATCGGATTTTGGTCTAGTCATCCACTTCAGCTCCATACGTATTGACGGCAATGTGTGTCGTTCGGAGTAGCTACGGGTGCGCGATAAAAATAATAATTACACTACGGTTTATTAATTTCGGCTAGAAGAACATTTTCGACATGCAACGGCGAATCGTATTCCTCCTATCGAAAGCAGCCAGTCATCGCAGCGACGGTCGTTAATTTTTCGAAATTATAATGGTCGTCGGGCTGCGGACCTTTTCCCCGGCCCGATATTTAATCCGCTTTTTAGTAACTTGTCAATCGATCCGCATTATTATGTTGGAAACCGGCGACAAAATACCGGAAATGAGAGTTCTCCAACGTAGAAATTGCGATGATCAAAAATGATTTTAGAATCTCTGCGTGAAAATCATTTTAACGGGTGTAGAGGGAATGAAATAAGTTTTAGGTGGAACATTTCACGAAAATCGACACGAAACGCTACTCCCGAAAATGTTGTAGAATTATCCTCTTCCAGGCCGTGTTATTTTTTATTTTTTTTTTTTTTTTTTGGAAATAACACACTTTTTGTGGAATCTCATGAAAGATGGATTTAATTAGCATTTTCGGTGATTAAGAATTTCGCATTAGGAGTCTTAATTATTCTCTCCGAATATCAACTCGGCCATTGATAAGGCTCTCCGGAACGGTTACTACAAAAATGCTTATTAGTCCGGCGAAAAACATGCTGAACTTCGAACTAAGAAAATTACCTTTTTTTGTTCCATTCTATTCAACGTCTCCGTTTAGCTCTTTCTTTTCAATTTTTGTTTTGCAGTTACAATATCAGGTGCGCATACAATCTTCGAAGAAAAGAATAAAAAAGGGAATTATTTGTCTAAGAACTATTTTTTTTTTTTTTTTTTTATAAAAATACATTAATCCTTAAAGCGGAAGATGAAATTTCAATCAGAAGCAGTTGTTCCTCGACTCCGATAACAATTCAGCACCCCCCCCCCCGCTTAGTTTGTTTCGAAATTATTGATGCAGCTACCAAAGAAGAAGAACGTTAAAAAGATGCCTAAATATGTAACTTTATAACGGCGCATAATGCCAGCGTACAATCTGGCTGAAAAGGGGATAGGCGGATAGGCATCCTACGACGTTGTCTATCGACACTTTGTGCAAGATGGTTTTGGTACCAGCAAAAAAGAAACATACACACAACGAGCAGTTTCAGCTCTTAATCTCAAATATTTTCCGAGTTATTTACAAACAAAAAAACCGTATTTTTAGTAATTTTGTTAATAGTAAAAATGAATATTAACGAATGGTCCACGATTTTTTTTTTTTTCATTAAAAAAGCA
This sequence comes from Icerya purchasi, assembly GCA_039619475.1. NCBI lineage: Eukaryota > Metazoa > Arthropoda > Insecta > Hemiptera > Monophlebidae > Icerya > Icerya purchasi. The sequence continues at coordinate 541,959,671 of CM077115.1, forward strand.
ATATAAGAAGTTCTTTTTTTTATTAAGTTTCACCCCAGGCATGGAAGCAGCAAATTTTAACGATAAATGTCAGTTAAAAATTTTTATGTAGTCGGTAATTTTTTCAAATTTTTTTCAATTTGATTGTGAAAAAAAATTAAAGACAAGAAATTTTTAGAAACATTTTTGTGCAAGCGTACAAATATTATTTCATTAATAAGAAAATATTTTATATTGGTTTTTTTGCTAAATACAAACGCGTGTATTATACCACGAAGCTGTGTCAATAAGTCTAATAAATACACGAAACTAAATAGAAATTTAGTGTGTCTTCGTTACCGGCCTGATCAATAACGATATATAATAGTTTTCGATATTATTTAGGACGCGACTGAAAATTTCCGCTGGCTTCACAATTATCTACAAAAATACCTCTTGCACTGTGCCTATTTGGAATAGTTGTGTGTAAGATTTAAACTAAAAAAAATCGCCGACATAAATTAATGATAAAAATAAAATCCGTGTATTAGGCAATAAAACCGATTTTATAGCAGTTGCGTATAAGACGCTAGGAAAACGTGGTTGTTATCCAGTACAACAGAAAATAATTATTATTTAGAAAATATTAAAAAAAACGGACATGTTTCGGATTACATACTCCATCATAATCATGGCGATAATAAATAACAAAAATTATTATTATTGCCATGATTATTATATGTAAATTCTTAAAAACATGTCGATTGTTTTATATTTTCTAAATAGTAATTATTTTCCGTAATACGTGTGTTTTTATGTGTTTTTAATAAACAATAATACAGAAAATGGATATATTTTAAATATTTAATCAAGTACAAGTTAAAAAGAAAAAGTGGAGGAATTAATAAACTAAAAAAAAAAAACGACAGAACCGAAAAGAAACACAAAGAGAAAAAAGGAGAAAAATATTTACCGTTAAACGAATAACTCTGCTGACAGGAATTGTCGCCTAAACTGTCATCAAATATTGTGTTACAGCTTTTTTTTTTTGTTTTTTATTTATCTTAAATCTTAATTAACCTATAAAAAAAAAAAGTAAAAATGAATCCTAGCGAAAACTTTCCAAACAAAGTAACTTTTTAATTTCACACAATATTACAGCAAATCGGGTAAATTTCAAAAAAATTCCCGAGTAGACCGTTAAAATTTGATGATTTTGTATGTCTGCAGAAGTTTAAAAAAAAAATAATAAACATCAGCTTTATAACAAAAATTGGGTTTATATTTAAAAATTATAAAAATATTTTATTTTCATTTATTCATTAATTTTCATTTATTCCTTAATTTTCATTTATTCGTTAATATTTATTTATTCGTTAATATTCATTTATTCGTTAATTTTCATTTATTCGTTAATTTTCATTTATTCGTTAATATTCATTTATTCGTTAATTTTCATTTATTCGTTAATATTCATTTATTCGTTAATTTTCATTTATTCGTTAATTTTCACTTTTATCCCTCTAAAAAAGAAAAAAAAAGAAAAAGAAATAAAAAACAAAATTTTTTTTAATAACTCGGAAAATATTTGAGGATTAAGAACACTGAAACGAATGTTTTTTATTCGGTGCTACCAAAATCATCATCCTGAAAGACAATGCCGTAGATTTGGCATGTTTATTATCCGCGCCTATATATTCATAAAATAATGAAGAAACTTTCAAATTATATTCCTAAAATTGGAATAAAATCGATGAAATTGCGATTTAATGAGTGTCAGACACGTAAACCGTGTTTGGCAGTATTATACTTCTATTATGGCAGGAGATTTTTCCCCAAAAATTTTTAGACACTTAAAATGCACTAATTCATCTGGACCTAGCCAGAAAATTTGCTTATTTTACAAAAATCCAATATATATATATATATATATCAAAAACGGGATTGTGTTAATTTTTACCCAAAAAAAAAAATTTGCTTACTATAGAAAAAGCTAAAAAAAGTAACTCGTACGTAAAGCATGAATTCTGATTGAGGTTATTTTTATATTGCAGAAAATGCCTGAAATCCTAAATGAACCGCGCTGGGTTTTTTTTTTTTGGTTCTTTTTTCTTTCAGTACGAATACTGAATTTCCCATCGCGGAAGAATTCTACCAAATTGTCAATAAGCTAATTTTATTAATTTAACTACAAAAATATTTGGATAACTAAAAACTGTAATCCGCGAAGTATTATAATTAAGCCATATATATATATCTGGACCGACCGAAGAATGGAACAGGTGTCTACCTATTATTAGTGTTCTACCGAATAGTTTTTACCGGATGTTTCGCAATTGAAAATCCGATTTTGATCGCGAAACACTACTTACCGGTTGACAAAAACAACACTAGCCCTGATTTTCTTCTAAAAGGTATCCAGAGGAGAAACTACTTTCTTCTCGTCGAGTGATTCCAGTTTGTTTCTTTTTTTTTTTTAATTGAAGATAAAAAGAAGATTCGGCTTCCTCCTCTCATATGTAAGAAATTTTTACCGGTCTATTTTCGCCCGCTATCGAAGACGAACTATTCTCAGAAGCAGCTAGCGCACATAGTTTATTCAAATGGGTTTATTTACACCCAACTACTAATTCGTTATCGCCTCTCGTTATTTTTCGGCGCGAAAGTCGTAATGGGCCACTTTTTCGATACTACTACACGCTAGCAGAATCGTCGACCTCCTGTGAGACAGTTTACGGTAACGACGAATAATAATGTTATTTATAGGCGAATGTTATCATCCATCTCATTGCGAATGATTAGTATAGCCGTGCCGAATGTTGCTTTCTCCGCGTTTTGCAGGGGGGAGGGGGGCGATGCGTCTAAGCATGTGTGCCGGAGATCAGATAGGATCGCTCCATTTCACTTAAAGAAAAACCCGAATTAATAGCTGAGTAGTGGTCGGGCACACGTTTACCTGAGCGACGTCAGCTCAGACGAGTCGGAAATTTACCAATACACCTCTGATGACGTCAGAGAGTTCGCAATTTGCCGACAATTTTCTAACGGTCAGCGGCCAAGTACATAATAGGACGCACAACCGGTATCCGTTATGGGATGATATCCGCGTTATTGCAGAAAATAAGATTAATGATATGTATGCGGACGGAGAAATTTCCAGTTTGATCTCTGCGCGCTGTCGGTACTATTTCGTGGTTGGCCGTCATCAATCATCGACCGGCGCGCTACGTCTCTTTGTAAATATACGTCTCCGATGACTGACTACTTACTGTGTAATAACACCGGTTGGTCGGAACTGCAGTGTCCATAGCGGAACAATGTCCATGTCGGCGGCGGAAAATTAACTATATGCAAGCACCCCCCCGTACGGGGAGCAACCGAAAACGAGCGCACTAATCTCGCGGCCCTAAAGAAAATAAAAGGATCGCGAAGAAAGACACACACACACATCTTGCTACCGCCGGAGGAAGCCATGCACAGTCGGCTCAGGGAAAGCGCGTTTCGCAGAGAGACAGAAATACATCGGTTACGGTGCATGGCCACGGACAGGTTAACAGCGCGCAAGTTAACCTGTCTGGCCGTGTGCGCAGTGGAACGCGAGCTAGCCGACTACTCAGATTGTCAACTGAAGTGGAACGGAAGAAAATCAATAAAAGAACCGCGTTGCGCCCGGGAATTTTTCATGTTTTCTCATTTGATAACTGGCGAAGAATCTGCTGCTGCAGTGTCGCATACCGTACTTAGACAATAACGAACAGGTAAAACTGTTCGACGACTTTCCAATTCCGCCTGGAACTACCGTCGCTCCCAAAACACACCATACACGCTTACCGCCACCAGCGGAAAAACCATTTCCGACAGAAACATTAGAATAGAACAGGAAATTTCAAACTCCTTCGCTTATCAATGATCTATTTTTTAACAGCGGCTAATTTACCTATCTCACCTGGCGCCCGCTAGAACTTTAGCCGGCTAAATCGCTACTTTTCGTTTTTCTTACCGCGGTGTCCAAGGTGTAAATTTCCTTTCTGGATTTGGTTATTTATTTTTTTTTCTTTTATTATTACTGTTAATGACCGTAGGTAAACATTTTTATGCCACTCAAAGGATTACATAATTTTATTAGCTCACAAAAAATATATGTACATATCAAGTACAACAAGGCTTCAAAATAAATCTCTCCTCCCCTGGTATTAATCGTAATCTATTTCTCTCGATTTTTTTTGATTTCTTTTCTTTTTAAATATATAAGTACTATGCCAACGAACTCTTATCGATACAGCTTTTCAGTGGGCGTAAAAGTTTGTTTAACTATACTAGAATTTATTTAGAAAGAAATGTTTTACAATCTATGTTGGATGGTCGGCCTTCCATTATTTTCTTTTCCCCTCTAATAGCCGTTCTTCAAATTTTTTGATCGCCTATGCCTCCGCGTAAACCGATCAATTGGACTCCTACCTGATCTCATTTATGTGATTTCGTTATTCTCCGTATCACATCGGCATTCCCATATTCACATTGATTTACTATGGCTTCTTTTTGGGCATGATTATTAAGCGATCGATTCTCTTCCAAAAAACTTCAAATCATATCCGCTTCTTCTCGCTAACTTTTTTTTCTCATCCTCTAATCTCTTTCCGCTGTGTAAATTAATGCTAGATTTCTTTCAATAATTAATCGTTTCATCTATATCTTCAATTTAGAGTCTTTCTGCTAATCCACTAGCTGTTCTATCGTTGTCGTTTCAATCATTCTCTACCATCTTCCCCCCTATTTTGTTTCTCGTTGTGTTTATATTCAACTCCCTTTGAGCTTCTGTCATTCTTCCCCTATTATCCCGCTATCTTACGCCCGCCTCCCCTTTTATTTGTTCCCTAATTTTTTTGTTATGCTATTTCCCGTTTCTCCTAGCACTGTGCCTTGGCAACTGGAAATATTACAGCGGAATTTAGAGCGAATAAATCATCGATGGTGTGGTAGTTTATTGCGCTGCTAAACTTGACTAAAAGAATCCTCTAGTATTAACAACATTCGTGGGAAATAACTAATTCCGATCGCAGTGACGGAAGTGGTCGTTCGGCTACTTTAATCAGAAATGATATCCACTTTTTAACACGAGACACATTTATCTTCTCTCCTATTTCCTTTAATTCGTTCAAACCTTGTCCACATGACAACTCCTTAAATTTTTTCTTACATTCTTCCTAACTATAGTTTACGTCTGTAACTTCCTTTTTCAATCATTAATGTACACACAACAGTAATCGTACTTGGAAAAATGTTATCCGACAAAATGATTTAATTCTCCTTAACGAGATGGGCTTCCTCTATTTGCGTTAAAAAGGTCCTTTAAGTCTTCTAGTTCTATCGACGACCTGTCCATTTATTATCTCTGCTAATCTTAATTTCACGCGATGTAAACGGCTGCTTTCGAACCGCATTCCTATCATTCAGAGATTTTCCTTCTTCTTCTTATAAAAATCTTATCTTTCCTAAACAAATCCTGTCCCATCTTTCGCTCTCTTGAATTCCTCTCCTAATTTAAATCCTTCCTCCTGAAAAACAAATCCCGTTGTTTACCAATTCTATAGAGCTACATAGCTTACAGAAATCTTGTCATTTTTCTCGTCTTCTTCTACTTCACTGCATTTCCTTATTCTTTTACCATAATCAGTTTCTCTAATTCCTCTCCGGGCCTAGATGGGATATCACTTCTGTTCTCAAAAAATCTGATTCTTTTTTAAATATTTTCAATTCCTTTGAACACTTTTATTATTATTTCAATCCCTAAAAATGATTTTTGCATCGTGTGTCTTATGAAATATTTCAAAAAATTGAATTAACAAACGTGTCTCCTCTTGGTAGCTTGAATTTAACAACACAATCCGTTTTCTAGCACAATATGTTCGGTTTTCGTCCAGGAAACGATATCGTCCGTAACATTGTATCAGTTTTCCCGTTGAACATTTATACGCCCATTTATCAATAAAAAAAAAATTCTTACCGCTTTCATTGATAACGTCTATCTTCTCCCACACTCTTTAACATAATAATGCTTTCGTTTGACGTCCATTTTTTGCATCTCTCATTATTACTTCCTTCTAATGCAGAACACACTGTAATTCTGCCTTCTCCGCTATAAGGTTTATCTTTCGAGATTTACCTTCAGATTCATTTATCGTATACCTCAACATGCACTTTATCAAAACTGCCTTTCTCTTCCTCTTAAGTCTAATTCGCTTTTGTTCTCATCTGCTGCTCTGATTAATTACCTCGTTAACTAGCTGCCATCTTTAAAACTCCTTAATGTTATTAGAAAATTCCGTTATTCATCTTTTTATTTCTTCCTTTAAATCTTCAATCTGTTGTCTCTGTACTCTTTCGTCCTTTTGATCCTTCGTCGATTAGAGTCTTGCCTTAAGAAGATATGTCGCGAGCGAAAACGATATAAAAATTAGTTGTTTTTCTTTTATTATTTTTTTTTTTTTCTAAAATTTGCTCTTGTATAAAATATCCTCTGTCGCCTTTTTACAAAATTTTTAATAGAGTTATTTTCCCTATCAAAGGTGATGATACAAACTCTATTTTACCAGAGACTTTTATTCTGATTTGAAACGAAAAAATTACATTAATCTATTATTTAAATTCGGTTCTCATTATCGAAGGTGAAAAAAAAAACAACCAAAAACGCACTAATTTGATATAGTTTTTTTTTTTTTTTTACCGAATTGCTAAGTAAAAAATAAAAGCTTCGTGTAATATTCATTGTTCATTCGAAGGTAAATGAAAAACATTAAATTTTTTTAAGACAAATGCTCTTCGCTTTCATTTGATCGCTTGAAGAATCCCAATTACTACGAAAATGCCTTAATCCGATTTCAATGAACGAATAAAACAAAATTCATCACAAACAGCAAAGATTATTTGTCTGAAATAGGGGGGGGGGGAGGCTCCGTTTGACCATTCCAGGAATATTCTTTTGCAACGACCACTACTTACAGAAGAGAAAACAGGGAAAATAAAAAACAGAAATATCCGAAGTTTTATACTGCCTAAGCAAATTTTCGGATGCTTTGCCAAAAATTATCAGGTAATCTCACCGTGCGTGTCTTTTTAAATTTTCTAAAACAAATTCAAAAAATGAAATAGAAAATAATTAAATACGAAAAATGTTCGATATATTATTACAATTAAAGAATAAAACATCAAAAAGTGGCTCTAGCTGTCACGATCGCAAAGAATAAACTATGTTTTGTTTCGTTTCGTTTTGTTTTGTTTTTTTTTTACGCCATGTACAGCCTTACGGCTAAAGGCGTGAGAACTGTTTGGATTTAAATTAGGGAGTAGAGACTGGTAGCTTGCAAGAAGGAGAAGAGTTTGTATGTTTTGGTATCATTGTCTGAAAGTAGAGATTCGAAAGGTTCGTTTTGGATGTATAGGTCTCTTTGGGTTTGAAATTTTGGACAATCGATTAGTATGTGTTTGATGGAGATGGGAACTGTGCAGGATTCTTTTTTTTTTTTTCTAATTATAATATATTTTTCAAACTCTTTATGGACTATATAAATATTATATGCCTGACAACGGGACGATGAAAAAACATAAAGGAAACAGTTTTTTTTTCTTTTTTTTTTCTTTATTTTTTTTTTCTTTTCTTTTGGTCTACAATTCGTAATACGATGGAGTAAATATATATTTAGAAAATTTATAACAATAATTTATATAAATAACAGGTCTGTCCTGAGCCCGTCCATTTAAGTTTATGGAACCCTGACAATTTTTACAAAAGAAACAGTTCAATTACGCGCGAAGAGGTAGTAAACAGAATAAACCGTTCAAAACTTCTCCCGCTGAATCTTACTCATCAACGGTAATTATTTAAAAGGAATAAATCACGTCAAATTCGTATCGACGATAATTCTATACGATGAAGAGGAGGCAAACGGTACAGTTGGACAAAGTCCAACCGGCGCACCATCGACAAATCCATTAGTCGCCATTTATCGCTTATTACGATCGTATTTAGACTTTCTAGTCACAGCCGGACCGTTAACCGCCTAAATCAACCTATTAGCAGTTTTTATCGGCGCGGCGCCATCAATATACCAATCACACACGATTAACACAAGGAATCTGCCACGGTCGTTATTGCCGTTATCAAAGTCCCATCTCGTCCTACGTGCGCGTTACTCTTCATCTCATTCTTATTCTCCGGCGTATAGCTCATTCATCGGACGAAAAATACTTCACCACCGGTTCTGTGCTTTACTGATTCCTATTCGGACACCGAACGAAATATCAATTTTCTCCGATGGACGTTTGCCACTTGTAGCTGATTGACGTGCGTGATTGATGTGTCTATTTACTTAACTTTCCAGAACGAAAGTAACGACTCGAGTAGTGGGGGTGAACGGTTTGAAGCAGTTGACCGCTCTAGGTCTCTTCTCGAGACGTATTCAGCGGCGAACAACTCCAATTTCGTAGGCTAAATTCACCTTCGTTCGCACTTACGCCGAACAAATAGTTTAAAGAACACCGCGTGATTGGCCCCGTTTGCATCGGAATCACTGACCTACTAACGAGATAGTCTTTATCAAAATTGAAACTACCAAAATCTTGTATATTTAACCAGAATAAACCTTAGAAAATGTATAAACACACCGGCCCATAAAATGAAGTTTCGAAAAGGGGCAGTTCTCGCAGCCGAATAAAGCTCTAGCTGTGATTCTAAAATAAGTGTCCAATAAAAGAAAAAAGACAACATAAGTCAGCATCTGTTCGATTTTGATTAATTAAAGAATCTTTAAATATTAACACGGTTTTTAATTGAAAACAACAATAATCACATTGAATTCCATTAATAGTTTACCATGCTTGCCGTAATTTTAATGAAAAGCGTTAAATTACAAAAACAAAAAAAAAACATATATACCAATCGACAATATAAAAAGTGGTTAACACAGGCTGCGATAAATTACATACAATTCTGTTACAGAATTTTTCATCATTTTCGGTATTCAGAAAGAAACAGTTCAAAATAATTCGTTCAATTGGAACGGCTCCTCGGTTGAGGAATAAACAGACCATATAACTTGGGGAAATAGAGAAGTACCCGGCGCAAATGTGAGATGCACTATTGAGTCACCGCTACCTGCGCAAAGACCACGAGATGTGTTGTACCACCTTCCGGTTTGAGCGTACTCGCGTGCCCGATTGAACATTGGTTTTTTTTCTGTCTAATTTATTTATTGTGCCCAATGTACCGGTATAATACTGTTATTCTTGTTATTCGCTCCTTGATTCATGATCTTTTCCTTTCGCACTTAATCCAAACAGACTTCTATTGGATACCGGGTCATGCCGGAATTGAGGGTAATGAGTTAGTTGATTCATTCGCTCGGTTATCTTCATCTTCCGGTAGGTTTCTTCCTGTTTTCTCTTCTTCCAATTATAACCTTTCCGTCTTCTGCTGCTCATTCCAATCTATGGTTTGATTCCTACGTCTCCTCTTTCTCCAACCCGGATTCCTTTTTCTTATCTATTCAGCCTTCCCTTCCACGTTTCCCCTGGTTTCTTGACTTTTCTGCCATGCGTCGCTCCAACATCTCTGCGATTTGCCGCCTAAGCTTCGAGTTTGCTTCCTTCCTCGCTTATCCGTTACTCTCTTGTGCCGTCTCCTTTTTGTCCATTGCACCTTTCCAATATCCAATTTGTGTGTGATCCCGATCATCGTATAATGTTCGAGTGTGCATCTCTTGCAACCGACCAAGCTGCTTTCTACTCCTCCTTTTTGCATATTCCCATTCCATACAATGCTTCGTTCATGCTCTCCCTTCCTTCTCCTTCTGTTGTTCAGGCTCTTGATTCCTTTTTGTCGGCTATCTCTGATCGTATAAAGATCTAAGTTTCTTCGTCCTTTTTCCTCTGTTCTTGGGCCAATGTCCTTATAGACGAACAAAAAAAAAAAAAAAAAATACTAACAATTGTTGGAAATGGAGAGGACAAACCGGTTCCGTAGAAATAAATATATTTATCTTGAGAAATTTTTTCGGGCAGACAGCCCATCTTAAGCTGGAAAAATAGGGAAATTAATAAATGTTGCTAACAAATATTATGAAAAATGTAAAACGCGAAGAACATAGAATTCCCTCCGAGGAAAAGCGAAATGAAAATCAGTAGTTAGACTATATGATAATTGTAACAGAAAAATTCGAAAAAATTCATTAAAAACGGAGAAAAATTTTTATAATTTGACCCGTAATATTAGTAATTTCTATTTATCCAGCTGAAGATCGGCTTTAGCCGAAAACGTTTCTCAAGATAAATATATATTTCGACTTAAATCGGCTTGTTTTGCTAATACATTATTTTAAATAATTATTATTCCAGAAAATAGGTCTGAAATCACAATTTAATAAAACTAACTTGTTTATCTCTTCTCCCCTTGTTCTTTTCCCGCTTTTTTTCTTCTTTTTCCCGCCAGAAGGTAGATCTGGCTAATGATATTTTTCTTCCGCGGTAACCACCTATTTCATATTGAGAACATTTGTGAACCTTAACTCCACAATCGATGACGCCCTGTCAAGGGTATGGGACTTAATTTATCTCCTTAGCATTGCTAATAATACTATCCGTATGGACAGATATGGTAGTTCTATTGTTAAATTCCATCGTTTTCCGGTTCACGAAAGTCTTTCGATATAGTACCAACGCTGCTTTGTCATCATCTCCCCGGCTAGAAGTATTTCTGCTTTCACTCATTTACCCGGCCAGTCCTACCTCAGTCTAGCATATCAAACCGTCTTCAGGGAGCTCTGTCTTTTCGTGTCTCGAGTCAATTATCTGCTTTCTTTTCTATTCTTAGTGCTACTCTGATCACACAGGCTAAATCTAAAATGCTGGGTAGTAAGCACGATTCATTCAACAGCGACAAAGTTCACCACATATGAATCTCGGTAACTGCACTTTTGAAAAGCTATGTATCAGTTTTTTTGGCGACCATGTCATCATCAGACGTTTCCAGCTTTACAGTTTTAAATGGATATGAAAGTATAATATGAACTATTGAAGTTTTTGTAACATTACGAATTTGGTATAATTTGATTTAAGATTAAAATTATAGTATACCGCTTTTTTCGTTTTAATTTTTTACTTCGGCAAATGCTAGCCTGTAAGAAAAAAAGACGTCCTTTTTCAAATTAACGCCTATTAAATTATATATATATATATATATATATATATATATAATTGGGACGCGCTTCAAAACTTAATCATAATTATGGAACACTAAACACACCTACCTTTTTCATTCCATCAATTTAGAGCCATTCTGGAAGACATCATGTCATCTACATTCCAGTTAAAAGACACATATGTTTTAAACACAAAAGACTAAAACGGTGAAATATATATCCTTTTCCAAGACCAGCACGGACTAGAACTTTATGTATCGAAGGTAAAGCAGTCTGTCCCGTAACTACATGTATATTCTAATTCACCGCATTAATTAACTTTTAAGTCTTTTAAATGTTTATAGTTTTCACAGTGATATTAATCATTTTAAATAATTTTTGAAACAGATATAAAAAGTAATATAAATATATAAAGATAATATATGAATATAAAAATAGTATAAATATAAGAATAATATAAATATAAAAATAATATAAATATAAAAATAATATAAATATAAGAATAATGGAAATATAAAAATAATATGAGTATAAAAATAATATGAATATAAAAATAATATAAATATAAAAATAATAAAAAGTATACAATTTAACCTCGATATCTCTGAAAATTATTTAAAATGATTTAGTCTTTTTCTACTTATACATTCGCTTATATTACACTCTTGTTTTATGTCGAAGTGCATATTCGTATGGTGTGCTCTAGTAATTCCAGCGGCGTTAATTGTAAATGTTTTGAATTCTCGTTCCTGCATCAGCGCGCGTTACTCATTATGCATACGATTACGATCTGAGACTCGGAAAGGTAGCATTTAATAAACCATTTTCCCCTATGTCCACCTTATTTTCGATCTCTGTCATCGGTTATTAGATGATGCTAGTGGGTTTTCGGTGTTGATATTACCCTGAAATATGCGATTCGACGGCTTAATTACAATTAAGCGTTTTAACTTAAACAGATGCGATTGAATAACGTTTAATAAAATCACACACTGATTGTAGACATGTTAAAATTTTAAAATTTAAAAAACATAAAAAACACGGACTAGTTTCATTTAATCCATCTTCATAGCGTTTAACTGTTTTCTATATTATATCGTTCAGTTCAAAATAGCACACGACCTGTTCCGGTTTGCCGTCCGTATTTAGTCTTGCGTTAATTCTATTCAATATGCTAAATGAATGAATACTAACACTTGAAACTAATTGTAATTAATCGTTATCGCAATGGCAATCGGCACCACGTGTATGCATCCTTGCGTTTGTTTGCGTTACAGAATTGCCATGTGCACATTAACACACTCAAATATAATAAGTATGTGTGCATGAGCTTGTCTAAAGAAAATAAGTACAAATGCAGGTGGTCCGGTCAAGATGTCTGGAATATAATAACCAATAAGAATACGACATCGGTTGTTTGTTAAGGACTTTTCTGTATCAGGTAGCTAGAGAACCGGTCACTTGATGGTTATCATCGACGGCAAATTCGCAATTGATTTCCTACGGTATTTACAGCCTGCGTATCCCGGCTACGAAGTAGGTGATGTCTGCAGTGATTTTTTCATCTGCATCCCGGTATTAAGTTTCTATCGTTTCCTTCCATGTCGGATCGTAATCGTCGTAACGCATAATTTACGTGGCCGGGCGAAATTTCGTTTAATTCTTAGGCCATTTTCGTAATTTCCGGTGTCGTCGGATTGACCGAAATTTTAAATGGAATTTCAAAGCTTTCATCAAAATTTAATAATAATTAGAAGGAAAAGTAGAAAAATTAACAAATAGTTACTTCTAAGAAGTGATAAATCAAAGTTACTAACGTGCGAAAAAAATAACGAGAAAACTTTTTACTTTTTTCTTTTAATTAAATTATTCCTTTTGTAAATTTTTCCATACTTAAACAAATTTCTACGACTATTACACAATACTTTAATGAAATATAAAATAAAATCACAACTATTATTGAAATAAATAGTATACTGACTCCTCAGTAAGGTTCTGTGTAACCGAAACCAGTCGGCGTATTATTTGTTAATTGCGATTTTATTGTTATATTTTAATAAATTAAACTATTTTGTAAATTATACGTTTACGGGTTTCTTGATTTATGTGTTTATCGTACGCGTATTCATTTATCCAAAAAGCTTGAAATTGTACGAAATTTCTTAGTATCAGAATGTTTTTTTATACATTTTCGAAACTAAAAAGAAATATACTCGAGAAAATCGATTTTTATGCAACTTACGAAACAAATGAAATATCAGTTATTCGATAGTCGAACGATTTTTCTGTTACCCTAAAGGATATCGATGTGAAAAGTTTACGTCTGAAAAATGTTAGTTACGATTGAAAACGTTGCTCAGTCGGATAAACAAAGAATGTCGGTGAGGAAAAAAGATATCGAATGGACTGCGATTTTTTGTTCTATCGCACTTCTCTTCTTTTTTCTTAATCCTGTTCCCCTGCAAATGCTTGAAATATCGAGATTCCTCGTAAAGGTTTTTGAGATCCAACGCGATTTTCCATTGAATAGAGTTTATTATTCACTATCGATCGTCAACTTTTTACATTACTTTTGTGTTTGTAAGTTGAAGACACGAGCGAAATGAGAATTTCAGGGGCAAATCCTTTAGTATACATACACACACACGCACCTATACATATATATTAATTACAACGTAATTCTTAGAAAAAATGTCCCAATTTTATGTAACATTTGTTATATTTTATAGGATTTTTGTTATTGTTATTTAAAAAATGTCACAATTGTATGTAACGAAATATGTAACGAAAAATGTAACGAAACAATATCTTAATTTTACTCGTATATAATGAAAGTTAAATGTTAGGATAGGATTTTTGTGATTATGTTATTTTTTTCTCTTTGTGTTGATACCAGTAAGAATTACGTTGTAAATTTTGATCATTTTATACAAAATATAGAAGAGAAAGAGACAAAAATAAAAGCAAGAGGGGTCAAGGGGCACAGCCCCTTGCGAGGCCAAAATGGCCGAGTTATACATACACATATACAATATATCGTAATTAATTATACACTTACATTTCACACATGACTTAAACTCCAATTATTAAGTCGTATTATTTAAGAAGATTAGCTTATTTTTTTCTGTATTTCATTCCTACACTACTAGTCGAGTACTAATGCGCATCTATGGTATGAAATAGATGAATCTGATTTTATAAGATCATTCTAATTATTATTATTATTATTATTATTATTATTATTATTATTATTATTATTATTATTATTATTATTACTATTATTTGTAGCACCTGCCAGATGCTAGACCGATAGATGTTTCAAAAAACAGTTCATCTCGCCCAGCACAAAAAAACTTAAAATTTTAATTCCGCATTATTAGGATGCCCACTTGGTTCTTAACCGGAACTTCTGCTGGACAATAGAGTGAGAAGATCGGGGGGAGACTTGTGCCGCTAATGAGAGAAATTCCCAATCGACTTATCGTGCAAAAGAACTTGACTTGGGTCTTCCGAACAAACGAACGTGTCATTTCAAATGCCTAACTCGCATTTTAACTGTTTTTACAGCGCAATTGTGAAATACTTCTAAAACTCACACGACCTCCGTTTATATAATGTGTCTTTCAGCTTCCCTCTGACCGATTTTACGTGAGAAACGCGCTCTCTTTTTTTTTTTGCAGTCCGAGCAAATAATTGACCAGTCGGTGCAGCACCGGGTGGTGGATAATGGTGGGTAATTGCTTGCGATAGTGCAGTTGTCGTTGGCGGCATCATCCGACAAAGGTTCCACACATCAAACGGCAACGACCCGTAGGTTTCTATCGCTTTTGTTATTTCTCGCTGTATAAAATAAATAAGTAGCAGACGTGTGTCCGATGTATTATTAGTTATGGACAATTATCGAGAACGTTTGCTCAATCGGGTCCCAGTTATCGCCTTTTTGCATTACCACTTTATCACTCGTTGAATAATGTGTACTTTGCGAATATTCACCCGTTTGTGTGAGTGTTTGCAGAAAATAACGCTATGTGAAAAATAAAATTTTCCGAATGATTGTGTTCTAGTCGTTAAAAATGGTGAAAGTTGGACAAAGGGGATGCTCTACCGTAACTAAACGCGGTCTATGGTATACACGGACGAAGATGCATTTAAATTTCATCTTTGAATTATCTCGTTCTGCACCATAGCAATGCTGTAATATAAACAAAGTCGACAGTTTATTAATCGCAATGATAATTATTGCAATTCCATTGTTTTCCCTTAGAGCTGTAGACGCGTGCGCGTGAACGCACACGCACACACACACATATGTATATATATATATATATATATATATATATGTATTAACTATGTCATTAAAAAAATCATATAACGAGATCTGTAACGTTTTAATAAGAATATCTTACAACGGAAAAAAAAAATCTATAAAAAATCGACATCATTTTTATGTTACGCTTGTGAGACACTTAATTTAACTAGTGTTTGCCCATTGGTCGAAATTCGATCGTAATTATTATTAAAAATTTGTGGAGAACATATATAAATTTGCATATTTCCAAAACCTTTTTTTTTTTCTACTACTATATCTGAGAACATACACTTTTACGTGTAACTATGATGCAAAACAGTTCAGTACCATTATGATTGAATGAAAAATAAATTCAATAAAATACCAGGGTGGTTCAAATATAAACCGGAATTTCGTCATAAAAATTTTTATTTTATACTTACAGTGCTCATATTTTTTACAATTTTCGAGATAACCCCCCTCGCACGTTACGCACTTTTTCCACCTCTCCGGCAATTTTTTTATTCCTTTTTCGTAAAAATCTCGCGGCTTGTCACATAGCCATTTGCGCACGAACGATTCCACCTCATCGTTGCTGTCGAAACGTTGCCAACCAAGTGCTTCTTTCAACGGGCCAAACAAATAATAATCACAAGGCGACAAATCTGGACTGTAAGGAGGATGTTCAAGTGTTTCCCAGCCCAATTCGGCCAATGTCTCCATCGTGAACCGAGCGGTATGTGGCCTGGCGTTCTCTTGAAGCAGTATCGCACTACAGATCGGAATTTCGCGCCTTTTTGTTCGATAGGCCGGTTTGACTGTGTTTTTTAGGAGGTTACTGTAATACTGCGCCGTCACAGTACGTTGTTCAGTTAGGAAATCGACTGCGATCACTCCCTTCATGTCCCAAAACACGGTACACAACACCTTCCCAGCTGACTGTGTAACCTTCGCTTTGACTGGCGCTCCCTCTTTTTTCTTCCGCCACTCCATAGACGAGCGTTTACTCTCCGGCGTATAGTAGTGTACCCAAGTTTCGTCCGTGGTGAATATTCGCCGCAATAAATTCTCTCCTTCCTCTTCATACCGCTGCAGGAGACGCGTACAAACTTCCCAACGAGTGAATTTCTGTTCAAAATTCAGAAGCCTTGGCACCCATCTGGCTGCAATTTTGCGATAACCTAGCCGATCATGAATTATTGTCTCAATACTACCTACGCTGATGCCCAATTCGTCGGTCATATCGCGTACACGGACGCGTCGGTCAGCCAAAATGAGTTGTTCGATGGCTTTGACGTGTTCATCTGTAATGCTGGTTTTTGGGCGCCGCGCATGTGCTATGTTTGACACCACTTCACGTCCTTTTCGAAACGCGAAACACCACTCGTACACTTGAGTTTTGGAGAGACACTCATCGCCGCGAACTGTTCGCGTAATTTTCGGAAAATTTCCACGGATTTTACGTCGTCTTTGACTAAAAAACGAATAATGATGCGTTGCGCAACAGACACTGGTACTTCTTTTTCACTCATGGCTCTAACTACACTAAAAAGTGAGCGTACGCGGTTCTAATTGCTCTACACGCTTCGTAACAAACCGGTCTAACTGCCGGTGCAACCACTTTTTCCACAATAAATTTTTCGCGCGTTTATTTTAAAATTCCGGTTTATATTTGAACCACTCTCGTATATATCAAAAAAACCCTCATTTATTGATATTAAATGACACCGCTTAAGACTTCGTACACTGTAAAAAAGCCAATAGTGATGATTATTAAGAAAAATTAAAACATTTTAATTTACTGGCTACAGCGATTTCTTTTTTCATTTTTTCTATTCATTTTTTATTTTAATAACAGAAAAAAGAAACTGTTTCCAAAAATTTCTAACTGTTAACATTAAAGTTCGTCAATAGCTACTTAATGGGGAAAAAAGAAAGAAAATCGGTTAATAAACAGAGTAGAAAAAGGTACTGAACTGTTTTTTCTTTATAATAAAATAAACTTTAATAACAAACAATATAGTTCAATAAATTAGATAAATACCTATTTAGAAACGTTTTCGGGCATAACCCATCATCAGCTAACACTAACTTAAAGGAAACTTAAAACATACTGAAGTGAATATAGGGAATACATGTGTATATATAGTAGATGTAAAGAGGAATAAACATGGCAGGTATAAAAATCTATATGTTGAAAATGCTAATAATTAATATAAAATATAAAATAAAACAAGAAGACAAAAAGTTAAATTTTTATATTAAACAGTGGATTATTATTATTAGGTGTTTGGTCATTTAAAATACTATTTTTATATTTATTTATATAATAATTTTCTGCAATGTTCATATTATTACCTTTGTGATAAGTGGCCAGGATGGTTACAGTATTTTCTATTGAATTAGGTTTATGTTTATTTTTAATTAGATGTTCTGCATAGGTTGATTTTTCTATTTCATTATTATTAAATGCTTTTATATGTTCTTTATATCTGCAATTGATTTTTCGCCCTGTTTGACCAATGTATGATTTCTCACAATCAGTACAATTTATTTTATATATACCACTATTTTCGTAAATATTATTATTTTTTAAATTTAAGGTGTTTATTTTATATTTTAAATTATTTTTAGTTTTGAATGCTACATTTAAACCTTGTTTTTTGAATAAATTGGTTAATTTGTATATGTTATTGTTTATAAATATGAATGTTATCCATCCTTTATTGTTAGTAGCATTATTGACTCTTAATTTTTGTTTATATTTTGATTTTGATTTTATTTTGTGAATTAGTTTATCTATTATTTGTTCGTCATAACCATTATTTCTTGCCAAAGTCTTTAATATATTAATTTCTATTTGTTTTTTATTTATATTCATGGGTGTAGTTAATAATCTATTTATTGCAGTCATGAAGTAAGCATATTTATGTTGGTTTGGGTGATTTGATGTTTTATGAATTATATTATCAGTGGTGGTTTGTTTTCTATAAATATTATATGTTAACTTATCATTTGATTTTATTATTGTTATATCTAAGAAATTTATTTTGTTATTTTCTTCTTTTTCCATAGTATAATGAATATTTTTGTGAATTTTATTTAAATCATTTAGAATGTCATTTTCAGTATTACTACTATTTTCATCAAAAATTAGTAGTGTATCATCTACATATCTAATATAAGATTTAATATTGTATTTTTTTATTATATTTTCCATGTATATTTCTTCTAAATTTTGTAGAAAGATTTCACTTAAAATACCTGACAAAGGTGAGCCCATAGCTAATCCATTATTTTGTATATACATGGAGTTATTAAAATTAAAGTAATTTTGCTCTGTAACAGTTTTAATTATTTGGATTAATTGATTACAAAAAATATTATTCTTTAACTATGGGCTCACCTTTGTCAGGTATTTTAAGTGAAATCTTTCTACAAAATTTAGAAGAAATATACACGG
The DNA here is from genome assembly GCA_039619475.1 of Icerya purchasi. Taxonomy (NCBI): domain Eukaryota; kingdom Metazoa; phylum Arthropoda; class Insecta; order Hemiptera; family Monophlebidae; genus Icerya; species Icerya purchasi. The sequence goes on from CM077115.1 coordinate 541,978,572, forward strand.
AAAATATAATAAAAAAAAAAAAATACAATATTAAATCTTATATTAGATATGTAGATGATACACTACTAATTTTTGATGAAAATAGTAGTAATACTGAAAATGACATTCTAAATGATTTAAATAAAATTCACAAAAATATTCATTATACTATGGAAAAAGAAGAAAATAACAAAATAAATTTCTTAGATATAACAATAATAAAATCAAATGATAAGTTAACATATAATATTTATAGAAAACAAACCACCACTGATAATATAATTCATAAAACATCAAATCACCCAAACCAACATAAATATGCTTACTTCATGACTGCAATAAATAGATTATTAACTACACCCATGAATATAAATAAAAAACAAATAGAAATTAATATATTAAAGACTTTGGCAAGAAATAATGGTTATGACGAACAAATAATAGATAAACTAATTCACAAAATAAAATCAAAATCAAAATATAAACAAAAATTAAGAGTCAATAATGCTACTAACAATAAAGGATGGATAACATTCATATTTATAAACAATAACATATACAAATTAACCAATTTATTCAAAAAACAAGGTTTAAATGTAGCATTCAAAACTAAAAATAATTTAAAATATAAAATAAACACCTTAAATTTAAAAAATAATAATATTTACGAAAATAGTGGTATATATAAAATAAATTGTACTGATTGTGAGAAATCATACATTGGTCAAACAGGGCGAAAAATCAATTGCAGATATAAAGAACATATAAAAGCATTTAATAATAATGAAATAGAAAAATCAACCTATGCAGAACATCTAATTAAAAATAAACATAAACCTAATTCAATAGAAAATACTGTAACCATCCTGGCCACTTATCACAAAGGTAATAATATGAACATTGCAGAAAATTATTATATAAATAAATATAAAAATAGTATTTTAAATGACCAAACACCTAATAATAATAATCCACTGTTTAATATAAAAATTTAACTTTTTGTCTTCTTGTTTTATTTTATATTTTATATTAATTATTAGCATTTTCAACATATAGATTTTTATACCTGCCATGTTTATTCCTCTTTACATCTACTATATATACACATGTATTCCCTATATTCACTTCAGTATGTTTTAAGTTTCCTTTAAGTTAGTGTTAGCTGATGATGGGTTATGCCCGAAAACGTTTCTAAATAGGTATTTATCTAATTTATTGAACTATATTGTTTGTTATTAAAGTTTATTTTATTATACCATTTTAACAAACAGGATGTATTCACCTACATGTTTTTTCTTTGCCTATTTATATGTATATATATATATATATAGAAGATTTGCAAAAAATAACAGTCATTTAAAAACACCTCCTCTTTAAGAATTATGGAAAATTAGATTACGAACACACTCTATATATCCAGATCCCGATAATTCCTATAAAATAGCCGGTTTTAACTGTATAATTCTTTGGGAGTTAAAATATCTTATGAGCATGATGAAAAAGGTTTACAAGCGTTGCATATATGCGATACAAAAATAACGTTACACAAAAACGTTACATGATATTTCATATTAACCTCGGTGACGAAAATTACATAACCGTTAATGTATAATTATAAGGGGCAATATCGGTTCCGTTAAAAATGAGTGCAATTTGTGAACAGCTTTCGTTTCATCGACCGGAATTTCTTAATTATTTTATCTAAACGTAATCCGGTGCGGCGAAATTGATAATAGAAGAAGTTAAATAGATCCGTTGCATACAAAATTTTGTAAACTTCTCGCGTCTGCAATATAACGTGTGTACAATGTTAAAAAATTCTTAAGAAAAATGCTATTCGGACCATCTGAATCGTAGTTAAAACAGCACCGGAGATTTCTAACAATAAGAGCCGAAATGGCAATGGAATGGCAATTTTAGTTAAAGATTTTGTAGAGTTTCAGCAAAAATAAATTAATACTAGTCGTACTATGTAAGATCTTATTCAAATTAGTATAATTATCATAAACCTACGCCAAATTCAATCTATGAATTTTTTAATGAGTGGCCTCTCAGCTAACTCGCCCATTTTGTAATCATGGGGGGGGGGGGGGCTTATACTATCTATCCAGTATGAGGATGCTCAAAATTTAACGGGAAGCTTCAGAATTATTAAAGTTAAACAAATTACCAATGTTTACCATCAACGCAGATTATAAGACATTCATCCGGAATATGAAACAAAACAATCTAGACTTTGTTGTGTGATTTTAACCGCTCCACTAGATCGAAACACAGCGTCAAAACTGGACCTAGGTGTGGTCATTACCTCTCGGTGTTACTTACTACACATCTTCCGACTGCGTTTTCAAAGTTACGTCTCGAAACGAAACAGTTCAAGGAAAAATTTAAAGAGGGTCCACGGGGAAGAATTAAACCATTATAATATACGTAGGAGGCAATTTTGTATTATAGATTCAGCTTTTCAGCGTAATGTTCTTAGTGGTCTGAATAACGCCATACTGGCAAAAAGAACAGCGGGAATTCTTTACATACGCCACTTTAGTGAGATATAGATTGTAACAGAGTAACTCTGCTCGAAGGCGGCTACTTTTAGAAGCCTTCAATAAATGTCTGGATACGGGCAACTATCAGCAATGTAAAAAAAAAAAGGCTCAAGCTAAAAAGCTCATTAAAGACAAAAAGCGCGTTTGCAATAACGCAAACGTTGATTTAAGTACCATAGATCTGTGGCTAAATTAAGATCTTTCAAATACCATCGAGGATTACAAAAATGCAATAGATCAAACAGAATTTAAAAATTTATTCAAAAGTTTGAAACCCCGATCGAACTTCTGATACAATCATTTCTACAGCAGACATCGCATAACTATTTAAAATGGTTGAATGGACAAACAGTATGGTTCGAACTAGCAAAGAATTAAGACCGCCAAAAAAATTCTTCAGCTAGAATGGACAGTATGTGGCCAGTTCAGGCGGTGTCAGTTAAATATAATTTAACTAAACATAATTCGAGTCCATTCGCTGACCAATTTTCTTTTCATCTATTTTATTTTTTTAGTTTACGGATCGGTCAGTAAATATAAAAAGTCTAAGAACAATTTAGATATTTAAAATGTTCTTTTTTAATATTTAATCCACACTCTATTAGCATTTTAAAAAATTTAGTTTTTAATCATAGCGGTTATAGTTATGAATGAAAATTATTTGTAAATTCCTAAAACCCACGGCACATTTTAAGTGTAGATTTCCTCTCATTTCAATATTAGTCCTTAACGGGGGGGGGGGGGGTAAATTGCTAAGGATTAGAGATATCAGATATATGTTTTTCTTTTATCTTTCTTTGACTTCCCAGATATTGCTTTCCCCAAAACATGATCTGTCACATTTGTTTGCAGACCTATCATCAACCTCTGTTATCAATCGTTCTCCGGTTACAATATCGTAATTTATATTTTTCGATTTATAGTGACATTTCACTTGAGCTCGGGACTGAATAAAGTTTGAAAACTTATTCTTATAATCACGCATAAAAATGGTCTAAAATTATCTTTATATCATAAAAAAAAAAACGAAGTTATTTAACTCAACAATTTGTCGGTTTTCATAATTCTAATAGTACACTAGACTGACTTTTTAATTTTTAATAAAAAGTTAAAAACAAAATTTATCTATATTTCCATCAATATATTATAACTCGGCCATTTTGGTCTCGCAAGGGGCTGTGCCCCTTGACCCCTCTTGCTTTCATTTCTGTCTCTTTCTCTTCTATACTTTGTATAAAATGATCAAAATTTACAACGTAATTCTTACTGGCATCAACACACACAAAAAATAACATAACCATAAAAATCCTATGTTACCTTCCGTTATATAAAATTAAGACATTTTTTCGTTACATTTTTCGTTACATATTTCATTACATAAAATTGTGACACTTTTTAAATAACAATAACAAAAATCCTACAAAATATAACAAACGTTACATAAAATTGGGACATTTTTCTGGGACATTTTTTTGGGACAATTAGCGTTACACAAAATTGGGACTTTTAGCGTTACATAAAATTGGGACATTTAGCGTTACATAAAATTAGGACATTTTTTCGAATGGGGGGTAACCTAAAAATTACGTTGTAATTAATATATATTAATTACAACGGAATTCTTAGGCTACCCCCCATTCGAAAAAATTCCCAAAAAAATGTCCCAAAAAAATGTCCCAGAAAAATGTCCCAATTTTATGTAACGTTTGTTATATTTTATAGGATTTTTGTTATTATTATTTAAAAAATGTCACAATTTTATGTAATGAAATATGTAACGAAAAATATAACGAAAAAATGTCTTAATTTTATATAATGAAAGTTAAATGTTAGAATAGGACTTTTGTAGTTATGTTATTTTTTTTTTATATTGATGCCAGTAAAAATTACGTTGTAAATTTTGATCATTTTATACAAAGTATAGAAGAGAAAGAGACAGAAATGAAAGCAAGAGGGGTCAAGGGGCACAGCCCTTTGCGAGGCAAAAATGGCCGAGTTTATATATATATATATATATATATATATAATCTTTCGAACCTCGTCATGAGAGCACCACTTTGATCCCCAAATGATAGTTCTTTTATAATATTTATAAAACAATAAATTTCAGTTGAGTATATCATTCTCGAAAAATCGAAACAATTTATATTACAAATTCAGTTACATATTTCATAACGATTTTTTATAACACCTTTTTCCCTATGATCTTTCCATATTACATCGGGCATACGGATAACGTTGTCATTAATAAATATATATATATATATATATATATTAATTACAACAAAATTTTTAGGCTGCCCCCCATTAGAAAAAATGTCCCAATTTTATGTAACGAATGTTATTTTTTTTTGTGTCGGTGCCGGTAAGAATGACGTATAAAAGTATAGAAGAGAAAAAAATAAGCAAGAGGGGTCAAGATGCAGAATACCTTGCAAGGCCAAAGTGGCCGAATTTTATATGTATATATATTTGTATATATATTTATATATGTGTATATAAAAAATTCGATCATTCATACCTCGCTGTAGGAATGCCCTTTAGACCAATTTCCTAAAATAGTTAGGGAGGTGTTGATATTAGCTACGTCAATTTTTATTTTACAATTTGCGAAGGAATACAAAAACTTCAGTTACATCGTTTCAAAAACGTTATATGTAATGGATATAAAATTTTTAATATTTCTCTCTGCTTAAAAATGACACAGTCATAAATTTATAAATACCCGTATTATATACGAATATTTTTATATTTATATACACATATACGTATATATATATGTATGTATGTATTATTTTTATTTGATTTAGAAGAGTCGCATTTTTCAAGAAATAAGAGAAGAAGGAAAAAAGTGGTAAAAATAAAAACTAGCCTAAGGATTAAATTTTAAAAAGTTCTCTTAAATCATTGCCAATGATTTGATAACCATTGTGTTCTATAAATCGTTAATTGTATTCCCATTCTTTGTACATCTTGTTTCAAGTCCCTACACTGATTCTTTCTGCTCTTTCAAGCGAATCGGTCACGCCCCCCTTGTAAGAGGACATTTGACGGGCCTGGGTGAAATTGAATTGGGGTGTTGATTTCGCTTCTGACAGTTACAGTTTCAGAAATCAATATGTCAAAAATGTGATAATAATAATAATAATAATAATAGTAATAATAATGGTAATAATAACAATGTCGATTAAAATGAAAACGTTTTAAATGATCGACGTTGTCGTATGTTATCGCTGCATGTACAACGTTCCAAATGATGGCTGCATTCAATTGACGTCAGTAATGCGACTTCCGAGACCATTTAAAAGTTAATCGCTGTTGTCGCAATGGCTAATAGATAATAGTTAGAAAGTTGAAAATAGTGGCGTTTCCTGTACGTTGCGTCAGTGACAAAACAAAGATTTAATATCGTCAGTGAGAAATTTTTCAACTTTGACGTCGAAGCATAGTTTAGAAATTCGACAGGGCACTTTTAGTTCCGGAATAATTCGTCAAAAAATTCAATAATATGTGAGGGGCTTGTTGCAGCCGTTCGAAAAAGATTAAATCTAAATTGATCTTCTATCGATAATGCTCCGTTAAGCGTAACAGTTGAGCGCGGATCAATTTATTAAAAGCCAAGTCGATAACGTAAGAGAAAGTGTGCACAATCATAGAACGTATAAACGGATTAATTTACGAAAAAACTGAATGCCCATCTATAATTAAGTTACTGTTTCATGAAATACACTCGTCACACCTTAGTCATTGCCAAAGACCGTATTTCTTCTAATTTATTAATCCGATGCAGATTCAGATGGTATTTGATTGTTAAAATAAAGATTTGGTAAACCGATTTTATTAAATCGCACGCGATTTTTTTTTTTTTTTTTTGTGTTGTTCCTACCAAAACGGAAAGAAGTAGAAGTCATATATATATTTACCATTTACTTTTAAATTCATTTATAATTTTACTATATTTATTGGTATAGTAGGCGTTAGAAAAAAATAAAATAAAATATAAATAAACTATTCAAGATAAGCGTGAAAATGCGCCCAAAGATTTCATAACGCATAGTGTGTATAGTATGAACATTAAATTAAATATCACAGAAAATAAAATAATACTGCAAAACTTAAGCAAACCAAAAATTCTTTTAAAGACCGTCTTAACACAGAGAAGATTTTATTGTTTTGTGTACCGGCTTTGTCCGGAAATGTTTTTTCGTTATTTCTTCGTAATTTATTTAAAAAAAATTTACTGCAGCCCAAACTCGAGTTTATTTTTTCACATTTTCCCAATGCTCTAGCGATATTTTTGCGACGCTGTTCGCAATGAAGTAAACCGCTTCTTGTTCTCAATCAGTATTGCAATTATTATTGCGTTGCTAAGGGGATCGTATATCAAATAGTAAACGAGTGTTAGCTTTTTATTTTTGGCTCGATTTTATTAATCCTAAAGCATCGAATGTATACACATCATCGAGTCTAGTGGTAACTTCATTCTTTTTCATTACAGTGGAGTGTGGTTTGTGGACTAGCAGCCAACCCTCCTGTATTTAAACCTACATAAATAGTTATTAATCACATCGAATAGAAGACAATTTTTTTTTTTTTTTTGATCCCTCGATTATTTATATTTGCTCTATACTGGCCTGACGACGCAATCCTATGCAGACACGTTTCTACAGCTTCAAACTCGTCTACATTAGTGGTTTAGTAAAAACTGATTAACTGATTCCAATGTAAAAACGAGAAAAAATTTTTAAAAAAAGCAGTAATAATAATAATAAAATGGACAAGAAAAAAAAGTCAGACTTAACAAATGTGATTAAAGCTTTCGTAAAAGTGATGACGCAATAAAGTAAGAAACGATTTGTAGGCGACGATCAATTATCAGAAACCGATAATGTTCATGACCAGCCCGCGATAGCAGTGTATTGTGTAACAATCATGATAGCAGTGCACAACGTTTTTCGGACGATCACGATTTCCTTTTGCTGATATTTCTAAAAAATTTAATTTAAATTCTCATCGATTAGTTGTAATTTATTAGTCTATCGTGCGATTTTAAGTAAATCATTCCCCGGTCTTTCTAATTACTCATTTAAGAAAAAATTTCTACGAACATGACTTCGAAACTTCATTCATTTTAATTATTTTTCGTCTTCGTTCGAAAAAACAAAAAAAAGTTACAAATAATTCTTTTTGTTTTTCTTTTTAAATTCATTGTAATACGTTTTCAGCATCGTGAATTTTCAAGTAGACACACGCAAGTTATAAATACAGATTTTTGTAATACATCTTGAAATATTTTAAAAAGTTCAATATCCGCAAAAGCTGTTAAGACCGGGAGTTTTGTATGAAATAGAACCAGAATTATTTTAAAAAATCATTTTTCCCTTCTCTTCTATGTTCAAAACGTCTCTTCTTCCGCTAGCATTATAAAAGTATTCCCCAATTCTTAAAGAAAGCGTTTCTCTTTAATCTAGAATCACGAACGAACCGCAACAAGGTGCGCAGGATCCGTTAAAATTTTGACTAACGATATTAGTGGACTTTGAATTACATGAAAAATCGTTAAGAATGCGCTTTGTATTTTGAGCAACGCGCATAGCAGCTCTCTACAGACATGGTCTGATACCGTAGCGTGCAATCTTTCCTATTCTTAAAAGATTTTATGTTGCACTGGTGGGGCTTTGTTTGATCCTTGGAGGAATCTTTTTTTTTTTTTTTTATATATATTTTGAGTGCTTTTTATTTTGCATTTCTTGAAGTTCCTATACTGGTCAAAAACTATTCTGGTGTAACTTTATTACCATCCGGATTCGTAATGGTGTGTTCAAAGATGAAGAAGCGATTGCAAGCACAAGAAGACGCGCTACTGGCCACAATTTAGCCAGGATAAGCTTTTTTTGACTCATCGGTCCTTCGAGAAGGACTTTTCATCAACAGACTCCAAGAACTTCTAGTAAAATTTTGCCGTAATTTAACACACTGCTATTTATATTAGAAAGGGCGTCGCCAGCCGATGAGCCAGGGGGAGGCAAGAAGAGTTACCAGCCGCTAGGGGGGCAGGAGATGATAGAAAGAGGATATGAGTTATAGGAAAAATAAATATTTTATTGAACAAGAATACAATTTTAATTAGAACATAATTTTCGTGAGTTTCTAGCAAATTGTTCATGATTACGCGCCTATGAATACATTCACATGGCCGGTTGATTAAAAAGTTTCAAGGCTTCAGGAGGGGGGCAGCTGCCCCCTTCCTCCCGCTAGCGACGCCCATGTATATTAGCAATACTGAGACTAGACATTCTGCTTCCAGAAAAGCGTTTAAATTTCGTGTTCTCGTATAAAACTTCCATCGAAAACTCATTATCTGCACTGCCAAAGATGATGTAGCACAGACGGTGTTTAATTTATTCTTCTTTTTGGCCACACATAATTGTGTGTACAAAATAATTATAAAGCCCGTTTGGACATACGGTTTAATGTTGTGGGGTTGTGCAAAGGATACACACATAAACAAGATACACCGGTTCCAGAACAAGGCTATAAGGCTGATAGTCTCACCGCCCTGGTACGTATCTAACCACACTCTACATCAAGACTTAAATATCCCATATGTGAAAGACGAGATCAAGCGAGCTGCTAAGCGATACATAGGCCGCTTGGAGTCTCACACAAACGTTTTGGCGATCAATCTTCTTGATAATAGTCTTGATGTTCGAAGGTTAAAACGTAGTCGACCGTTTGATCTGGCCTAGTTTTATGTTACTAAAATTTCAGTGGGGTCCATCGCTAGATGCTAACCCCTAACAAGTTATTTTCGCGTTACAGTCCAATTGCTGGATGGCCTTCTGGCCAGTTGTAATTTGTATATATAAAAAAAAAAAACAAAAAAAAAACAACATAATTTTGTGTTTTGTAAGTATCGGCTGATAATGTAATCTATTTTTAAAAAAATCCGCTGAACGGTGGTAACATTTGGATATTACGGTCTTTAACTGAAATTATCAATGTGAAGAACACCGATCTTTCGGCAACCTGTTCTATTTACTGTTCTTTGTTGCTGTTCTTATTTTCTGTTATTTTTTTTATTACGCATTTCGATTTTTCAGAAAATAACATACTGAGTAAATATTAGGTTCCAATTTTTGTATTGCTTTTCAAAGGTAGTTTAAATGCTTGCACTCTGAACACGCAATAACAATAGCATTATTTCGTCTGTTTTTTGTTTTTTTTTTCAATGTAACCGTCCTCGCTTTCTGTGTAACTAATCGATTTATCTTTCTTCAGTAACTGTTAATTGTTGAATGATCTTCGGATTCTTTTTATTATTATTATCATCATCATCATCATCGCTATTATTTATTATTGCTATTATTGTATCTTTTTAAATCTTTTTTTTTTTTTTTTTTCGCAACTATTGAAAAACCAATAAAAAATATTTTTATTTGTTAAGAGTTTTTGCAAATCACGAACCGATAAATTACTCGTATTTTAACCGGAGACAGCCACACTTCGCGGTGACGCTTTCTTGTATGTGTGTGTGCGCGTGTTAGGGCACGCGTGATATTCTTCAGGCGGTGTTAATTTTGCAACATAATCATCATTATACCGTTTAATACTGGGCCGCATTCGTGATTTCAGGCAGCAATTCAGTCGGCAGTAAAACGGCTGTAAACGATTTAGCAACAGCTTACAGCTCGAACAGCGGCGCAGCCGTCTTCAGCAATATCAGCGCTGCTAGCAGTCGAAGTGGCACCGATCAAACGGCCGCGGAATCCTGGTGGCGTCCAGCCGGTGGACCGGACTTACCGATACCGCCCTCCATCAGCATTTACGAAGCGTCCAGAGACGATCTGGTCTCAGCCAGTCACGGACTTTTGCAAACGCATCCGCCATCCTCATCTTTCAGCATCAGCTCGAACTCCCTCGCCTCCTCCGGTAAGTTTTCACTTAAAAAGTACTTATCGCGAATGTCGTCGTCGTCGTCGTCGTCGTCGTCGTCACGATTTTTAAATACGGAGGAACGCGTCAAAGAACCAGTTAGAATCGGCTACTAACACCGGTGAATTTTTGTATACTACAGCCCCTTGATTTATTCGAATATGAATCTCAATTTTCTATGGCTCGGCCTCTAAGACAAAATTATTAAGTTGGACGTCATTCGAAATATCATCAGATGTGTATTACCGGTTAGATCCGATTACCACCTTCAGGTTAAATCTGAAACTCTGTCTCTCGGTAAAAGAAATATTCAGGGGGCTTAGCAGAAAGAGATATCCCTATAACTGATTTTTTTTAATTTCCTTCGCCCGCCAAAAAAGAATACCGAAAATTTTCTGTTTCGCTCTTACTTTTCTCGTAAGAATCATTCATATTAAAAGTACATAGTTCCGCTGTCGTATTTTCCGTTCTTTTGAATTTATAAAACCTTACAATATTACGAACGTTTCTCGATTTAGGTTTCATTGTTATATTCGCTATGTACGAGATGCCAACCACGAGATCCTTTAGAACTAGTGCATTTGAAATTAGTAAATTTTTATTTATTTTTATGATATTATTATTATTGTTAAATTGAATTTACGTTTTTTAATAGGTATATTTTTATTAATCCCATCTTGACCTCTGAAAACCACAATAACTAATTTTATATATATATATATATATATATATATATACTGAAAAGTGCAAAAACGATTAATTAAAACATTATAATTGGTACATATCGTTCTGTTACGACTGCTATCAGTGCTGACAGGCGGACCTATGTTGGTGGTTTTGTCTCTTAGATTCTCAGAGTAAACACCGGGAGAAGATCCGGTGGTAATCGAAATTATAATCTTTACGACATTTATAAAAATAAAAAAAAAACGATTAATTAGAGAATCGAGGCTAGTATTCCTGGATCCAACTTACAATTAGTGGAAGAAGAAATTCTACACTTTTTTATTTCTACGTGTAGACATTACGATATAGGCATGTTCACAGGTTGAGTATATTGACACAACATTCCGAATGAAAGGGTTAATTTTTTGGGATATTCTTCCAGAGTCGCTATTCGTCACGTCACCGGAAGTGATCCAACTACTGTCAAACATTTTCTAATACGTGTCGTTGTCGTCGTTGTCGTCATACGGCGGTCCAGTGAAAACGGACAATTTTTTAATCGGCGTACAGATAAAGAAAATATTTGCAGAGCACGTGACCCGCGAAACGACAACGAGCACGAGATACATTATCGAGGCGGCCAATTTCACGTGTTCGTGTGCCGAAGCCGGAGGACCGTTCTCGTGAAAATAAACAATCACGTCGTTGCACGAATTGACTTTATGTTTCGTGCAAATAATCTGCCGGTCGTTTTCACGCGAGTTCACTGATACGATAATGTTTCGTTAATTTTTGCAAACTCATTGTGTGCCTTCTCGGTGTGTCGGATAAGTCAGCGGCCGCCGCCGGTCGTGTTAGCCGGACGAGCGTTGATAATTTCGCCGTAAGAATTTTGACCGAATGTAAGCGGCATTAGTTTCAAGCTTACAAACGTTGACATAACAGATCGCGTCAAAAATAACAATGACAGCCAAAATGAAAATAACTCGGCAAACCGGAAGCTGCTGAACACGTTGATGAAACCACTTGACCGTCTATTGCGATCGGCACCGATCACGCCTCCCCGTGTAATATGGTCAACTGCATCGGAGCGGACTTGATCGATGGGGCTACTTCGGCGGTGCACGGCACGTTTAAATGATGCAGTTTTTCCATTTGAAATCGTCAAGTCGGCGGAATATCGAGATAAAGAGACAATCGGCGATTCGACGAAAACGTACGAAAAAGGCAATTGCAAAACGCCGCGAACGGAATTTGCGTCTGGGCAATTAGCCTTCCAGAGTGGCGGTGCTAAATAAAAAAGCCCAATTACCCATACAGAGAAACGCGTGTATTACACGCACGCAAAGATATTTGGGCCATTCACTCGTGTTGTAACATTGCAACCTGTTAATTACATATATTATTACGTGCGCTCGTGGAAGGAGCCTTAAAAACTCGTGCAAGAACCGACAGATCGTTAACGATTTTATTTTTCATCGCCGCGCGCGGTGCTGTCATTCGGCAATCGTTTCTTTGTTTATTTTAAATATTGTCATTTTAGGTTTCCGATTTGTCGGCCAAACAGCGCACTTTGACTAATCGCTCTCTACCGGTTACAGTTATTCGAACTGAAAATTCGTCTATTTTGCAAAGCGTTCATTCACAATTGACCGAAAAATGTCTCGTTTACGTCACAACAGCCGGAAAACTCGCTCTATTGGACACACTGGAAACTTTGTATGGTGTTTAAATGTTTAAATCAGAAAAAAAAAAAATAAATAAATAAATCTCTTTATGTGAATACTATTTTATTTTATTTTTTATTTATTTATTTTTTTTTTTGGGCGCGCCAGCGGCATTGACCCAACAACAACAGAAATTAAGGAAGAGGTTAAATAAAGAGACGATTAGAAAAATAGAGCTTAGGAAAGATTGGAGTACAGCGATTATATCTAGAGATGGAAAGGAAAGGAGAAAGGAAGAGTTATACGGAGCAGGAAGACCCAGTACCAAGATTTTCGAGTACAAAACAAAGCGCTCGGAATCAAGGGCAGGGCATTCAAAGAAGATGTGGTTTGCATCACATATGAGAGGATGTGAATACTACTTTTTCTTTGCCCATTTCTTTTATATTTTTAATTACGATGTTCTGGGAATATTTAAAAAAAAAAAAAAAAAACGCAAATACTTTTTGCCGAGCTGATAGCAGACAATGGAGAATTAGTGTTGACGCTGGATGAAGAAAAATTGAAATGCCGAAGAGATTATGTCGGTATACATTGAACAAAGAGAAGAAATCGGTATTATACCCGACGAGAAGAATGAGAAGTTACACCTATTTTGACGTCAGAGCTGAAATAGGCTATAAAAACAATGAAACGTAGGGATTGCTATTGAATACTAGGCGAAGTAATCAAAATGATCAATGACGAAAACATTAAGAGAGTCTTCTCTATACATTTAATGAAATCTACGAAAATATACCCGAGGAATGGTGGTTATAATCCATTTTTGTAACCTTACCTGAGAAAAAGTCGGCAAGTAAATGCCATGAGTATCGCGCGCGATAAGTTTAATGAGTCATTTCTTCAAAGTTTTTCGGGGAAAATCATCCGTGGACGTATCAAATGAAGAACTAAACGAATTTCAGTTTGGCAAGGATACTCGAGAAGCACTGACAGCAGTAAACGTACTACTACAAAAATGTAGAGATCAGCAAAAAGATGTCTTCCTCTGCTTTCTGAACTATGAAAAGGCCTTCGGCAGCAGAATGCAACATACAAAACTCCTAGAAACTCTCAAAGCAAAAAAGGTTTACGACCGCGGAATCATTAAAAATCTAAATTGGGAACAGAAGACAAGAATATTAGCGGATGGAAAGCGGACAGAAAGTATTGAAATTCAGCGAAGGGTCAGGATGCATCCTATATCACCGTTACTGTTCTACATATATGCGGACGAAATATTTGATGAAGCTTTGGAAGATGCAAAATAAGGAATCAAAGTGAACGGAAGATATCTAAACAATGTGAGGTACGCAGATTATTTTCAGTTGTCTTCTCAGATTCAACGGAGGATCTGCAGGAATTGGTAAGATTAGTAAACGAAGCCAGATCAAGGTATTGGGGTGGGGATCCCTATATCCTTCTGATGCTATAAAAGGCCACTATTCTTTTCAAATTCGACTATTGCTCGTTCCTTTACGCTAGTGCTCCTAAATATCTTTTCCTTAAGCTTGATAAAATCCATAACATGTGTCTCCGCCTTTGTATCCGTGAACTCCCATTTCATCCATTTTGGCAGAAACCGTGTTCTATACTTTCTTCATGCAAAAACTTTATCTAGGTGAACGATTTCTTATCAAACGTCTTCATATTACCAATGACTTCTTACTTAATTCCTACCGTTTTATATTCAACAACTAGCGTTTCTCCCCTCGTAAAACTCAAAAACCTTTCCTTGATTTATTCACGTATCAGAGAGCCTTCTCTCCTTTTGTTTTATCCTACACCAAATGCCTTTACTTTAAATATAATTTCCCAGGTTTTATTTACTCGCCCAGTTTATTCTTTCTTCCTTCATATGTCAAGTCTCTTCCCTCTCCCGCTGCACATAACGAATTTAATTATGTTTTATCTTCGCTCTTTCCTTCTTGTATTGTAATTTCCACAGATTGCTCAAAGTCAGCTTTGAAGGTCGGAGCGGCTTTTACTCTGCCGGATTTCGGCTATTCTGAGACGTTCAAACTTCCGTCCTTCTCCTTCATATTCCTAGCCGAATCTATTTGCGATCTTACAAGCAATTCTTTTTATAGCCTCTACTAAATTTCATATCTATTTCATTCCCGGCTCTGTCCGTATTTATCTCTTGTGAATTCCTAGTCATTGTGGAATTTCGGTCAAAGAGTTAGTTGACTCGTTGGCTCGTTCGGCTGCTTCAGACGGTCGCTTTATTAGTAATTTTCCAGCCCAAAGTCTTCTGCGTCTTTTCTTTCGTTTCCACCACGACTGTTAGCATCTCTATCCTTCTTCATTTTTTAATCCTGCTTCCTTTTATTTATCCATACACAACCCATTCCTCCTCTCTTTCCGTGATTTCTTAATTTCCCCCACATGAGGCGGTCAACTATCTCATCTATAATTAGACACTTCAGTTAAATCACAGCTTGCTTACTTCTTCGCTCTTCCGTTTCTCCATTACTTAGTCTCCTTTTTTTATCCGTTTGATCATCCGTCAGAAGCAAACTTCACTTATGAATCACATTTTACTTGAATGTCTTTTCATTTCTTCAAAACGCGCGATATACTGTATTCCGGTTTTTTACGTATTATCCTACGCCTTACAGCGCTCACAACATCCTTTCTTTTCCTTCTCCCTTGGTTTTATTCCTTTGTTAGCTTCATTCATTACACTGAGCAACGTTCTTAGCTGACATGCTCATAAAAAAAAAAAAAAAAAAAGTACATACGCAACCTATAACTCCCCACTTTTTTTTTTTTTTGAAATTGGTAAAAAGAAGATTCATTAAAATTAAATGAGACGCAATATCACGAGTGTTGATTGTAGTTTTATAAAAGATTACTCACAAAGAGTCACGAATGATAAAGAAATTTTACATGAAGCGGACGCGGATTCAATATTTTTTTGAGAAGTAATTTTTTGAGAGCTTTAGCCTAGAATGACGGCAAACTCAATTTTCTGCGATAAAGACTCGAAATTTCGATCAAGCACTATTGCGGCACTCAGAAGTGTAGCGCATAATATGCATTGAAGAATAAAGAATGATAGTTTAAGAAAGGATATTTCTTCAAACGAAAAAATGTGAATACGTGATTGCTACGATAATGCTCGGGATGTATCTATAAAAAAAAAAAAAGATCTTCAAGTGATGAAACAACATTAAAAGACTTCTGCACTTTTGGTCGATTATTATATGAAAATATCTCTATCGATTGTGAAACGAAACGTGAGGCGAAAAGCAGGACGGGCACAGCCTATGAAAGATACGGCATTGCTGTCCGCGTGGAACAAATCTGTCGTAATTAAATGGAATAGATAAGGATGGTCGTGTCTTTAATAAAAGTTTGTACTAACTTAGTATGCATAGTTGTTGTTACATCCGAAGCGGAATCTACAAAATTTAATAGCGCACCCTAGCAGTCTACAAACCACAGTATAATACCGCTACGAATACAAGTAAGACTGAGAATGGGACAATGGAGTACTAAAACATCAAAAGAAAATGATAGGAAATTAACTAGCATTATATAACATTTACCGCAGTGTTCTGTCTGCTTCTGTAAGTTTTTCGGTGCAAGCCTGAGAACGTACTTGAATGCAACATCGTCAGCCCGCGCGACTAGTAATCCAACGGAAGCTTTTAAACGTCATTGGCGTCTAATGTTTAAAAGTTGTTTTCTATTAGATTCCTCGGCAACACCGTAGCCGAGTGTTTAAGGTGCTTGGCTGACAAATGTCACGTGTTCGAGATTTGACTATCCAAATCGCTCCCAGGTTTATACCTAATCCGAAATCGAATATTGGTTAGAAATCTTGAAAAGTAAAGAAAGGAACTGGCCTCACAGTATTCCCCTTAGATTCATTAGGCTTAGTACACTGTGTACCTTAACTTCACAATCCATGTTATCAAGGGTATGGGACTTACTTTACTTATTGGATTCTTCATCAATAGTGAATGATTCTGTTCAACTGGTAAGATCGCCGCTTCGGATATCGCATTTCAATGTATCCCTAGAGTTTCAGTCTAAACATCTCCTCTTAAAAATGAACAATAATTATTAACTTTTTTTTTTTAAAGATATTTAGATTTAATAAACGCTGCTATCGACACACCATTAAATCCGAATATCGTCGAATTATTAATCAAGAAGGATATTTTAAATATTTCTTTTAGATTCCCGGTCATCGCGCAGGATCTGACCTTAATGATCGCCGTGTAATGATGAAATTATTTTATCTCCCTTTTTTGAAATATTATAACTTTTTTAAAGTTATCTTATATTTGTCTTTTAATCATTTATAGAGCAAACATGAAAAAACCTCTTCTTAAAGGTTTTTTTTTTTTTTTTTTAAAGGG
The DNA here is from genome assembly GCA_039619475.1 of Icerya purchasi. NCBI lineage: Eukaryota > Metazoa > Arthropoda > Insecta > Hemiptera > Monophlebidae > Icerya > Icerya purchasi. The sequence goes on from CM077115.1 coordinate 541,995,777, forward strand.
GGATAGAAATTTCAAACGTGTCAGGTGAAAGCGTATCTGACATGTATGATATAAGTTCCGATCAAAAAAAAAAAAAAAAAAAAAAATCCTATAACAGCGCTAAAAAACAAATGAATATATCTATACACGCGTGCGTGTATACGTGCTTATTTTTAAGTGGTTTAAAGGGAACAAAGCAATCGACAAACTTGGCTGGTACCTCGCAGACGATATAACCGCAGAAAACAAGGATGTTAATTATCGCGTTCGGGATCGAAGTATATGGGGGGGGGGAGAACTTGGCGGGACTCGAGACTCGAACTTGACCAAAGACGAACGTTGCCTCAAGATGTAGCAAAACTCGGTTATAACTGGAAGGATTCTGCAAAACGCGACTAATTCCTTGCGGTGCCTTTCGCGAATTCGACTGGTAGATTTGAGTGAGACAAGGAGACGGCAGGTAATTCGCAATTAGAATAACGGAGTTTTGCGGTGATCTTGTTATCATGGTGCAGGCAAGATGCGAACGTAAGAACTACTCTGCCGAATCGCCACTAAACAATGGCGCTAATTTATTATCGCCGGACATTCGGTTGTGGCCGGAGGCACATTCCGGTAGACTTTGTGATTTATGTTCTCTCCTCTCCCGTTCTGCATCCGTGAAATCCAGAGGAACGCTGTCTGCTGACCTCCTTAGTGGTCGTTACGTTCATTTTCTTGTTTACTTTATTTCGGCATATTTACGAAATAGCGTGCTCGAAGCAGATTTAAACAGATCTAAGCAGATCAAACATCAAGGTCGTCATCCGAAGTGATCGGAAATTTGGTCCGAACACGTAACGTTCATCGGTGGTTTATATACTCATGGTCTACTGCTGAATGAATTTAAGTGTCAACACGATTGTCGATTATGTTCATTAGTCGAGTACAGTGATTAATTAATTGTTTTTATCAAATCGTTTTACTGAGATCATATCAGTGTCTGGTTGTCCCCTTTTTTTTTTTTCTTTTTCGGACGCAGTAATTATCCGAATTAATTTGCGCGTCTATTTTTTCCAATTCACACCCTCCAGTCTAACACACCTGTTTTTACACTAACCGTAAAAAATGGCACTTTTTCTTGCCTAAAAGTATTTCCGCGCGAAAAAAATATCGAAATTTTTGATTGTCATTTATTACACCTTGATCATCAACTGAACAGAGAAATTTCAATTAAACAATCGAATAAAAGCGGATATAAATTACCCGCAGAAAATATCTGCATCATAAACACAGGTCATTTGTATCTACCGTCTGCGTAAACAAAATTAATTTATTTTTTTTTCTTTCATGCTCTTCTATAATTAATTAAATGTTGAAAAAATAAAACACAAACATAAGTAAAGATATGTCAGTTATTAAAATAAAGTTTGTTTTGCGGTCCTGTAATCCATGATACATATTAAGGTAGTTATTAGTAATAATGTTAATTAGTTAACACCATTGTTACATATGCGGAATAAGTAATACTCCCGACCATTATTTTGTTAATTCACGTATTTCGGTTTTTGTTTTTGAGCACTTATTTTATATTGTGTAAGAGAAAAGTAGGGCGGAAAATACCGATTTCGCCCTCAAACGAATATGTTATTTAACATACCCGTCTCGTTACTTGTTGAACGGCAGCTCAGTATGTCGATGATACAGTTATGTACACTACAACAGCAGAGAGAGAGAGAGAGAGAAACCGGTTACCACGTTGCTCTTCAAAAATCTCGTACACGGTTAATGTTTTAAATTTTAAGACACATATTTGAATCCACAGATTTTTCTATAAAAATCGGTAGTTGGCTGTTTTTTTATTACTCACTTGGAGATATATCTTACGGCAAACCTAGAAAAAATTTGTGACGAGCTTTTGGCGTGGACGAAAGAAAAGCCAAAAAAAAAAAAAAATTGAAAGAAAAAATCTAGAGAAAAGAACTCTATTAAAGATGAGTTCTTCTTAATTTTTACCTGGTAGTGGCGTCCGTGGAATTATTTATGCTTTTTGACTAATTTTTGTCCGGAGCCATATTAAATAATAAAAGTGCATCGAATATGAAATTATTTTTTCTTAAAAGATGAATTACTTTTAGCGATCAACGAGCATTAGAGATTGGTTCAGTTCTCGGGATAAAAATTTAATTCGACGCACGTCCTCGATTAATATAAATTTATACGTTTTTTATTTTTAATTTTAGTTTTGTGTCGTTAATATTAACATATTTCTAACTCCTAATTTCAAAGTACGAATCCATAATTACCTATACTTGTATTTCTTCTTTTTTTTTTTCTGTTAATCGATGATATATTACGATTTTTTATTCTCTCCCAATATTTATTTTGATTTTTCAATGAATAAAATTTTAAGGCGATGTAGTCATTTGTTTCTAACGAAAGTGGAATTTTAACTGGAATTTGCAGGTCTCGGCTTAGATGTGAATAGTGGATATGGCCCGGCCGATTTTCGATACGAGAATACCTTAGATTTCGACAGCAAAGGACTGGAAGAATTGAAAAAGCACCCAGAATTTTCAACACCAGAAGAATGCGCTCGAGCCTGCAGGGAAGGTGAACCGCCCAGAATTTGCTACTATCACTTCACGCTAGAGCTGTACACAGTTTTAGGAGCGTAAGTAATCTCATTGTACTTAAACATATGAATCATACACACAAACAATATGTGTCGATACTGAAATTTTCGCTCCAGGCTTTGCCACGTAATTTATAATCTCGATTGCTATTTATTCGAAACAGTTTAGTTATTCGAATTAACCTTAGATCCGTTCTCTCTCATATAAAATTGATCTGTACACGATTATTATATAACATTCATAGTGTCTGTACACGAGGCGCATTCTTGGGACATATGGTGTTATTATTCGTCAAAATGGACATCTTCGACAAAACGCAAGACAATAGCGTGTGTTTTTCTGGGTTTTTTTCTTTTTGGAGGAGCGGTGTATACATTATTTAATTACGCGTATTTCGTAATAAATTACAAATCAAGGGAAAAATCGAAATTAAAATGTTAATTTCAACTTTTTATTCATAAAATATAGAGACACTGCGATCTTTTTATTAATTAACAAAATTATTTAAAAGGTCTACATTAAAATTTTCCGATACGCACTTAATGACGATATTTTATTAGAATTTCAAATTAATAATGTTTTTTTTTTGTTTTTTTTGGAAAGGGGCTTCATTAGCTGATTTTTTAAATTAGAGTAACGGAAATGATTATGAATCTCCCTGATTGTTGTTATACGCGCGCAGTTAAATCACGCGTAAAAATAAACATTTTGCAACATTATACATGGAAGAAAATATAAAAATGTTATTAAATTAGTTGTTTTGCTTCTTTTTTAGCTCCAACATCATAACCCATCGGGGCTTATTAAATTACGTTCAGAATAATATATCAATAAGATTATCTCGGAGTTAAAAAAGTTCTCACTGTTATACGCTCGCAATATTATAGAAAAATTTAAACGATTGTATGGATGGTGGGAGTTTTTTTGTTTTATTTTTGCTTTTACAATAAAAGACACTCAAATATTTAAAAATTATAACGTGGGATACACGTAATGCTTTTAATATTTTCTTATGGCCTAAATAATAATGGAGCATATTTTTCTACGAACATTAGTTTACTTTCTCTATTCCTAATCATTGCAAGATTTTAAAACTCATCTCTTTTATTAGAGGCTGTGACAGAACTTAATGGTAGAGGAACGCAATTTATTACCGCCGTAGAGTCTGTAAAGAAAGCGTTTGAAAATAGCGTATTATTTCGAATAATTCCTAGTAACCTGAGAAAGAGGAAGTTCGGTACACCAATAAATCCAAATGCGATTTGTGTCCTCAATTTCCTGAACAACAACAATGAACATTGTTAAATAAGAAAAAGTAATAGCAGTAATGATTAATTAGATCAGCGATCGTTCATCAGGAAAGATAACAGTATTATCGAAGTTCGATTGGATTTACGAATGAGGTGTAACGAAAAACTAATTACAGTCTTATTTCGGGCGGATAATAAATTAAATTATCAGGCAAAATTGAAAGGCATAATAATAAAATATCGCCAGTAAAAATAATAACAATAACAATAAAAATAATAACAATAACAATAAAAATAATAACTATAATAATAATAATAAGAAGAAGAAGAAGAAGAAGAATTGAATTCAATTTAACTTAGTTTTATTTACCAGAAATTGACATTGAAATTACAGTGGCGGATACACGGGAGAGGAAATAGGGGACATCCCCCCCCGAAGAACCAAAGCCTCTATGAAAAAATTTATTATAACAAAGAAACTTAATTTATGCTATAAAAGATTTGTATGAATTTTTCCTACAGATTTTAATAATTAATATTTAATACTATTTTCTAGTAAAACTATTAATGTTACGTTTTTATTTTATTTTAAATGTAATTATCATTGATCTTTTGATTTTCTTATTCATTTTTAATTTTTATTTTGTAATGTAAATGAAAATAGTTCAATAAGAAATATATATATATATATATATATATATATTTAAACTTGCTCACGAACAAAGAATTCGGATCGGATCGCTAATAAAAATAAAAAAATAGTATAGAGTCTGATAAAAATACTATCTTTCTAACTATTTCTAAACTAACATTTTAGTTAGAATTTTGTAATATATAAACTCGGCCATTTTGGCCTCGCAAGGGGCTATGCCCTTTGACCCCTCTTGCTTTCATTTATGTCTCTTTCTCTTCTATACTTTGTATAAAATGATCTAAATTTACAACGTAATTCTTACTGGCATCAACACAAAAAGAAAAACAAAACATAATCACAAAAATCCTATCCTAACATTTAACTTTCATTACACAAAAATTAAGATATTGTTTCATTACATTTTTCGTTATATATTTCGTTACATAAAATTGTGACATTTTTTAAATAACTATAACAAAAATTCTATAAAATATAACAAACGTTACATAAAATTGAGACATTCTGCGTTACATAAAATTAGGACATTCTGCGTTACATAAAATTGGGACATTTTTTTTTGGACATTTTGCGTTACATAAAATTGGGACATGTTTTGGGACATATTTTTGGGACATTTTTTCGAATGGGGGGTAACCTAAGAATTACGTTGTAATTAATATACATGCACAAACACATAATACATACACATCGTATATGCAAATATATTGTACAGGCACACGTCAAATATATGAATACACTGACATGCGGAAGCGAAAAAAGTAAAATTAAACTAAAACAGATAATAGAAATAAGAAATAAAACAAAATATAACATCAAAAGTGAAATAGAAAAAATTTATTTCTTCTTACTTTTCTTCTTATTTTCATCTGAATTAAAGTTTTTTATAAGAGATAATTTATAAGTGTACGTGGTGTTACCTGGTCAGGTAGTCTACGAGATTTTTTCTTCATCTTTTTGTAATTTTAAAGACTTATACATATCGAATAAGAGCATTATTGAACAGAAAAATACTTCAACTGATGTCTAGTTATGCCAGAAGTAAGTAACATGTTAAGTTTTTTTTGTCTGTCCTTTAGAACACATAAAAAAAGTTCCACTTCTTACAACTTCAGTACTGCTCGTATAAGTTCGCGGTACGCCACGGATTATACGTTCTAGCTAATGATAAAATGCGCTTTTGTAAACCGAATAATTTATTTATATGATATTTAACGGTATCATTAAAGTCTATATACTTTAATCGAATAGCGCTCTAAGTACAAACAATGAAGACATATTTAATACTGTAGAGAATTTTATTTGAAATAAGGGAAATATATAGGTCCATGTAACTTATTTGCAAAGCACAAAACATGATTATGCCGACTTCATTCAAAGCCTAGATTAATTTAAAGAGAAATTTTCCCGACAATTCTTCATGCGCAAATTACTGTGCGCATGAAGAATTTAATCGTATCTAGGTCTATATTAAGATAAAGTTCGATTAACCAGTTATTAATTTTCAACAAATGTTTTAGAATTCGATTTTGTAGAATAATTAAATGTCGGAAATTTACCGCGACCGCAGTATCTCCAGCAAAACTTAGAACTTTACCGGAAATATTTAAATTACATAAATCACTGACTTATATAGTATGTATTCAAAAATAGATATACTCCTTGTGGTATATTCACCGTTTCGTCGCTTAGTATGTCGTATAGTTTAGTAACATATTTGTTAAGTAAAAAAATGATAATAAATAAATAATAACCCCGACTTTATCATTAAAAATTTTTTTATAATTCTTCGAAGGTAGAAAAAAATTTAGTAAGAAATTACACGAAGAGTAGCGAACATTTAGCTAAATTAATCTCCTTCGACAATCCACAACTAGCATCTGTGGATGAAACACAATTAAACAAAAACTTTTCAGCAAATCAGTACGGAAAAGTTACTGGTGGTTTATGAAAGATTAAAAAAGAAAATTCGATGATAAAGAAAACGAAGAGAAAAGGATAATACGAGCGCATAGTTCACCGTACACAATCAAGTCTGCCTATTGTACTTGTTTCTGTCTGTCATAATGGCGGTTTTTCTACAACTCCGGCAGAACTTTGCTATTCTAAGAAAAATACCCAACGTTAAGAATGACCGGTCTCTGCCAGATCTAATAAACTACGTGTAGTATTGTCTGGGCTCGGATTCGCATGGTCTTGGTGCAGTTCGCATTCATTTTTATGGAACATTTTTTTGAGATCCTCTGCCATCACAAAAGGTAGTGTAACGGTAGAACTGGCTGTTTTTAATATTTTTACAAGTGTGTGCGTGTGTGTGTGTAGGTCTTTTTGAAAGAATTTTTTTTATCGACACGGGAAACTTTTTATTCGTACCTAAGTGATCGCGACATCGCGGAATATCGAAATGTCATAATACTTTCGCTAGAGTTCCAAGAACAAAAAAATCGATTTCTTTTCAGTCCGACATATATCGTACTTTCATATCCTCACTTGCAAAGAGTTTATTAAAAATCTCGATTTCAGATATTTTTCATCTCCATTTCTTTTGTCGCATTATGCCTCCTTCGTTGCGAATTGCTTCATATTCGCTTTGGCACAGTTTTTTTTTTTTTCTCCACTCTTTAATTATTTGTTTTTCTTCTTTCGCTGTCATTAATCGAATATACATCTCGAAACAATCCGCGTCGTTCCAATTAAATACACCGCGTACGGTGCCGCGTAACAGTGTTTCTTCATCGACACAGCTAAATAAACACTACCAGGAAGTACTGACTTGGTCCGAGTGACCTAATTATAATCTCTTCTTCATGACAACCAGCGCCTGTTCCTTGCGTACCATATCGTTAATAATGATCGCAATTACGTAGAGTACAGTAATTAGTGACTTGGTTTTTTTCTTCCTTTTTCTAGTCTTGCCCTCTCATTTTACTCACACAGTAAGGTCCCCGAGAGAGATTCCAAAAATTCACCCGTATAAGTCAGGAATTTTCCTCGAAATCGACGAAACAGAAAAAGAAAGAGCACTGCATCTTTGAAACAACTGTATTTAAATGTAACACTTCGCAACAACTGCGGACGGACACAAAGCTGGGCCAGTGAGAAAATCGAATATTTGAAAGACTTTCGGCGTAAGTAGTTTTGATGAAAGGTTGAAATAGTGGAAGAGTAATAATTATCAAAAACGAACGATTTTAAAGAAAACAAGTGAATAAAGTAAAAAATTCTTCGAAAAATAAATGTTCCCATATTATTCTAGTACGTTATTACACACTATTATTATTACTCTTAATAATAATGAGATTTAGCGAGAAATGAAAAATATACATTAAATTTAAAATGGGTCTGAGCTTACAGATGTCCTGTCTCAAAGCAGAGAATCGCGAGCAATGGCGAAAAATAATTAAATCGGCGTCGCCATGATCACGACACCCCTCTGGTGGGGTTTTCGACCAAATGATGATGATAGAATTTGAATAATACATATTTCTCCATTTCCCCCCATATTTTCGGTTTTCTATTCATATTTCTCTCAATTCTGTTCATAAACATACATCGAATTATTGGAAATAATATTATGTTGAAGATTGATATGTAAAAAAATTTGAATTAGAGTAAATGAAAATTAAAAATTTTACCATTACATCAGTGATAATACTGATAATGTTATAATGTTTTGTTTTCTTTAAATACTAATAATAATGACGTCAGCGGTGACTTTGAAGCTGTATTAAATTTACTTCACAATCCCCGACGCCCTGCTAAGGGTATGCGACTTACTTTACTTTTAGTGCTGAAAATAATATGGTGGGTAGGAGGATAATGTGATTTTTGGTGCAGCAGGCAGGGTAATTTCAGAGGTGTAGAAGCAAATGATGACGTCACCCAGTCTACTGGTGATCACCCATGTCAACCCAACAGTACGTCCAATCAGCACTAACCTATTTCACACCTATGCCCGCATGTGGCCGAACTAAAAACAACACCATAACTATGCACCGATAATTCCCCAGTAAACCATGGAAAAGTCTTTAGAAAACGAAAGCAGTAGACTGTTAGCTATGCCGTTCTAGTCAATGTTCCACTATACCGCGCTCGCAAATGAATGGTCTAGTATGTCGTAGGTATTTTAGTTTCAGTAGCTGTTACTAGCTGTGCAAATCGTATATGAATAAAAACTATAGCCCGTGTGAAGATGTCAAGAATGTTACTATAAAGACTATATCTCGAAACAAGGCCATCCATTTAATGAACCAAAGAAAAAAGGAGGAAGCTGTTTTGATGAGGTAAAAAATTATTTTTCAGATTAGAAAAAGACAACAAAGTGGATTGGACAGCATATATTCTGCAGTTTCTATCTTTGCCGATGTCACTGCGTGACATACATGAAACAAAGAAAAGCTTCAGAACGGTGGGCTATATCATCCGTCAGCGTAGTCAATCGTTTTCTTCAATTCGGTTTAAAGTATACACATTAAAAAAAAAAACAGATAGTCAATTTATTTCATCGCATCAGACGCGGATATTCGCCCGTGTGCGCCACCATTAGAGACAAAGTCTCAACACCATCCCCGCCGGATTATACAAAAACACAAAAAAGGACCACTTCACCTATCCGATACGAACAAGAAAGAGTAGAAAAAATACCGAATTTCAAGTGTAAGTTAAACGGGACGGCCACTGAATGAAAAAGTCATTGACAGACAGGTAGCAACAAATTACTACTAGACCTATTGCCGTTTGTAACCCAAAATTACGAGTAATAACCTGAAGATATTACCGTTAATACGAAATGCTATGGCGCGCTAGTGCGCAAAGGAACACCGAGGAACCAAAATTTAAAAAAAGGCGCTCCTACGTAAATTTTGTCATCCAATATGATAACAGTACTACAAAATTTATTTAAAATTTGAAGTGCTTTAACGTGTAAGCTTGAATGATATAACAAAACAGTGAACTTATGTAGGCTTGTGGAATCTAATTATATCAATTACAGTTTTGAGATTATCAAGGCGAAGTAAAAAAAATCCTAGGGCCTGTTAAAAGTGGCACAACAAAATATGATCTAATGTTCAGAATCGGCAGATTTCCTAATGCATTTAACAAAACAATACATGAGGTGAAATTAAGTTGCTGCCGGTACCGATTTATGATGTTAACAACTATATTTATCGGGTCGGACGAGACTTGATACAAACTTTGATGACAATCCATTAGCACTAATTAAATTAATATCCTGATAGGGATGAAACCTATCCATCATATACATGCTGCAATAGGATTTTACATTAGTTTAGTGCTGGAAGTCTACGGTAGCTCTATCACAGGCAATACAATGCAAGAAATAAAAGAACAGAAACTATCAATAGTAGTATATATTACTATTATTATTAGACATTGTTTATTGTAACAGTGTTGAGGTAAAAAAAAAAGGGGAAAGACTTGATGGATCTTAAAACAAAACCGTTCAATTTCGCCTTCAATACATTATTTTTTTAGCTCAAAATACACTTTATTTCACAAAAAGGGCAAATTTTCACATGTTATTTTCATGTTCATGAAATTGTTTTTTTGTTGTATATCAGTATGCTCTCTGATGGTAGAAATTTCCCACTTTTATATGCAAGAGCTTTAAATATTTCCCCAAACTACAGGAGTAGGATGAGGAGCCTGGGTGAGGAATTAAATCACGCTTACTACTCCATATTTTTTGTTAAAATGCATATTTTATGGTAAAAAAGACGTGAGAAGAATAACAGCATGGTTGTTATTAAAAAATGATATTAGAAAAAAATTAATTATTATTATTTTAATTAAATAATTTGTAAATTTTTAATGTTCTCGTATATTTTTATTTTGAAACTAGTAATAGATTATACCTAGTTACGCCATGGGCGTCTGAAGGATTTTTCCTCTTGGGAGTTAAGATTCAAAAATAATTTTTTGTTTATAGAAAACATTTCACTACTATATTACATGTGAGCAATCAGTTTTATAATTAATTTTAGATTTATTTTTAAAGAACTTTTATCGTAAAATTTATAATAACAATATTAAAAATTATATTAACAGTGTTATAGTTCATACGAAATTAATTGTGAATAATTTTATACCGATCAAAAATCGATGCTTGCTTTTTTTTATTTATCAAATTTTCAGAGGTAGAGCGACGGTGCCTTTTGTTGCCTCTCTCTGCGAATGTTCATGAGTTATGCCATCGAAGATTTTTCAGTTTTCGGATAATACTAACAGTATTCAAAATCACCTAGAGAATCAGTAATGTTAATTTATGACAAATTCTGTGTTCTAGATTTTGGATTTTATTTTTCTATTATATAAAAATTAAAGTAAAAACGACTAAATAATTAAACAATAAAATCGGATAATTCTTATTTGAAAAAAATTTAAGTATTAACTAGCAACAAAGACGGTAGTTAGGGCGCAGACGAACAATAGACGCAACAGCGAAACAACGAAGCGAAGAGAAATCGTAAAACCAAGGGCGAGCAGGAAGATTCGGCTGGGTGGACAGGTAATGGGACTGTTTGTTGGAGAAGGAAGGAACATAAATATCTGACTAGAGTCTAGAATGGAAAGTTTTACATAGAGGAAGCAGGTTGGAAACAGAAATCCTAGCTAGACAGTGGCGGGAGGATGTAGCAACCCGAGCCAGGGAGTCTACCATAATTCGTTACCTTTTATTCCTTTATAACCAGGGACCCAGAGCAAATCGATACAAATAGTATGACTAGCAAGAAGATTATGGATAAGGGAACGTATGCAAAGAGTGACAAAGTCGCAGGAGTGAGCAGGAATATTTGAATCAATGGCTTGAAACGCACACATAGAGTCGAAGATGATCAAGTAATTGGGAACAGAAGGGTGTAAGGAAATATGAACAAAAGAACGTAGTTCAGTAGTAAAGATGGTACAGAAAGAAGAAAGACGAAAGGATTCAGAGACATTTATGTCCGGTAGAAAATATGAGGCTCCAACTGCACTCGAACCCTTTGAACCATTCCTAGGGATAGGGGAAATGGGAATTATTGACACTAAGAAATTCTTGCAAAACTAGTGAATTCGGAAGGGACTTGGAAGCAACACAGAGATAGGATATATTGGGAGGATGAGAAAGCTCGGCAAAACTAATAAAAAGTACTAATGAGTAAGTTTTTTGAATTAGCTTTTGAAACATCGAAGGAATACCGGAATTTCATGAGTTAAAGAGCAAACGACTGCTGCTATTAAGATCTAGGAATTGATGAGGAATTTTTGTTCTAAAACAACTCTAAGCAATTAAAACCCGGTTAAGACTTCACGATTAGCTCTACGAGTCCCCGGTGGCATTATTTCAGCGCTAATTCAAAAGTAAATCAAAATACTCCATTTAGTTTAAACAATTTCTCGTTAACGTTAACCTAGCGGATCGCTGACTTTTTTTTGATTTCTTTTAAATAATAATCCGCGTCAGTGGCAGTTAAGTAAAAAGATATTTTAAAACTAGTCGCAAGCTATTCTTCGTTCAGCACTCGATAGAACTCCCGGTAGGTCACACATCGTTCAAACCAAATGTGGTATGCTGTGATCGCGTTAAAAGCTAGCGCGTGAACATAACTTAACTCGTACAGTGAAACAGCACATTACTTAACGCAAAAGTGATGAACAAATGTGAGGTAAATTATCGAACACGCAATTTTATTCTTGATTTTAAATTGCTACTCATTCCGATTTAATTTGTACTCAAATGACTACCCCCCCCCCCCCCCCCCCTCACGTTAAATTAGCTCCATGTGCTAATGACGCGGCAACATTTTATTCGAAATAAATTATTAAATAACTACGATAAAAAATTAAACGTTTTTATTTATTTTTTTTTAGAAAATGACAAATTAAACCCGGTACCAAATTCTATTCATTAAAGGGCACGGCCGAATAGCATTTTCGTATTGGTAATAATTACATTAATTTTAGAAGGATCTTAAATATTTGAGTATTCTACTTGACACCCGTGCGATGAGCATATTAACTAAATTACAACTAGAAGAGGGATGTTTTTATCACGCTATCATATTTTTAATAAAAGAAATACTAGCATCTTCGCTATCAAACTACCGCGAATACATATGCGCGCGCTAGTTAGTATACAGCAAACCACCACACACGGGACCGCACTTGTAGCGAGTTCCGAATGTAGTCTTGGGTGCGAACGCTCGCCTTGCATACAACAATTGCTATGAACCACTATATGCCTGTATCTGTACAGCTGAAAAGGTACGACTGGCTAGTCGCCGACGCTCAGTATCTGAGTAATGATGGTGATGATGAGCATTTTCACTTTAAGAAAATTTATCACCACCCGCGAGAAATCTATTATATTATATATGTTAACAGTTGAACGAGTTTAATTATCCATCTGAAGAACAACGCATAATCTTTCCATTCTTAACCAACTACGATATCCGCGATTATTTTATTGCGCTAAAAGGCCTAGTCGGAGGGCCATTAAACCTCATTACCGGTTCTCGGATATCAGAAAAACAGGATTGTAATTTTTCTCAAAACCAAAGAATTAACAGACACATTTATCGCCAACGGCGCCGAGATAAATTTGGGGAACCAAATAATTACAGCGCGACAAATCAAAGGTGCCCCTCGTAAAAAAATCAGAAGCAGTAAGAAGACAAATAATGGAACAGTGGAAACAAGAACACATCTCCACCCCGTCCCTCCTCCAGAATATAAAGAAATCCGTAGAGCCATAGTGCCCCCCCCCCCTAGGGGACCTTACGAGTTTATTATGGCGCGCTCAACAGTTTACGCCTGGGCCACACGCGACTATCCCACCACTACCTGTTGAAAGGCGCTCACCCTCCAACCACGTGTCCTTTCTGTCACGCACAAGAGCCACCGGCGGTTGAGCACATTCTCATAAATTGCCCTACATTCCAATCCTCCAGAACGAGACACGGATTTGATAACCTCAGCCATGTTTTCTCAAACTCAGAAGCGAACCAAAGTGCAGTCTTCCAGTTCGTCAGGGACAGTGGATTAGGAGCATTCCTGTAACCGGAGACTCTCGGGCCGTAATAGTCTAGATATTATACACGGCCCGAGGTCTAACTAAGGTTTAAGAAATTAAAAAAAAAAAAAAAAAAAAGGCCCAACCAATAGATTAATACTCTTCAACGTATTGGCCACTATCTCCAATAATAAACTAATCCTACATCTTCAATCTATACCATCTTTAAAAATAGTATCTCCAGATATTATTACGAGTGAACTCATTCGATGAAGAATTTAGCCATATAATTAGTTGGAGAAGGCAGCTGTATATTGAACAAATTAACTGCTCTAATCTACCAGAATCCTTATAAAGCATAATGAACGTGACCATCGCATCTTCTTGCAACTAGAGGACCATGTATATTCCAACTGTAACAAAACTAATCTAACAGAAGTGAAACAGCTGAAACTGAGTAATCCAACAACTCCTGAGGTCCAAATGGAAACAGAAGTCGATCAGCAAAATACAAAACAAAAGCGGCCACATCTTACAACACCGAGTAGCCCGACTTGTAACGAAGAACCAATTTTAAAAAATCTCTAATGTCTACTGCAGCGAATGGAGAAGCAATCGTAAACCGAAAACACAGGTGACGATATATCCAAAAATAAAGCTCCTTTTCAAACACCCCCGCCATCCACAAACCTAACCGAAAAGTGTAAACACATCTGTTTGATGTTAAACCGCGACCTTTCTCATTAGAATACAATGAATTTAATGATTTGATTAATAATATATCTGTAAAACCAGACTTTATTAATTATGCTGTAGAAGCAACAACTGATAAGGAGGGTTTATTGCACACTTTGGCAGCTCTTAAGCCTCTCCTAACGAGTTAGGAAATTAAAAACCGCTGTTCTCGAATTATCAAAAAATTACCAGAAGTTGAATATACACATCAGAAGATGACTTCCAACAACCAATAAACTAAACAACGGAAAAATATTGAAAAACAAATCAGATCGATCCAGTCATTTAAACTCTAGTAATTGCCATATGCCGTAATGACCTATGCAGTTATACATGACTCATGGTAAGGAAAAAAAAACGAAAAGAGCAATTTTTTAACATCAATAAATTAAAATTTCGCAAAATCGTTGCTGATAATACTTAACGCTCCTCCACACAAGCCCCTCCCTTTCATCAAGTATATAAGACGTAGTAGAGTTAAGTACAACTAGCCCGTAGCCGTCTGTTCAAAATGTACAAGAACCTTTAACGAAAATACAAAAGGCATAAAAACGGAAGGATAAAATTTTACAACGTTTCTAACGATAATATAGTATGACGTATTACGTGACCAGTTATAGCGTCTAATTTTATTTATTTATTGATTTCTTTTAAGGGTTTTTATTTTATTTTGTTTATCCCGATTTAGGCTCTTTTGGTTTACGGGATTTTCCTGTAATTTGATATACGTTTGCACGTAGCACATTATGCATTATTTTTTATGTTTTTCTTTTTTAAACAGTCGGATTAGCTAACGTCACTCATTAATAGAGATTTCAAAAGTTGATTAAATACACCGTTTATTTATTTATTTATTTATTACTATTTTTACCAGTTCACGTAACACCCGTCTTCTTCTAATTGTCTTTTTAAATGTAAACCGCCATTTTTTTTTTACAGAGCTTGCCAAGTATGTACGCCAAATGCGACCAATCACGTCTGGAGCCATTGCCAATGTGTTCTTGCGGATGGTGTAGAAAGAGGTATATTAACTTCAAACCGTATGATACCAGGACCAAGTATACAAGTAATATAAAAAGTTTTTATTTTTTTCCCTATAATGTAACCATTTTATTTTATAAATTTAATTAGTGCTTAAATTTAACATTAATTAAATGGCTGTGATTATTTTTTCATAAAGCAAATGTGTAGAATTAAAAAAAATATCTCATTATAATTTTAATATATTTAATATTTATAATAAGACATCAGTGCTGCTTATTTATATTAATGGTTTCTTAATTATCATTCATCCGCATTGTAGGCGTTTTTTAAAAAGGTAAACTCATTATTCTGCCGTGGCTGTTACACATTTATTCGAAATCAAAATTACGGAAAAAGTACTACTAAAATGACGCGGAAAATTGAATAAACTATTCAATTGCCGTGCACTTGCGCGCGTATTAGCGCCTATGTCATGTTTACGCTGAGGGTAATATGAAAATTTTTCATCCGTAAATTAAAAAATACGCAGTTCAAAACCGGCTCCTCTTCGGTAAAGATTACAAAAAATTAAGTCGCAGCTGTCCCAAGGATCAAATTATACAGATATATATATATATATATGTATACATGGTTTGTCCCCGTAAAGTAATTAAACTGACCATCGAGCGATGCTCCAATTACCAGCAGCGCTCCTCGGGGCGTCAATCTGAACTCTGATGTAGTGAGTATCGTGACGCTAAAGCTGTTTTTGAGTATTTTATTACGACAAAAAACGTCAAAAATAAAGCGGCGCCATGCGATTAAATTTTGCTTTCACCTGGGCAAAACCACTTCCGAGACGCAATGCCCTATCGGGAGCCCAGGAATTCGTGGTGGTTCAGTGAGTTCAAGAACGGACGGGAGACTGTTGGAGACATGGAGCGATCTGAACGCCGTTCAACGAGTGGTTTCGACGAAAATATGGCCAAAGTAAGACTCCGACCGTCGTTTAAGGGTAAGATTAATCGTTGAAGACCTTGTGCGCAAAATAACGGTTTACAAAATTACTTATGAAAATTTTAACATGCGGAAGGTTTGTGCGAAATCAGTGCCAGAAGTGTTGAGTTAATGTTCCCCCTGAAATGCTGGAGCAGTTACAGGCAGAAGGTGAACCAGACACCTTTTAAAGACGTAATAACAAATGACGAATCGAGGGTGTTGCACTACAAAACCGAAACCAAGCGTCAAAGTTCGTAATGGTACTTTTCAAACTTTCTGCGCCCCAAGAAAGCGGGAATGTCGAAGTCCAATGTAAAAACAATGTTCATAATCTTTTTTGACGACAGGCATCGGGTGGTCCGCAACGAATTTGTACTTTCGGGACAAACTGTCAACGCCGATTTCTACACAAAATTGCAGACTGCTGGAAGCTTCACTACGACAACGCTGTTCCAGCATACACTGCCTAAGTTGTGACCGCCTACCTGGCCCGGATAGGGGTTGCAACCTTGCTGCAACCACCGTACCGCTCTAATGTCAATTCAGTAGACTTCTTCCTATTCCAATGCCAGGTCACCGTTTTGAAGATTTTCCCGTCTTTCAACGGACTGTCATAGAGTGGCTGAGAGAGGTTATGGTTCCAGGGAACTTTTGCAACATAGAAATCACACTGACAGCGGCGAATTGACACAGAAGGAGATTATTTTGAAGAATTTAGCAATATGTACCGATCTGACCGATAAATTTTTGTTCCCTGACCCAGTCTCATTACTTTATGGACAAATCCTGTATATGTACGTGTATATTTATATATATTGTATATATATGTAAATATATATTGTTAGAAACTCACTTGTCTCGAACAGATGATGCCAATAAATAAAAAAAATAACGGGTGCCAGCAACACTTGTGGTGCTGCACCAGAATAAGCCTCTCGCGGGGCACTAGGCTTTTTCCTAAAAAACTACCGAAAATGATCCCGCCTTAGAACCGCTGCGGTCGGTCTCTCCACGTTGGAGAGATATCACGAAGATTTCACCCCACGTGTCCAACGAACTACATTTTGTATGAAAAAATGTATATTCCACGAAACAACATACATAGGGGCGGATCTACTAATGGGCTTTTTGGGCTATTGCGAAGTAAAAATAATAATATCTAAAATTAAAATACAGAGATATATTTAACTCTAATTTTTCAAAATTATTTTTATGATCATTCTGCTTCAGAATCTACTTTAAAGGGTTGACATTTAACCTAACTGTGATAAAATATTTTTCAAAATCAATATAGTACATATTACATATATATATATAATGTATATATCAATAAGGTATTCCGAGTAGGATCAAGAGAAAATAGAGCGACCTGTAAAAAATAACAAAATAAAAAAAAAGTATCAATTAGACAAGCATATAAGCATTGTTTATAGTTTCTGCTTATTAAGCAATTCCGAATTTTCGGCTCAGCCACCTGATCTTATATGTCGTTCATTACTGCTAATATCAAGCACACACACATACGCATGGAATTGTTGAATTTGTGTTCATTGTGTGAAGTAGTTCGTCTGGGAGGTTATCTTTTTATGTTGATTCCAGAAAAGAGGTACAAAATTTATTTCATAAACTGGCCAAACTCGGTACTGCAATTTTGATTATTTTTTGAGAAGAAATTTTGGAGAGATTCAATTTAGTTAATAAAAAAAATACAGAGCCCTGGTTTAGATATTTGTGAAGGCAACAAGTTAATGTGTCATTAAAAGAGTTTGTGAACAACATACGGCACCAATCAGATCAGAAGCTGAAGGAATACGAAGAGAAAGCTAAAAAATTAAATACTAGTGTAAGAACAGACTACAGTGACATAAACAAGAGACGCATTACTTCAAAATGTTCAGATAAGTCTACAGATAAAGTCTCAGTATACGACGCAGAAAAATTCAAAAGAGACACGCTAAACGTTGCGTTGGATAAGCTGATTATGGATTTAAATAAAAGAAGCCAAGTCTATAAGACAAATAGAAAAAAAAAGTCGAATTTTTAGTGGATGTGTGGCAAGACAAAAATATGGAAACCATAGATCTGGAAGGTGTACGTAATGTTATCGAATATTATCCAGATGACGTAGACGAACATTTAGCGAATGAGTGCGCATTCAGTTAAAATCTTATTTACTACAGTCTAAACCAAAGTCATACACCTTTTGTGGTGAATTTTTTATGCTCATTTACGCAAAGAAACTTGTTGATGTTTTCCCAGATTGCTATACCATCTTATAAAGGTTTTTTTTTTTTTTAACGTTGCCAATCACTAGCTATGAAGCAGAGCGCTTTTTCTCCAGGATGTCGTATATAGAAAACAAATATGGGACAACAATGCCGAACTATCGACTAAATCATTTATTAGTTCTTTCCGTAAATTGTGATTTAACAAAGGACTTACAATGTGATGAGCAAATAAAGAAATTTGCAGCACAAAAATGCAGAAAGGTGGTTGCTTAATAATTTATCTAAACATAACTACACATAACTTGTCAATTTCTTTTGCAATAATGCCATGTACAGTCGTTGTTTGTATACACAAACCATTAAGTCATATTAAATGAAATATTTTATTGTCCTATTTTTTCCCTATACACCGTATACACCTACATCACTATAGAAAACAATTTTTTGATAAAATGGCAATTAGTTGAGTAATTAGGTAGGCCCCTAAGTAGCATTAGTCCAGGGCCCCACAAAGTCACGATCCGCCCCTGAACATACATACATACATACATATGTATGTATATAAAACCGGACTAACAAAAACTGACTAAGATTGCACGTACTAAAGAATAAACAGGAACAAATTTGCACAGTAAATTTTAAACACAAGAAAACAAAAAAATTCGCGGCATGACGATTTACGGTGCACAAAACGGTACGACCAGGCTAGATAGAACGTTCCATCCACGACGACAAAGACGACGACTAGCACTGTAAAGAAACAGATCGAACACACACTGTGCCTAGTGCGACGGTAACAAAGGCTATGCAGAAGTTTCTAGAAGAACACTTCTGCCTAGATCTCCGCACATACTACCCCGCCTGATTTTAGCAGGATTTTTCAGTCTGCCTGCAGCTCAACGTTACACAGTATCCCGCGCTTTCGCCGCAAGCACAAGTCACTGTCGCCGCCCTCGACCACTACCACTCTGACTCTAATGCGTCTCTACCCCGATGCGACCGTTCCGATGGCCTGACTCGCTACCGAACATGGGGATTTTTGGTTTTGGCCGATTAAGCACTCTTGACACGACAAGGCGGCGATGTAAAATATATCGACGTTTGAGAGATCGTGAATAGATGGACAGCCAGAGAATAATTTCTAACTCAAACGTCGTCAAGAGATAGCGCTACGCGTACCGATTATCAATATACATATATATATATACATATATAAACTCGGCCATTTTGGCCTCTGCTTACATTTCGGTCTTTTTCTCTTCTATACTTTGTATAAAATGATCAAAATTTAACTAAAGTGGAAATGGTGTGTTTTCCCATGCTTTTTTTTCTTTTTTGCTTTTTTCTATAGCCGGCTTAGGATTTCAGATTAGCAGTAATGATTGTAAAACCAGTAAATAATATTTGTATTTTAACAATTCTTATTAATGTCACCGTTAAAGCTAAACTTTTTCTCAGATTTTCTCAGATTCTTAATGGTATATACTGAAAATCTATAGTTAGCAAATTTCACAAAACCTTCTCCCCAAAAAACTAGATTAACTAAACTATCTCTTTTTTTTTTTATCCGTTTGTTAATCAATCTATGTATGTATCACCACGACATCGAGATTAAAGAACTCTCTATAACGCCGTACTAGTAAAATAACTCGGCCCTTCCAAACCCTAAATAAACGGGTTATTTTACGTTTCTCATATCAAAAATTTACCCAATCTTTAGCGTCAAAGCTAATGTTTACATCTGTATTTGTTAGTTAGTAGAACTTTCATATATAATTAACAACATCGTTTTATATAATCATACGTTCTCTCTACTCGTTGTAGTGATCCCTTTCGTTACAAAGTTGTCCTTTATCCTTCAACTAATCAAACTATACATTAACATATATATGTATTTGTTATATATCGATAGGTTTGTGAAGGTGATAAGATAGTAGTAGATGTGCGCAATCAGATGGAAGGATTGGAAGTGACGATACATTGGCACGGATTGTGGCAGCGCGGAACGCAGTATTCGGACGGTGTACCGTACGTTACTCAATGTCCAATTCTAAACGGCAACACATTTCGACATCAGTTCGATGCTGGTAACGCTGGTACTCACTTTTGGCATGCCCATACAGGTAATGAATAAACATTTTTCACTATTATTTAGAGTAGAAAATGAAAATTCTGAGCGAAAAGGAAAAAATCGACTTTTAACACGTGTCGTCCATTATGTATGTATGTATGTATGTATATAGAGAGATTCGGAAATGCGGAAAAATATATGTCAACTACATAGGTCGACTTTAAGGGTCATTAGAAAGGTGACTTTTAAACGGAGATTAACCAGACAAGCTTAAAAGGGTATGTTCATCTTCCGATAATTATAGTGTTCTGTTGAGGGCCGATCGAGTTGGAGACACCCACATGTAGTTCCGGCAAGATTTTAACTGTATCGTTAAACCGCGCTTTATTTAGAGAGATAAATAATATAACAGCGATTGCAGAACATCGTCAGAGTTAGCATCAATTAAAATCGAAAAAGACTAAAGAGACAAAAAAATTTCGTACATTCCATCGCTCACAATCACCCATTAAAACGGTAAGCTCGCCCACGCGCTCCACAGCCATCAATTATTTCTTCGTCCTATTTCGCAGAACGAAATAAGAACCGCATATGCTGTTTTTTCCAGCGGCATCATATTGAACATCGAATGTTCTATGAAAAGTGTTGAGAAGCAACGTTTCTTTCATAAAACTCTGTTTTACTGAATATCAGGAATTTACGACGTAAAGAAATTATCCGAATTTATTTACTTCCTACAGTAAATATGAAGCCTCTAACGCAGAGTTTCCCAACCTTTTTTTCGTCGAGCCTCCCCGAATTATAAATAACATTTTTATGCCCCCCCCCTTAATTTTTTCATTAAAAAAAAAAAAACGCACATTGTTTTAAAATTCCAAGTTGTAGAAAATAAACTTTAACCAAATTTAAAACGTTCTTTATCATCGAAATAATTTATTATAATTAAAGTACTAATGAGATACTTGAGCTTACATACTCATCAGCAGTTAGTTGATTCTAGGTTCAGTTTCTGCCAGAGCTATCGTCAGATCGCTATCAATGGCAAAACGATTTTGCTGCTTAATTTTAATTAAAACCAGAGCTGAAACCCCTGTCTCACATAAGTGTAAGTCGAAGAAAAAGGAACAAGTATTCACAAAGCAAGAGAGGCAACTTTGCAATTAACAAGGGGAATCGTTTGATCCAAAATTTCTCCAATAATGTCAAGAGATGAAAGTCATCTTTCGTTGTCGAATCAACCTTCATTTCTAGAAATTCTTTCTGAACTTGTTCTAGTAATTATAAGACATCAACAACAAATGAGTTTCTGGTCATGTGACACATATTGATGTGATTCTGAATTAATGTCTCGATATAGTATCGGTGAAATTCGTTTTCCAGCGCTTGCAAATGAGTTTATATTGCAACTTTAAAATCTTCGTCCAGTTTTTTATTTTTAATTGCTTTGAATCGTCGAGAAAAATATATTATTACATTTTCAGCAGATACCTTTTGATTTCAAAGTTGAAGCTTAGATATGAACCCTTGAATATGATCATAGTTACTTATTAAAGTGCCGTTTCTGCCTTAAAGCTTCAAGTTTAGCCGATTAAAGGCACTAAATATATCTGTTAAATAGATCAACCTCCATTGAAATTGTTCATTGTTGAATATTTGCAAAAAATCTATTTTTATCTTTGAACTCAAGAAAGAGAGATGACCTCTTCTTTCAGTTCAAAAAAGGAAAGCCAACATGTTGCCCTTAGACAACCAGCGTACTTCTGTGTAGAATAGGACTCTGTGATCAGAATCAAGATCCTCGTAAACTAAATAATCGACTGTTCAAAGCGCTACTCCTGATGTAGTTTACGATCTTTATAGCGAAGTCCAAAGTTTGGCGTAATTTCTGTGGCAATGTTTTGGAAGCCAAAGCTTGTCGATGAATAAAACAATTAGTACACACTATCGCGGAATTATTTTTCTCGAGCTTTTAAGCTAAACCTGATCTCGTACACCCATCATTGCAGGGGCGCCATCTGTGTTAAAACTTAATTAAATTCATTAAAATATGTCAGTTGTTCTATGTTTTAATTAATAAAATCAGTACTATTTTGATAGTGTGACGTTCACGACACATATATATCTCAGTAATCGGGCGATTTATACAGTTTTTTGATTTTGCTATTTTTAATTCACGTCAAGAAGTTTGGATTGCGTATATTGCGTTTAAGCAGACCATATATATATATATATATATATATATATTCAGGAAAGGTTGATGAATAAAACTACAGTTAAAATTATTCCATATTTCTTGAAATTGATTTGTATAACAAAAAATTCGCTTTTAAATATAACATATTTACATATATCCCTTTTGATAGATAGTAAAATAATGAAATTATAACTGCCATAATAAACATTTTGAAATTTAATATTGGATATGCCAGAAACGTATTTTCGAAAGATTATTGTTGAGACAAAAATCAAGAAGGAAGCGAACAATCGGAGAAGGTGGAATCAGAAATGATTCTTTTTATAAAATCACTTTTTATAAAAAACAAAAAAAAAAAAAATAAGTAAAAGTTTACCCAACATTCTTTTATAAAATTCAAACACCAACGTAAAAATAAATTTGTGATTTCAGTACTTTATTTTAAACAATCAGTATAGCTGTAAATTTAAAAGTATGCTGCATTATATTACAAAATATTCCCCTAAGGGTCTTCCGAAATACATTCATAACGATAGAGGCGTATTCGGGTAATTATAGTATTTTATAGAAGCAATTTTCCTACGGACAAATCACTAATTCAACTGCAATTTACTGTGGATATCAGTTAAACGCGTTATAATTGTATTTCCACGCATTTCCTGAACAACTTAATATGTTACCAGTGTGTACTTGGAATGTACATAATTAGTATTTTAAAAAGATTTTGTACATATTGGAAGTACTATATTTAGAAATGATTCAACACAAATAACATAATCGAAAAGATTTCAACATTAATTGTTAATTGTAAGCATTTTATATATTTATTCAATTAATAATATATATATATATATAGAAACATGTAATATATTATGATAATTGAAAGAACAAATCATGATCACAGTTAGCAATGATTTAGCGATAGTCAAAAAAAAGTTTATTCGTCTTGAATATACACCATAATTTAGTAATAATGGTGACGATATTTATTTGTTTGTTTTTATGAAATTTAAAAAATCTTCCTTTTACTCTCTCACTCTGATAAGAATAAAAAAAATGAAAGATCTTTGGAACATTTTAAAATTTCAATTAATTTTCAACATTAAGCTTTTTATAGTTGAAAATATTTTGGCGATGTGAACAATTTTATTTCCGACATGAGTGAACGATCGCAACATGCCACTTAAACATAGAGAATATTCGAAATTCTAAAAATTGCTCTTTTTCACGCCTTCCAAAGACTTTTTTTTATTACTCACTGTAGGAGAAAATTGTAATATGCATGGAAATATTTCTAAAAAACGTGATAGCGACTAAAAATGGTTAGAAACGATATTTAAAAAGAAAAAAGGTGATTTCATATTTGTAAAAGTGGATAGAATGTTAAATACAGAGACTATCAGCGGACAAAGTGGTTGATACCAGCCATAAATGATGACCGGTCTGTGAGAAATTGTACAGTGCCCTAATCGTTGTCAGCACTAGAAACGGAATCGAATTCAACTCCTACGATGCAGTACACTCACTAACTGGATCTATTTGTAACAATAGGTCAACTAACCGAATCTACATACTGTAGCACATGCAAAAACTTTCTTCTCAGCCCAAACATGTAAAACATTGATCATTTTTAATACACAACCAGTTATGCCCAAATACGCATATATTTATAGTACATTCATAGGATACAATATGCGTACGATAAGACATACCTGTTCGAATAAGAGACCAAAGATAAAGTTATCTCTACAGGATATTTATAAATAATTCGGATTTTCAAAAGATGACGTTACGTATTCATACATGCATATATATATTAATGGCAACGCTATTCTCGCATCACGGATAGTACGACAAAAAAACATTATAAGATAATATATATATATATATATATAACTAAAGTCGTAACGGAAATTATACTGCGAACACATTAATTAAATCTTTTCTTTTTTTTTTTCTTTAGCCTCATTACAATTTGTCTAATATATTTTTCTTGACTTTCCTATTTGAAAATGTGGCACATTCCCGAATTATTACGTTCATTATTCATTCGTTATTCGATTGACGAATTAACAGGTTTAGAGAAATATACTTTTTTACACTAGATATCTACTGATGCACCCGCTAGTGATTTCAAGTTCGATGACGTATCGGGCTTCGCCATTTACCTTTTTTTTGTTTTTTTTTCTCCTCCGGTTGCATCCAATTATTACCGCGAATATATCTTCGTTGAGAATAGCGCGCATTAGGTCAACAGAAGTAGTGCAGGGGTATAAACGAAAATAACTATTTTTATTATGTACTATTAGAAGAAGAAGGAAGATCTCTGAATTAGCCGCTGACGGAAGTGGTTATGGTTCGCGGGGGGAGACCTTTGCCTTGCGAAACTATGAATGAAGTGGAACAAAGCGACGACGGCGGCGGTGATGAACAGGTAAAGTTTTTTTCTCTTAAGTAGAATGTCAGGTGAAGGTGTATATGGCTGGAGAACAGGAAACGTGAAATAATTAGATAAACGAACACGAAAGAACCAGCAGAAGAATGAGAATGGTCTATGGTCGGTAAAAAGTAAAAGTAGACTTCGCGCTCCTCCCGTTAATGGCGGTGCGGACCGATTTCTCGACCGACAGTGGCATTGAAAACTCTCGCAGCACGATTCTCGCGAACAATCCGATTTCCGCGGTATACATACGCGTTAATAACGCTCGTTATTCCGAACGCGCAATCCGAACAAAAACCGACGCCTTCGAAATATCTGCTTCGGGTAAATTAGTCCTTTTTTCTTTCACAAACTTTCATGCGAAAAAACTAATTAAAACGTACCAAAAAACAATCTCAGTCGCCGAAAATAGCGACGCTCTTTCGTTCCTGTAATTATTATTAATTATTATTAATTGCTCTGTATAAAGAGATGTAGAGAGAGGAAAAAGAAGTCACTAAACTTTGACGTAAAAATAATGGCACAAGACAAATTACGAAGCCACTGTTTGTTTGACAATCTAAATAATCTCGTTAGACCGTACTGACCTGCATATAAGACCCGTACCCGAAAACAGCTCTAAGCCAAACCAGAGTTCGGTGCATGAATAGATCCGATTTTTTTTTTTCTTCTTTTCACTGAGAGAAATCCCGAACAAAATCGTTTTACCAGACCCGGAATTTTTTCTTAAATTTCGGTAACGATTTTCCCCGTAGTTTAGTACGGATGAAAAGTTAGAAAATTGCAATAATTGAAAATGTAGTAATTTTTAATTAATCTTTTTTTTTTTTATTATTATTATTATAATTAGTTTTGTTTTTTATTTATGCTGCCACTACTTAAATATGATTTTCATCGCGGTAGATGATAAAACACTATCGCATGTGCATTGTAGTTTTCGATATAGTTGATAATAGTTACGTGAAGGAAAACGTACATACCATCGTATGATATCGATCTGTAATGAATACTAGGCTTGTATCAAATGATTCCAGTCAATATCAGTAGTGTACTATTGCATACGCAATCGCATTGCGTGTGAAACGTCATGAATAACTCTTGTGTACGCATATACAACAGAAATCTAGACAATCACGGCAAGAGCAATAATAGCCATGATAAAATGTCGTTGATTTTTGTTGGTTTTTTTTATTTTGTACAAACTCTGCTGTGGCCTATACCGTCATATTTTGAATATTTCGAAAGAAAAAAATATAACGAGTGTAAAGTGGTGCCCCTTTTTTTAAAATGCGGAGGATCCATGAAAAAACGGAGAAACGGAGGGGGGTTAGCTTCAGGGGCGGATTTCGATAGGGAGGCGAATAAAATCACGAGTACTTTTTGTTATTAATATTAAGAGTGATATTACACATATTGCAGTATGCATTATTCCCATTCGGGGAGGTCTCTTGACATAAATAATTAATAGCTCTATGCAGCTAAGACGTGGATAAAAATATTTTCGATATAAAACTTTTTCCCATTCTACAGAAAAAATAGAATAAAACGGATTTCGAAATTTAAACGAACATTGAAAAGAACATTGAAAAGAATGATAAAAAGTGTTCTAAAAGACGGGTATCTGCACTTTTAAAAAGGTACGCTTCGTGAAAACAAATATTCTTGATGGAGCGAACGGTAATTACGGTGATTTTTTTTTCTTTTTTTAAATTACGCTAGTTACCTCATTAATCTCTCTATAAACCCGCCACTGGGGTTGGTTTAGTACAAGATTTCTGCAAGATTTAGCATGAATGAATACAATAAGAATATTTGCTCCAAATGGGGAACTTGCTGCTGCTAAGCTAAGATGTAGTATTATAACGACTCCTCCTCTCGCAAGTGTGTTTTATGCGACAAATTCAAGAAGAAACCGGTGTGCTATTCCCCCGTATCAGTTTCGGCTCGGTAAGTTCAGAATTCCAAAGTGCACTGCGAGAAAAGGTACAACAGGAGAAAAGAAAGTGGTCGTCTACGTACTGGAAAATTATTTGTTAACAGCGAAAAAAAAAAAAAAGCAAATATAAATCTAGCTGAGCGAACCGAGTACAGCGTGAAAAACTATTTAATCTTCAACAATCATCCATTCATAAGGTACTTACGTATAGCATAAGTATCGACTATTGTATTGTATCGTTTACATATATATATATATATATATATATATATATATATATATATATATATAATATATATATATATATATCAGTTTACTCGACTTACGTATATAAATATCGAATTGATTTAAACATACGCGTATGAATATAGGAGACCATGTTGGAAATGCTGAAAACAAGTTTTTTTTGGAAATGTTCAAGTTTAAAGTTGGAAATGCATGTTTATCCATCAGAAATTTTCTACGTCAAAAATAAAATCAGCGAATAACATAAACTTTTCGCGCGAGACTCCGATCAGCTTTTGAAAGGAGAACTACGGTTGGAGGAAAGAAGAAGTGGAAAGAAAAGAAAAATGGTGAAAATAATGGATAACCCGTGTGAAATTATTGAATTTTTTTTTTTTTTTCCTGTAACAATAAATGAAAACGAATAAACAGAAATGCTGTTCGCGGGATTTTAATTATAGTAAAACAAATGAAAACGTCGACTAGTTTGCGAATCCCCTCCCATATTCACACGTTTTGCACTTTTACGTTCGGAGCACTCTTTTTTTTTTTCTTTATCTAGTAACGAAGAAGCACAACTACCGTTTGTTTACAGCTTAGCTGAAATGCGACTGTAAAAAAAAAAAAAAACGTAAAAAAAACGTAAAAAAAACTGCTAAATACTAACAAACTTCTTTTATCTGATTCGAAATTTAAAACAAAAAAAAAAATTCAATTTCATTAATAAACTTTGAAAAAATTTTCTTGACACGTACTATTGAAGATCTACGTTCTATAACGATATATGTGAGAATAAAAGGAAAGTAAAAGGATATTATAAAACGAAAAAAAAAAAAAAAGGTAAACATCCTATTTGCAAACACGGGAAACATTTATTTGAACTGTTCAGGATATTAAAAAAAAATCATTTGACATCAATAACATTAAGCTGAATGAACTTTTTTAAAAAGGAATTTATATACATTTTTTTACGGTTTTTAAGTGGTTTTTTTCTTTCTCTTTTTTGGACACGTTAACCGAAAACCTTTGCTCGGAAGAAACCCCGGAGCGGAAAGTATCAAGTAAATATCAGTCGGAAATTGACAAAATGAAAAAACCTTGAAGAGCAATAATGGGTAGAAACGAAAATGGCACGATGAAAGAAGCGCAATAAGGTTTAGAAAGGCTGACATTTGCGAATAAAAAATCTTAAGAGAAAAAAAGATATTCTCAAAAAAGACAAAGTCACAAAAGAAAAAACTTAATCGTTTACATGACGACAACATGGAGAAGAAGATGTAAGAGCAAAATGAAAGCGAGGAAAAGACAATATGAATAATGAAAACGACAGTAAAAGCGAAAAACCAAAGGATAATCATAAAACCACCGGTACGAAGTTTTACAGGCATGCCAAAGGATCGTCTATTAGCAAATGTCGAACCAGATTTCGAAACAGAATATATTCCAAAACGGAAGCAGATTCAAACGCGGAAATCTGATTATCGGTACAATTCTCTTTCGTAAATTCACAATCATCGATACCCTAACACACTGTCCCCTTCTTTACACAATTCTAAGAGGTCTCTCTAATTGTTATCGAAAAAGCGCACCCCTCTAGTGAAATGAGGAATTATAGTCTCGCCACCTAGAGATGATCCGTTCGTTCCAGTTCGACAACTTTGAAAAATTTCCTTATCCACAAAAAAGCAAACTCTAGAATTTATACGAAAAAGTATTTTTCTAGAAAAATTTACAACTACTCCACTTAAAGTCATATTTAGAGAATGACCCCATGGTTTTCAAACTTTCTTCCCTCGAACATGCTTCTTCATTTAATTTTAGTACCATTTTTGCGCTGTGTAACCCTTCTGCAAGAGATTCTCTTTCCTACACATTACATTTTGATTTCAATATAAATAAATTAAAACAACACGAATCCCATATGTTGACCGAGTAATAATTATCTTGCCCTTAAGAATTTATCTGATCGCGCTCTTACAAATGTCTACTTTTTATTTTCAATTCCTTCTCTTTATATAGTATAGAGTTACTCCTTGGAATTCTTTCGTTATTTCGTCTATTTCCAAAAAAAAAAAAAAAAAAAAAAAAAAAAAAATGAATAACAAATTCAGATTGAAAAAAAATAAATTTTTAATAGCGTTTTTCATCGTGTATGAGAGGATCTATATACAAATTGGTCGGTGTCTTTATACGATTCGTTTATTTTAACAACAACGTTCTTTCGAATGTTACCTCCGAACGAATTATTCCAAAAATTTTTTAAAAACTATACATATTACTTGAAAACATTCGTGGACAATGCACACGATGAAATTAATAACCATTGTAACTGAAAAATATGGGCGCGCAGCGATTGACGACGAGGGTGTGGTGGTGATGATCAATTCTTCTTCGATAAGAAAATTGAAAATGTTTGTTAGGCGTTTATTAAGAGAAAGCGCGACATGTCAACGATCTCAAGGAACAAGTTGATATACTAGGAAAATCGTTATTAGCCTTGCTCATTTACAATTTCTATTTTTTCAGGCGAAGTTACCATTTGTCCGGCGAAATTTCGAATTTTCTTAGGCAGAATTCTTTCGCTAAAAACACAACTGACAAGGTGTTCCGCATACCATTTTTACAAACCAAGTCAGTCACGTAACTTTTTCGATTACACACTTTATTAGAGGCTGCGATATTTCGTATTTTCCGCACTTCGTGAGATTCGCGTGGTACCAGATTTCTCTGGTACCCAATTCAATTTCAGATTAGGTATATACCACACTGGGAGCGACTTGGATCCAGAACGAGACAAGTCCCAATAACCTATGATACCTCTAATTTGGTAGCCAAGCGCCTTTTAACCACTAGGCTACCGTGCTACCTCTTAGCAGTTTCAACAAAAGTAAAAAAGAAGGTCGATTTTTCGACCCCAAATCTTGCCCATCGTCTGAAAAATAAAAAAACACTATATCAGTGCTACACAATTGAAGCTCTACAGTTCGCTTAAAATATACCGTTCCCCGCTATAAAAGTTATTACGCAAAACTGAGAATAATACGAATTCAAATTAATTTTTTTTCCATCTTAATGTACGTGTGTGTGCACGTAGCTATATGGGCGATGAAGAGATGCTTATTTTTTTTTTTTGAAATATCAAAATTACTATGGTATTTTAACGATTTAAATAAATTAATAAATTTGATCTTTACCACAGTGTTTGGCAGGAAGCCGGTTAAGGCACGTAGTGAGTGGGCGCATTTACATAATTTCATCGTGTTTAGTTAAAAGCGCATATTGAACATTTTAATTTCGAAATCTGAATAATAATTTCATATCACACTGAATCGAGTGCAATTTTCGGGTTAAATTTCATCGGGCTCAGCCTTATTTTTACTTTAATTTTTTCTTTTAAAAAATTTTCATATGTTTATATTTGTATCCTTAATTTTAACTACGTAATCGATATTTTAATTTTAATTTGTGAACATGTTAAAAAATGTACAAAATAAAAAATATAAAAAATGTCTAAAAAAAGTTAAGTTAACTTTTTTTAGTGTTTTTACTTTTCGGTATTTAAGGAGAAAAAAAACAACAAAGCTCTAGTAAATAAGTGAATACAATTAAAAACACTTCGATCTGATGTATTGCTCTATGATGGTATTATCAAACGCCGCAATCCATTATTGAGCGGCTTGTTCGGAAATTTATCGATAGGACGTAAGAGTCCCGGAAAATTTGCAAAACCAGGTATCTCATATTCGATTTGCAGCAGTAGCGATATACTTAATTATTCGAAAAGTATCGATCATCGCCATTTTATCTTAAAATAGTATATTCTTCAGCGACCAGATTTCATTATCGGCTTTCCCTACTTGTATTTTCTTTGTCTTAGTTGTCCCTTAATTAAGTAATCTTATGGTTTAGATTGTAGCTTTTTATGGAGTTTTTTTTTTTTTTTTATTTTCTAGTTGGACTTGCTTCTTTTTGTTTTTTTGTTTTTTTTTTATCTCTTACTATTAAAGTAAGAATATTAATTGTGGTTTACAGTTACGCCCCATGTTGAAAGTGGCCACATAGTTTGATACCGAGCAAGAAAAAAAAAAGCAAAATGAAAGAAAAAAAAAACATCTAATATAAGGAGAACTAAATCATCACCGTACTGTAAAAGGTTTATTCGAGCCACGACGATTACTTAAAAAGAATCACTCGCATTAATTATCTCATTTTCGCGTCACTGTAATCAGGTGCTTGGCAAGTGCTTATGCACGTTTGTGTGCACGTGTGAAACTTACATTTTTATCGGGAAAAAAAGATTTTCTTTACAAAAAATCATATTATTATTTTTAAGAGTTAACCGCATTAGTTCTCATTTTTACCGTGATCTCGATTCGTTCCGTTAGCCGTTCTCAGTTCAAATTCGTATTAAATTGAATTTGAGTTACGATTGATAACCGAACGAACCGAAATTACAGCGGATGATTAACATCGTGAAAACACACGGGAACAGAGAAACACGCGTGTTAAATTAAAAGAACTAAGTAAAAAAAAAAAAAAAAAAAAAAAAATAAAAAAAAGGGTTAAATTTGATATTGTATCCCGCTACAACTAATAACATTAAAATATCGATTCAGCTGATTTTGTAGAAAAACAAAAAAGTAGAGAGAGTACACTGAATAGAGATTGCCCGCTAACTAGACCAGCGCAAAGTAACTAAAACACTGTATTGAACTGAACAAGTCAAATGAACTGGCAGTATCAATCTCTATACTACGACGCGACTACACGCTAAATAGAAATTTACAGTAATTCACGCTCGAAAATTTAACATTGCGCAGAATCGACATGTCCCGAACTCTCGTGGTTTGTTTTTCTTTTTTTTGCTGACGATTATTATTTTTTAAAGGTTTGCAGAAAATGGACGGGCTTTACGGCAGTATTGTGATAAGGCAAGCTCCTTCGCACGATCCTAACAGCCACCTGTACGATTACGATTTGACCACTCACGTTATGTTACTTTCCGACTGGCTGCACGAAGACGCTTTGGAAAGATATCCGGGTCGTTTAGCTGCTAACACCGGTCAGGATCCTGAAACTGTTCTCATCAACGGAAAGGGCCAATTTACGGTAATTTGAATTTTTGTGTACCTAAAAACATCATTTTGTTTGTTCGCGAACAGAAACACATCTGTGACGTAGTCGACCGTCGAATTTACGAATTTCATCAGTCAATACCGAGGGAAAAGAACTGCGATCGTTCGATAGAGCGCAGCCACTAAATGGCGGTGAGTCGTTAAGTGGAAGCACTGACAAATGGCTACCCCACGGCTGATACCTGGCATATAAATAATTTCTGCGCCGTTAAGTTTGGCTACGCTGCAGGGGCTTCGTCGTCATGGCTATGATCCGCGTATGATACAGTCCTAATAATATTCCTTCATGGCATTTCCTTCTTTCCGATTCACTTTTTCCTTCATTTAATTTCTAATTCCTAACTCGTATTTCATAATCAGTGGAATAAAATTTTTGGTCTTCCGGAGCTTTTTCGTTTTTCGTGTGTTTTTTTTTTTACTTCTTTTTTCTAATTTTATTGTTATATAAAATTGGATTTCGTGAGTTCTTTTAATCAGATACAGCTAAGATAACAAATACGAAAAGATTTTTTTGTAAATTCCGACTTTAAGCGGTGAAAGGAAGTTAAAAAAAGAAGCAAAAGAAAGGAGGATTTTCTAAAATAAATAATAAAGTGTGATATTATTTTCGGTATAAATAGGTTCATCAAAATTATAATTTTGCAATACGATGGTCTATTAAAAGTGTGCAAAATTTTTTTAAATGCTCTGAATTTTAAAATTGGAAACGGCGGCAGCTTTTACAAAAAACCGAAAATCGCATGCCCAAAATATCAAACGGTGATTTTCACGCGAAATTTCATGAAAATGTAACGTGTATATTGAAATAAGATGGCCTTTTTAAAAAATCCAATTTTGAAAAAAGATTAAAAACACTCTGTTATTTCTCCCGGTCCGATTTTTAATAGTTCGAAGAGGGGAGAGGAAAATTGCTATGTATACCTGGATCGGTAAGCTTTAAAATTTTCCTTCAGAGTTCATCCGCGATTCAAAAAGAACGGGAAAAAAATACCGCTTTTAATGTTATAAATTTTACATCGTAATGCTGAAACGAATAAATTGTATTATAAAAAAAAGATTGGAATAATGGTCAATAGTAAAATAAAAACGGACGTTATAGCATTATTATTACAATAATAGCTCACGATAATAATACAAAACCGATTTAGAAATTCAAGAATTTATTGCATAAAATTGATGATTTTAACTTTTGTTTTCTGTTTAAAATTATTACAGAACCGTTTAAGCAATCAACAGCGAACTTTGTAATAGCTAATATATTATGTAAATTTTTTAAGACATACGGTTTAGCCGGTCCGTCAAATTAACGAAATGAGCGATAAGAAAATTTTATTTAGAACAATTAAATTGAAATTTTTTTCAAAACATTTACAACAATTTCTTACAGTAAGCAGATTTTTGCATGGAGGCAGGCAATAATTTTCAAATGTTCCCCAATGCGTACGTTTGAAAGATGTAATAGATTAACTTTGAAATTATCCATTTTTTACTGAACACACACACAGATATACAGGGTGATTGTAAATCAAGTTTCAAAACGCTATAAAAAAAGAACCACTGATCAGAATGACGCCAAATTTGAACGGAATTTTATTGAACTAGGAGGAAAACGAATGACGTAAGAAAAAAAAAAAATAGTTCCATTTTTGGGCTCGTCAACCGGGGACCTCACCAAAGAAACAACTGTAAGCGTCAGAATTAAATGAAAATACCTGTCATGTGCACGGCACTCATTGCACTTGCATTTTAGATTCGTTTAGAAATTAATTTCCACTCAGCGTAAGTAAGTGAACTGTTCGCGCTTGCTATTCCTTATCGTTGTTATCTGTGCCGGATTTTGTTCAATGTCGCAGTACAATTGATGCTGTTATTCGGTTTGTTGATTTTCTTTCGTTCGTATTTTTCGTGGTCGACATTTCGCTTCTGAAAAGTTCGCCATGCCTATCTCAATGAAGGATCGCGCTATGTTTGTAAAGCTTTTTTACAAGAACAATGACAGTGCACCAGTAGCTCTGCAAAAGTGCCGCACACTCGAGGGTAGAAAAAAAAAAACGTTGGTCCGATAACTGGCCTGAGTCTGGAGAAAACGATTCCAAAATTCGAAAAGGCAGATTCTCTCGATATGCAATCTGATAGAGAGAGGAAGAGAATTGATTCGACGTTAGTTGAAGAAGAAAATTTCTTATTTCTAAACTTTTTGAGGTAGATAATCATGTGTTCCCCATCTGAAAACCCCATATTATAATAAAATTTAATAAAAGCATGCGAAACTAGTTACGGGAAAAATTACCGAAATGTACTCTTTGCAGGATCCAATGACAGGATTTAGTACCAACACGCCGTTAGAAACGTTTACCATTACACCGGGAAGACGTTATCGATTCAGAATGATCAATTCCTTCGCTTCTGTATGCCCTGCGCAAATGACTATTCAAGGTCATCCCTTAATATTGATCGCTTCCGATGGTGAACCAGTCCATCCGGTCATCGTTAACACCATTATTTCGTTTTCAGGTAAATTTATCAATGTCACGCATAAACGCGACTTTTATTAACGAAGTAAACATATGTACGTTTCCGTTAACTTTATTTTCTCGTTTAATAACTCTAAACTGGTATAATTATTTATTTAATAAATTAATAATGTATTACCAGGATCTCGGTGAATACGAAAACCGGCATTTTCGGCTCTATCCCTCATTCTTCCCGTAAATAAATAAAAATAACAGCTTTGCAATTGTTTTTTACCCACTAAGCCTTCTTAAAAGAGTTATTTTTATTTTCACAGAACATTAAACTAGGTTTTGTATAATAAATTGGAATAAGTTAAAAACCGAGAGCAGCCTGTTAGTTACTGATTTTAAATAACAACGTTGACATCACTGATATTTGCACTGAGAAAGCTGCTTAGAGCATCACAACCCCCGTTTAATTTGTCACTCTACTCAAAACCCGTCCGTTTATATTTATAGTTTGAAAATAACGTTAAAAACACTTCTGCATAATATCGGTAAAGTTTATTTTTATTAAATATTAAATAAAGCACAACGTATATCAGCACTGTTCATTTATAAAAGTACACATTGTAAAGTAATAAATATAATCAACAAACGTGTTTCGAAATATTTAAATAGCGGATTAATTATGAACACCTCGAAATTTGATTAAACCAGCATTTTATAATACGCCCCTGCTTGGCGACAAAAAAACTGTTGATAAACCACGTTTAATAAACAGTTTAAACTTTTCGATTACAACGCTTTTAATATTTGATATTGCATGCCCGTAACTATCGACTATACAGATTTTTCCGACATAACAACGAACCAGAAATATATAAATAAAAATTAAATCAGTAGATAAACTATTTTGAAAATGAAAGAAAAAAGAGAAGAAAACGTTTAAAACGTAGTAGAAGAGAGTGATTCTTCTAAAACAATATTTAAGATGATATATAAATAAATTCTAGATACTTCAATGGGATGCAACTGTTAATGAACTCTTTCATTACAAGCGACACGCTTTATTTGGTTATGGGCACGTTTAAACTTATTAAACGAAGTTTAATACGTACCAATTAATAAAAAAAAAAATAAAGATAAATATCGATTAAATGTTAATTTTCCATACATATTCAGTTTCAGACCCCATAATCGGTTGTTGCGTACTTTATTCAGATTTAGACAGCGATGCTTTAAAATATCACTTGAACAATATTGTACAAATTTCCGATATATAAATATATATATATATATTCATTTCTAGACACCAAAAACATATTCAATAGTTTTTATTTTCTTCTTTGTGTGAAATTAATGAACAACTTCTTGATGTTAAATTTATTTACTTTTGAGTGAATTTTGAAGTTTGATATTGAAGTGATATCCCTATTAATGCTTTACCAAAATATTGCTGGATACCATAATTGCGTCTTGTAATCGATGAGTTTGAACAACACGTTGAGTATTATTATTTCTGCATTGCAGAATAATATCGCGTGATTCAAATTCTTTTCCATCTATAACTATCGCAACTTCATCAATTGTTGGTGCATCGTATCGACTTTCGTGTTCTCCAGCAGACCCTCTTTGTCTGCTTTGATAACTATTTTGTAACTATCCGCTCGCATTTGTTCAACTGCTGTTGTAAATAATTGTACCAATTCGTTATTTTCATGCAACAAATTTTGCAACGAATCGACTGCCTGTATTATATGCACAATGTTGATCAATTTATTCATTTGTATTTCCCATAATGATGCAAGTACATAAATAATACGCAGATAACACTGATTTATATATACATATATACATATATATATATATATATATATATATATATATATAAAATCGATTCTTCGGACCTTATCGTGGAGAATCCCCCTGGACCACCGGATGATAGTTTTCCTGTAACATTTATAGAAGCTTAAATTTCAATAGACTACATCATTCTTCATATATATATACAGATATATATATATTTTTATTTACGATTTGCGTAGAGATTTATTTCGAAACATAACAGAAAAAACCCTTTCATATTCCACGGTACACTCCGAATTACCTGCCTCTTAAAAATGCCTTTGTAAATAATACATATTATATTTACCGTTTGATTTCTTTAATTATTAAATCAAATTTATCTGCATCTTCATTGTCTGACACAGTCGGCCACAACGAATGATTTGTTTGCTATATTCAGACACTTAGCCTGAAGAGAATTTAAGAATACAGCAGACCTCGATAACCCGTCACACGTACAAAGCAACCTCGTGCTGAATTACCGTAATAATCCTAATTCAATGGTATAATCTAAGAAAAAAGTAGTGCTTATTTACTGATTAGTTTGAATAACTTATCTAATTTAAATAATGATAATAGGCATAACCGGTGAAATCAACTATATAATAAAAATACGAGAACAGCGTGATAAAAGAGCAATTCGTCATTAATCTAATATGCAAAAATTAATTAGACCTCACACCATTTCTACGAGCAATAATTTCTGTGCATCTTTAATAGACAGTTTAAAATTATTTTCTCGCAAAACTGCCGTCATCTTTCCTTGCCACACTGGATACATTAAATTCAAGCACCGTCATGATCTAAGAATCGACGGTGAGATATCGCGTTATTCTGATCCGATATATTATCAACTATCTCCCGACCAATCGTCGTCAGTTGATAATTTTCATTTTAAATTCTAGTCAGCCATTCATTCGGGTTGTTTTCTATCTAGAGATAAGAAAATCAATTCCATCGCAGCAGTTGGATATATATATATATATATGTGCTCTTTCCAACTGCAGATATACCTTATCAACTTCAACTCCAACGCGGAGTTGCGTAACGCATGCTTAGTGCACAATCGTAAACCTAGGCCGCACGTTCAACTTTAACTGCGCGTGTTACTGCTGACATACTAGGCTATAGAACCTCTTTGGAAAATTTGAATGAATGCGCGAGTAACTAACTTGATTCCGAGTTGAGACATATTAGATCACACCGGCCAGTACAGTTAAACGTATTCGGTTCAGCACAGAAATCACTGTTTTCGGATAAAAAGTGTTTGATTACCGACGATGCCGGATTAGAGAATATTATCAAGAGCCTAGCGTAAATTCGAAGTAAACTATATTCCGAACAGACCGTTTCGAGACGTAGAAACTTTTTTTTGGTACTATTAAATCGATTGCCATTGCCGAGAATTCAACGGATCTTCTTTTACGGACCACGTGAAAAAATTCCTACCGCTAAATTTCCTCTGGCATATTCGATGACGAAATTCGTTTTGCAGCACGATCACGCCGCTATATTTATATTTTAATTTTTTGTCCGTGATTTTAACATAATAACAGCACACATCTTCTGATGATTCTTTAAATAATATTTTAAAAATGATCAAAATTATCAAAACACTAAACACAGAAATCTTTATTAAAAATCAAAAAGTTATATCCGTTCGCATGAATATAGAGCGTTGTTTCTCCGAAACACGCCTGGATATTTTTTTTGAATTTGTTTGATTTTTAATAAAGATTTCTGTGTTTAATACTTTGATAATTTTTAAAATATCGTATCTTTTTCGTAAAATATGACTAACAAACATAGACGTTAAACAAGTCTCATCGTTCTATCAGACAAATGTGTATAGAGACCCTATAAGAGTAGTATAGGTTTAGTGCATTTTATTATTAACCCCTAATATCGCGGTATATAAGCGGTTGGTTCGAATTTCATCTTATTAGTGAAATTTATTTTAATTTAACTAAATTTTTTTTGTTAAACACTTTACGCATTTTAGACATTACAAATTGCATATATAAAATAAATAAATACCCCTTGCAGTCCGCCCAAGCACCTTCATAACGTTAACAGAAATATTAAACAACAAATAATCATATAACACTTTGAAGAAGTTCATTCTTCAGGATGGCGGACGTTGGATGGTCTTTAGGGGTCACCCCCTTTCGGGCGCGATCGATCGGGCGCGACTCTATCGGGCGCAGCCTCTTTCGGGCGCAGGCGAACTCAGACCTTTTTACAGACCACCTAAGGTATTTTCAGGTATCATCCGTTAAACGTTATCATCTGTATTAGTGAGAAACACGAGTTACCAAATACTGCTATCAGAAATTCCGTCCAAAAAATACCGTTCTTCGTTAGCGATTTGGTTTTTCTGCGTGTATAGCATGTTATATATGCATATATAATCACAAAACACATATTTTACATGATTTTATTTAGTTATTCACTTTTTTAAAATATTTTATATTTTTTTTTTTTCTGAAATAACGACTTCAGCGTGAAATACTCATAAACGGACTTTCGCGATGTAAATTTAAGAGTTCTGTTAGCAACGGTGATACGAAACAGACAGAAATTATTAATATTAATTATCGGTCAAATGAATTGTCGGTTTTCTTCATTTTTTTTTTTTGCTAATGTATAGTCAACCGTATTTAAAAAATTACAAACTATCAACTCTACGCCATTTAAAGTGTAACATAACTGTATTGAATTTGCTTCTGATACATATTCCTTACATAATCTTTCTTTTTTATTCGTATCTAACAAATTTATTTGAGGATGCATTTATTGACGTTTTTTCTGTTATCTACGATTTTAATTATATATTTAATTCCTTGGCGATCCAACCCTGGTTTCAAAGAAATATCGAAAATGACAAGCAAAGGCGCAAAAATTTTTAAACATAAACACATTTATGTTAATACTGGGCGAGAAATATATACGATATTTCAAATTAAAAATTAAATATCTTTGTTTTGAATTTAATATTATGTAAATGTCAATTATGGTAATCTTTAAATTAACTCACAGAATGTTCAGTACATGAAACATCCTGCCTGGCTAATCTTTTTTTTTTTTTTTAGTTCGTTTAGAAAAATTTTCAATCTTCTAAACACTGGACTAATATTATTTTCGTAAAAATTTTAATAAAACCAATAAGCAAGAAGCTTTTCTTGTTTTGTTTAATAATAAAGCGAGCGACTCATAAAAAAATTATAATAATTAGAAAAATCGACTCGGCAATACTCGATGCGTGTTTTGTAGGGGAAAAGAAAAAAGTAAAGAAATAAGTTGAGAAACAAAAGCGATTAAGTAATTTTCCACTGTGAAATAGTGTTTAATAAAAATAGGAAAAGACCGTCAATGGCTACAACCACTTTGTAATTTACACGTTTGTTAGTTACAAAACGCGTTTTAACCGAATTTTTTTTTTTCTAGAATTTCGTTTTTTTACTAACTCATCACACTAAATTGCAATAATACTCTCTAAATATTGTCAGTTCAGCTGGGTTGGATTTGAGTAACACAAAGCTTTAAAAGGAATAATTTGCAGGTATTCGTTATTCGAATCATCGTTCTATCAATTTACATTGAATATTTATAATAATAACTTTTTTGTCTTCTGTTTCTTATCATACCGGCTTTCTTTACTAAAGGTTTTTTGGTTTTATTTCGAAAAATAAAAAATTCTTTAGTGACGGTAGTGAATAATATGAAAGAAGCTGCTTATTGGTAATGACTGCAAAACCTAAATGAGAATTACCTTTTTCGACCTCTGTCTTATTTATTTATTTGGTCACGTCAATCAAGGACCTTTACCCGGTTTGCATTTCGGTACTTTTGATGTGTTGTTGCAAATACGAAATTATCCGTACGCTTGCTTGTTTTCTTTTTGTATTTGCTGAATAGAAAAGTCCCGTTGAGGCAAAATGTGATCAAAACAATAAATGAGTAATTGTTAAAATGAGCACGATCGTCTATTTGTTTTTATATAGTTATTTCATTAATTTATTCAGAATGATTCGTCAGTTAGCCTTAGTATGTTTGTTTTTATTTTTGTTCGATTCCTTTAGGTTGCTTTTTCAGATTTAACCTCATCTGACCTAAAAGTAAAACGCACAGAAAGAAAAAAACGTTTAATATTTATGAAAAAGTGAACTTGCTCCTGCGTGCATGTTTTGTAGTAAACGAAAACATAAAATGTCGCATGAAGTAGGCATGAAAGAGAGAAGAGGATAAATTTTGAACATATTTATAAGAAAAATAATATTCTAGTCCGTCGTTTTTTTTGTTTCTTTTTTTCACATATGGCTTAAACACAACTGTGCCGATATCAAGTTGAGCCTGTTAAATTAGCTTAAGCATACTACACAAATTACAATGTTTGGTCGTTTAGTAATAACTGAAATTTTCAAAAACCACAAAAATTGGAACAATATCTTCATTATTCTTCGATAAGGAATCAATCTTTCTTATACGAAATGGATACAGTTTTATTTAATAGATAGGTACAAGGGC
The DNA here is from genome assembly GCA_039619475.1 of Icerya purchasi. Classification (NCBI taxonomy): domain Eukaryota; kingdom Metazoa; phylum Arthropoda; class Insecta; order Hemiptera; family Monophlebidae; genus Icerya; species Icerya purchasi. Next base: position 542,037,043 of record CM077115.1, read on the forward strand.
GTCGACAGCCGATGGGCCAGGGGGGGGGGGGGGGGGCAAGATGATAGAAAAAGGATATGAGTTATAGAAAAAATAAAATTTATAAGTTGTAAAGGCTTAATATTTTATTAAACAAGAACAAAATCTTAATTAAAACATGATTTTCGTGGGTTTCTGGCAAATTATTCATGATTACGCGCCTGTGAATACTCATTATGGCCAGTTGATTAAAAAGCTTCAAGGCTCCAGGGGGGGGGCAGCTGCCCCCCCCTGCCCCCCGCTGGCGACGCCCATGGATAGGTATTTTCTGTAACACGCATAAACAATATTTAAGTTACCAACAATTTGAAACCTATAGTATGTATTGCGATAAAATTGTCGCAAAAAAATTATCCCCCCCCCTTTCCACAGGAATGATAATTTCTTAAACTATATGTACCTACAAGGTACAATCAGTGTTCATACAGCTAGTCGAATTAGAAATTATGTTTTTCCTCTTTCACGTTTTCCCAACAAAATAAGAGTTTGCAATTATAATATAATAATAATAGCATTAATTACAAATATAGAAATAAACGATTTCGAAATCTTACATATAAGTAATAATAATAGTACCTATAATACATGCAAACACTAAAGTTAACTAATTACATTATGTGGTACACCACGAAGATAATCCTCAAGCTGAAGCTGATTATAATTTGTTTCGACTTTCAACAAACATTTGTCGCAATTGACATATTTCTTTTTTTTTACTTGGTTGCTTTTATCAATAAGACTGTTTTCTTTATTTTGTTGATATTATATCACGTTCATAGACGAATGACAGAAACCATTATATGTCAACATCCTTTGCGGCATTCTTTTTTTTTTTCGGAACAGAAAAGTAAAAATAACAATAATGGCATGTTTTACACGCATTTATTGCACATTTTGTTATGTTCTTCTGTTAGGAAAATTAACCATTTTCTTAGAAATTTAAAACCGAATAGCCAATAGTAGGGGTTATGAACAATGCAGGTAAATAAATTTCACCTCTTATGAAACTATTCAGGATTTGGTGAAATAAACAAACTAAAGCAGTACACTTATTTACAGAAAACAGTTTCATTCGTTAATTCTCCGTACTACGGTCATTATTAAGAATAGTCTATTCGAAAAATTTTCTAGTAATTCTTCTTCCGCCGAAATTATAACAACTGCTTTACAATAAACCTACAGTCAATTCCAAGAAAAATAAACGATTTTTTCCATGACGATTTTATCACTTTTGCTTCTTCTTTTATTCCTACGGATTCGCATATTGTAAAATATTCGAGGTCCTATTCATTACTTCTTTTCAGTCACTCGCAGGAAATCTCCCATGGTGAGACCCGAACCGACAAAAAAAATTGACGCCCGTTTGAGAAATATGAGCAGTTTATAATATATCCATAAAATTATTTTCCGCATATATGCTTTTAGTGCTGTTGTATTTTTTCGGAATACTCACTAGCGATCACTATTTACCTGTATTCTAAAATAATTACATATAACGGTTATAAAACAAATATATACTTTTAAGAATGTCAAATAGTTGTTTAAGAATCGGAAAATTTTTGTTACTTAGTTATGTTAATTTTATTACTAATGTTTTTGCATGTTTTAAAAATGAATTTTGGTTTATGTAGGTCATATTTCAGAATAATAAGAAAAACAGATTCCAAGTAATTAATCCGTGTTACATAACGTGCATGATTAAATATCTAGCTCTAAAATATTTATTTTTGAGGTAACTAGATTTTAGAAAAAATAAATAAAATATAATTTTATCGCAAATACAGCAAAGTAGTTGAGCATAATGGTTGATTAAATCATTTTGCAATGTAGAAGTATCTCGTATATTTACAGTTTGCCACTTCATTCACGTGTTTATAAATACTAGCGTTCCCTCAATGGTCCAAATTCGACCATAATTATCACTAAAAATTTTCAAAATTTTTTTCCCACTCCTATACATTAACATAGTTCATTATATATTTAAGAACAGATACTACTATATGTACTTTCAATACAAAAATTAAATGATACCTTAAGATTTAGTACACTGTAAAAAAGCCAATATTGATGATTATTAAGAAAAATTAAAACATTTCAATAAGAACAGATTTACTGGCTGCAGCGATTTCCTTTTTCACATTTTGTATTACTTTTTTATTTAAATACGAAAAAAAAAGTATAACTGTTTCCAAAATTTTGTGTACTGATAGCTCTAAAGATCATCAATAGTTACTAAACAGAAAAAAACAACAAGAAAATCGGTTAATAAACAGAAAATTTTTACGAAAATAATATTAGTCCAGTGTTTTGAAGATTGAAAATTTTTCTAAACGAACTAAAAAAAAAAAAAAGATTAGCCAGGCAGGATGTTTCATGTACTGAACATTCTGTGAGTTAATTTAAAGATTACCATAATTGACATTTACATAATATTAAATTCAAAACAAAGATATTTAATTTTTAATTTGAAATATCGTATATATTTCTCGCCCAGTATTAACATAAATGTGTTTAGTTTTGCAGTCATTACCAATAAGCAGCTTCTTTCATATTATTCACTACCGTCACTAAAGAATTTTTTATTTTTCGAAATAAAACCAAAAAACCTTTAGTAAAGAAAGCCGGTATGATAAGAAACAGAAGACAAAAAAGTTATTATTATAAATATTCAATGTAAATTGATAGAACGATGATTCGAATAACGAATACCTGCAAATTATTCCTTTTAAAGCTTTGTGTTACTCAAATCCAACCCAGCTGAACTGACAATATTTAGAAAGTATTATTGCAATTTAGTGTCATGAGTTAGTAAAAAAACGAAATTCTAGAAAAAAAAATTCGGTTAAAACGCGTTTTGTAACTAACAAACGTGTAAATTACAAAGTGGTTGTAGCCATTGACGGTTATTTTCCTATTTTTATTAAACACTATTTCACAGTGGAAAATTACTTAATCGCTTTTGTTTCTCAACTTATTTCTTTACTTTTTTCTTTTCCCCTACAAAACACGCATCGAGTATTGCCGAGTCGATTTTTCTAATTATTATAATTTTTTTATGAGTCGCTCGCTTTATTATTAAACAAAACAAGAAAAGCTTCTTGCTTATTGGTTTTATTAAAATTTTTACGAAAATAATATTAGTCCAGTGTTTAGAAGATTGAAAATTTTTCTAAACGAACTAAAAAAAAAAAAAAAGATTAGCCAGGCAGGATGTTTCATGTACTGAACATTCTGTGAGTTAATTTAAAGATTACCATAATTGACATTTACATAATATTAAATTCAAAACAAAGATATTTAATTTTTAATTTGAAATATCGTATATATTTCTCGCCCAGTATTAACATAAATGTGTTTATGTTTAAAAATTTTTGCGCCTTTGCTTGTCATTTTCGATATTTCTTTGAAACCAGGGTTGGATCGCCAAGGAATTAAATATATAATTAAAATCGTAGATAACAGAAAAAACGTCAATAAATGCATCCTCAAATAAATTTGTTAGATACGAATAAAAAAGAAAGATTATGTAAGGAATATGTATCAGAAGCAAATTCAATACAGTTATGTTACACTTTAAATGGCGTAGAGTTGATAGTTTGTAATTTTTTAAATACGGTTGACTATACGTTAGCAAAAAAAAAAAATGAAGAAAACCGACAATTCATTTGACCGATAATTAATATTAATAATTTCTGTCTGTTTCGTATCACCATTGCTAACAGAACTCTTAAATTTACATCGCGAAAGTCTGTTTATGAGTATTTCACGCTGAAGTCGTTATTTCAGAAAAAAAAAAATATAAAATATTTTAAAAAAGTGAATAACTAAATAAAATCATGTAAAATATGTGTTTTGTGATTATATATGCATATATAAGATGCTATACACGCAGAAAAACCAAATCACTAACGAAGAACGGTATTTTTTGGACGGAATTTCTGATAGCAGTATTTGGTAACTCGTGTTTCTCACTAATACAGATGATAACGTTTAACGGATGATACCTGAAAATACCTTAGGTGGTCTGTAAAAAGGTCTGAGTTCGCCTGCGCCCGAAAGAGGCTGCGCCCGATAGAGTCGCGCCCGATAGAGCTGCGCCCGATAAATCGCGCCCGAAAGATCGCGCCCGATAGAGCGGTCCCCGGTCTTTAGGTAGCCTGGGCAGTTCTCACCCTGATAACCACCTTAGTAGTTAAAAACGGTAATTCAAATTAAAAAAAAAAGAAACACCCCTTATTAACAGATAAAAATAAGTGTAAGTTATATTTTAATAAATTCCTTTTTTTTTTGGGCTCGTCAATCGGGGACCTTTGCCCAGAAACAATTAGAAAAGGTAGGAGTCAATAATATCTTCAAATTAAAATACCTTAATTTACGGAAATTTTTTAGGGTTATACCATCAGCTAGCAATCAAGAGTGTACTCAAATAAAACTAAAAACAACCACAGAGAAATATTAGGGCTCTGCATATATATATATAATATATATATATATATATATATATATATATATATATATATATATACATATATTTATATATGTATATATAGGAAAATAATAAGCGCATGGCGGTAGAACTACAATCAAAGGTGGAAAATTGTTTACAAATAAATCAAAGACGGTAAAATATATAAAAAGTTGAAGACGATAAAATTAAAAAATCAGAGGCAGGTTTTTTTATAACGTAAAAACGAATTTAACGGTGCCATTGCGGTATTATTTATTGTATATTTATAAATATTAGCAGACTAGTACGGATTTATCTACACAATTACAAAAATTGTCACAGAACCAAACATGTTCTAAAATTACGATATCGATTTTTTATATCAGTGTACAAACAGAAGAATCTTTTTGTTTTTCATCGACCTTTGCGACTTTTTAAATATAATAATTACACCGGATGGGATGATATTGGGTAAATTTTTTAATTTTAAAAGCAATTCGATCATCCAAGAACAAATAATAACCTAAATCAAGACAATCCATTATAGATAAATCATGCAGTAACCAAGAAAAAGAAAAAAAAGACAAAAAAAAGTGTGATTGTGTTTAAAATTCCGCGAAACAAGGTTTCTCGTCAAAATCTGACGTTCCCAGCACTAGAGTTCTTCATTTATAAAATAATCCTTGGATGTGTCAGCCTATTAGCATTACCCGGGAAAAAAAAACAGCGGTAAGTTGATTAGATTAATAAGTCTCCGGAAACTGCTTTAAACGGATTATTACATATAGAATCGATTAATATTACCTCAGAATTATTTCCTATCACTTTTATGTGAAACAAAATAACCGAAAAAACAGTTGTTAAAAATGAACAACACGTCACTTTGAAATGCAGGGGGAGAGTTCTTTTATTTTATTTATTTTGTAACTTTATCATAGTTTTTCTCTTTTCAGTATTTCGTTTTCGATGTTGTCTCCGATTTTTTCATTTTACTAATATACGTGTTGACATATCGGCACTTCTGATGGGACAATATTTGAAGACACTCTTATAAATTTTCAGAGAAGTGACAGTCTAAAAAGTAAAACCCCACAGACAATCGAGAATCAGTAGAGCAATTCGTACGGATTTTTACCACTTTTTTTTAACCTGAGAGACCAATATCATAGTCCCACGCTGAAGCTTACTGAATTTTTCACGCTATCTAGCTTAGCATACAAATATCTGTTAGCCGTAAGATTTTTTTTTCCTTTTTTTTCTCACAATAACAACAGAATAAAAAACCATCTGGAAAAGATGAAATAAGCCACCGGCATATTAATATTTTTCGAAATTCTGCCACCATATTTAGGCGACAAATCATCACATTAAGAAAAGAAAAGATACATTTCAGAAATTTTTCAGTGATTACGGTAGATAGACGTTTTCACTTCACCCGGTACAACACCGTGAAGTTTGGGGATTTAAGGAGAAATAACTCAAGGTGTCCGAAGGATGACGATATGCAAGCATTTTCTGAAAAAATACTTGTTTAGATTTTTTCACATTCAAAAACGCAAGTAGATCATAAAGTTTTCAGTTTTTAGAGTGCTTATTACACAGGAACTTCCGTCGTTGGAAAGTTAATAACTGTGTCGACCAAAAATATATATTGCCATAGTTACACACATCGAACGACCGAAATATTTCAGAGAAAAAATTAATCATAAATATCGAGGTACACAGCTCTGAAACACGTTGGTTATTTAATATATATATTAATCGCGTTTAATATTATTGATTTAAACGGTTCGTAGCGCACACTATTAATTAAATTGATATTAGACTTAAGTTTTGGCCGGTTTTTGTTGCGAACTGCAACATCGTCGATTTCGATTTTTCACTAGCAATGATAATAACCACATGCAGAATAAATAAAATCGTAATTAACATCTTCGGAAGAATTTCCGACGGGATAAATGCGACAGTGTGAATAATAATGCGGTCGATAAAAAGATGATCCACGATCTAATAACAGTTGGAACATATTTCACGTTCTCTCCATTATTAAATGACTAACCGGTATGTTTATTCGACGAGTTTTACATGGAACCATTTGTAATACTTTCATGCTGGAGAGGAGACGTTTTTAAGGTCATATAATTGTCATAATTGCGGACTGATTTGCGAAACATAAATTGAACTGGTAGACTGTGCGCCGCGAAAATTAAACGCTTGGCGCTTTCTCAGCTCAAAAATAAATTAAATATTTATCGTCGATCCACTCGTGTTTGAAGAAAAATTAATCGCATCGATATACAAAATGAACCATATTCGCCGGTCGTGCATATATTTTTTATTTTTACGCATTTTCAGGCGAGCGTTATGACTTCGTTATTAATGCGGAACAACCGGTTGGCGCCTACTGGATACAAGTCAGAGGTTTAGGGGAATGTGGAAGAAAAAGAGTTCAACAACTGGCCATTTTACGGTACGCTCGTGGTCCGTACCAGCCAACTTCTAGGCCACCAACGTATGACGTCGGATTACCGCAGGGAGTTGTAAGTATTTTGAAATTTGGAATTTTTTTCAATATTACGCTCAAAATTAAGATTATTTAGAGCTCTATAAGAGAAGGAAAAAAAAAAAAAAATCAGGAAACAATAAAAAATCATTTTACCCTACACTAAAGCGGAATAAAGTGATGTAATAAAAATTTTCATTGCGTAGGTACTTAATCCGTTAGATGCGATTTGTAACAGGCCAAGGACCGATGCCATCTGCGTTAATCAATTGAAGAACGCTAAACCGATCGACAAAGGCCTTCTGCAGGAGAGACCGGACGTAAAAATATTTTTGCCATTCAGATTTCTCTTCTACAGACCGGAAGAACTGTTTCAACCGCACACCTATAATCGCTATCTAGGTAAAAATCGTTTAACAGTTAAACGTAGTACTCCAATTTAAAGCCGCAGATTGTGTAAATAATCTTTTTATTACTATGCAACCCCCCTAGTTAAGTGCTCGGCTGTCAAATCGGACACCATTGTCTCAAGACTTACTACTATTACACCTGATGGCCAAAATCGAAGATCTGCTTGTTTCCTCAAAAAGTTCCGTATACAATATCTGCCTAATAATTTATGAATGGTTAAAAAAAACGAAACTGTATATAACACTTTGAGAAAACGATTATAAATTTGTAACACCAGACTAAATCAGAGGACACGGGTTCGAGACTTGTCTCGTTTCAAATCGCTCCCAGATATTTAATTAATCCGAAAATGAATATTATTGGTTTATACCAGAGAATTATCTAGGGGAAAGTAAAGGCGGATAATCCAAAAGTAGAAAGGAACTGGCCCAGTAGTAGAACCTTAAGTACCATAATGAAAAGTTTAATTTCACAATCTCCGACTGCTATAAGGGGGTAATGGACTCACTTTGTAATTCACTTAGCAATTAATCACGGGAGACTGACTACTAAAAACGTATACGAGAACGGATATTTCTCTACTGACTAATTAATTATCGTTTGATTCCCCTTCATAAAGCAATAATTCATTAAATCAAAGAATAAAACGAGTATCGCGCAATCTAAAACTCGTTTCAAAAAAACTTATTTAAATCCCGCTACTCTTTAATACTCCTCAGAGCTGCGCCCATTCATGTCGACAAAAAGAAAAGTAGCATGGTGTAGTCATAGAAGATAGAATAGGTTGCAGTGGAAAGAGAAGGTTAATAGTCGTGTAAGGATTTCAGGGAAACAGGATAGATCATGACATGAAATAAGTGAGCGGAAATGTGAACGCTACACACTAATAATGTCCGTTGTTAATTTGAATATTTCAAAAAATTTCAAATGTTCATATTTATTACCCTAGAATATGTTAATGAAAATTTTTTAGCTAAATTTTGATCTGATTATATTAAAGCATATGCATGAAGTGAGACTGGTTGTTTTAAACGTTTGTTTTATGAGCATTTATTGATGTACTCATTTCGAGACACCGCTGACCGATACAACTACTAACAAACAAAGGCTACCCCTAAAGTTCCGAGCCATTCCACGTGGTCCATGCGCAATAACGTTAAAACGGGTACTATTTCCGTCAGTGAGGGCCTTATAAATAACACTTTACGCAATTTCAAATGTGCTCTCTTTATTCGAGTCTATATTTATCCGCTTGGTAATTTAATAGTATTTTAATTTATTCTCTCGTTAAAAATCAGTTCTTCGCCTTTTTCATGGCAAGTTGATATATATATATATATATATATATGTGTAAAACTCGCCCCTTCGGGCTTCGGAATGGGGCAAGCCCCCTTCACTCCCAGGTCTAGTCTTCTGTAATTCTTATAGAAGAGTAAACTTTTTCATTGGCTACGCCATTCGACAGAAGAAAAAAAAGCTTTCAGTTCCAATTTTCACCACCAGGAGATGTAGGAACGCTAATATCGCATTAAAGTCTTATATATGGGACACCTGGTGTAAAAATGGCACAGCCATTAATATATATATATATTAAGTCAATTGCATTTGTTATATAACTGAATAAGTAGAGCCTCTTTTTTTTTAACGTTTATTTTAATGACCGCTCAATAAAGTGCGATGCGGCTATTTTAAAGTAACAACGTGAACTGAAACTGTTGATCAGGAATTGAGTAAAATGTTTTTACCATAGCGTAAATAATACGAGAGTAACGCACTTTTGAATGACGTTCGCATCTCCGCCAAATGGCAAGCGCTGCGCATAAGACATATTATGTTGGAAACGGGTAAAAACATTTTCTTCTTTTATCGGTGGTTGCAAACGAGGCTCTTCTAAATAGCAGGTAAACAGAATAGGTGTCGTCGACTTTTAACGGGTATTTTACTTCTCAATTGTACATCGCCGAACCGTACTACCAGAGCACAATCCCGGAAGTACAACAGACTTCGCTAATCATCGGCGACATGCCGAACGGTAGCATTATAGTTTATATCGATATTCTTAAGAAAGCGCGACAGAAAAGAAAATAATCTCCCGCAAAAATATAAATGAGGCCGATGTTTGCGACGCTGCAGTCGTAATTTCCCGGTAACAAAGAGAGACGATTTCGACGTTACCAAAATCATATTCTTAAGAATAAAGCGTACGTAAGACATCCGACGCCAAATGAAATGAAAAAGTGCCTACGAATTATTTTAGAGCCCAGAACGACACACAGTGCCTCGTATTTTACGAACTGGCCAAAAAAGGTTTTTCATCTGTGACGTTCGTAGGATTAATATTACGCTTAGTTTTAACCAGCACCCGGTTTAAAACCGGCGGCTCAAAGTGCTAAACGGGCGCAAGTGAGAAAGGGGGACAGCTTTTAACGCATTCCACGGAGGCGATCGATGAAGAAAATCGATTAACCAGGCTAAAAAATTGTCGAAAACCTAACGAAACCAGCGCTAATTTTTAAACATTTATAAACACGTTCCTGTCATATTAAACGAATAAGAAGAGCATTTCGAGAATTAATTAGATTCCGCATAAATTTCTTTTTTGAATTTCAGTGGCGCCAGGAGCCGGCGATCACGTAATCAGTTTGGTCGATGAAATATCTTACGTATCGCCGCCTTCGCCGATGCTGTCCCAGATCGACGATATTCCACCGGAAATGTTCTGCAACGGAGACAACAGGCCGGCCAACTGCGGCCGGAACTGCATGTGCGTCCATAAAGTCGACATACCAATGCACGCGGTGGTCGAGGTGGTTCTAGTAGATGAAGGTAAGTTGCGCCTATTTATCCTAAGAGTCGCTATGAAATACCAGTAAAAGAAGTGAAAACGAATCGCTGCTCAGCAATGAACCGATTAATGTGGACGCGTAATTAGTTGGCCGATGATCGAAATAGATATGTACGAGAAAAAGAACTAGTAAAAATGTACAAGTTCAGAAAGTAAATGACAAAGAGGAGAATGAGAACTGTTTTAATGTTTCATTCGGTGTTCAGTGTATAAAGCGTGTCCGTTTGTTTTGTTTATAGTTCAGTCGCCTAATTTGAGTCATCCGTTCCATTTGCACGGCTACGCTTTTTATGTAATCGGCATGGGAAGGTCACCAGATAAGAATGTGAAGAAAATTAATTTGAAACACGCGCTCGATTTGGACAGAAGGGGTCTGTTAGACAGACATTTTAATTTGCCACCTGCCAAAGATACCATTGCAGTGCCCAACAACGGATACGTCATATTCAGGTTCAGAGCTGACAATCCAGGTACGTTAAAAATTATTAATAATAATAACAATAATAATAATAATAATAATAATAGTAATAGTAATAATAATAATGAATCCAAATATGTTCTCTATTTCGTTAATATTTCTGTGCGTGGTAAATACGTCTTTGTGTACATAAATATGTATGTTTATGTATATTTTTTTTTTTCTTTTATGCATGGGCATTACATTCAAGAATCCCACTAAGCCATGCAGCTGTCGGCAGAACCCTACAAATTAACATGGGTCTCTATTCTATATTAATTATAGATTTTGTAAAAGGAAAAGTCAAAGGCTCGGCCAGCACTTAGATTCGCAATTATTTATACAAAAGACAGAATTTAAATCAGCATTATGTTCTCAAAAGTAAAAAAGAAAACCCAGTTAAATATTCGACTGTCTGTTTAACTCAATCCGAAATCGAGAGTAATTTCCCTATCGACATTTTTAAATTTTTAATCGACCTAACTAGATGTATTTCGCCGCGGTTTTATTAACCAAACTGCAAAATAATTTTTCAAAGATGACAAGTTAAGTACTAAGTAATAAAGGTGACACACACGCAATCAATCGGAAACGTACTTCTTTGTCCGTAATTTGCAGAATCAGTTTCACAAGGGTACGGATAATTTATTAAATAGAACGACACCCTCTATACCATTTTTTTCGAAACCTATAATTTTCTCTTCCATGAGGAGAGCAGTTTGATTCTTCAGTTCTTCAGACAATTTGGTAATAATTAACGTTCTTAATCAAAATTTCATATAAGCGATGCGATATATTAACCCTATACCTTTTTAGCTGTTTCCTTTGAACCTTGATTTTACATCAGATGTACAGAACCTAACAATACTTATACTTCGTGATAATCCGGATAAATGAGATTTCTTCTTCTCCTTGTTTACCAATAATTTACAGATATAATAATCTACTAGAATTTTTTCTTTTTTGAAATGTTGAAATAACAGGCTTTAGTTTTCTTCCAATTAAATAAAACTCGTCAAAAAAGTCGTTTCTTTTTTCTTTTTTTTGTTTAAAGTTTATTTACGTTAAATAATATAAAGAAGAATACATCAAAAACGTAGGAATTCCAACAAAACATACTGAAAGCTAAAGAAAAAATCAGTTTTTTAACTTGCATTTTAAGAAAGCGGTATATTTAATTATTTTCAAACAATTTAATTAATAAATTTCAGTATAAATAAGCAAAAATAATTACGCCGAATATCTGCGCTAATAGCGCATATATTCCGTTTAAACAAATCAATTTCTATTTGTTCGATTATCAAATTATAAATAGAATAAATAAAACGTAGATCACACCGCATATTCACCAGTGGCACTTCAGTCGTTTACCTAAGTTATTTTTAATTTGTTACACACTATAAAACTAAAAAGAACATGGATTATCACACTTGTACAAGGAAGGGGGTTGAGGAAGCTCAGGGAACGTGGAAATTAAAAAATGGTAAAAGTTTTTTATAGGTAATTTACAATATGATATATGAAATTCAGGATTTTAAACGATGGAAACGGCGAACTTAAATAGAGCTGCTTGTCGCAGATAAAATACTTCAAAAACTTGAACGAAAAATAAAATACGTGTAGATCTGAACAGGTCAATAAGTGGAAGCAACAAATACAAAAAATGATTGCAGATGAGATTTGTTAAAGATGGTCTGCTAAGTAAAAAAATATATGTTATAAATTACCAGAAACTACAGAACCAGCTTGGACTCTTTTTTTGTTTAATTTTTATCTCGTAGCTATATGTATAGTATCAAATCAAATCAAATCAAATGTATTACAAATTTACAAAAATTACAAAATGTTTTATATACATTAAATAATTACGTTTAATAAGCTTCAAACAGTTTACAGTTTCAAAATTAACGAAAGTATAAACGTACATGCGCAAAAGATACATTTCGGAAAACTTCAAATTGTTATCTTTTGCAAAAAAAAAAAATCAAAAAGTTGATTTTATATTTTCTAGCCAATGTAATATTAATAAATAAACAAATATAAAATTAATACTTAAAATGGATTTATTACTTAACATATTAAAACATTAACTACACACATATACTGCAAACTTTTAGAACTCAATGTAGGAACTCTGACCTTATTATAAATGAACTAAAAACTAACATAAATATAAAATGGATTAAACGAGTTCCATAAAATAATAAACAAAAATAATTATAAAATAATGTACTCTAATAAAGTTAATTACTTTATATTAGAAACATTTTCGGACATAGCCCATTATCAGATAACAATACAGATTACACTCAATTGAAGCTAAAACTGTTGGGTGTGTTTTTAGTTTTAACTGAGTGTACTTTGTATCATTAGCCGATAATATAGCTCGAAAATGTTTCCTTAAATTGAGGTATTTTAATATGAATTTATTACAATATAAATTATTTTTTTAATATTTATTCAACAAACAGGTTACGGATTTATTTACATTTAAAACTAACATAATTACCCAAATTTATATATGTAAATCGTTAATATCGAAATAATATTACAACCACAATAACTAATACCAGAATATACTAATAGAAAAAGCTTCAAATAACAAATTAATTGAATTTAATTAAATTAACACAAATAAAAGTATAATTACCTATAGAGAAATAAACAGGAATAAAATATTTTTATGTAATTTATGATAAGGGGAACAAAACAAAACTAAAAAAAAAAAAAGCATAAAATAACATTTAAAACTTATGCCCTGCTAAACTCGAAACCAATGATCTTAAATTATCGTGTTATATATGGCAACATTTCACTTACAGCGAAGCTGTATTTACCATAACTAGAAACTGTTGTTTAATGTAAGTGAAGCTGGACTCGGCATTTATTTTTATTGCAAAATTTACTCGAAAAAAAAAAAAAAAAATACATATAAATATAAAAGTATACAGAGATAATCCCATAGTTTCTATATATTTATTTTACATTTTTAATAACTTAATACTCCTCTGAGTTGATAGATCCGCCATTGATTTTTGGAAACTAATTGATTTAAACAGTTTTCAATCACTCCTACCTATATAGCTGAATTCACTGCTGGGAGTATACGCTATATATGACGTAATGTTACATACTACGCTGCAGTATCTCGGTGAATAAAAGCACACGGGAGAATGGGAAACAAAGTAGTAAAACTAAAATAAGTAGTAAATTTTTCTAACTGTTTTTACACGAGGTAAATTGAATATTCCTTTTTTTCTTAATCATCTACAGTCATAAGTATTTTCCAAAGTTTTTCGTAGCGTAAATTTCTATCCAGAAACCTATCCGCTCCCCGAGATACGGATATCAAATCAAATCAAATCAAATTTATTTAAATTTACATGAGATTACAACTCTTTATATACGATTACAATACAATACAAGTTCAATACGATACGATACAAGTACAATACAATATAATACAAAACAATTTAGTACAATGCAATACAATTTGTAACTTGCACCATATTTGATAATGATATTTGAGTTTGTATGAAAGCTGTGAGGTCAGTAACCACAAATGCACATATCTTGCGCGAGACTGTGGTTACTGAAGAAAAGTATATCTACATTATTCTAGAATTTGTTATTATTATCATTGTTATTTTTACTATTTTTATTATTATTATTATTACACCATTATTCTTACCACTATCACCAATTCTATTTATATTTTTATTATTATTACCATTTTTGCTACTATTATTACCACCATTATTATTAACCTTATTATTATTAATTTTTATTATTAGTATTATTACCACTACCCTTACCACTATCACTATTCCTATTATTATTTCCATTACTATTGTTATTCCCATTTGTATTACCCTTACTGTTACTCCTTGGGATATGTTATACTTAATTGGGATTGATTGATATATATTCCATAATCTTTTTACGCCTTTTTTTATAGTTTTTCAAGTTTTCTTTTAAAACCTCTGGTAACTTGTTATATAATTTACATCCCATAAAGGATGCCTGTATTCGAGTGTGATATTTAAAGAACTCTGGCATTTGGATTGTTTCTGTCTGAGCACTTCTTGTACTTCGTTTTGGAACTAAAGTTGGGAACTTGTCTCTATTGTTACAAACAAAATTTAATATTTGCACTTTGTATAGTTGACTAATGGGCAATATATTAGAGCTGTATTTAGTTGTGCTGTAGTAGCCAATTGATTTGAGGGCTGAATTCTGTAAAGTTTTGATTGATTTTATATGGTTCTGTGCAGCTCCCCCCCAATGTATTATTCCATAAGCAAGAACTGATTGGTATAAAGCCAAATAAATTCCTTGCATATGCTTTGATGAGAAGTACTGTGATAGGTAAAATAATAAATAATTTAATTTTCTAATTTTTCTGGCTAAATATTGTGTATGGGCATTCCATGATAACTTAGTATCCAGAATTATCCCAAGATATTTTGCTTCATGCTCTTTTGTCAGTAGTGTTCCTTTCCAATGGATATTAAAGTTCGAGTATCTGTTAGTTCTAATTTATTTCTATTGAGCTTGTCTCGCGCGATAGATGAATAGTATTGAATTACCGAATCGCCATCTTGAATTTCGGATATGGCGGTGACGTATAAAAGTTATTGAAAATATAAGGCGATCGTTCATATAGAAGTCAGTAGTATGGCGCGAACTAGCACGCACATTATCGTGTGCGCTAGATATCGATTTATATAACCGCTTGCACTTCACTTGTATAAAGCGTTTTAGACTGGATAGCGCGGTTTTTCGGTTGCATACAGAGTTTTTAATTAAATCACTAAACACCAGAAAACACATACCGCAAAAATAAACACAAACAGATGTAGTCGAGTAGCACGTCCAATAATAATAATAATAATAATAGTAATAATCCATATTATTAAAAACATTTTTTAGACAGAACCTGGGACTTATCAACGAATCGATTCTGCAGCAAGCGAAAAACGTAGAAAGACATTGATAAAAAAACGCAAAAAATGGCAGAGGAGATCGGAAAGAATTGAAGAGCGGGAAGCGGAAAATCGAGAAAGTAAATAAATGAGAATAACGTTAATGACGAATGCCAGTGAGCAAGTGTTGAAGAAGTGGATAAAATTGCACGTACATAGGAGAGATCTAAGAAGAACTTTGGTGTGGAAAAATTGCGATCAAAATTTGTTCCGTTCGCACGCAACGAAAGATTGAAGGAAGCCCGAACTGTGAAGAGTTGAATTTTTTTACTTTAAAATCTGCAAAAAGGTTCGCATCCAGTATCTGAACTAATAATAGATTACCGGAAAGAATTAGTATTTAATATATTGTACTCACCGTTTTTTAATTTTTTTTTTTTTCTTAAATAATTGCGTCGCAATAGAAATAGTTTCTAGCGCATTGAACACGAAAAGGTATACAGGTAGTCACAATAATATCCGCGCACACCGGTGTATCCAATAAATACACGTCAAAAACAGAGGGATAAAATGCTTACTCATCAAGTAATGAAAATACAAAAATAAGTGTAACTCTTTAGTATCCTCCCGAAAAAGGAAAAAAAAAAAAGGAAGCGAAAACATTAAAAAGAACACAGCTTACGGCAGTACAAAGAACACAAAAATACGAACTGTAATATCCCACCGGGCATGTAGAACTAAGTGAAGTGGCTCATGGCTCTTTCCCGAGTGCATAAATCAATTAGTTATTTTTGGAAGAATAAACAAGATTTGTCGAATCGGAAGATTTCACAGAGTACGGTGCATGACATCCTCTACCGCTTCAAAAACCGGGGGAAAATCGCATCGAATCGAAATCTTAAAGAGAGAAACCAAAAGAGAGCTAACAAAATACGATATGGCTTTTTTTCCGGCAAGAAATAGAAAGAAATCCTAAGGTAAGCGTGCGCCAAAACTAACTACAGCACTGAGAGAAAGAAAGATAATAAAAATTTCAGTCAAAACTGTACATCGAACTATCTGAATGAGATGGGATACTCCTGCCGCACTGCACGCAGAAAATCATACATTAGTTTTGCAAATACACAAAAGCGACTCGAAAGAGTACCAGATTCATTCAGAGAAGTACTGGGAAAACGTAATTTTCACTGATGACAAAGTATGGCGTAAGCCGAAGAATTGAGAACTTTGACTGCGTCGATTAAACACAGCGAAAGAAATGTACCGGTGTAAGAGTGATTCGCGGCGAGTGGCGTGGGGTCGTTAGTCGTCGTTGACGGTGAATACTGATCCATATATCGACATTTTGCAAAAAAGTTTACGCCAAAACGCGAAAAAATCGAGCACCCTGGAGTCATTCTACTTGTATCAAGACAACGACCTCAACAACATATAAAACTCGAGAGTAAGGACCTCCTATAACTTCTATCCTCGCCACGCTCCGGATTGCAATCCCGTACAGGACGTATACAAGCGGATTCATGAGAAGTCGCGATCTCTAGCCGTAATGGATTAAAAAGTCTTCTAAAAGAGAAAATTTCACTTGATTATCTAAAAAATTAGTTTATTAAAAATTTTATATCCATAATCATCTCCGAAACATGTCAGCTCATTTTAATATTTGCTAAAATAAAATTTTCCGTAATAGATGTTTTTATAAAATTTTTAATAAAGCGATAACATAAAATGGACACACAAACATTCATTACTCAAATATAAAAATTAGTTTGTTCAATGCCGCGCAGATTGAAAGCGGTCGTGGATGCCAAGTCATACGTAATTTTTTCAGAGTGTAGTTATTCAATGTCTAATGTTGAGTCATTTGTCCTTCGTTTCCTGTATTACTTAATGAATTTAACCAAACTCTACACTCACTTTTTCCAGCTCGCAGCATGATTTTTACGGATGGCTCAAAATCTGCTTCAGGTGTCGGAGCTGCTTTTATTCTTCCTGATATCAACCATTCTGAGTCTTTTCAACTTCCTTCATTATTTCTATCTTTTTAACCGAATCCATGGCTATTTCACGTGCCATCCTTTTTATATCCTCAACATCCAATTTATCAAAATTCGTCATATGCTCTGATTCGAAAAGCGTTTTATGAGCCATCTCATCTCCTTTCCCTAAACCAATCCTATTATTCTATATATATTCGTTCCTTAGTTTATAATTTATTAACATCCCGTTCTATCCTAATTGACCTGTTCTGGATTCCGGGCCACTGCGGCATCGTAAGTAACGATCTTGCCGATTCGTTGGCATGTCTAGCTGCAGTAAATGACCGTTTCATAGACAGATTCCCCTCCCAATGTCTCTATTCTCTCTCTTATCGTTTTCACCATGACTACTGATCTTTATCCCCGTCTATTTTCTCCAACCCTAATTAACCTTGCTATACAACCCTCTCCACCCACTTCTTCCTGGTTTAATAATTTTCCCTGCATCAGCCGTTCTGCTATTTCTTCCATAATTCGTATCCGCTTTAATCACGGTCTGCTTCCTGCTTCCCTCTTTCGTTTTAATATTGTTCAGTCTGTATTCCTTCCATCCTCCTATCTTAAATTTGTCCTGTGATGTAAATCACCTTCTAATCGAATGCTCATCTATCTCCTCAGAACGCGCAGTCCTTTATTCTAATTTGCTTGGCATTGGCCTCTCGACCCCTTACTGTGCCCACTACATTCTTGCTCTTCTATCTCCTTCTGTTGTTCTTGTATTGGCTACCTTCATTTCTTCTATTTCTAATTGCTTCCTGATTTAACTTTCAAGTCCTTACGTTCCATTATTTGTTAGTCCTTTGTGTTGGGTAAATGTCCTGTGTTAACACGTCCAAAGAAAAAAAAAAGAAAAAAAAAGGGTAATGCCTTCGGCTGGCAATTTTGAAAAATAAAAAAAAGAAAATACTTGGAGAGGAGCTTCTTTATTTTGTTTTTTCGTTCGCTCGGATATTAATGTGTGGCGCTTACAATTTATAATTGTTTGTTCTTTGTATCGCTTTTTTTTCTTTTTTTTTTACAGGAGTGTATACTAAGAAGATACTTATTTTTGTATTTTCATTACTTAGCATTTGTCCCCTTTCCGGATATTATTGTGACTTACTGTACTTATTTAAAAAGTTACATTTAAACGCATCGTTCAGACTGAAATGTGTCATGCCTGTTTTTTTAATAATACATTCAAGGTCTATTCTACACTGATCGCTATTACGTTCATTCCCCGTGCAGCCATTTTCATTGCCGACAAATGCGCTCCATTCTAAACACAGTTTTACACCTCTACCTCGGAACACTACGATGCCATCTTTGTTACAGGATTCGAATTTTATTTTCTTAATATCACATTAAAAATGTATTATTAAACAGTTCACAACTATCTATATGTCTATGTGAAATGTATTTACGCAGGTTATTGGCTGTTCCATTGCCACTTCTTGTTCCACATCGTAATCGGAATGAACTTAGTCCTACATGTCGGGACTCATGCCGATCTTCCGCCAGTGCCAGAGAACTTCCCAAGATGCGGGGACTTCCTACCGCCTATTACGCTGCATTGACCCGTCCAGTGATCCTATAGTTAGCCAGATAAGTGTATTCTTTTACGAAAATCTTTTTACAAAAGTCGCATCGCTCACACGTGATTTGTCGGAGGACGATTTGTTGCGCGTGCGTATATATATACCGTTCCGTTTCAACTATTAATTTATACGAATGTAATTTCTAGCGTTTACGTATTTTCCTATATCGCCTAGTACAAATCCGAGTCGATTATTTTTTTTTAATTATTATTTGTAAATATTTCTTAAAAAAAAAAAAAAAAAAAAAAATGGAAAAAAATTACTAATTATCACTCCCCCTTTTTTTAATACGGAACATTTTTTATATTTTTTTGATACCTTTACACGCGTGTAATTTTACGTATTTTTAATTTTTTTTTTTTTTTTTTGTGTAAGAGTTACTATAAACAGAAAACAAAAAGAAAAAAAAAGAACGGTTTTTGAACGAGGGAGCATAGTAACCATACACTGTTAACCATTTTTTATATATATATATATATATATATTAGTATATATTATTATGTGCGTTTTGTAAGTTTTACAATTTTGTCAGAGAACTGGCGCCTATTACTTGACTATAATTTCGGTAAGTAGCCATTAAAATTTAACTTTAACCTTTCACATAAGCAGTGGAGGCTTGCGGTAAATTGATTTGTTGTATTTGAACTTTTTTGATATTTTAAAAAATAACATCGGTGTACACCCATACACATTTCTCAGAAACGATATTCTTCTTAAAAAGACAATTTAATAAAAAGAACTTTAGCTGAAAATGAAAAAAATTCATATTTCCCTCCTCTGAATGGAAGGTAATTTTAAAAATCCTCCTTCAGTAATCGATAAGATTTTAAATATTTTTAAACTATTGCCGCGTAATCTGTGTCATTTCCCCCGAAGAATGTCGAAATTTTTGGTAGCTGTATATTATAGTTTTTTTGTAATTTAAAATCGGAAATCATCCATAGGCTAGTTTAGAAGCAAATATATACGCATGCGATACTTTAAATTCGATATTATTTTTATTTACCAAAATAATTCGTAAAAAAACTTCAATATTAGAGATTTTTCTTTTTTTTTTTTTTGATGAATTTCCCCGTTAATAAAGAAGAAACAAAATTACCGTCTTATTTAAGTAATTTATTTTTCAAATTACGATGTCTGAAATGATTATCATTCGCTTTCTGTGCAACATTCGTTACCTGAGAATCTTGCTCATCAAAGCGTTTCTTATATGCTTTTCCGGTCAATTCATCGTCACTGCTATTTTGATTTCTTCTTATTAATCATATTTGATACACATAACCCACTCATTCCTCTGCTGATTTTTTCTGCGTGAAAGTCCGTTTAACGAGCCAAGAGAAAATCATATTTTTAAATTGTCTATTTGTTTTTTTGTGTTTTTGAGTTTTTTTTACTTGTTTTTTTTTTTTTTTCTTAATTAACATCAATCGAAACAATAGTGAATCAGTTAACTATGGAAAGAAGGCTGAAATTACACTTAACTTTGTCTTAAAGCCACCTGCAATTTTTTTTCTTTGAGCAGTTTTACTGCAAATTGCAGCGTTATATATCGGTCCTGTCTTTCGTTATGTTCTTTTTGATGCAGGCATCCTTCACATATTTATCCCTTTTTCGCTTGCCACAATCACCTCTCGTCATCCTATCATGTCGTACATTTCCCCTAGCACATATTTTCCCTTCCTTTTAAAGACTTTCTCCTCTATTCCCGCCTTAAACAAGTTTTCCCATATTCTTCCAGACATTCTTTTCCACCCTTTATGTTTATCATGCTACTTTTCTTCATTTTTTTCCTCTCCTAGTATACTTAATATCACCCGCACGCAATGTGCATAATTGCTTTAGTTTCTTCGATTTTTACCTATTAGCAATTATTGTTCAATACACCAGGCGCAGTGAGAACTTGACTGGGAACATTTGAAAGATCAATAGATAATGAGGGCAAGGAAATGGCTGAAGGAGGAGGAAAACATTGCTGTAAGTTGAACGAAGTGAGCAATAGTATCATAGAACAAATCGGACGTGCTTAACGTTCTCTCAAACATACGTTGAAAACCCGCGGTCCGACCGACTTGGAAATGATTTAGAAACATGGTTTTCGGTTGACTGGTTTTTATGATTTTCAAAAAATTTGGCTGCTTGCGTGATCGAGCGAGCCAGTCGCCTTTCAAGCCATTCTAGAAGAAGCCTTCAGTTCAGGGCCAAGTCCGCCTGTGTTCATTAGCAGGAATACGCCCAAGGCTATAGGTCCCCATTGTTTCAACTTCGGTTTTCTTCGTCCTTTCCATAATCAAATCCGGCTCGTAATATTTAATCTTTTTCTTACTATTCTTTTGACTAGTTTTCAACTAACATATCCATAAAATAATAATAATTAAAAAAATATGAATATTTGAAAAATGTCGCAATTCCTTTCCTATTATGTAGTTACCCCATGCATGCGACAAAAAACACTTATCAGTCACCATCTCATGAAAAACATCCGTCGTATAATGTACTTTTTATCATCATTATCGATGAATGTTGAATCTAGAATAGAAAAAGAAAGAAAAAAATAAGCAATACTGAAGTCAAAATAATCTGCCTCTCTTTTCATTAAATCTAATCGTTGTATAAATAATTAAGACGTTCTCTTAATCTCGATAGCTGCCTAATTAAGCTTAAAACATTTCGATTTGTTTGTTTTTTTTTTTCTTTTTTAGAATACCATCAAATATCTTAACTCCGTCATTCTAAACGAGTAGTACGTTTTTTCCAGATTCAAAAAACGAAACTAGCGCCACCTCACGGAGAGAAAATAAAACAAATTTTCGCTCTTATAATTATATAACCAGAGAGGGCGTAACGAAATTCCTTTTCGTTGATTAATAATTTTTCACCATTTGACTAACAATTTCGCCGATATTTCTATATTAATCTATTCGCGGTTCTATCTAGGATATTTACGTATCACATTTTAAACTCTTCCATAATCAACATATACGGCGCCGTTTTAAATATTTTTCACGAAACCTTCTCTCATTTTGTTCCGCGCAATGATTAATAGTATCTTACATCTCATTACTGTAATTTGAATCACAAGCATTACGGCAAACAGTGTAGTCGCAGCTTAACTTCGGAAGAATTAATAAATTTCTTGCCATGTTCGTTATAGCTCGAACACGGGTTCATTAAAAATGGTCGTATACTCCGTTTGCTTTTTAATTGACCTAAATCTCCGTATTTATCACATCCGATTTACAGTTACGAGATGTTCTCCTATTCCGACATCATTCTTCATTTCGTGCGAATCTAATGATTCCTAGGCAAAGATATATTATTGTTCAACCCCGTAGAATTAGCTCGACTTTGAAATTCACATGTTACCTTTCGATAATTCCGCCTTATTAATCACAGTCCCGATGTCACCGTTTCCATGCAAACATTAACTAATTACACGGTAGAACATTTTTTAAATTTATTTTATCGACTTAAAGTTGTAAAATTAAAGGTTAATCGCGCACACTGCAATTCCGGTACTAGTCACCACTGTTTATAAATTACTTTACGCGTATTTTCTATACATGACACTCACGTATTTTTATATATATTGTATATGTTGTGTATGCATATATATGTATGTATATATATATATATATATATATATATATATATAACACTGTGAGACTCCAGTCCATTCTGCAAGTCTCTTCATCGTTCATCATCCCATCTTGCGAAAGCTACTTGATTACTTCGTACATCAGAATAGAATCAAACGTCATCTTTCACAATGATATTGTTATCGTTACCATCAATCTTTCTTTCTATTCTCTTTTATTTATCTTACACCTTTATCCACGTGATGCAGTCAAATTTTGAATTATCTAACTCTACTACTATCAGACTTCTTTTTATCGGTATTTTTAGCGCGGTCGAAAAATGAAAATTCTGTGACAGACTAATAAAACGAGCGTATTTAGATTGGATTAAAATTGAAAGTGTTCAAGTTTTTACGCAAACTAAAAAGAAATGAAGCAAACCGAGCATGTATCACATTATTACGCGTGTACTTATTAAAAACCCATACTACATTATAATGATAAATTTTTTTTCAACTGGAAATTTTAAAAAAAGCATAATTTACAGCAAAATTTTTGTGAAAAACCTACTTTAATTTTTAAAAAAAAAAAAAAACGTTTGTCGTTCTATTCGTCAGATATATTGGCCGCGCATGTTTTATATTATTCTATTAGTTTTAAATTGTAATAGCGGAATTTTTCATATTCAAAAGCGTATTTCTTAAATTTTGTTTTGAAAATATTTACCTACCGTCACAATTTGTATAATTCATAGAAAAAAAAAACGAGAATAATTTGTAAAAGGCAATAAATGTAATTTAACAAAACGGTATTATAATGCCATCCTAATTTTGGCCGAGTTCGTTTAATTTTTCGTTTGCAGTATCACTTTCGCTAATCGTGATCATCCAGTTGTTACAGCAGGCTCAACTCTTATTACTGCTCACACCATTCTCAGCATCATCTCAACAAATTCAACTTTCCTTTTCATTCTTTCGTTTTCCTGTCGTTTGTTTTCTTTTTCCCTATCCTTTACACTCGTCTTCCTCATTCACATTGTCTGACCCTTAATCCATTTCTGTTCCGTTGCATTTCTTCTACACAACGCTCTAAAACACTGCCTTTAGTCAACTTCATTTTTCCCTCATTTTCTTATTCGCTCCTTCTAACACTTTCATCCCATTTCTAATTATGTCCTCATCTACACAAATTAGCCGATTTTTGTAAATTTCTACCAATTTCCGAAATAAAAATCCAAAGTGTATCTGAACTAGTTCCGAATTTAAAATTACACACTTTAAAGACTCACATGTAATATTATTCTTGTCCATTTTAATGAAATTATTTTTTCATTATAATTAATAACTACTATTTCATATTGCGCATATCTTTAACAGATAATATTATAAAGTAATTATAATTTTGGTTTGTTGTTAATCGCTATATCAGTGTACTTGTAAAAACGTCCACGTTTACTAGCATTACTTTCTCCAGATGATAAAAATAATTACATAAGCTAATAAAACAGGAAAGAAAATTTTATCATTTTATATTCGTACAAAATTTATTATATATATATAATATTTTAGTATTCGTGCGAGATTTTTTTATCGATAAAATAATTTTACCGGCAATGTAATGATTCTATGAAATAATTAGGTAATATATTAAAATGTGACAAATAAGAATTTTCATCATAGTACCTAAACCCGTACGTATGGCAGAATTTTTATACCGAATTTTCGGTTTCGGTGGAAACAATGTGTGTTATAACAATATTATAGTGAACGGACGAGGGAAGTATTTGCTCAACATTTTATAAATGTAATTTCAAAATAAAATAAAAATAGTTTTTAAAAGATTGTGTAAATTATTCCGTAAGCTTAATTTTTAATTTAATTTCTATTTTTTATCGTCATAATATTTTGGTTATTCTTTCTTCTTTTTTTTTTTTTACATAATTTTCTATGTATACGTTTTATTTTCTACGCATACAGTTTTTGTATGTAATAATATATGTTTTATTTGTAGATAGAAAATTTATTCGATATTTTATCGCTCATGTAAATATAACATTGTATAAATATACAGATTTTATAAACTTTTTAAATAATTTCTTAGAAATTAATCAATTTTTGTTTCAATTAAAATATAATAGTAAAATTTTGTTCTTAACTATCATAATCTTCATTACACTACCTCTTACCGCGCAAAAACTACAGATGGAACGCTAAACAAAAGTAAGGATATTAAATTCAGTTCGTAACCGGCGTAAGTATTTAATGATTAATTCCAATAGAATTCAATCTGAAAGTGAGCAAACGTCAGTAATTTAATTTCGGAATTGCGTAAGTCCGTAGCTTCCCCCACTTCTGTTTAAAATTAATAAATTAAAATAAATTTGTAACAAAAAAAAAATTATACT
This sequence comes from Icerya purchasi, assembly GCA_039619475.1. NCBI lineage: Eukaryota > Metazoa > Arthropoda > Insecta > Hemiptera > Monophlebidae > Icerya > Icerya purchasi. Next base: position 542,062,241 of record CM077115.1, read on the forward strand.
TTTAAAAATTAATAGTATAGAAATGAAACAAATATGAATTTTTTAAAAAGATTTAATAGCTCCTCGGTTTGTTTTTGGATTTCGCAATATTTTTGAATATCAGATCGAATCGAAAGTGTAAAAAGAAAAAAAAGAATTTTTTCAAGATTCATTCCAGTTTTATCATCAGTTCGCGCGCAGTTCTTCAAAACTGTTTTTTTTCTTTTTTTTTTGTGCAGCGACCGGGGAAAAGTCACAGCAAAGTTTATTTGAGACCATACTGATATTCAATACGATAAGAATCCGTTAAATTGAAACTGATAATGAGTTAAATTCGTCACTCCTGCCCATTATTTAGGCTATCGCTTTCTCGTTAAACGTCTTCCACCCGCGTCCTCTACTCTTGTTCAGTACTTCCTTTCGATTTATAACACAGCTGGCGCTTTATGCCTAGCAAAACCCCCCCATTCTGGCATTTATTTCACATCGTCTTAGTTCATTTCGGCCTTATACTATCTCCTTCAATAATCTTCCTTATTTTTCCTTTATAACTATATTAATCTTTATCATCCTCCTAGAGTATTTATTCTTCCCGCATTTTCTGAAAACCTCCCCCAAGCCGTAATTAAACAGGTATTCTACAGCACTTTTTCCCCTCTCATGTTACCATTTACACGGATGGTTCGAGGGGGTCTGGTGGTGTTGGTGCTTCCTTCATCCTTCCTGATTTTAACCTATTAGAATCTTTTCGCCTTCCTTATTTCCGTTCCATATTCATAAACGAATTATCGACTATCCTACGTTTTTTATTATTTTCATTTGCTAGAATCACCTTCCCTCCAACTTTTTAATTATATCTGATTCCTTGAGCGCCCTTCAGGCCATATCCTCTCCCCTTCCTGAACATATTCGTATGACACTTTGTTATACGTTCACTCATTCATAATCTCTCTCTCCATTCGATTAACATTGATTTGCTGTAGATACCTAGTCACTCGGGCATATTTGTTAATGAAGTGGTTGATATTCTTTGGTACTCGGGCTACTATTTCTTCCGCCTTTTTCTTTTTTTTTTTGAAATTCCATTCGCCAACCTCTTATCGATATGTAAAAGCTCCATATCAGATGACGGTATATCGGATATTTGCGCTTCCTCCTTTTCTAATAATTATTCATTTCATCTATCTGTTCATCCTTCCTTTTCATGGTTTCTTTTGTATCCCTCTCTTCAACGTTCTGATGTTGTTTCCGTTGTTCGTATGCGTTTTGGCCATTCTTTGCTGCCTTTCTCTAGATATATCGCTTTTCCCTAATTTCCTCTCCACACTGTGTCCCCTCTATCCTGATGATGCAGTTATTTGCGACGCCGATCATGTGTTCGTCCAGTGTTCATCTCTTTCTGTGGATCGTTCTGCTCTGTATTTCTATTTGTTGAGGCTTGGGCTTCCTGCTCCTTATTATGCTTCCTATATCCTGTACTTTCTTTCCCAAAATAATTATTCCTGCTATTTGTTCCTTCTTAGCAAAAAGAGTTCTGATCGGATTAAAATATGATCGACTTGTTTCCTTACTATTTTTCTCTGAGTGAAGGTCCTTGGTTGACGAGCCCGAGAAAAGAAGAAAAAAAAACGAATTAAATTTAAGGAAACGCGTGCGTAAAAAGCTTAAAAATCCACCGACTAGTTCCCGACAAAAGCCCTCATGAATGCCGTATGAAAGTACTCCACAATCGTGAACAATTTTTTGCGCGAAACAAGATTTTAAATTTTTTACATACGTGTTTATTTCTAGTTATATTAAGTATTCATTTTTGGAACAACAGAACCTACTTCACAGTAGAAATTTTGCAAAGAAAAATTTACGGAAGCGCCAGCAATGTTTAAAAGAGTCTGAAAATTTTCCGCAACTTTCCTATTACGATTTTTTAATCGAAATAGAAACAAACTTTTAGAAAATTTAAAATGAAAGCAATAGAAAAAAATTATAAAACAATATTCACGATAAAATCAAAGGGAATTCAAAAAATTGAAAAAATATTCATTTCATCTAGCTAGAAGAGGTAACAAAAATAAGTAACGATAATCATAATGCAAGGCAAAAGAGGTAAAGTGAGTCCCATACATCCTTGATAAGGTATCATGGATTGTGAAATTAAGCTTTTCATAATGGTACTAAGCCTAATAGATCGGATGAAAATACTGAGGCCGGTTACTTTTTCATCGGATTCGCCTTTACTTTCCCAGATAATTTTCTCTAGTATAACTAATATTCAATTTCAGATTAGGTATATACCACACTGGGAGCGACGTGAATCCAGAACAAGACAAGTCTCGTTAACCTATGATACCTCTGATTTTTTAGCCAAGCGCCTTAACCACTAGGCTATACGAAAAACCATTTTTTAGATTCTAAATCAGTAACACGATATTTCAATATTTGTCAATACTATTGCAGTAGAAATTTTCACAATTTTTCAAATAGACTATATAGTAGTGGTGTTTGTATGACATATCGGCCGATTAGCATAATCTACTTTATTCAGTGGTGTTTCTCGTCTCGTTTTTAATCCTTTTTAAAGCGGAGAAAGTTTACTACTTCGTTGACGTAGTAGATAGGATTGTTATCAACAAAATAAAATAATCGGTAAGCTTCGGGGAAACACATCAGTACAGGAATCACTCATCGCCATATTCTACACTATTTCAGGTAACGACTTATTTCGAATGGTTTTATCTCGTTGTATGTGGAACGTAGTTCGATACACAATGCAGCTTTCTTCGTAAAAAAAAAAATCGAATAACATTCCCCAGTAGTTTTTCCAATTTTTCGGGCGAAAATTCTGTGGAATCTGAAGCAGATTTTGAAGAATCAGCTAATCTAGTGTATTTTATTAGCTCAGTATTGGCGAATCTATCGCTCATTTCACTTAAAACGAGATACAGGATTTCAAAATAAATCCGTTAATATTTTCTTATCGAATCTTGCTTCGCACGTAACGACCGTCTTCTTTTAGAAAATTTATTTTCAATATCCCGTTGTACTTTTACTATTATCGAACAAGGGGGATCTTGAATTATTTGATCAAAGTTCAGCTAGAAATCTTGGAGCATCCTGAATACTTCGCAGACCAAAGCCGGTATCTAGAGAAAATTTGTGCAAAATATTACATGATATACTTTGGTAATTTTAAAGCGACGAAATATTTTGGCATTTAATTTAGTGAGATAAAAGGAAGAATATCCGGAAAGTGACAAATGTTGACTGTATTTTACGATCAACAAATTTAAGCCTTGTACGCGTATACGCACTCTCACACATACTCGCAGAGATACACTTGGGTAACAGCCTCATATCGTTAAATTCCAAACAGCTTTTAAGAACTCACCATCGTGACCATTAAAAATGTCTAGTTCGCGAAGATCTTTCTCAAGTTATTATACAATATGAATGAAGAACGTTGAGAGGAGTTTGCGTACTGCTGAGTATTCGTAAACGGAGCAGCCAGAGTACGAATTGAGTAGGAAAAATCGGAACTACAATAAGAAATTGTCCTCTAAAAGAGTAGGACAGTTGACCTTACCGTGCATTAATAAATTGTGCAAAAAACGAAGTACTAATTCCTTTCTTTGTCCATCTAAGCTGTTCATCTACCGGAGTATTTCTTTTTAAAACGCACATCACTGGAGCGAATAAATTTATAATGCAAGTACTTAAGAAACTCTTTTTCTGCACATTTTCTATCCTATTTAACAAGTCGTTGGATACAGCATTCTGAATTCTAACTGTGAGCGTACTAATAGGGTGAATAAAATTAAATGTGTCTCAAGTTGTCTGAAGTTTGTACTACTTCAAACTAGCATTTCGCTCGTTTTACGAATTGTATACATTACATGAGTCTTAAATGTAAATTTTGCATCTAGTAAAACACCAAGATCCCTCACACAAATTTATCAAGGGAACACCATCTATGTGGTAGAACGCTGTAAATGAAATAAGTCTATATTTGGATACATTCACGGGTAAATTATTAGCCACACTACAAGCTATAAAGTAATCTACACTACACCTCGTTTTAATAGGAGAGCATCCTCAATACTTTTATTTCTTTGAATAATTTAGCATCATCGGCATATAATAATATCTTAGAATACTACATTGAATTCGGTAAGTCATTTACATGCAATAAAAAACGAAAAGGTCCTAAAACTGAACCCTAAGGCCAGTGCCGGATTAACCACGTAGCAAAGAGTAGCAATTGCTACGGGCCCCGCGTATCTAGACCTGCCGCCGCCTAAATTTTTTGAGTGAAACTTATTAAGTCGTGGTATATCGAATTTACTTGATGTCACTAAAACGTGAAACGTTACACCTTTCACAACCAAGACAATCCATTGAAGACAATTGGTAATTGATTATTTCGTTGGCGAAAATAAAACACGCCATAATTTCATAAGATAAACGTACAAGTTCTACAAAAATTCGCTCGTATAAATGTACAGAATCTCAATCGGCCTGATAATTGGCTCTAAAAAAAGTCTGACGACACTCAGTGTGGAAGTGTAGTAGAATTGAAATAGCTCGATTCGAAATGTTGAAAATGTCTATTTATTTGTAAGACTTACATGATAAAGGAATCAAAGTGAACGGCATCTCTATTAATAACATTCGTTATGCGGACGACAGTCTCTTGTGATAGCAGAAAACCGAGACGATCTTCAAGAAATGATGGACAGAGTCGTTCAACAGAGCAAACTTTTCGGACTCTCAGTGAACATCGCCAAAACAAAAGTCATGGTCTTCGCCAAAAAACAGATAAGGTGCAGAATAAATATTAACGGAATAGAGTTAGAACAAGTTAACTCATTAAAACATCTCGGTACTGTCTTGGATGACACATGCACCGTAAGAAGACAGATTCGTTCGAGAATTGAACAGGCTAGGTCAACGTTTATAAAAATGAAGAATTTATTCACGAGACGCGTACTTAACCTCGAGCTTAGACTCCGGCTACTCCGATGTTACGTTTTCTCGATTTTATATTACGGTTGCGAGAGCTGGACTCTGGACGCTGCCCTGGAGAAGAACATACAGGCTTTTGAGCTGTATACGTACCGACGCATTCTCCGAATCTCCTGGACCGAGATCACGAACAAATAGGTACTCAGCAGACTGAAAAAGGAACCAGAAGGACTTAACACAATTAAGGAAAGAAAGCTGAAATATCTCGGGCATCCGGGCCAAAGTATGAGGTTCTAAGTTTAATTTTACAAGGAAAAATCGTCGGAAAACGTTCAATAGGACGTAGACGGAACTCTTGGCTAAAAGACCTCCGCCGCTAGTTCGACGCATCATCAGTCGAGCTGTTTAGATCCGTTGTATCCAAAATTACAATAGCCATGTGGATCGCCAACCTTCGTAGCGGAGACGGCGTATGAAGAAGAAGAATCATTTACCAAAAAATTATTTTCTAGTGATAAGTCTATGTAAGTTATAAAAGTAATGAGAGATTCGCTGCAATTAAATTTCTCATAACCATTTCGCAATTCTGGTATAGTAAGATAGTTACCAATTTCGTTCACAAATAATTTGCGATGTGCCCGGTTCAAACTTTTGGAAAAGATTATAACGTGTTCCATCATGGTATTAAAATAAGCTAAATATTTTTTTAATTAGAATAAATGTTCTTTTTTTCGAAAAGAGCTCTCAAAGGACATGTTCTACTATTTTGGTATTAAAATAAGTAGAATATTGAGACAGATTCGGAGGCCATGACGATATAACGCTGTCTGAGTTAGAAAATAATGATAATAATTATGAAAAAATTCCAGACTATGTTTTTTGACAATTTCTCGGGCAAATAATTTCAATTTCTTAGACTTCCTCGGGCAGCGTTCAACGTATGAAAGTATACCAAAAACTTAGTAGTGTTTCGGAATATTGCGACAGTTAAAATCTATTACAGCGGGAGAGATTTCGAAAACAACTCCAATTATGGCCAGTGCTTATGTAAATGATTTGGAAGACAGTCTAAACGACGAATTAGTACAGTTTGTCGAGCTACTGAAAACGGATGTGGCTAGTGCGATTGACAGTTCAAAAAACGAAGCTCTGGAAATTCAATATTATAAATTCCTAATGGGAAATTCATTAAAATCATGTTTGCCTAATTTAGAAATTGCTTTGCGCATTCATTTGTCTCTCATGATCACTTTAGTCAGTGGCGAACGTTCAGTTTCAACATTGAAGCGTGTATAGAAAAATAAATTAAGGTGGAACACGATGAGTCAAGAACATCTGAATTATCTCTCTTCGATGAATACAGAATATGATTTGCTCAGAGAAATTTATGCGAATAGTATTATCTCTAAATTCGCCCACATTAAATCTAGAAAAGTTACTTTGTAAAAGTTTAAAAAATAATAAAAGTTCGTCGTTATTAATGGTCAGTTTTAAAATGTTACTTATCAAAATTATTCTAAATTGCCAGGGCAATCTCAACTCTGGCTTTTTATACTTGTCAAAGGCCAACCGGACCTGCTGTCTTCTTCTTATCGTATAATCGTCGGTTATATAAGAAATGTGATAAATAGTAATACGCAATACTTCATTATAATTCTAATTTCAATTTTGTTAGCCAGTCTATGGTTCCGTCTTTTATCTCATTTATGTCCTTTAACGTTAAATGTGAGGGTGCAAATTCATTACAGTCATCCAGTATATGTTGCAATGTCTGTTTGGAATTTCCGCACTGGCATGCAGCTGTCGTCACCATACCCCATTTCTGCATTAAATAACCGCATCTTCTCTGTCCGGTTCTAATTCTGTTATAAGAGTCTTCCACTCTTTTTTAGGTAAATCCATTCCTGCAACTTCTTTCCTTGGGTCGACTACTAAATGGGAATTTTTTATATATATTGAAGGTTCTTTTCCCATATCATTTTCCATTTACTAAAATCTTTCAAGTCTTCTGATAATAATTTGTCTGATGTCCAAGGTGATCTTCGGGATCTTAATACCGGTGCGGAACTTATCTCTTCAGAGATTCGTAGTTCGGGGTAAATCTTAAATTTATTTTTATCCCTAAGTAAAGCTACCTCCCGTCTAATTGCAGATGGAGCTATGTTAGTTAATACTGGTAGCCACATAAGCGGCGTAGACTTGAGCGTTCCTGATATGATGCGGAGGGCTTCATTTAACATCACATCTACTTTCTTAACGTGGCAGCTATTGCACCAGACTGATGAACAGTATTCGGATGCCGAGTATACAAGTGCCAGAGTAGAGATTCTGAGTTTTCTTGCACCAGCACCCCAACTAGATGAGATTTATACGCGTTTTTAACTTTTTGGATAAACGAGTTAGATGCTCGTTATATGATAAGGTACGATCTAATGTCACGCCCAGGTATTTTGGGTATTTTGTGTTTGCTAGATCTACTCCTTCAAATTTCACTACAGGTTCGATTTTTGCCATCCGGCTGTTGAGATGGAAAAACGCTCTCTCTGTCTTGCGGGGGTTCGGCTGTAATTTCCATTTATGCAAGTACTCACTTATCTGTGTTAGGTCGTTTTCCATAGTTGATATGCAATTCTGCAAGTCTTTTCCTTGCACTGTCATGGCTATATCGTCTGCATACTGGAATTTTTTACCAGATGTGTCAGGGATATCGCTAACATAGATATTAAAAAGTAGCGGCGCCAATATCGATCCTTGTGGAAGGCCATGATATACCCGACGCCACCTGTTGCTATTTTCTTCTAAGAAGACACGAAAATACCTATCTGACAGCATGCTATTTACAAGTCGCAAGATTCGGAAGCAAGGAATAATAGAAGCTAGCTTTAATAATAATCCCTCGCGCCAAACAGTATCGTAGGCGGAAGTCAGGTCTAGAAATACAGTTAATGTCTTCTCATTTTTTTCAAAACAATTTTCTATGTGCTGTGTAATGGCAGCGACCTGGTCTACGCAGGATCTTCCTGCTCGAAAACCAGCCTGGAATGCTAGTAAATGACTGTCCACTTTGATTGCAATTCTGTTATAGATAATTCGTTCTAATACCTTGTATCCCACGCTAAGAAGAGATATTGGGCGATAGTCTTCTGCTTCTCTTCCTTCTTTGCCTGGCTTCTTAATCGCAATTATTTTAGATTTCTTGAACTCTTTAGGTAATCTGGCTGTTGCAATTATTTCATTGAACATCCCACAGAGAAAGTTTTTTGCTTTTGGGCCCAGATTTTTCAAGAACTCTGGATATATTCCGTCAAATCCAGCTGCTTTCTTGTTTTTCGTTTGAGTTAGAGCAATATCGAGTTCCTTTATAGAAACTGGACCAGAAAATTTCTCGTTAGATTTAAGATTATTTTTTATTTTATTTAGCCCAGTTTTCACCATTCTGGTTTCTTGTTTTTCTAGTGGGAACTTTGTCATACTCAGAAGCCTTGATGCAATTTCATCTGGTTTAATTGTATACTGGGTACGCTTGTTTTGTTGGGGATCAGTTTCAAGTTTTCTAAGCAAAGCCCATGCTTTTTTACTATTACGTGTGAAGTTAATATTTTCCACGGTCTTGATCCATCTATTTTATCGTTCCTCGTTGAGTTTTGCTAATAATTCAGCTGCTATAAGTTGATCACCTGAAACTTTAAATGCATTGTGAAGCTCAGAACATTCCTCAGTCCAGCCCCTGGCGCATCAATCCGAAGCACTTGCATTCCGGCCAAAAAGTCGTTGAAATAGCCGCCTACTTGTTTGCAGGCACGTTCAACGAAGGATATTCAGCGATTTTGAATGTCATGCAGTTGCTGTATTTGAATATTTGCCAGCAATGCAAAATGCTTGATATCGTCGACGCGCAGCGGATCAAACGAGAAAATAGGCGCCAGTCACTTAGCATCAATAGGGCCCGTATGGCTTGTAGACTCGGACAAATTCATATCAGAATGAGTTGTTATTTGGAGAAGCAAAAGTACTACTGCATAGGAATAGCTGATTAGCCGATCATTAGCGTAAGAACCAAATATTTATATTTTCTCTTATCGAAAACTTTAAAACGTGTTTTCTCAAGTTTTCACTTTTTCGATTTTTCTGAATTGGCGGACGCGATAGCAAAAAAACTAAACGACCTATTGAAACTTGAACAAAAATTTATTCTCTTCAGTATTGAATTCTTTTTTTTTTTTTTTAATGGGTTCGTCGACATGGACATTGGCCCAAGAACAGTGGAATAGAGAGAAAAGAAAGACTCAGATCCTTACACGATCAGAGATAGCTGACAGAAAAGAATCGAGAGCTAGAATAACCGAAGGAGAAGGAAGGGAGAGAATGAATGAAGCACAGTATGGAGCGGGAATACCATTTTGTAAGAGGAAGGAATGTGAACAGAGATCTTTTACACAACAAGAAATAACTTTTTTTTTTTGTTGAAAAAGCACTTTTTTTTTCAAGCCTGGAAAAGTCATAATTTCTCAATTATTTTAACTTTTTTTTGGTTCACACGGGAAAAAAAAGTGTAATAATTGGAAATTTATTTGGTTTTTATATTTCTGACAAGAATTGCGAACTGCATCTTTCCCACCAATTGCGAACTTCAGTAAGAAGACATTCTAGGAAAAGGCTCATTGCTCTGCAGTTTATTATTATATCTTTATTTATTTATTTTTTTTCATAAAAAAAAAAACCCACTTTAGTGATTTTTATTACAATCTGTTCAGTTCGCGAACATTCAGTAATCCTCTAAATTAGTTGTAGTTATTATATATACACTAGGATTCCCAATGGACGATCCTGCATTTTCTTGCATTATATTTTTTCTTCGGTTAATTCATGAGGTTTAGTTCTTTTCAACCGCCTGACTTCATCCTGATGAGTCAGAAGCTGCCTCGCCTCTGCGTTTATATGCTTTTGCAGCCTTAAATCGTACATTCTTGCCAGTTCCTTTATCACCTGTGAAACTTCTGGCACATGAAGATCCCGATGAATATCATCGTTTCTTTCATACTGCCTGGCATTAGTGATAGTCCTAAGCACTTTGTTCTGGAATATTTGGATTTTTTTTATGTTGGCTACTTTAGCACAACCCCAAAACTGACAACCATAACTCCACGCTGGTTTTAGTATTTGATTATATACCAACAATTTATTGCTCAGCGACAGGATACTTTGTCTTCCAATAAGCCATTTCATCTGCAGCATTTTCAACTTTAATTGTTCTACTTTTTTATTAATATGCATAGACCAGTTCAATCCCGAATCCAAATGCATACACCTAAATATTTCACGCACTTCATATTGGGTACAATTTTTGAATTGATTTCAATCGGACAGTACTGGATTCTTCGATTCGTAAAATTAATATGTACAGATTTTTCTTCATTAAGGCTTATTTTCCATTTTCTTGTCCATTTCCAAATATTTTTGATGTGAGACTGCACGTTCATTGTTGATTCTTCTATATTATTTCCCATAGCCATCACAGCTGTGTCGTCTGCAAACATGGTCGTCGTGACATGCTCGTTAACAGGAATATCAGCGGTATATAATAAATATAAAATTGGTCCGAGGACGCTTCCTTGCGGTACTCCTGCTTGTATGTCTTGCAATTCAGAGTATTCGTCATTATGCTTTATTCTAAAATGTCTGTCAGTTAGGTACGATTCAATAATTCTGCAAACTTTAATTGGTAATGTTTTTTTAAGTTTAATTATCAATCCCTTGTGCCATATCTTATCAAACGCTCGTTCCACGTCAAGGAACACCACTGTACAGATCTTCTTTTCTTCAAGACTTTTTTCAATTATTTTTGTTATTCTATGGATCTGATCTATTGTGGAGTGTGCTTTTCGAAATCCGAACTGATGATTGGGTATATAGTTCTCTATTATTGGGTTCAATCGCTTCAATAATAATTTTTCAAACAACTTAGAAATAACGGGTAGCAAGCTAATTGGTCTATATGATTTAATATCTGTCTGTAATTTCCCGGGTTTAGGTAGCATAATTATTTGAGCTACTTTCCAAAGTTGGGGAAAATATCCAATTCTTATTACAGCATTAAATATTTGGATTAATGCCATTATGCCTCTTTTTGAAAATTCCTTTAGTATTTTTACCGAAATTAAATCAAAACCGGGAGATTTCTTTACACACATATTTGTTTTTATTTCATTATATATCTCTCTAGGTTTAAAATGTTTCAGAGATCCATCTTTCCCTTGCTGATGCACAATGTTTTTATCATCATCTGTTGTATCAAGTGTAAATACTTGTTTTAAATAATTCGCAAATGCATTAGCTTTGTCTCTGTCACTTCTTATCCATAGAGAAATTTTGCTATTGTAGTCTATTAATGCATTTTGTAGCTTTCCATAAAGAATAGTTCGTCTCTTGTGTAGGGGACAGATTCCTCTATAATATAGTTTTTAAATGTGTTTTGTTTGAATTTAATTAGCAATCTTTTAATTTCCTGACTTAGTTTGTTCAGCTTGGTTTTATCTGTTTTTTCCTGAGTTCTATGAAAAGTTTTTCTAAACTTCCTCCTTTCCTTGATTTTTTCTAAAATATAAAACGGAAAATTTTGTTTTTTACTACTATAATTTTTTACGGGTGTAGAATTCCATGCAGCCTGTTGTATTGCATCATTAAGCTGCATGACAGCTATATCAATCTCGTCCTTAGATTTCAGCGATAAGTTTAAATCAATGTTTTCGTCCAACTGCTTCCTGAACAGATCCCAAACGGTTTTATTATTGGTAAGTGTAGCATATGGTTGCTTTAGGATTATCGATTTACTTACAGTCATGATCACTGGAGAATGATCAGACACAAAATCATCGATATCTATGTTTCCTTCAGTAATTGCCTTAACAATAAAGAAGTCTAGCAAATCAGGTAACTTTTTCTGATCAGTCGGCCAATAAGTTGGTTTCCCTGTTGAATAACATTTGCATCCCAACTTATTTATTGCCTGTAGCACCTCTTCCTGTGGTAACTCTTGAACCTCAATATGTGTGCTTTGAATTAAAATCACCTCCTATGATAAATCGAGGGCCAAGCATGTTAAAATAATCAGCCCATACGTCAAATTTTATCTGGTTACCAGGAGGGCAGTAAACCGCTGATAATACTAAACCTCCATTCTTAGTATATATTTTAACATTTGTAGCTTGAATTTGTTTTGTGCTTATTTCTCCTAGTACATGGTGCTTTATGCTATTCTTAATTAGTATTGCTGCACCTCTGCGCCCACCTCCATCAGGATGCATAGTATTGTACAATTTGATAGCCATTAAATCTGATAAAAGTATTTTCCGTAATATTCAGTTCAGATATTAATAATACATCGATTTTTTCTTTTAATAGGAATATTTCAACTTCCTGACGTCTATGTTTGAGCCCATTTACATTAAATGTTGCTATCTTTATCAAATTCATTTATTGTTAAATTTATTCAACTTCCTTTCTATCGAATTTAATCTATCGAAAATTCTATTTATTCTCTTTTCTTGTTTTTCTAAGATCATTTCTAGTCTTTTAACAAGGTTTTCTGGCAATTTTTCGTTTTCATCATTATAATCAGCGTTAATTGCCTGATGATTCTTGTGCTCTTTTTGATTGCTTTTATTAGAACGATCTCTAATCACATCACTATTTTTTTGATCATTTACCTTATTTCTTTGTGGTAATGTATTTCGTTCTTTATTAACAATGGGCAGTTTATTTTTCTTTTGGAGAGCAACTGCTACTTCGCATCCTCTATAACTAGCAGGATGTTGTTTCCCACACAATGCACATTTGCACTCTTCTCCTGGCCTTTTTGTACATTCTTCTGTTAAATGGGAGCCTGCACATTTGACGCATCTAGGTTTACGACAACATCTATTTTTTACATGACCATAGGCCTGACATCTCTTATATTGTGGCATGCCTTTGGGATTTCTCCACGGTTCATTTTGAACAAGAATATGGCATATTTTTTTAATATTTTTTAATTTTTTCAACGTCACACTTGGCATCTAAATCAATCACAAACATCGGTGTTGGTACTCTAATTTTTATCCTTGTTTCAGCATCACTTACTGTTTTCCATATATTGCTGATTTTTAATACATTAAACCCTTGATTTAATAAGTCTTCTCTTATAGTGTTTTCTTCCATATTTGATGGCAATCCTTTAATTACTACTTTAATTGGTTTCACACTATCTAATAAGTAAGTATGGTATTCAAAGTTATTTTCAGATAGATGTTTTTCTAATTTTTTCTAATTTTCTACCGTTTCAACGTTTACTCTAACTTGATTTGCCGGCAGATGTTTACACACAAATTCATCACCTACAACTTGCGCGATTTTTAAAATCCGAAACATTAGCCACAAAAAATGGTTTTGGTTTACCTTGATAACGGAAATGAGGAACATCGGTTTGTATATTTTCCGGTGTTCTTATACCTCTTTTTTTATCCTTTCTCTGCGGAGTTGTAATTTCACTTTCCTTCCTTTTATTATTAGTTTAATTTTTTTTGACTAACCACTTAATTTGACTATTTCATCTTTATCAGTATAATACTGTTTATCAACTTCGGACTTCTCTGAATTTATTTTACTAGTCGACAGTAATTCTATCGTTTTCTGCATTTTCTCTATTTCATTCAGCAGCTTGCTAATTTGTATCTGTGACTCCTCATTCTGCTTTTGAAGCTTTTTATTCTGTTGCAGTAATTGTTCATTCTGTGTCACATTCGTAGGTGACTGCACTGCAGATGCAGGTGCAGCACTTAATGTATATACTTTTCATAATTATATTACCGCGTCAATTAAATGTTAGTAACATAATATTCTTAATCTAATTGTTAGTTTGGCTCGGCTAATGCCATATGCCAAAGTAATAAACGGAATAATCTCACCGATACGATCGTAAATTAAATATATTCTCTCTTGTTTACGAGATAAGATAAGCTCACTGCGATAATACCGTTAACGCGCAACATACATACACTATCACGCGTATCTCACTCGGAACTTTTTATTATTATATCTACTTATAAAAATTATTTACACACTTCAAATACGTAAGAAAATATACGCCAAAGTTCGCTGGGCTAAGTTGTTTTTTTCTCTTCCAAAAAAAATTCTCAAAAAAGAGCTTTTTTAGGTCTTCTAAAGCAGGATCCCCCCTTAAGAAAAAAGCGTTTCATTTATTTATAAGAGAAAAGGACGCCTCATTCCGCATAAAAGACAATACTGTACGCCTATGTATTACATCGACGCGAGTGACTAAAGTAAAGCGACGAAAATGAAAAAAAAAAATCACATTAACCAAACGTCAGGTGCGTAAGAGAACACTTTCATATCATGAATACAATCGTTACTCACTAGCACTGCTTCACAAAAAAAAAAAAACGGGCGATTGCTAACGAATGTTGCTTCGATTCCATTGCAGTTGACGAAATTCTAAGAAATAATCGTTTTTTTTTCTTTTACATTAGGCAGAGGAAAGGGAATTTATGTTATTTTTTGGTCTGTAGCTTCGTTGCATATAGCTGATTATAGTTAATTTTTCTTTCATCTTTTCGTCCAGAATTATATTCGGTAATTTGCAATTGGAAATAATTATTTATTTATTTTTTAAAATTATATTTAACATAGACATATAATTTCTATTAATACACACCACAAGACATGTTCTAGCGTCATCGCTCTAAACACTAAACAAAAATATGTTTCGCCGTGAATTTTAATTTCCCCGCTGCTTTAAATATGGTCAGAAAATGAAACATTATTATTTCGTTCTTTTTTTTTTTTTTTAATTTTTGCATTAATATTGTCTGGTTCCGGAAACGCATGTTAATACGAAGGTAGGTGTTTGATTGTGGATAGTGTGTATTCCTGCGTTCATCTGAATCGGGTAAGATCTTTCCATTTAAAATAATTCCGACAACTAGTTCTCTCTGATTTTAATCGGCGTTTATATTTATTATCTCCGCTACCATTTTGTTATCAGCAATCTTATCTTTCTTTTGATTTTGAGTAATTTTTTCTACTATTTATTTATCTATTTTTTTTTCCCCATTTTCTTACAATTCTAGCTCACCGGAGTAGCTAGTACTTTAATGAGTGCTACAAAGGGGGGGGGTCCCCAGGGGCCCCCGCCGCTAATAATAAACCAACTAAAGCCTCCTCGACAAGTAAGAATAGTTTACCGCTCGTTATTGTTAATGACAGTAACAACAAACGCAAAACTTCAGAACCGTTATCTCCGTTATCAGCTGTACCCGAGAAAGAAATTAAACTAACAGCATCTAACGAGTCTAATTTAACCAATACTTCTTCAGAAAATATTTCGATTAATTTATTTCCTTCGAATCATGCAGGTCCGTTCTACGTACTAATTGAAAGCATTGACAAAAACATTACAGCTTTACATCCTTTAGCCATTGCTAAACGAATTTCCATAAACACCTATGGAATTAAGGAATTTACTTCAGCAGGTAGAAATAGGCTTAGACTAGAATTTAACTCTTTATTATCCGCAAACTCGTTTCTCCTATCGTCGTTACTTCAAGAAAATAACCTTCGGGGTTACATACCGAACAACTTAACACATCGATTCGGAGTAATTAGAAACATCGACACAAACATGACGGATGAAGACATTATTGAAGGATTGGAATCTTGTACTATTAACGGCATTAAACGTATCAAAAAAAAAGTGTCTGATAAGTTAACTCCTTTGCCATTAATTGAAATCAAATTTCAAGGTTCTGCTTTACCTGAGTATGTATACGTCTATAGAATGAAATTTAACGTTGAACCGTGTATCCGGAGGCCCATGCTATGTTACAATTGTCTTCGCTATGGACACTCTAAAAACATATGCAAAAGTAAAGCTAGGTGTGCTAGATGCACTGAAAATCATGATACCAACCTTTGCCCTGCTAATCCTTCATTTGCTATTTGTGTTTCATGTCACGGAGACCATTTAGCAACTGACCGCTCCTGTCCCGAATATTCTAATCAACTACACATCAAAAAAATTATGGCTCATGAAAATGTATCCTTTAAAGAGGCAATAGAAATAAAAAAATCAAAAACCGTTACAAAAGCCCAAAGTTACAGCTCGGCAATCACTGATAACTTTCCAACTCTTATTCATCCGACTTACAATCCTAACACACGGAATGTGTACCCCATATCACGCAAACTAAAACATGTACCTACAGCTAAACCTCCTTCATTTCCGTATATTAAGGCTGCTCATCCTTTCAGTGGAATCAAGAAATCTTATTCCCAACCTTTACCTCAGGATTCTAGTAATTATAGTATCTCTTCATCTAATAGCAATTATGAACTTTCAAATAAAATTTGCGATACGGGTTCTCCTATGAGCAATCAAGGCAATATTAAGAAATCACATTCCGATCTGTTGTCGAATATTCATTCCAGTCTATCCGCCCTTCTACATGAAGAAAATATTATTATCTCTAATCCTTCCGAAATAAACTCGTGTATTGATCTTCTCCTTTCACATCTTAGAAAAAAACCCTCTGATGATGTTCAACAGACCTCTGCGGATTCTCCTCTTCCTATGGACTCAACAGTCGTATAACTCCTTCATTACCAAATATCTTAACGTATCCACATTTTCAAAAAAAATTCACATCTTTGTTAATAAATCTACATCTTCTTTCTGTTTCCTCTTTTATATCATTACGAATAAGTACGCGAAAAGGTCCTGGTACCTTAATCGCTTTATTCAGCTATTTTTATACTTCAGTATTAAACTGAACACAAGGATTATTAACATAGCTGTTTCCTTCTCTACTATTTTCTTATTTCCTTTCATCTTTGCTGGCTGCCTCTTTTGCAAACTTCCCTTTAATGGGATAGTGCGTAATAAAAAAGAACAGATCTTTACAGGCTTCTACCATCCCCGCTCTATACTTCCTTTAATTAGGCTTGCTGGTAGCAGAGGGCGATGGTATATATCACTAATTTTTAGTATAGCCAAGTCGGCGAAGACTTTTAATAAAAAGGAGCAGTTCTCCTTTATTGGCTTCTACCATCCCCTCTCTATACTTCCTTTAATTAGATTAGCTGGTAGCAGAGGGCGATGGTTTATAACATTACTGATTAACATAGCTAAGTCAGCAAGGATTCTATCTCTGTGCATTTACTATTTTCTCCTCATTGTTGTGACGATGTCAGTGAATTCGTTAAGAAAAAATAGACTACTTTCTATTATCCTCCACTGGCCATTTTGCACACTACCTTTTGATAGGTTAGTGAGTCGGCAAAAATGGCAGTTCTTCCTAAATGACTCAGCCCATCCCCTCTCTATACTTCCTTTAATTAGGTTAGCTGGTAGCAGAGGGCGACGGTTTACTCTACCTTTTTTTTTCGTTTTGTTTATTTTTTATCTTTTAAAATATTTTATTTCGCAGAGGTTTCTTTCTTTCTTTTTCAACCTTATAAGTGAAAAATTTCAATGCCTATTTTATTTTTGTTTTTCTTCCCTAATCTCCCATTTTTTCCCTTCCTTACTCCCTTCATTTTATTTTCCCGTTCTTTCTTCTATGTCCATTCACTATGCTCTTGAATCTTAATATTTTACAGTGGAACTGCCGTAGCTTGAGAACTAATAAAAATGTATTAGAGCACCTTTTACAACACTACAAAATTAGCATCGCTCTTCTTTCAGAAACCTGGCTTAAGAACTCCTCTGATGTCTCTGTTAAAGGATTTAATATAGTCAGGTCAGACCGAACTGATGGGTACGGAGGGTCAGCAATTTTAATTAGAAATGGTATTCCGTTTTATTCTCATGACATTGTTCCTTCTCTTCCATCTGATCCATCCAATCCTAACTTTGTTCACGTCTCAATTCCTACTAAATATGCTCACTCCTTACACCTTATATCTGCTTACATTCCTCCTAATTATAATCTTCACAGTTTTCCATTATCTTCTTTTTTTAACTCCCTTCCACATCCTTTTATAGTTGGAGGAGATTGGAATGCTCATTCTCCTCTTTGGGGTTGCTCTTCGAGTAACTCTAATGGCCTGGTCATTGAAGATATCATTTCTGACTTTAATGTTATACTTTTAAACGACCTTTCCCCTACTTATTTTAAAAATCAAACGATATATAGCTCCATTGATCTAACTTTCACTTCTCCCAACGTCGGCCTTAATTCTTCCTGGAAAACCTTGGACAACACTTTTGGCAGTGATCATGTTCCTATACTTTTATCCCTCAATAATTTTCCTTTACCTTTATCCCATAAACCCCTTCAAGCTTGTCGTTGGAATCTTAACAAAACCAACTGGCTAAAATTTCGAAACACACTGGACTCATCTCTTTCTTGTATTCCTACAAATATAGATCCTGTTCAGTCGTATAATTCATTCACACAGTTAATCAATTCAAGTTTGTCCTCCTCCTCTCCACTAATCAAATTTCCTAAAAATCCTAAGCACCTCACTGCTTCATCTATATGGTGGAATAATGAATGCAAAGCCGCTTATGATGTCAGTATATCTGCCTTCAAAACCTTCCGAGCTTGTCCTTCGACTTCCAATCTTCTAATCTATAAACAAATGAATGCGAAGGCTAGATTTGTTTTCAAATCAGCCAAAAAAGATTCCTGGAAAAAATTTTGTTCCTCTTTCTCCCGTAATACTCCCTTCTCTCAAATTTGGAGGATGGCTAGAGCTTTTAAAGTCTCCCGTTCTCATAATCCTATATCTTCCAATGTTCCATTGCAAAAGTTGATTCCTTTTTTAGACTCGATTTCTCCTTCGTATGTACCCAGCTCGGAAGAACTTTTCCCTCCTTCATTTTCCAACGACTCCTCTCCTCATTTCCTCACCTTACCCTTCAACATTAATGAACTGCGTTATACATTAAACAATGCCAATGATACTTCCCCAGGGTTAGACGGTATACCTTATCGAGTTCTAAAAAATATGTCCAACCAATCTCTTCAAATTCTTCTTAATATTTTTAATTCTATTTTATCCACTGGCTCTCTTCCTCCCTCTTGGAACTCCTTTGTGATTATTCCAGTCCCTAAAAAAGATCCTTCTTCCTTCCGTCCAATATCCCTTGCTCCGTGTCTAAGGAAAATTTTCGAAAGTATCCTAAATAGACGTCTTATTTGGTGGCTGGAAAGTAATAATTTACTTGCTAGTAACATGTTCGGTTTCCGACCTGGCCTTGGTCCCTCCGATTGCATTAGTCTCTTTATTTCGGACATTTATAATTCATTCTTAAATAAAAATTATACTTTAGCCGCATTTCTTGACATTTCCAATGCTTTTAATAATGTTCATCTTCCTACCTTACAAAATAAAATGCTTTCTATTAATCTTCCATCTCAATTTATTTCAATTGTTATTAGGTTGTTCCAGAATCGTGCGATTCATCTTTCTACACCTCCTGACTCTACTTCCAGAACTGTATACAATGGTCTTCCACAGGGCTCCTGTTTAAGTCCTACGCTTTTCAATATATATATTCTTAATATAGCCTCCCTCCCGATAGGGTCGTCTTCCCTTTTCTTTGCTGATGACATCCTTCTATATTCCACTTCTCACGATCTTAGCTCTGCAAACGAAGAAATGAATAATTCCTTGTCATTATTAAATGATTCACTCTCAGATCTACACCTTTTTATTTCACCGTCTAAATCCGCTTGTATTAATTTTACTTATCGACCTTTTAATCCTTCCTTAATAAACCCTTCAGTAAATAACATTCCTATTCCCTTAGTTAAAAATTTTTGTTACCTTGGTCTGTTCCTAAATAGTCGTCTCTCCTTTCTCGAGCACATTAACTATCTTCATATGTCGGTAAATAAAAGACTAAATCTCTTTAAATCTATTTCATCAACAAGGTGGGGAGGAGATCCTAGTACCTTTATTATCCTTTATAAATCTATAGTACGTTCCAAACAAGATTATTGTTCGTTTATCTATGGTAACTCCTCCAGATCTCTCCTTTGTAAACTGGATCGGGTCCAGAATTGCTTCCTTCGTTTATGTCTAGGAGCCCTTAAATCAACTCCCATTCCTGCAATACATGCTGAATGCAATGTTCTCCCTTTACCAATCCGTAGATCTCACTTGGGATATCGCTTTCTTTTAAAACGGCTTCCAGTTTCTTCCTCAAAACTTATTTCATCCTACTCCACCCTACTTCAGAATTGGCGATTCACTTCCAAAAAAATTCCCATTCTTTCTCATATCTCAAATCGACTTGTTAAATTTCTTCCACAAATTATAATACATAATAAACTTCCTTACTTTACCTTTCATTTTACAGACTTTCTCTTTCCTCCTAATCTATCTTTGTTGTCCACTTACTCTAAATCCCTTCCACAACCTAATCAAGATTTCCTTAACACTATTAACTCTCTATTTCCTTTTCATTCTCTTCTTTATACTGATGGATCGAAGGGTCCTCACGGCGTTGGAGCATCCTTCCTATATGCTGTTCACAACTACTTTGAAAGTTATAAACTTCCTCCAACTTGCTCTATTTTCTTTGCAGAATCGGTTGCGATATTAAGAGCCATTCTTTACATATCCTTAATACGAGACAATAATAAATTCCTAATTATCTCTGATGCTAAAAGTGTTTTACAAACTATCTCATCTGTTTTTCCTCATCCTTCTTGTGATCCAATCATTCTTCGTATTCGCTCGATTATCCATAACCTCTTCCAAACTTACCACATTCAGATCGAGTTCCTTTGGATTCCAGGCCATGTTGGTATAGAAGGAAACGAAAGAGTTGATCAGTTGTCTCGTGGTGCAGCTGTTAATGGACTCCCCATTAATAAGTTCACTGCTAATAATTTATTTGCACTATCTAAAAAATTCCATTATAGGTTTTGGTCAGACTCATATCCTTCCTCCTTTTCTAACCAATTTTCCCTTTATCTTTCTATTCAGCCATATATTCCAGTTAATCCTTGGTTCCATGAATTTCCGTCTTTGCAGCGCTATTTTATTTCCTCTTTATGTCGATTGCGTTTCGATCATAGTTTGCTTCCTTCATCTCGCTATCGAGTTTCACTTTCAGACTCTCCTTACTGTCCGCTACATCCTCCAAATGATGCCCACGAATGTAATTCTAACCACATACTTTTCGAATGCTCCACACTGTCGTCTGAACGTTTCCTTCTTTACTCTCAACTTCTGAGACTTAATATTCCTGCTCCCTATAGTGCTGCATCTGTTCTCTCCTTTCCTTCGTTAACTGTTGTCGCTCCCCTTGTATCCTTCATTGATGCGATATCTGACCGCGTACGAATCTGAATAATTAATTCAGCAATACTTTCCTTTCTTGTCGAACATGGGTCAATGCTCTTTGTCAGCGAGTCCAAAGAAAAAAAAAAAAAAAAAAAAAAAAAAAAAATACGAAGGTAGCACCGTCGAATTCTCTTTGTTCGCGAAAGTAGTGGAGTGTCCAACTTTATACTACGTAAAGCGGAGTTCAACTTGCTACAAGCTATAGCCGGTTAGCTATGTTATTCTAATTTCCGTTCGAATTTCATTCCAGCTCCGACTTGCATCACATTTCCCACTAGGTAATTTCCAATTTATTTCTTACACGTTTACAGTTCCGCTTCCGGAAACTTTCATCGCTTTTGTCGGTTTTTTTTTGTTTCTTTCACACTTAAATGTTTAAAAAGAAAAAAAAACAGACCTCATCATCTAGCACTGCAATTATTTTATATCATTGTATTTGACTTTCATGCTTTTTACAGTTCTGTATGTTATGAATTGATCCTCTAGAACATTACATATTCCAATAATAAATCATATACCGTTCATTACGAATTTTCTTTTATACTATAAATCACTGCATTCAAATCAAGAATTTCTTTTGAAAACAGATTTCTGATCCGGAAAATTTCAAATAATATTGACAGCAATACAATTCACAAACTTAAAAAATATAAAGATTTTAAAAATGTTTCTCTTAATAATGGATTAATCACAAAAATGAATTATTAAACGCGATACAAATGAATATACTTCAACATTTACCAAATGGAAAAAAAAAGCCATTCAACCGACGCTAACATTCTTTTTGTTTTTTTTATTATTTTTTTTTTTTTTTTGGACTCGTCCTTGGCTTTGACCCAACCACTTGAATGTGTTATGCTAGGAAATTCGATTCTGACGCGACAGGAGATGGAAAATTGAAGTAAGGGAACATTAATAGGGATGGGAAAGAAACGATAAAGGAAGCACTGTGAATTTTCGAATACAAAAGAGACAGTTAAAAAACTCAAAAAATTCGCCGTTGATTTAAATTCCACATACAATTCATGGTATGATTCGTTGTCGGATTTCATTATTCGATAAAAAAAAAAAAAAAAAAAAAAAAAAAAGAGAAAAATATGATGAAAAACTAAAAGAATCGGCATTAAAACTTCCAAAGTAACGAGAATATCAAAATCGGCTCACGAACTAACCTTTTATTTTAAAAAATAAACATATAAACTAAACATAACAGAAAGATCGCTCAGTTACATCAAGAAGAATAAATATAAAGAAAATATTAAACATAAATGAGCATTTTATCGTACAAAAAATAAACCGATTATGTAAATTAAAAATAAAAAATCTAAATAAAAACCAGGGAGAAAGTGCACTTTTAAGTTCCGAAATTTTCTAATTTAAACTTCAAGGATAATTTCAATTCCTAGCTATTTGATTTAAAAACATTTTTTTTTTTTACGGCAACATGTTTATTATTTTTGATGCAGTTGAACGATTTTTCTATTATATCTGGTTTATATGTATACGTTTTTGAAATAAAAAACCAGTTCGTACGCTAATTTTGACAAAAAAAAACAAATTTAAAAATACAAAACAATGTTTATCGTATATATTGTATTTTATTTTTTATCTATATTAAAAGAGAGCACTGTGTATCTATAACGGTATAATTATAAAATTGCATTAATAAACACACGCACAGTATATATACAATATTGGATATATACATATTTTCTTTTTTTTTTTTTTTTTTTTTTTTTTTTTTGAGCATTTACTACAATAATAAAAATATTAATTACTAGTAAAATCTACATTTAAAAATATATGTTTACTGTAAACAAGTTATTACAGTATTGCTTACGTTTAAATACATTTTAAAACGTGTAGCGTATCTATACTAAAATGGTAAATATAAAATTGCGAGACAATATAATACACTAGTATTAAGTATAATGCTGGATATAAAAGAATTTTCAATTACTAATATACGCAGGTAAAATAACAAAAAACATTAGCAAAAAAGTATTTCGCAATAAAAATTTTCTAAGGTAAATATTCTAAACATATATTTATTAGACTTAGACGAATATGATATAAAGAAGAAACATTTTAATTTCACTAAAAACAATTAGGAACTATTTAGCAATTAACAATGACCAAAAATGCACAGTTTAATTTACTGTACAGTTTTAAGTTAAAATTTATTACATTTTGGCGCCTATAAATTAATAATATAGAGAGAACAGGCGCGATATTTTTTTTTTATTCGCTAAAAATTAAGAAATACTTAGAATAATTCCTTTAATACTATGTAATATATATGTCTTTCACTAAAATATTTCGCATATTCATTTTCGAAGTTATTTTAATAAGTACCACACGACGGTTAAGTTAAAAATGAACGAAAAAGCATTAAGTTAAGAAATACTTAGGACCAATAAAATTACCGCATCTAGGGAAGTCATTAGGAATAGCTGGAACATCATTTGGATCACCTACTTGAAGTATTACACTCATTCCGGAAGTACCGACAACTTCGTGCAACATCCAATAACCTTTCACAAAAAAAAAAAAAAAAAAAACATTAAAAAATATTTATATTTTACTTTTCAGCAATAATTGGCGGTATAATAATAACACAAATTCGTAAAATAGATATTCACAAAGGATATTTCGATTCGGTTAATTCAGATTACGAAATTATTTTTTTATTTATAATCATAAAAATTATACAAAAATTTGAACAGGATTTTCGTCATTTTTATCAAAAACTTTAAGTGTTTACCGGCACACTAAATCGCTTTTCACCATCTGCCGATAATTTACAATTACTGATTATCTCTTCTTTTGCAGTTTATTTATTTAAAAACATTGAAAACTACGAATTGCGTAAAAATTCTTTCGCAAATGGAAACGGGGCTAGTTCAAAGGTGAAAATCAAAAAAATAAAATTTTTAATTACGTTCCCATATTATATGTATCTCGATACTTTTCTCATAATATAGATTCATGATTTTTAACAAATTATTAATATGGAAATCTCATATTTTCGAGAGTATTTTCAAGTACTTTATTTTATCGGGTTGTATAGACAATTCCTATTAAACGCAACTGCTTCATTAAAATCCGAATCCATTTAATTGTAATCTTCGTTTATATTATGCGTTAATTGTGACAAAACGTATGTTGCAATACGGAATAATTTTTGCAATTTTCTATTTAAAAAAATAAATAAATAAATAAATAATTAATTGTGTATGAACATGAATATTATCGTATGCTCAATTCTGATGTCACGTGACTCTGGCTTCTCCAAACTCCTCCAGTTTCACGATTAGATCAAGAAAAAAGACGGAGAAACCACCCAAGCTAAACAAATAGCTATCGCACAGCGGCTCAGGTTGCCGTGTCCTCCGAACTATTAACCACGCCTGGAGGCTCGAGTTATGTGTCACGTAATGGACGCGAATAACTTCAAATTATTAATAAAAAGATATATTCACACGCAATTAGACCACGCGTCGGTGACTAGAGTACTTCGAAACAAAAGCAGGTGATCGACACATTTAACAGATAAACAACGCAAATATAAAAATATTAAAAATTCTTCGCACGTATTAATTATTATGTCGACGGACAATAAATTTAATTTAAAAATTGATGCGGGTCCGCTGACCACGCAACGCTTCAATTACGATAACTCTCTTTAGAGCAAAACGGATATCAACTAATTGACGAACGAACGAAAGACTCGCGAAAACCCAGGTAGTCGATCAGCTGTCGGTACTGCCCGACCAGTCGCACCGACATATCATGCTTATCACACGCGTAATTTTTGGCAAAATTACGTCGCTTTAGTCGGGCAGTGTATCCGCGTCTAGCCTTAGTTAATTTTACGTTATTATAATTGTGTTGGTAGGGCATCGGAATTATATTCCAACTTCCCAACCGTTCGAACCATTTAATCAGCTACTTTACTTTACTCGGTTCGAAAATTACGAGAGAATTATATACGAAATACTATGCTGTGTTGATCGATAATAAATAAAATAAGGAATATAAAATTTAATCTATGTTTTTCATTTCCTACAGCATAGTAAAGCCAGAATTCCAAACACAAAATCAATATTTTATTCACGTTACTCACTGTAGGCTCATGACAATATATATATATATATATATATATACGGATGTGATACTTGTGAAGCATGTAAATTCAAAAATTCAAATTTACGTCACATTTTAAAATTTTAATTGGTCACTTTTGTATGAAGTTTATGTAACCAGAGATGTAACAGGGTGAATATTCCTTTTTCTGTTTTTAAATTACAGCGGTACACTACTGGCCCTAAAATTAAAAAAAAAAAAAAAAAAAAGAAAGGTACTTTTCCGAATTATGATAGGAGTTCACACATCCGCTAGGCACTACATTCAAATGAAAACATTTATTCACTTTTACTTCCACGGAGAGAAATTCACTTCCACTGAAATGAAGAGCATCCGTTTCTGTTGTTGTTCTTTCATATTTTAATTATGAACAATAGCTGACTAATTAGCGATTTACATTCAAGTTAAATCGAAGGTATATAAACATTCATTTTAAAGATTTTTTATTTAAATTAGTTTTTATATTATTTCTGGAAACTGTTCCACATTCAGTTGATTAATTGTTAATGAAAATATTTTACATCAGTTAAATATTTTAAGAAAATATACTTGACGGATCCTCACAGTCTGATGTCTAACGGAAAATGTTTAACCCTCATCACCAATAAACACAAGAGATATTTAGTATTCGATTTCGGCGAAAAAATACGGTTTTTTATCTCCCCATTGTAATGGAAATAATTTACATAAATTCAATATACAACATTAAAATATAGCCAGTTACAATAATTAACTCTGAAATGAGTAGAGCACTATTTCTATTACTATATCAATGTTATAACTGCAACTACATGCGGGCGAATCGAAGTATTTGATAAATTTAACTTTATTAAAAGGTAATCAATATAATGAATAATTACTATTAAAAAAAAAAAAAAAACGACTGTTCCCTTTAACTTTCTTAACCGTTTATCATATCGTGTGTGTTTTAGTAAATCTTTTTTTATCATTTGTGACGCGGCCCATATTTCTTCTCTTTTATCGAGAATATTTACACAAACTATCGTTAATACGGAAGCGTTTAAAAACTTACCCGGATTATTGGCCGGAAATCGTATAGCTGCAGCACCTTGACTAGGAACCGAAACGGTATCTTTTAACACCGGGTCATTCGTATTGCGGGTTAAGAGCAGATTTTTCGAATGTAGTCGTTTAATTTCATCCGGAGGTATAGCTTGGTCAAGTTTAACGCGACTACTAATGTAGAATTTATGGCCGTGTAAATGAAATACGCGATCATTTTCTTTCGAACTCCCTGATTAATAATTAATAAGCGGTACATATGTACAGATTAAACTTGAACATTTTTAAACGATACATCACTATAAAAAAAAAAAATAAAGCTAAAAACTTTTAAAAAATGTTTATATACACTCGTAAACTGTACTTTTGCTTAAAAGGAGAATGTTTCTTAATTAACAAGCTCTATTCTAGTTCAAATTATTCGCTCTTTCATGACAGTAGGAAGGCCACGACGAACTAATAAAAAAAAAATTGCTAAAATAAAATCTAACGGAGCAAAAATATTATCACACCAGCGTCTTCTAAGCATAGTGATGGCTGTAGTTCGAAAGTCAAAAAGGCTTGTGTTACATCATTTTTATTTAGACAGAAATCTGCTTTTACTTATGGTTTTTATTATTTACTTAAACTTTTTATTAGATTTACTCATAATTTGGCGCGAACATCGAGAAAAGAAAAAGAAATTTGCTAATGAGATTACTTTATTAGCTACTAATGTAACAGATCCCCCCCCCCCAAAGAAAAAAAAAAATGTATTCAACACGATAATGGCAACAAAGCCCTAAAGGAACGGATAATATGCGTCAAAAAGACAACGATATCTGCAGAAAACCATTCACGCAAGAAATTACACTTAGACACAGCTCATATACGTGATTAGTTAGCTTTGAAACATTTAAAGAATCCGTTTAACTGGCGGTACGACTTGAAAATAAAAGTCAATATTAAATAGCTCGAGAATTATTTACTAAATTCAAAAAAAAAAAAAAAAAAATATAGAAATACACGATGTTAAATTAAAAAATAGGTAGTCTAGTATATATAACAGTTAGTACTAGTGGCAAAAAAAAAAAAAAAAATCCTTGTGGCGATGCTAAAATTACGCCTACATTGTCTGAAATTTACAAGAAGATTGGGGGCGCGTGATTGTCAGTGATTAATCGAAAGTGTAGTTGGTTAGGTTTTTAAATATATTTTATCACGGATCATTATTTACGTCCCGAGTTCGGACCAATTCGTAAGCTACATAACGCGATGATAAAACGTGTAATAACCCCCCAATTTTGGCAAACGTATTGAGAGTGACCATTTTTTTCTTTTTCAAAATAAATTTTCCCGACTTTACCCGAGTTCCCATACATCAGTACTGGGAACGCATAACATTTAATTATTCGCCACCTAGTTGCTAACGATAAATCTCTATTCACTAAGTTTCACGGTTTTTGGAAAGTACTTCTTGATGCTTCAATTCGCGTTTTTATACTGTAATCGGGATTCCATTCGCCATTAATCCACTATCCTAAATATTTCGTTCTATTTACACGATGTATTGGTTTTGCATTTACTCTTATTGCTGCTGAAGCTCTATTATTTCAGTTTTGTTTATAATCATTATTTTAATTTTTGAAGTGCTTATTTCCATACCTCGTATTCATTGCATACATCGTTCAATTTATTTATACTAAGAGTATAGTAAATCTTCTAAATTTGTCGCTAATAACACCGCATCATCAGCATATCTTATTGATTATTAACCTATTTATTATTATTCCCTTATCAGATTGGTTTGAAAATTGGTTCTGAACAGAAACTGAACAATGACGGTAAACGAATACATCGCGGTCGGACTCTTTTCCCTAATTTCTAGTTCTTCTGTAAGGTGCTGGTTAACTTTCATTTGAGCCAACTTCTTTCAATACAGATTCAAAAGATAGCAAGCCGAAACTAGATACTATATGCTAAAAATAATAATTAGGCGATTATACAATATTATCCTAAAATCAAAAACGGAATCATTACAGCTAAGGAATATTTATTAACTTTCCGCACGTTAAGGTTTCAAAATTGCAGTAACTGCTAGCAAGATACTCACCATGATGCGACAGAACAACTTCTACCAGCGATCCTGTCGGTATATGAATAATGTGTGTACAGCGGCAGCAGTTTTCCCGCGTGCACGTCTTTGTAAATTCCTCATCGTCCTGCTGACAAAATGTTTCTTTCGGTATGTCGCTTAACTGACTTATAATTGGCGACGAAGGATACGTAAAGGAGATATTATTAAAACAAGGAACAATCATACTTCCTGAGAAATAAAACAACCGTTTCATCAGGCGAAAATGTTATAAAAATAAATAAAAATGCTTCCAAGTTTTCCTAAATGTAATTCAATGATGTTAATATTAAATGGATGCTCCGAGATTTTCAATCGTTTCATGAAAGCATAACC
This sequence comes from Icerya purchasi, assembly GCA_039619475.1. Lineage (NCBI taxonomy): Eukaryota > Metazoa > Arthropoda > Insecta > Hemiptera > Monophlebidae > Icerya > Icerya purchasi. Next base: position 542,091,150 of record CM077115.1, read on the forward strand.
ATTCGCAGCATGGTACTCCGTGTTACCGATTGATCGAAAGCGCTGCACTAAAATATTTAACGACAGCGGTGGTAATACGAATAAAACCGGCTTTAAACACTTTTGTACTTAAATCGCAGGATTTAATAGCAATTCCGAGGTCCCGATTTTGCACATCTTTGCAACTATTCGTACCGTACCATGGCCTGTTTTTCACTTTACATTCTTCTTCACAATTCACCGATATTTTCTGCGATGCATCCTTCGGAAATTCGAGGTATTTATTGAGAAACGATGAAAATTTTAAAAAAGTTAAAATTTCAGATTTTACATTTTACACTCTTATTTTTAATCGGTTCTTTTGTAAGAACCGCTTTTTTTTTGTTTTTTTTTTTGTTTTTTTAAATAACTTTTTAGTTAAATATATAATTTAACTATTGCAGTATTATTCGAGTCTATCGCGGGCAAAAAACGGACCATTAATGGACAAAAAAAAAACGAAAAGAGAATGAGGAGATGTAAAAGGGATTAAACCATGGTTTGGAATGAGCATCAGAAGACAGAAGGGTAATATTGAAAGATAAGAAAACTGGAAGAAACCTACCGTAAGAGGAAGATAACCGAGCGAATGAGTCAATTAACTCATTTCTCTCGATTCCGGCATGGCCAGGAATCCAAAAGAAATCCGTTTGGATTAAGTGGGAAAGGAAAAGATCATGAAAATAAGAAGAATGACATAGTCAGTTGAGTAAGAAGGGAAAGAAGATACGATAATCTGCAGCACGCATTGAGCATCCGACAAGATAAGGATATTGCGAGAGACAGATGGGGATATGATGAAAAGAAGGGAATGCAGAATAGAAGAGGACTCCGCATAAAAGATTGAGCAAAATGAGGGAAGTTTAAAAGACCTGACATAATTTAGAGAAGGACAGAAAAAAGCTGTGCCAACACCATTGAGTCCCTTGAAACCATCACTGAAGATCAAAAAATGGTTAGGGAAAGAAGAACCTAGATTGAATAAAAAGTATGATTTAACAACATTGAGAAACCGGAGAATAAAAGTGTTCTATCTATCCTGTGTACTTTTTAAATCAGTTTGTATCTAAACATTCTGGTTTCATAACTGTATTATTTTAGATATTGTTTTTTTTTGTTTTGTTTGGTTTATTGCATATACCATTGTGTTAAACGACATTTCTTTTTACTGTTGTTTTAAATGTATTCTCATCTAAGATAATTGTTGAATTGTTTCACATAGATATTTATATTCTTCAGAGTTTTCCGTATCTCTACGTACTTTGTAGTAGGTGTGTCCCCGGCTGGATCTCTAATATCTGTCGTAAATTTCGTTTCTTCGAAGTATCTCTGTATAGAGCAGTATTTCCTGTCATTTCTTTCAAAAGATTAATTTTATTTGTATATATTACGAAAAAAATTGCTAATTTATATGCGTATAAACACAGTCGATAAATTCCCTACTATCCCGGCTGTATTAAAAATAACTTTAAATTTTCGTGTTGTTTATTGCATTAACCATACACCTACTTTCGCTACAAACCGCATCCAAATTATTCATAGCTGACGTTTCGAATAGCATTACTCTATTCATCATCAGAGCAATACCGATGACGGAAAAAATTTACAAGATTGTAGGTTTTTACTATTGGAGAGATTGTTTCGTTTAAAAATGTTTGCAAGAGAAAGCATTAATAAAATTATCTGTAATTTAAAATTAAGATGCGTTGAAATATTCTTACAATAAATAGTTTAAAAATTTGTCAAACGTGGTATCCACCATTTTGAATTTTTTTAAAAATCTGACAACAAATTCATAATCTATGACAGCAAAAACTCTTCCTATCAATTTTTATGAAAAACCAATGGCCGGTGAAGTGTATATAGTGTATTATTTTTACGGGTAATTGTGTTTATCCCTTTAGGGGGCAAAAAAAAATCCCTAAAAACAAAAACTTTATTTTTTCGTCTTGCTTCTAAATATAATTTTTCCACTCATTTTTACTAAGTCTCTGAATTTATACGAGGGTCGTCATCATCCGGGAATTAGTATCCACTTGCGCCGTGCAAAACGCTGGCGAGTAGAGTAGTCCCCGGACAAGTACCAGCACATTCGGTTGTATTTCAGCTGTCTGCGTGAAAAGTTACATTAATTGTGTTGTTTCCGTGAGTGTTTATAATGTTCAAAAAAATAGAGAACGCCGCCAGTTGTGAAGTTAGGGCTGTAATTAAATTTCTCAACGCAAGAAATGTGCGACCTTGCGACATTCATCGTCGATTGAGGGAAGTGTGTTACGGATGAATCGACGGCGAGGTCTGCTGTCTAGTGACGTCATTCTCCTCCACGACAATGCCCGGCCTCGTACGGCTTGGATTGTGCAACAATTCAAATGGGAAACTTTCAACCATCCACCCTATAATCTAGACTTGGCTCCTTCAGATTATCATCAGTTTACAAAATTCAAGAACTTTTTTTGAGGAAAGAAATTTTTGAAAGTGATGAAAAACTATAAGAGGCTGTGATTACGTATCTCAATACACCGGTAGCGGAGGAATACGGACCTGGGATACAAAAACTCGTCATACGTTACGACAAATGCTTAAATTTGCGAGGTGACTACGTAGAAAAGTAGTTTAAAGTATGTTCTTTACAAATAAAACGTTAATATTTCTTAATGTGTACTATCTTTTTTTTTCCTATATTCAAAAAACTTTCGTATATATTAAAAATTAAAAAAAAAAAAAAAAAAAAAATGCCCCTTTTAAAAGAAGAGATGCAACCTCTAATAATATCAAATTTATTCCTCGTTATATACGTTTTTTAAATTTAAAAAAAATATAAAAAATATCGATTAGAACATCTTTGAATATTTATATCAGCAGCTAAATAAAATACATATCTATATTTTTTTACGTTCTATAAATAAAGTTTCAAGAAAATCGGAAGAGAGGACAGTTTCCTATATTTCCTTGTAAGAGGTCACTGAGATTATGGAATTTAAAAATAACACAATAACTCCCTTGTCGTCGCGTAAAAATGATGATAAATTGGTGCTGAATCATGTCGTGTTATAGCATGGCAGCCTTGCCTGAAAAAAAATCATCTAGCTATGTCGAAAATATATCAGGATAAATACAATATTCGTTATGAAGCAATAACGAAATGCCGACACGTAATAAATTTACCTTTAATTTCATTTAGTTCTTTGTACGGTACGACGGAATCGTGGTAAGCGAGGTAGATAGTTTTATCGAGGAAATCGCGTTTTAAATATGACGGTAGTGGATTCCGGTTACGCAGCTGATCAAGACAAACGATATTCTCGCCGCAGTGTTTATCATACACCGTCGTCAATTCCTGTCAGTGATTGATTACACTTATTAATCAAAATCTTTCTTCAATATGGAAGTACTTTGTTAATGATGTTTTTAATATAAATATCACTATTAAAAATTAAAATACTAGGATTTTATTAATAATTATTATATTTAAAAATTGTGTACTAATATTAACGTTACCGATTAAACGTGGTTACAACAAACTTAATTGATCCTTTTGGGTGTAGTCCAGAAAATATATATTAAAACACAAAATCTTGCAAATAAACGGGGCGTCACTCGATATGCAGCGAGCAAAAAATATATGTACTGGTAATATCTTTTTTTTTTTTTGAAAAAAAAGACAAAAAAAAAACAACACTTATCCGAGTAAGGATGAATTTAATTAAAACACGACGACACTTATTGTTACTGTAAGGAATGTAAAGAAAAATTAGTCTGTTACGTAAAAATTTAAATTAAAATAGGAAAAATGAGAAAGTACAAACAACAACAAATTCTTTGAACAAAACCATGGACGTTAACACGAGCGCATATATAAAATCTACTATTAAGCAAATACGTATATTTAAGACAAGAAATTACAACGGGAAATAAAAATATCGACAAAAAGGAAAATCTATCGCTTGAATAGCGTTTGGAAAGTTAAGCAACGTTTTTTTTAAAAATAAGCAGTACCGACAATCAGTAGGTGTTACCGGTCCTGACCACTGCTGGATCTGGAAGGAGGCTAAGAGGGACTGCAAAATTTGAGTATTTTCCCCAAAAATACTCGATACTGTAAAAATACAAGATTTCAAATTTACGTTTTTTATCCTAAAAAGAATTCAGTTAATTTTTATGTAAAAAAAAACAAAACAATACACGAGTTCATTAATAAAATTATATACTTTTTCTCTATAAAACTTTCTCTTTTTCTGCTGCCAATAAACTCTAAATGCTACATAGAATGAATATTTATAGAAATTTTCTACGATAAATCTAATTTATTGTGTTAAAAAAATAAATGAGTCCCTTAACGTACATACTGAATAATAAATAAACACTCGACAAATCGATTAATAACACAATTCTCTATTCAAATATTGATATCCATGCAATCGTTGTAAATTTTTCTATGTAAAAACGTTTTACAATCTGACACATTCTTTATTTTAGCAATATTTTATTTTTTACTTTCATTGAAAGTTAATAATACGTTTCATTTTGAACTGTATAAAAATTATTTACAATAAAATCGAGTTTTAATCGATTGCTGATTTTATAAACATATTTGTATTTCCAAAAATTTAATAAATCATACTGCGTTTCATTCACTTTTTTCTGATCACATAAACAATTATAGAATTTTAAACATGCATGTTTAATTTGTATAAAGAAAAGAACATGATCAAAAACATCGCATGAGTGTATCAAAACTAGCTTCAAAAACCGTTGTAGCGACAATTAAAGTTCTTACTTTTATTAAAGAAACATTATTTTTTTGCTATTCATAAGATTTAATTTATATATATACATATATGTTATATATATACATATATGTAAATATTTTTTTTGTAGAAAAAGAAAACACGATGCTATTAATAAAAAAATATAAATATTACCATATATTATATATTCCTTATTTAACGTTCAATTTATGTAGTATTCCGTTTGTTAGGGTAATAAAGTTGATTTTTTAAAGAGAGCATAATTTTAATTTTATTAGTCATTCATACGTACGCAGTAAGTTTTTTTTCTTGTTTGTTTGCACATACATGATAATGAATTTTTTCACCGTCCCGGGCCCCGTAAATCCTTAATCCGCCGCTAGTCCTGACATACGGACTGAAACATGAAGTCTTATAAAAAGAACAGCTAGAAGAATTAGGAAAACTCAAATGGCGCATAAAAGAGTTATCCTTAATATCAGACTTAAGAACCGCAAAAAAATTACGTGGATTAGACATCAAAAAAATGAATAGATGCAGCGGAACGAATCGCCAGGTAAAAGTGGAGTTGGGCAGGACATACTGCAAGACAATGGTGGCCGATATTCATAGTAGTCGTACGTAAGGAAAACCCATGACTAGGTAACGCGACGATATTGTGAAATGGACGGGAATTAATTTGATTCAAGCTGCACAAGTTAGACGGCGTTGAAGATATTTGGGGAGTGTTTACACCTAGTTGTTGGTTGACATAGGCATGACATCGTGATTTTATAAAAGGCATATAAATATTGTTTACAAAAGTATTTACAGTAATATTCGCTTAAACAGCAACATTGATAAAAAAAAATAAAAAAAAAACAATTATTCCGCAAAAAGGATTTGTCGCAAGGTAAACTTTGAAAAATCGAGTAAGCATTGTTGTTATGTACAGTATAAAATGCGCTACCTTGAATGATTTAATTATAGGTTCTCCTGGATTGCTAGAAACTGAAGTTTGCTTTTGATCCTTCACAATGGCCGACGAGTAAACAATAGTTGCCCAGGTTCCTTCTACACTCGGGCAGTTTTGTCCAGGCCTAACATGCATAATATAATTTTGAGGTTCTTGATCCGTCGTTAATACAAAATCCACGCGTTCGCCTGAAAATCAAAAAAATAAAATGTTAACAGTAATCATTAACAAAATTACACGCAGAGTCAGCAAGCGGTACATAACTGAATCCGCTTTATATTGGTATTTCACAATTGTCGCTTTTTAACGATTGATTTACACCAACAGAGTAAATATTTCGTAAGTGTTGCGCACACGTTACCACTTCATGCGTATTTTTTTGAGAGAGTGACGTGAAAAAAAGTAAAAAGGGTTGTTCATTGAAAACACTGATCCAACATCTTCTTCCGTGTGTCAGATTTTCAATATGCGAATAGCGGCGTTCAAGACCGTTCCATCCAGACGAACTATTGCCTAACTACCAACGATACGGCAGAATTTTACAAGTAAAACTACGAATCCTTTATACTATTCACTATTAGAGGAATATGATGCTTGCAAAAAAAAAAAAAAAAAAAAAAAAAACAACGAAATATAGTAATTAAAAAATATTTAAAAAAAAAACAACAAATAAATGTGAGTGCACATTTTGAAAACCCGGTCTTAAATTATAAAATATACAGGAGCATAGCGGAAGAATGCGAATGAAATTCAAAGATAAATGCTCGGTAAATGTTGAACATGATCGACCGATAATACGGTACGGAATGTGAATGTACAAGGTCGATACTAATCTAACCAGCGAAATGGCAAAAGAAGTTCAAGGGTGTTTCTATTACCGACGATCGCGATACTATTATAAAGGGTTACCGACTACTAAAGCAGAAATAATGACAGAAAATATCACCATTAAAGTAAGCAAATTTTCTAATTGAAAAGATTCGCAGATATGTAATAGAAACAATTCAACTTTAACCGTAACCGTTACGAAGATGTTAGCGAGAGGTCGCAAAACTTCCTCTACTATACCAACCTGGTCGGTTTTCGTTTAAAATAAAATTACGAAAAAAAAATTCGACCGTCATAATCGAAAATTTCCTTAAAAACAAAAGATATAAAACAAAAATAATAATTTTCAAAGTTGTCAGCAAAACAAAAAGAAAAAACAAAAGCATCTGTCTTTTCATAAAATCCGTTAAATTAACCCCGAAGAATGTCAAAATTATATAGAGGTTTTAACTTTAAAGCGATTAAATATTTGAAATATTTGAAAATACTAATAGGGAACAGAGTTTCTCCTTCAGATATTTAATTGATAATCACAGCGTATCAAAATTCGATATAAAACTATGCTAACCTTTACAAGTTTGACAAAACACTCGGACCTTTAGTTACAGTTATAGAATCACGGTGTTTTATTTCCGCGGTTAAAAGCACTGTGTGTGCTGCTACTTGTTTTCGCCGAGTAACTATATATACCTATAAAAGGGGCAAAAAAAAAAAGCTACACAAAGGAAGTTATTTATAGCTATGTGCAAAGCCGTACAAAACCTCCTCTCATTAGATAATTTTTACACGAACACTTTCTTTCGATCTATTTACGTTAAAAAAAAAAAGGCGATTACTATTACCTTCAAGAATTAGAGTGTAGGTTTAAATAGACAAAGATTTAATTCGGGAATTTGTATGATGCTATGCACCGCATACGAGAAACCATTTTTCTAAAATCTATGTACGAAGAAAAGTAATCAATGACTGTATTACCGGTTCTGGCTAAACAGATGATGGAGGTAAATGTAGAAAAAGAACAATGCATACATCATTTCGTCCCTAAGGTTAAACGCAACTTAAAAAGCACAGCACATTTTTACACATCCTGGAAGTTCCGGCGATTACACAGCTAAATGATAACGGGGTCTGTAATTTCAATGAAAAAAGAGAAGTAACCATCCGTATAATTTTTGAACTTTAAGAAATAAGAGGTGCAAAATGCTCGTTGGCTGAGATTAAGCATAATTCAAATACTTCACACGGTAAGAACGATAATTTTATAGATACTTAAGCGTGTAACTTTGAAATAAAAATACTTTAAGCAAAAATAAATAAATAAAAACAAACCTGACAAAACCGTGATGTAATCTACGTATACCGGAATAATGGAATTTCCATCCAACGCAATGACAAGTAATCGGTGGTCGTCAACAGATATGGTAATCGGGCAATGCAAAATTCCAGTACTCTGAGGAGCTATAACAACTCTAAATCGATGACGTTTATTCGCTTCCAACACGTACTTGAATTTACCGCTCTATTTTTCAACCACAATGAATAAGAATACCAAAAAGTTTTATTAAAAGCAGCACGGTACATTAATTGTAGGCAATTTTCATTCTCAGAATTTACTTGATTACGTCATATATGAAAATTTATATTTTTGTAACTCCAACCATTTAATTTCATTTGTCGATGAAATTATAAGACTTTTCTTATTCTAGAACGCGTTTCTGAGAAAAATGAACAAATAAGTAGTAACCATTTTACCCCTTATACAATTTACATTCGTAACATTTGCAGAAGTGACTTTACAAATGATCATTCGATAAGTACTAATCAAGCAAAATTTTAATATTTCGTTAAACTCTGTAAATTATTTTTAAAAAAAAAAGTGTTTTAACAAGAACAAAAAATAAAAATAAAATATTTTAAATTATAATAACTAACAGAATTTTTTGAAGTTCCATTCGTAATTAATGCGTAGGTCTCGCAACATATTTATTGGAAAAACCAAAACTACATGACAAATATTGAAGACAATTAATATGTGTGTTGAAAATATAAAATGAGTTAAAAAGTTTCGATATTTAGGGAAAGTCATACAACAAAATGGATTAGAAGAAGCAGAAAACAGTATAGGATATGCAGCAACTGGCTGAAAATAAAATTATACATTCGGCTCTAGGCGCGTTGTACAAACAATTAAAAGCGCGTATTTTCATCTTACCCAAGATTCTCTTGTCCCTTCGGTAATTATTAACTGTGGAAAACCATCAAACATTTTTCTCGATGACACAGAAATAAAATTTTCCGAGTTATCCGAATCGTAATACGGTCCTAAAATGTCTGTCCTAACCGATTCCCGAACCACAAACATACCAAACAAGTTTGACAGTTGGTCACTTTCTTGCACTAAAAATATCAATTTTCAAAATAAAAATTATAAAGTTAACAAAGATAATAATGTAAAGAGTTCTTCTTCTTCATCGACTGATAAATAAACTTTTTTTTTTTTGTTTTTGTTGCTACACGTCCACATGGGGGACTCTTCACAAGCGATTAGAAAAGAAACAGTCAGATTCTGGTCAGAAACTGAGGAAACTAAGAACTATGATAATAAATAGGAAGGGAAGGGATAAGATGTTAGAAGCGTAATAATGATTAGAAAAAGTTCAAAAAACGACAAATTAGAATGCAGAATAGCGCATGCAGTGGAAAGAGAGAGACATTGGAAGAAAATACGGTTACCATCGCAGATAATGACAGTTTAAGAAGGATATCAAAAGAAAATGAAAACGGAAAGAGAAGATAGCGGATTATGATCAAGACGTAAACGTATAATAACGATAACAGCGGAACGCATGACGGAAAATCATTAAACCACAGGGGTAAACAAGAAGACTCGGTTGGATGGATAGGTAAAAAGAAAATTTGTTGAAAAAAGAACGAGCGTAGGAGTCTGGCAAGAGTCTAATGCGGAATTTTTTGCATAAAAGAAGTAAGTTAAAAATAGGAATTTTAGAGAAATAGTGATAGAAGGTGGGCCAAAGAATCCGCCATTTCATTATCCTCTACGGCTAAAGACGCATAGAAAATCTACACGGATAGAATGAAGTATGAGAATATTGCAGATGAGGGAACAAATGCGAAGGATGATAGATAAAGTCGCAGGAGTGGGCGCGAGAATAGAGGAATAGCTTTTTAAAAGATAATCAAATAATTAGGAAAGGAAGGTTGATACGAGATAAACACAAAGAACTCGGTATATATAGCTTTTAATTCAGCAGTAAAGATAGTACAGCAAAAAAAGGACGACGGAAAAATTCAGAAAAATTAATATCCGTGAGAACAAAGGAGGCTAAAAAAGGTTTAAGAAATCTTAATGAGTATTTATGTTTTATTTTTACTTTTTTAAATCTTTTTAAAGTACATATCATTACTTTATAAAGGTGGCACTGTTGTCGTAAGTTTTGTAAATGAACCGAAATACTGCGAAAACGTATTTTCAAAAAAAAACACAAAAAATTAATATACACATGCAACGAATAAATAAAAATTCCCCGCATTTTTGAATCTCTATACACCTTTCACTATTTATATAATAAATACACTTTTGTCTGCAACAGAACCTTACATTAACTGAAATAGGCATTTTTAGCCCAGTATGTATGCAATGTCACACAGTTGCTTATGACCACCAATAAACAAGATCACTGACATCTGTTTAGGGTTTGAAATATTTTGTTGGTAATCTCCTGTGAAATCGCGTTTTAAAAATTTTTTTAATTTTTTTAAATCCTATATTCCTAAACTGGAACACCCCCCCCCCCCCCCCCCCGTTCTACCGTAAACGTTTTTTTAATGCTGCTAACTATCTGTAAAGATTAAACTAATTCACTTATGTTGATACACGAGTACTTACAAGATGTGCAACTTACTATCAAACTTTACATTTCAACTGCACATACACCTTTTTTAGGCAAAATGCTACGTATAAATTTTTTCAACTTCTACACATTTCGATTTAAAGTCACTCTTACTTTCGTATTTCGTAAAAAAGTAATTTTATCACATCAAATTCAATGATTGCTATTTTTACCTTACTGGAATTTTTCAGCTTTTATTTTCTTTTTCATTACTTAACTGATCCTAGCTAGAGTGATTTTCTTCGTCGTCCAATAGTGATTGCACAGCGACCCGAACTCAGTTCTAGTAATAATAGCCGTTCAAACAGATTGACTTGGTGAAAGATTGATTTAAAAAACGGTGAATTTAATGGTGGTCTTTTTACTTCGAAATAATTAAGTAATTTTATAATTTCCTTTTACGATGTTGATTTTTTTTTTTTTTTTTTTATCACAATATTCAGTAACTAAATCATATTTCCAATTAATTTGAATAATACTAGTGTCATCGAAGGAAATAAAAATATATAAATTTAATACTGAAAGTAACATTTTTAAAAATATTATATATATATATATATATATATATATATATATATATATATAAACTCGGCCATTTTGGCCTCGCAAGGGGCTATGCCCTTTGACCCCTCTTGCTTTCATTTCTGTCTCTTTTTCTTCTATACTTTGTATAAAATGATCAAAATTTACAACGTAATTCTTACTGACAACACAAAAAAAAAAAAAAAACAACCACAAAAATCCTATTCTAACATTTAACTTTCATTATATAAAATTAAGACATTTTTTCGTTACATTTTTCGTTACATATTTCATTCAAGGGCGTCGCCAGCCGATGGGCCAGGGGGGGGCAAGATGCCTTTCCAGCCGCCAGGGGGGGGGGGCAAGATGATAGAAAAAGGATATGAGTTATAGAAAAAATAAAATTTATAAGTTGTAAAGGCTTAATATTTTATTAAACAAGAATAAAATCTTAATTAAAACATAATTTCCGTGGGTTTCTGGCAAATTATTCATGATTACGCGCCTATGAATACTCATTATGGCCAGTTGATTAAAAAATTTCAAGGCTCCAGGGGGGGGCAGCTGCCCCCCTGCCCCTCGCTGGCGACGCCCATGATTTCATTACATAAAATTGTGACATTTTTCTGGGACATTTTTTCCAATGGGGGTAGCCTAAAAATTACGTTTTAATTAATATAATTCCGTTGGCTTCATCTTCAAGACGCGCCCGAATTATATACACGAATACGTTATTTTAATAAACGTTAATTGCAGTATTTTAATTTCGTGAATAATGAATAATCTCGGTGAAAATAAAAATATATTCCATTGGGAAAAAAACATAAAATGCGGAAGTATCGCTTCAATCAGTTCAAAACCGTGTTTATCCCCTAGTTTTTATATATTAATATAGATAGTTCCGCCACTAATTTACACCTATTTAGTTTTATACCAAATGACACATATTTATGATTTCCTTTTTTTTTGTAATATTAATAACAATTAACGAACCAGCATTTAATTGCCACATATGAGTACCGACTTCGTACGCGCGGAATTTATACTGGAATGTCGTGTGAGGGGTAATCGGGCACTGAGTTACCATAGGCACTCCATCCATCATTGGCGAACCAAACTGACTTTGACCTCTCCAGTGAACTGTTATCGTACGATCGGTTAATTCATTTACAACGTCAACTACAATTACGTCGTTAACGCATACCTAAAATGATTATTTCATTAAAACGACAAGCCGTACTTCGAAAAAATCGCAATATTTCGCCTTACCGCGTGCACTAGTATAGAACAATCAAGCCTCGTTGTAGATCTGTTTGTAAAGGGACTTCTGGAAATTTTAATAAACAAAAAAATAAAAGTAAAAAATTACGTGGTCGGAAAATTAAAACAATTTTTAATGTATAATATAAGAAAATGTATACATTGCTAACTGAAAAACTGAACCAATTAAATGTGTTCCGAGTAGTAATTATATAAAAGAGGGGTCGGTCGGTCTCAAACGTCAAATTATAAATTATCATCGGGCTATTTTACCACATACAATATCACTAACTATTTATGCGCGATACACGTGATGATGCTAAATCATGTAAAAAATACCGAATAATTACGCAATCGCGTAATTTTCTATAAACAATTATTATATTTCATAAAAAACTCAAAAAGGCAAAAAAATTGATAATTAATTAAAACAGAGGTAGTAAGTGAAAACAACACTAATGTGTTTTGACTCGGAAATATGTCAGTACTTTGTGCTTCGAATTCCTATGTGTTTTTAACAAATATAATAATACGGAATAATATAAATGGCTAGCATAAACTTGCCCCCTGGATTATTAAAAGATCAAATAAAAAAGAGAAAAACAATTCTTCTATATTACGCAGACCTTGCGCTAATCCATAATCTTTTTTTTAAACTTCCCCGAGCTTCCAAGTAAAATAGGAAGTTTAATTTTTGCGTATTTTGCAAGTTGCATTAATTTTTTACATCATGGTAAGAATCGGTTCAGCTCGTATATTAATTTAAATTTACGTCAAAACTTAAAAACAGTCTCCTCATTAAAAATTCATTCTAAACGGCGCGCGCATCGAATAATTATGACCTAAATGTATATTATTGACACATCGAAAAAAAGCTTTTGCTTTAATATAATCGGTGTCTAATAAAGTATTTTTACCGGGGTTAATGTGAAGAGCTTTTATAACACGTCACATTCAATCATTAAAGTATTGCATAATATTTAAGCTTCAATATCAGAGGTGCTGAAATCATTTTCAGTTTAATTCTGACGGACAAAAATAAGTAAAAACGGCTTTCTTTTATTTTCGTTTTGATTATCTAGTTTTCTATTGTTATGTTAATTTAGATATTAATAAATAAGCCACGCAAACAGAAACATAGATTTTAAATTAACATACTAAACCATATTTCGTAGTAACATAATACAATTCAGTACAAGTACGTTGAAACATGTTGGAATCCTAATTTAAATAATAAATTTTCTATTTGCGTTATTAATTCAAATTACTTTTTATTTTTCTTTTTTTTTTAGAAAACATATTTTAATTATTTTTCGTTAAGAATTAACTTTTCTTCCCTTAAGAATGCTATTTAATTCTTTTATAAACATAGATTTTATTTCGTTGAAAACTGGTCGACCTTTTTTTTTATGTATTATTGATTCTATAATTAGTTTCTTAACTTCAGCTCAAATCTATTCGAACTGAAAAAATATAAAAACAAACTATCCATACGTCTATTTTCAATGTTGAAGCATTAAGCTGCATCGTTTCAAAAAGATTACGCCGTTTAATTTCAGAAAGGCAATTATGTCAACGTAGATTCCACCGAAAATAGACGTGTGAGGGATAACTTCCACCACCACGAAGAAAGCCATTCTTCATTTAATTTGTAACGGTACCCGCCGTTGCTTAGCTAAGAATTTTGTTTTATCCGAGGATGCCAACCACGAGTTCCTAACGAGCTTGTGGATTTAAATTAGAAATTTATTAGATTTTATTATTGTGATTATGATTATGATTATTAGTATTATCAGACGTGCGTTTATGTGCTCATTATTATTTTGTAGATTTTGCAATAATCAATAAGTGAATTTGTTTATATTTTTGTAAAATTATACCTGCTAACCTAAAGTATCGAGTAAGTAAGTTGGCGTTACGTAATAAACACAAATACAGAAAGTAATATAAGTTCCCGTTTCACTAAGAGTACTGTATCTTATTTGTATTCTGTTGACTTTTATTGGCTTTAAACTTCTTACGTGATAACGTGATGGCAGAAATATGTGCCAAGTGCTCTGGAGATCTGCCTATTAACGGTGAATACACAATATGCAGTCAATGCGTGAGAAATTTACACTCTGATGGATGCAGCGGATTATCACAAAAAAACTTGGCGAGGAATGTCACAAAAAAGGACGACAAGAATGGGTCAGTAAAAAGTGTAGAGCAGTAACAAATAAACCAACGCCCGATCTGTCAAACTGCAGTGCAGTTGCAGCAAATAATACTATACAAATGATACTGCATTACTGATCACAATAAGAAATGAATTACGAGACTTAAGTGAACAGATGAACGGGCAAATGAATAAGATGCAACTCGCGTTTGAAGATAAGATGAATAGCGCTCGAAATTTAATAAAATCATTAACGGACGAAAATAATCAGCTGCGTCAAACAAACGCGTCTTTACAGTGCACAATTTGGAGCAACATAGGAGGAAAAATAATATCATTACTTCAAATACACCTAGAACAACCTAATGAGCAACCTGGTGGACCTAACAGTTGCAATAGGACGGGCCGCTAACGCTGAGATTTCACCTACCGACATCGATACATGTCATCGCCTACCAAAAGGGGCAACATCAAAATCATCCAAGCATAGTTGTACGATTTTATCGGCGTCCATTGAAGGCTGAGTTGATTAGAAACTGCCATATAAACAGACCATTATTGAAGGATGTCGGCTTTAATAATGATGCCACTCCTTTTTACGTCAAGGAGCAGCTCACCCGTTAAAAACGCTCGGTTACTCGCTTCTGCCCGCAGATTGCGTAACGCTGGGTGGAAATTTGTTTGGACCAGAGAGGGGAAGATCCTCGCGAGAAAATCAGAAGACAACCCGGTAATTCAGATTTCATCCGAAGATCAAATTATAGGCTTGCTAAATTTGAAATGACTCTTTTTGCCACAATAATTTGCAAGTTAAATCTAGTTAACTTTTATTATTATAAAATAGCGAGTATAATAAGTTTTCTTCCGACTCCTTGTTTCATTGGTATTGGTAATTTTTTCCTCTATTCTATTTCTTTTAAACTAAACATATTAACAAAGCTAATATTTCTTATTTATACATCTAACAAAAACACTTTTGGACCATCTTCTTCTTTTACTTTAATTCTACTGTAGGTGAACACTACAAAAAAAAACTTTGTAAATAACTTTTTGTTATATAAATAATAATTGTAAATAATAGTTTCGTAAATAACAACTTTGTAAATACTTTCGATAAATAATAATTTTAAATATTAATATTGTAAATAATCTATTTAATTTCGTTTTCGCACAATTTTACCTCGCGCTATCAGAATTGTCATTCATTCACCGTATGTACACGTTTATTTTTACCGTAAGAATAAGATTATTCCGATATCAATCTAAACCCATATGGCTGTCAATAATATTTGATCAACGTTTATTTATCACACTCCGGCGACGTTTTATAGTCGATGTACACTTTGGCAAAATATACCGTTCTCCTAATTTGCTGCGGTTCATTTCGGCAACTTCGCATTTTTTAGTAGCCTGGTACAACCCCAGGCAGGCTACTTTGGCGACCACGATTATTTTGGAACCACCGTGCCGCACTTAATCGATATTGCTTAGCAACAGATCATTGCAGCGCCGGCAACAATGGAAGAAGCAGCAGACTCCTCAACCGCATCCGGCCTCACAGAAGTAACACCGAGACTTCTGCACCGAGTCAACATTCCCAGATATATCAAAAACGATCCGGATCTATGGTTTCTAATGGTCGAAACGGTACTGAAAAGCAACAATATCACCGAGGACAACGAAAAAATGTCTGCGATCTATCCGGCATTACACCAGATGAAGTGTTACTGGCGATAGCAGAAGTTATCCGGTCATCGGAGAAAAATAAATTCCAGAAAGCCCGAGAGACCATCCTGTCCACGTTTGGAGTTGCACAAGAGCAACAGATCGATGAATTGTTATCTGCACGCACCTATTCGGGCAACCCATCTCGGATACTGGCAGAAATGAAACGATTACTTGGATCTGGGCCACTCAATGCGAAACATGAATTGGTTCACCGACGTCTACGGCTAAGGAATATAGATCAGTCCATCCGAAACTATTTTGTTTTCTCAAAGTAAAACTTAATGAACTAGTTCACTTTAGGATTTACGGTTTTTTTAAATTGTCTACTTTATATAATTTTATAATAAGTTTATTTTATCTGTTTATTATTTGTGTTTTTTTTTTCTCCCGTCTTTTGATATATTTATTAACAATTTCTTAACTTTAATCAAAGAAATTTGGTACATATTCCCCGTAGTACTTTGTGAACTAATTCTTTTCCAGCTTTGTATCGCATTAACATTTCCTATCCCATAAAGTTTTTGCTGTACGATTTCATTTTTATTGATTGATTTATATTCTTCTTTTTAAACAAAAAATCTTATTTTTTTTTCTTATTTTTTTATTTATTAAGCTTACTAAAACTTTCTAGTGATGAAAGGTGGAGGGAAAAAGAAAACATTTCACATTGTTTACAATTTCACACTCTCTATGTAAAATGTTATGAAATAATAACCTCGTTTTAAACAATACTTCAATTTAGTAAATAATTTTCTATAAATTTTATTGCTAAATGGTAAATATAAATATAAACTCTACCCCACTTCAATGAATTCAAATAAAATTAGCATACTTACTTTAAATGTGAGAAGTTTACGAGCACATTTTGATGAACTATTGGTATACTTACACCAACAAAAAATGGGTTTTGACATATTAATTCTAACTGAAACTTGGTTGTCAGCAGATGAACTTGGGCGCTACAATATTCCAGGATTTTCCGCTACTGGTCAAAGTAGAAATACTAAAAGATCATGTAACAATCTACGTTAAAAATAATCTTAACTTTTCTGAAAATGAAATTGAGATCTTAAGTAGTCTATCAATATACAATTAAACAAGAAAATCTATTTTTCAGTTGTTGGAATATATCGCTTTTGTGAGTCGTCACACTGCGATTTCCTTCAGGATTTAAGTAATGCTATCGCTACACTAAACTTCACCTCGATTTTAACGGGAGATCGTAACATAAACCTGCTTAATGAAACAAAAAAAGTATGGAATATCTGAATTTATTATCTGCAAATGGATTTGATAGTGTAATAAATGAAACAACATACACCCCCGGCATGCATCTAATTATACATCTAATCGAGTATAAATGAAGTGTATTTCTCTGATCATGAAAAGCTTTGCATACAACTATTCTAATTGATACAAGAAATAAGGGGCAAACGATTCTTACCCCGTCTTAAATAAAGCATTATTTTTCAAAACTGTGAAGACATTAAATTTATCAAAATTATATACCATGAATTGTACACAGTCGATGAAAAATTTGAATGGTTTTTAGCTCAGATCCGTAATACAATAGAGTGTTCGAAGTGTAAAATGAAAAAATCAAGAACAATGCGGAAAAGATCTGAATGGGTAACAGACGAAATAGTGCAATTACCGGTAATTAAGAAGAATTTTTATAATGAATTAAAAAATCATGTCCAACGAACAAAATCCTTATGTCAAATTTCAAATCTATTTCCAAAAAAATACAGAAAAGTATAAGAATAACCAAAAGGGAATACTATACAAATCTATTAAATGCTTGTTATGGAAACCAAAACAGTTATTGGAAAATCGTTTAAATGAGTATTGGGAAATAGAAATTCGTTAATAACAAATATCAACGTAAATGGTTCAATTAAACATGCACGTGGAAATGAGTTCGAAATTGCAAAATTATTTTAACACGTTTCTTATAAAAGAAAATGAAAACCTAAAAACGAATGTAAGTTCCAGTACAGTAAATACGCCGAATCTATACTCCACAGAGAAAAATTTTAATTCGTTTGTGTTCATTGATTTTAATGAGGATGACGTTAGAGATGCCATTAGATCCTTGCCTAACAAAAACTCATTTGGATATGATCGGATCTCTATTTCTTTAATAAAAAAATGTTAACTTTTTTGTCTAATGAGTCATCTAGGTTAGGTAAATTTCCGGACTGCCTTAAAGAGGGTATTATCACTCCACCGTATAAAACCGGAGATTTAAAAAATGTCACAAATAGACCTATCTCTATATTACCAACCTTCTCAAAAATATTTGAAAAATGTATAAAATCCAAAATAATAAACTATCTAGATAAAATTGACTTCTTCAGTAATAATCAATATGGCTTCATAAGAGGAAAAGGTGACGCATTATATGAGCACATATCCTTTATTGTTGAAAATTTAGAAGCTGGCCTTTCTGTTGCCGCTGCATATTTGGATCTCCGTAAAGCTTTCGATACAATAAGTCATGATCTTTTACTTCGAAAAATGAACAATTGCGATTTCCGTGATTTTACATTTAACTGGTGTTCAAGTCATATCTTACTAACAGGACTGTAATAAATGGACAGGAACTTTCCATTCAAAAATATGGGGCACCGCAAGGAAATGTCCTGGGCCATATTTTGTTCCTTATTTATATAAATGATTTGTGTAAATTACGTGCGCATGGAAAAATTTTTTGTTATGCTGATGTGATACCGCCCTACTGGTAAGTTCACGTTATCGAAATATCTTACAGAAATTTGTAAACGAGGACCTAACATAAACGGCTGGTTAGCTAAAAATGAGCTAATATTGAATGTAAAAAAATCTAAATTTCTGGTATACAGCCATCAGCCACAAAACCTCTGGGATGATTTATTAATAGTTGGTGACAACAATATTCCTCTTGAGAGAGGTTATGACATTAAATAATCTAGGATTACAATTAGACTACAAGTTACTCTGGGATAAACAACCCGTTTATTAAGCCAAAAGCTTCGTAAATTAAACTACATATTTTATTACCTTAGACAATTCTTTAATAATAGCCAGCTGCAACGTTTATACTTATCCCTCAGTCTTATTAATTCACTACAGGAATGCTGCAGATTACCACATTAAACCGTTAGCATACTTACAGAAGGAAGTAATTAGAATTATTTTCAATAACAAATTCAGAAAAACTGAAAATGACTTATTGAATATAAAAAAAAATATATAAATTGGAAGCATTAATGTTTGTGCTGAAAAATAAACATAAATTCAATATTTCTGTTAAAACAGCTGTTACAAGGCACTCAAATATTAATTATAGTCGCTAAAGTCTCTTCTTTCAATAAGTATCATTCCAGACATCAGCTCCAGTATAACGGATGCCTATTATTCAATGCGCTACCTGCACATATGCATAACATATGGATACTAAATTACAGAAGAAGGCGTAAAAGGTTAAAGACATACTTCTTGACTAAGGCTTGGAAGCTAAATTCCATATTACACTTAATTTGTCTTAAACATAAATCCAAATAAATCCGAATTGTAAATCTGTAAAATTATTATTACTCTAGTTGTTAGTATTACTAAATTAAAATCTCTGTAGTTGAAATGATCATAGCATACTAGGTATTAGTTTCTGATATTTCATATTGTAAAATTAGCATCTTAATATTACCGACGAATGGGTAAAATTTTTTTTTCCTTTGGGAGTAATTACAGGCGTATGGATATAGTTAAAATTTAGTGCACTATATAGGTTGCGAAGATACAGTGCATACATATATAATTATCAAAATATTAACACCTGGCTTGCACGTTTATAAATAGCTAATGTTTATTCCTTTTTCTTTAATTTATTGCAGTTTGATGTGTACGTGTAAATAGTAAATCCCCTGTATATGACACTTACGACTTATCGATGTTTGAAATGCACCCTGTACGTAAATATTATACTGTATGATTAAATTCTGTAGCAGCGGCCAAATAATATTAATATTTCATAATTGTACCCATAATACTATCAGCCAATAGTTGTTTGGCCATTGCATTGCATTGTACTGTGTTTTTTTTTTTCATGTTTTATTTTCCAGCATTGTTTTTATTATATTAATTTTATTTTATTTGTAATTGTATTCGGATTTACTATCAATGCATTATCAGTTTTCTTTCTATAATAATAATCCCACTACTCACGCAGTCATGCGCATTTGTGGAATTCATATTTTTCTTGTATTTTTTATATTAATTTTGTCACAGCGATAAAGTTGATTTGATTATTATTATAATCGATGAAGGAGTGATTTGATTTAACGTATATTGTTTAACTCTTTGAGGGTCAAAGCTTTCCAGACTTTTGGTACTCCCAGTGGGTACAAAAAAATTCAATTTTTTTCTGTTAAAATACAACTTTCTTACACAGAACAGAACGGTTGCCGCTGAACAGACGTATTATTGCGGTACTACGAAAGTGACTAATTTGGCGCTGTCTATAGTATATAATGGAACGAATTCAGGTGATTTTACGCGTTGACCACCACGCAGTAACCAGCACAAAAGAAGAAAGAATGTGATCAATACAGCGCGATTTACTTACCATCCAGGGTGGTTAGTAAATTAACCACTGCTCTTCAAAGAGTTAAACCTAGAGCGATCTTTCTGGAACGGTCGACCGCTGTAACTACAATTATTAACAAACAGGTATGTAATTTAAAATAATATGGTTTCTACGTATCACTGCGGGTTGTTCCGATGGTCCTTGATGATAGGCAGCTGTGTGTAGGAAATTCCGTTCTGGATTGGAGGCGAACACGAAGAGGAGACGCGATATTCGAAATTAATATACCAATTTTAATTGATCGGACATTGCGTTCCGAGAACATCGAAAATGAAACGGTCGCTACTTTTGACGACTGCTATCAGTGTAACGAATTCCAGCTTGACCAGAGGCCCTCTACTCGAGATCTATCGTTGACTAACTCAAAACTCTAACTGATTCTAGGATTGCATCTTCCTTTGCGAAATTTCTAATTCTTATTTCTTCTGCTAAGTCTCCTTCTCCGTGTTCGATGTACCAATCGGTGTCATTTGATTAAGCAATCATCGCGCGCATCCCTTAAAGGCGACATCGACCTCTGTAAACACCCGCAGCCGACAATTGGTTCCCATTCACACACGCAAGCACTCTCACACTCCGCTCGACCTTTATTATTTTCCGATACTATTTAATTTATTTCTATTTTATTTAAAATTTATTTTTAAATTTCTATTTTATTTATTTATTTTTTCTCGACTCATGCAACGGTCACATTACAAATTCAACAATATAAAACTATTAATTAAACAAAATTCCGCTGATCATACGTGAATTGAAGGACCGGCAATTTTGTTATTAACGGTAAAAATCGATTCTCCTTCGCGCTTGAATGCTGCGCAGCCATTTTTATCACATTCGTCAGAATCATCCCAAGTGCAATTTTCACAACTGGAAAACCACAAGAAAAATGATCAATTACAGTTTCGATATCAGAACTAGTCATATCAGCTAACGCTTAAAATACACATTCTTCAATTAAATTCGCAATTTTTTCAAAAATGAATACATTTCTTATTAGGGCGATTTTTAATTGCTTTGTACTTCACGCGCGATTAAAACATTTTTAATAGAATTATTATCTAAATATACGAACACAGCTTTTTAAACTTTAAATAATTCATAATGAACGGAGAAACTAGCACTGAAATTGAAAACTAATACCCCACATATATTTAAGACAGTTCTGACTACTCCTAATTCAGGGACTTCGAAAATTTTGTAATTAAGCACAACACACTGGAAACTCGTCAACAAGTTGAAAGTTCGAATGGGCCACGTATAATAATAGTTCACAAATGACACAAACCGTGCAAAATTGTCGTTACTATCAACGTGCATGGATTTTACGTGCCAAATTTCAATATCGAAAAAGTCGCTCCCAGGTAAATTGTCATTTCAGATTTGATTTTTCTCACATAGAGTTATCGGCTATCCACGCTTCCTCCGCGACCTTTCGATACTGGTGCGACGAACCTAGCACGAGTCTCTAATGATTGCATATTTCAAATTAAGTCAGTTTTATTTACAAGCATAGTGCAGTGTCGCGCATGCAGTACAAACTTGTATGTATACATAAGTTGCACAAGTAGCAAGAAAAAAAAACTTGTAAACGATTTCGAATGCATCGGACTGCATACGATTTAAAAGTACGTCAAGACTGCCCCCACTTACTGAAATAACTTGTGTAGCTCAGAAATAATTTCATTTCAGCCAAAAAAAAACTGTTAATATGATAAACAGCACCCATTGTTTCAAGAGGTGGGGATAGATATACAGAAGGAGGATATTAAAGACATATCTGCCTCAAACTAAACACTACTTTTTTCAAACATGAAATTATAATTTCCCGTGTTAATTTTTCCCGTAAAGAAAATTTTAAAGTGAGATTTTCAAATTATGTATTCCTGGCGCATGTAACGTGTTGCTATTAATATGATGGGGAAGCGAGTTAAGAGACTGCGTACGCGCGGCGTTCAATGCATCCAGTAATCGTTGAACGCGCCACAAACGGTAATCATCAAGTCCGGACGTTTACATCAGTTTTGTGAAATTAGATATTGAAATTTTTCTTTTTCCGCGTTTCTCTTTTTGGTTTCGTGTCCGGTTTGTGCGTAATATAAAATCTGACCCGTATATGTTTCTAAAGCAGAATTTTGGTAGACTGCAAAGTAGGAATATTATTTATTTTTTAATAAACTACGTTTAGAAAATACTTAAGTGTAACATGAACAAGTGTCGAACGGACAAGAAGGTGCGCACTACAGAATCTAAGTATCCCGTTTTCCCGTAAGCAAAACTTGAAAGTAAAAATTAGTGTGTTCTTTGTTATTCCAAATGGTTAGAAATTATAAACAAAATACCGAGACAGTCGAAAGTGGTCTCAGAAGAAGCAATACGTCCAGAATTCGAAATGGGTTATTATTTAGCGGCAGAAACTTATTTAAACAAGCAAGCTCGTGAAAACAATAATACCGTTCAAAATATAAAAATACTTTTAGATTTATACTGTTCGATATTTTCATCTGAAGAAAAAGCGGAATTATTATAAATGATAGAGCTATTTGGATTTACAACTTAAAAGTCTTTAGTGTACGACTTGGCACAAAAGCATAAAAAGCAACATCCTTTTAATGAAGAGGAAAGGTGAAAATTTCTAAAATATCGCTTAAACTTAACGATTAGAAAGCCAAAGGATACAACGGCTACCAGAGTAACCGGTTTTAATGAAGTTGTCGTTGATAATTTATATAGAATAGCAGGCGAAGTTTATGATAAATATAAATTAACATCCCATCTCGCACTGTGATGAAACCCCGGAGTGGCTGCTGTTCCAAAAACGAAATATAAAATAATGGCTAAAACCGATCGAACATAAGTACGGGGAGTAGAATCTGTCGAACGAGGTGGAAGGGATGATCACTATTGAAATTTGTTTCAGTGTGAAAATTAAACGCCTTCAACGTGTTTTGGTATTTCCACGGAAACGCATGGACAACGAATTACTAAGAAAATCTCCGCCGGGTGCTCGGGGAACTTGCGGAGCTGCTGAATTATTTTTTCAATGGTTTAGAAAATTTGTAAGCTCCAGCACAGTGTCCAGAGATGATCTACTTTACAGTTATCAGACGGACTTTACATCCGGGGGGAAAAAAAAAAAATCTAGAACTCATTAATGAAGCTCGAGCTAATGATATAATAGTATCCACCTCACACTACACATCGTTTTCAACCACTTGATGTTCTACTTATGAAACCTTTACGCACGTACTACAACTGGATAATTACATCATGGTTTTGTTCAAATTCAGGACCAGCGGTTACTAATCTTCACGTAGTAGCAGAATTATTTTGCAAAAGATCGGTACAAGCTGTAACCATATCACCGGCTATTAATAATGCTTTCGAGAAATGTGATATCTGTTTTTTTAATAACACTGTTTTTACGGTAGCGATTTCTTTTTTTTTTTTTTTCTTGTCTGGGTTTTTCCCTGGGCTCGCCAATAATAGACGATTATCTATCATCACGTGTAAGTAGCAACAATTGGGAGTCACAAGGAATGGAATCTGACAAAGAACGCTATACCAAGAATGAAGAAACAATGACAATCAACGTCGATAAATGCCGAACAAATGAATCCTGAAAAGAGAAGAAATGAAATTGCCGAACGTAAGAACGCAAAAGGAATTAGCTGTTCCATACCATGGCCACATCCGCAATTATAGAGCCCACGGTACCAACGGACAAAGGAATCAGCTTACAAATAATTAAGGAAGAAGAAACACGCCATGTTTAAAAAGCAGTTAGAACCATCAAGCACCAAAGCTATATAGAACACATAGCGTGCCGTGAAGAGTTATCCGAAAGTTCAGTGACTTTCTCCATCACTATAAAGCAAAGTTGATAATTCTTAATTATCAAAAATGAATAATAAGTATGGCGACGACTGCAAAGACAGTTTGGGGGGGGGAGGCTTGTCAACCGGGGACCTTTACCCAGAAACAATTAGAACAGAAAGGAGTCAATTATATCTTCATACGATATCAAATGTTGTTAGGTGGAAGTAATCAATGTAATGGGAATAATGTGTGGAGCGGGAAAAGATAGAACATAAGAGGCGCAATATGGAGTAGGAAGACCAAGTCTCAGCAAACTAAAGTAAAAAGCCGAGCACTCAGTAGAAAGAGATGAACACTTAATAAACACGTGATCAGCATCGCAAACACGCTATTCGTTCAAGTGGAGAGGACAATATGGAGAGGCAACCAACGAAAAACGAAAACGGGAGGAAGATAATAAAGTATGGCTTAAGAGCGCAAGCGAATAACGGAGACAACAACGGAACGACGAAGTGAAGAAAACAAAGAGAACCACGGGTGGGCAGGAAGACTAGGTTGAACAGACAGATGAAATTAATAATTATAAGAAAAAGAGGAAACGTATAGATCCGATACCAAAGTCTGAGATGAAAACCTTTGCACAGCGGAAGGAGATTGGCCGATAGGACTTTTTTAAAGAAGAAGTGAGAATAGGCAGCAACCCGAGCCAATGAGTCCGCCGCTTCATTACCGCAGATGCGCCCGAATGGCTAGGAACTCACAGAAAATCAATTTGAATAGAATGAAGGGAAGAAAGAGCGAGTGTCGTAACTGTGACGATCAGTGCTTGAGGAAGCAGGAGATGCCATAGGATTAGCCTCTGGGAGAGTCTAATTTCTTTCGGCTGAATAGAAGAAATGGGCGAAAGGGGGTCTGCTGATTTTCGCTTCGAAACGCTATCAGCGTCCATACTTAGAGATAAGTTAGACGGTGGTTTAAGGGGTTTAGCGGAGGTCGGGGAGGAGGCCGCAAAGCGGCCCCCTTTAAATGCGCTTATCGAGCGCGGGAAAAAGTGGATAAAAAATAAAAACGTAGAATCGAAATAAATGGAAAAATAATAATATATATATATATATATCTATAAAAAGAAAATAACTAAAAGTAGAATAAAATAACGTAAAGTAAACTAAAGACGAAATTAGTAAAATAGAAATAAAACTGCTCGCTAATGTTTGAATTAGCAGAGAGGAAACATAAAACCGCAAAAACAGGTAATAGAAATAAACAAGTATAACGGAAAGAGCTCACTTAATTGTCTCCTTTAACTGTATAATGCCGTTGATAACGATTAACTACAATGTTTATCGTGACATACAAATTACCGCTATCGCTAAACAATCAAGAACGCAAACACACTCGACTGATAACGAACGATCATGTTCAGAAGACAGAGCTTACCATCCTGTTAGAAGAAAAAGCTGATTTCAAGGCTACAGAGATAAAAAAAATTTCCATCTTTGATTTAAACGCTGGAAAAGAAGATTCTTCTTCATTAATCGGTATGGACATACGGTCTAACTTTATGGGGCTGTGCTAAAAATACACACATTAATAAAATACAACGTTTCCAAAATAAAGCTATTAGACTCATTGTGTCACCACCTCCTTGGTATGTCTCCACGGACACACTCCATAGGGACTTCAACATACCTTACGTAAAGGAAGAAATAAAACTTGCCGCACAGCGGTATACTAGACGATTAGAAACACATCTCAACCCACTAGCTATCAACCTGCTTGACAATAGTCAAGAAATTCGACGGCTGAAGCGCTCTAGAGTCTTTGATTTTGTTTAGAACTTGAATAGATGTTCCTGGGGAACCCTGATAGTGGTGGCCCCTTACGCGTTAATTTGCATTCCAGTAAAATTGCTTGATGGTCTATGGAGACCAGTTGTAATTAATAAAAAAAAAATAATATAAAAAAAAAAAAAAAAAAATCGGTCTGAAAAAGCTAATACCAATGCCAGTAATAAAGCAAAAAAAAAAAAAAAAAAAACATGAGTATCAAGGAAACGTAAGAATTTTGAAATTATAACATCCTCACATCATACAAAAAAAGAATCAGATGTTGTAGACAAAAGCAGTGTAGCTAGCCAGAGCGTGACGTAGTTAATTAGTTAATTGTGTTTCGTTCAGGTAGGACTTGTTTGAATCCCGCAGTCGCACAACGAAAACTTCTAAAAATTTAGCACTTGCACCAGTCAATGTCTTTAGTTGACGACCCCTTTTCCAAAAAAAAATAAATAAATAAAATAAAATAAACAAAAGAAAAAGAGTCCATGATTATGTCTAAAACAAACGAAACCGGTCGGACAAGTTTATTTTTATATATTTAAGAATTAATTTATTTTATTTTATTTTGATTTTATTTACAACAATTCAATAAATGACGTTGTGTATTTTATGTAATAGTGATTTTAATTTCGTGTAATAGAATACATAACTGTGTAATTGTAATCAAGGTTATTTATTAAAAACATTTATAAAGTGTACAATCACAGTTACGGAGGAAATCAAACATAATGAAGAAAGTAAATTACAAAGGAGAAAAAAATTGAAGGAAAGAGGAAAAAATAAAACAAGAAGCACTGGTATGAGAGCTGATAAAAATATAATACACAGCGAGTTTGTGAATTTTTATTTCAATTCCACAGAAGGTTGGATAAACTGTCAACTGCGAGGCAAATGGTATCATTCATTTGTACTTTGAAGATGATGATGAACATACGAGACGCATGTTTTTCAAAATCAATTTTAAAAAAAATAAATAATTTTTTTCCACATTTTAAATATAAATTTAACTGAAAATTTGTTTTATTCCTCCGATCCATCAGTCATCTTATGTTACCAGAGAGGATACTCCACTGATGGGGCATCATAAAAAAAAATTGATCATTTTCGTATTTTTTCGTTTTATCGATCAACTTTATTTTATATAAAATTATAATGAAAGATTAATTAATAAAAAATACTCTGGAAATTAAATTATTAAATTAATTTTTTACTTCATGTTAAACCTTAATACTCAATTTTCTTCACCTTCCCCAACATATATAAATGCCGGTAGAAGAAAGCAAGTTCCATATTACAAGTAGTATTCTATATCAATATTTTCCTTTTTTCTTTTTTTTTTCTTTTTTTTTTTGCAAATTTATTAAGCGAAAAGAATTATCAATTAAGTTTATAATGTAAATGGCTTTAGTCTGTCCATATTCTTATTTTTGTTTCTGTTTATTAATAATTCAAATGTAGAACAAAAGTGTAAAAGAAAATTTCTTTGTCATTTTTATTTTTAGAAATATTATTAAAAAATCGGAATTATTAAATAAAGGAGATCTTATAAATTTCCACTTTGTTAATAATTAAATCGTTTTGTAAAACATGGTAAGTCTAATTTTTTTTTTTTTTTTTTTTTTTTTGAGCATATCGGCTAAGGACGTTACCCAATATCCAAATAAGGGAAAAGTATTAAAAATGGAACATATGAGAATGAAGCTAACAAGGGAATAACTTTACATTTTCGAAAACATTTAATATCCTTGCACTGCGAAAGAGCAGTTTATCGAACGGAGCACATTGCAAAATTTTTAAAAATCACAATACCAGGGAAAAAGTAATTTACACTTTCGTGTGAAAAATCTTTTCAATCCCATCGAAATCTCTTGGTTTTCAAGTCACATGGAAGAAATGCAAAAAAAAGTGTAATACTAATGTGCTTATTTAAAAGTAAAATACCGGATAAACAACGAACATGTATAAGAAATTATTAATAATTTATAATTTTTCCACGAAACACGAAATCGTAACAGTTTCCCATATAGTGACTCTAACGGGTAAACATAACAAAAAAAAAAATGATTCATAGGAAAAAAAATGTCTTGCAGTTTGAGACAGAGATAAAAAATAGATTGATAGCATGCATTAATTTTGAATGAAATGTACTTGATACTTGCATCTGTAACTTTTAGGCATTTTTCGTTGCAAAGATAACGCGTACAATTAAGCGAAAAAGTAATTTCGCGCCGAGGACTTTAATGAGGGTTTTTAATGACACTTTTCCGTCTTTAATAATGATAATTTTGCATAACGGAATTGCAAATGTAAAATGCTCTCGTAATATGCGCCAGATGGAAGTTGAAACAAAGGCAGTATCGATCGCCCTTTACAAAATATACCACCACCAAAGAAGTTGAACCAACATTCGAGCACTTATTTTGCTGCAGCGAAAGCGTAGGGGGAAATTAGAAATTATCAGTATCGTACGAAAAATTGCAGAAATTAAATTACTAATTAAATAATATATACTAAAAACCCGAAAACGATTCCGACGAAAGCCCATACACAATGTTACGTGTATACATTTGTTTTTCACCTTCTTTTAGACAACAGCCACCAACAAATATATCTAATTTCTATTTATTTATTTTTTTATTTTTTTTATTATTATTATTATTATTAAGGTTTTTACTCATTCATCGCCAAGATTATTTTTAACATTTCCAAAAATCGAATATTATTATTCAGTAAAAATTCTAAAAAGATTCTTGCGTTCTTCCGCTAAAAGGTGGCAACGGCTAGAAATACATTCAACAAGTAAGTGCCAAAAAAAACGCAATCAATAACGCATAAGTATTTGTTTTGTTTTGTTTTTTTTTTGTGATCGCCAGTGTAGGGCATTACCCAACATTAGGTTGTGTTAATGAGTTAAAATGGAAAATATTACTGGAAATAGAAGCAATGAAGGAAGCTATAATAGGAATGATTTTCGGGGATAGTAGAGAAAGAATAAACGAATTATTATATGGAATAGGCAAACCAAGATTCAGTAGTTGTCTATAGAAGTGAAAGCGTCCTGTAGCTATATTCAAAGAAGATATCATTTGTGTTGCAGAGTAAATCAGAATCATTCCGATGGAAGGAACAAAAAGGAGAAGAGGACATAGAAAAGCGAAAAGAGGATGCTGGAAGTCGACTATGATCTAGGCAAAGACTGCAAATAGAAGAGATCAGAAAACGCGAGAGATGAGGGAAGTCATAGTACCAAGGGTACGGAGGAGGATGTGTTTACTAAGATAGAAGAATTCAGGATTTCGAGAATAAAAGAGGATAAATATGGCAATTCCTGAAGAGAACGTTAAGATTACAAGAAGAAAATTTGGATAGAAAATTACCCGTCTGAACGGCAGATCGCGCTAATGAATCAACAAATTCATTGCCCTCAATGCCAATATGACTGGGGGACCATATGAAATCGATTTGAATGGAACGAACGCTATACAATCTAGTGACAAGAGAAAGCAATAAGAAAGAAACAAAAGAAAATAAATCAGACACCCACTAAATCTACATTATGTCCATAGGCGTCCGAAATACATCGCTCTTAACTGCCATATGTAAAACAAGTAAAACAGGTAATAATTTAGTCATTTACAAACTATACCGGTTAATTTTTATAAAAAAGATTGAAATAGACATGAGGAACGATGGTAGAAGAAAATAAACATTTACTCTTTGCAAACACATTACAAATCTCGAAATATACATTATTAATTTTGCCAACGTAATCGAAAACCAAAATCGATGATTTATTTTCTTTTGTGTTACTTGATTTACCGTAAAATGAAAATTTCTTTAAGCACTAAAGATACACGTACTATAACTTGCGATCTGATTGTGCTCTTGCATCAAAAAAAAAATCGCTGCACGTTGTTTTGGTCGTTTAGCACATTTATCGGTTTCATACCCGCCGACACATTTTATTATACAGCGAAAAGACAGCTGCTGAAACTTTCGCATACAGTATCATAAACGTAATTCTAGCAAGTTTGTCCATCAAATGATTGGAAATACCCCCCCCCCCCCCGACGCGCTCAAAAAAAAACATTATTTAAAAAAAGTTCAGTGCAAAACTTAAAAAAAAGAAACAAGAAAAACAGAAATTTCGTATAATTCTGATCGCTTGAAAAGCGTTTATTTTAATTCTTATATTTGAGCCCAGTGAATACTACCAAAACCACTGCGTCCTTATCAAGATAGCAGGTGCGATAAAATGAATTGTTAGTGTTTGATTTACTATTTATAATGATCACTTCTTGAGAGAAAGGGTGCAGAAGTTGCGCGGAACTTGCAACATTTTTCTTTGAATTTATTTTTACTCTGTCAGAGTTAACTTTATACCTTTTAACGGCTGTTTCTTTATCATTGCTGTAGTTTCTATCTGCATCTATTGATTCATGTAATAATCATCATCCTTGTTTTCCACACCTTTCACAGCCAGAAATTCAGAAATATTTCGTTTTTGCTATGTACCATAATTATCATATGAACTAGCGAATGAGTAATACGCACTTTTCCATTTTCTACTGCTTTTGTTAAAAACATCTTCCCATTGAGATTATTGTCTTTAGAGTAACTAATTTTAGCGTTAGCGTGCGACCAATTATGATCACTAAGTAAATTTGCAAGAGACGAGAGCTTTCATTTATAGAGACAGATATAGTCATTCTGGTTAATACCGTGCTCGACGACGGTGAGTTTGATGGCATTTCGATAACGCTACTAATGCAGCGACACGACATAATACGGCTAAGTACAAATCCGGTACAGCATACATATGCATGCAACAAAGGCGTTTGCTACGTGCCAGAACAAAACGCTAGAACTGAACGGTGAGCATGCATTACAACGAATGCGCAGCAATAATGCAATTATAAATACATATAGCCGCATTCGACTTAAGTAATGATTTGACTGAAGTATAAGTATCGTATGGAGTAATAATTGGAAGGAGATGCCGATGTTGTTTTCCACGCGACAAACAATAACGAAACTTTACCAAGAAATTTCGAAAAGGAAAAAAATCGCTAAATATCGAAAGGACGTGAAATTGATACAATGAACTGTATTAACGTCAAAAATTAAACAATCGAAAATATGAAATCTATTAATGATTATTACAGAACTACCGTGTACTGATTTTAGGCTGCTCTGTAAATGGAATCCTTTATTAATGTACTCGCTTTATTTATAAAAAAAAAAAAAAAGACATTATATACTAATCATATAGATGACAGCTGCGTTATCAATGTACTTTAATTTTTCAAACTAATTGCAGACTTTTCTGGAACTCATCAAAACAGTAATATTATTTTAGAAAGAAATATATATATATATATATTTTTTTTTATGCATACGGGAGAAGGAAGATGTTAGAAAAAAAGAAGTTACATGGAAAAGCCAAGAATATAGCAAATGACAGAAAGCAAGTGATGACAATGGCACATACAACAAAAAAGAAGTGATGATAAAAACCGGATTAATGGAGACTATTATTTATAACTGATATTTACATGCCTATTTCTTGACTATTTTGGCACTTTCTGTAGTCACTGTTTTAAGCCAACTCAGAAAAATTATTATTTTTTTTTGAAACTTTGAGTAAATACAAGAAACACTTGTTACAAACAAATTGTTTTGATTTGAAAAGTCTTTGGCTTAATAGGAGTTTTTTCTAAGTATACTAAAACAAACTTTCCCATCAGCTGGTCCAATCCTGAATTGTATTACTTGCTTCGTGTTTCTGTTTATAATTTCGTCTCTAGTAGTTCCATCATGTACAATCTGGTCCGTTTATTTTCCGTTGTTATGTAAGCAGATTTTTATGTTACGAAAACATCCCAGTTATGATCATTAAGTGTAACCCCGCTTTCGTAGGTTAAGCTGCGAGTTTTTTTAATTAGTTCGTTCGCACAAATTTTTGAATTTTAATTAGGAACAAGGTATTTCATCAATATTACAAAGTCTGAAAAAAGAAGTTCCCGCTGCCTGTTGTAAAATCTATCGCATAACCAATAGAATTTGATTTTATCGCAACGCTGTTTACGAAATCCTGTAACTGGTTGCATGTTAGAGCATAAGAGCAAGTTTTAGAAGTTAAACCCGGGGGGAGGTTGTACAATTAATTTAAAAAATGTGCAGAAAAAAAAACTCCAGAAACACGAGTATATTATTATTCGCGACAAACAATTAAATTTCGACTAGTTTCGGTAGTAAGCATTTCCATTCGCGGCAAAACTACATTATTTCGGTTAAACGTAGTGAAAATGATGCAAATAAATTCGGTCGAAATGAAAAATGTTAAAAAAAAGAAAACAAATTACCTGGGTAATATTTTATGTGAACCGAGTTTTAAGCGAATCCGACATATCATCGGCCATTCTAGTTCATGACATTTTCTATCACAAGGTTCGTCTTCGTCATCTGTTACAAAAAAATTTTATAATACATCACTAACAAAAGTTGTTAAGATTTAAGTTCCGAGACAACCTCGAAAGCTTTGCAATTTCACGAAACGTTAATCATGTCTCCATTATTGTTTCTATTTAAATATTACGTATTTACATCATTAGTCGGCACTATTCCTACATCGACTTGATAGTATCCAAATGACTTATTTTTGAGCCTCCAAAAAAAAAAAAAAAAAAAAAAAAAAATAAAAATAAATAAAAAAAAAAAAAAATCCGAAGTCTTTGATACTCTCAACATTTTATTTTTACAGACTTCGAAAGAGGAGGTTAAACGTTCGTCGCGTATGTTTTGTTTTTTTTTAAATGTTTGTTTGCGCATACATATTCATATGGACCGATTTTACCGATGTTAGAAAGTGTACCCCACCGCTCAAACCATGTAAAAATACAAAAAAAATACCTAACCACAGCTACAGTCTATTGTCGTCATCCTGGATATTATATACCAGAGAGTAAATACATCCTGATGTTTTAAAACCTAGGTAACATGTTTTAATTTAGAACGGACTTATAATATTATCTGTGAGTACAGTAATTATTATTATTACACGTAAACGACTCATGTATATTCTCATATTAAACGTTATCAATTTATACAAAATGACGGATTTAAAACCGGGGATACCAACACAACAGTTGTTGATGTTAAGATTTAGAATTAATATTAGAGAAACAAATGAAAATGCAAATAGAATATATGAATTTAGTTAAATAGTTAATAAACAAACTTCCGTCTTCTATATCTAAAACGCGAGAAACGAAAGATTACAAATTCAAAACATTTTACGAATCGAGAGAGAATTTTAAAAAATATATAGAATTAGAGATATATTTCAATATAGCTGATATATTACAATTGATATAGATAAACAGAAAACATTACTCAATTCGGTAGGTCCTGAACATTATTCTAAAACTGTAAATATGCTAACACAAGATAAAGTAATGGATAAATCGTATAGCGGAATTGTTAAACGATATACTGCAGAGCGGTGTCCGCCAAAAAATGCATTACTACAACAACATAAATTTTTATCGGCGTTACAAAAAAGTCACGAATCAGTAACAAACTACATGGGCGAGTTACAGAGAAGTGTATATAGCTGAATGTGAACTATATTGTCCAAAATGTGAGGCTGACATTTCCGATATATTTTTGCTATCACAATTTATACGAGGATCAAGAGATGAAAATATGCGACAAAAAGCTATACAGTCAAATACAAAAACGTTCCAAGATATAAAAGAAGTACCTTTAACACATGAGGTTGCTATTAATGTATCAAAAGAAATAGCCAATAATCGACCAATAATATCATCATCTACTGAAGTTAATAAAATATCAACACATCAACCGCGTTTGAATTTTAGCAACCGAAGGCAACAAAGCCAAACTCGATTAAACCAAAATTATCAAATCGTACGCGATCCAAATCATTTAAGCAAAAAATTAATTATCAGCACCTTGGAATCGATGGATTGCGTATGTATTGTGGATATGATAATCATCTTTATTAAACAATATAAAACCCTTAATTTAACAGAAATTATTTTTAAAATTAAAAACTAAAATATGCCGACATGTTTCGGAGTCAATTACTCCATATTCATGGCGTTGCAAAAGATTGCAAACGCGATAAAAGTACACTTTAATGCAAAAGCTGCAATAAAAAAGGCCATGTTGAAAAGGTATGTATTTCAACACTCTTGAAATCGAAATCCAACCAGAAAAAAACATAATATTGAATCTAACGTTATAGAACCTATACCGGATATTTATAATATTAAAAATTGGAATTCTAATTCCGATCGCTGTTATGCAACTGTTTATTTAGATGGACAGCCAGTTAAATTACAAATTGATTGTGGGGCTGCAATATCAATATTACCCCGTAATATTTATTTGATGCACTAAATTTTCAGCAAAAATTTAAACCAAAAATTCGATCGTTTTATAAAATTTTTGAATGTTGTGGTGAATGCTCAGCTTAAGTACAATTCAAAAACCGTTCAATACAGGGGATCTTTTATTCTACAAATAAGAATAATCGAGCAGCAATTATGGGAAGAGATTGGATACGACCATTACATTTAGAGCTGAGTGATTGTGATGGGGAACAACAGGAGATAAATTCTATCAACTTAATTGATGAAGCTGTTATTGAAACAGATGTTAATGCTTTAAAATCGAGGACTACTAAAACATCAAACCGGAAAGTCCTAGGAATTGCAAAGCCAAGAAGAAGGCTGAAAGAATGGGTAATAAAAAGAAAAATAGAGTATTTTGGACTCATTATCAGAGGAAAACGGTACGAAATGTTACAACTTATAATTCAAGGGAAATTTGATGGAAAAATAAGTGCAGGAAGACGTCGGACAGATTGGATTAAAAAATATAAAGGAGTGGATCAATAATATCGCCTTAGTCCAGGAGCTTATGCAACGAGTAAAAAAAAGGCCGTGCTAACGGCAACTGTGATCGCCTACGCCCTTGTAGGGTATGGCACATAAAGAAGAAGAAGCTAAGTACCTGTAAATATAATTCAAATAATATCATTCTTTTATTATACACAAATAAAAACATGTATGACAGAAAATTAGTTATTTAAAAAATACAATAAACACCGAAATGTTTCGGAGTTACTTAATCATGGCAATAATAAAATTAAAGTTAACGATAAATAAACGAATACAAATATGTCCTAATTATAATAAATATTACTAACTTTAAATTTTATTAATGCCATGATTATGCCGGTGTTTACTGTATTTTTTAAATATAACTAATTTTCTGTCATGTTTTTATTTGTGTTTAATGAATGTTAAAATAGAAAATGGGCACGAACATTTATAATCTAAATTTGAAGAAGTATCATTCTTTGTATTTCAAACGCATAGTAACCAATAACGGGGTTATGACAGGTTGTGCGTTCTATGTTCACCGCTTGCTCATTAAAGTGCTTATCTGTAAAACATACGGTTATCGTGCTACGCTGGGGTTTCTCGGCGACGACTGCCTAGTATAAACATTTCTCGCGGCGGCGATTACTTATTATAAACATTAATGTAACTGAGGCCAATCAGATTTTTGATTGGGACTCTGTTCCGGTCGGTGAGAATATTTTCATTTTCATTTTCATTTTTTTTCTCACTTTTTTCTTTACATCACCGTTTGAAAAACAATAAGGAGGTTATAGCGCATTGGCTTAACGGTGTTACCATATATTTAATAAGAATATATCGTACACGAAATATTTTCGCCCAAGAAAACTTATACTGTGGCGGAAAATAACAAAATTAAAACTTAGTGGCAAGCCGAAACGGAAAATCAATGACAATGATATTGTCACTGTTAACGGAAAAGAGGAAAACAAAAGGAAAAAAATCTACAACTGAAAGCAGAGAAACCGGACCATTACAAACAAAGTTCAGAGAAATTCCAGGATGATGACTATCATTTTCTAATGAGTTTGCTTCCGTACATCAAACAACTGTCGACTACTCACCGCAAATTATATGTTAGAACTAAAATTCAAGAACTTGTGACCAAAGAATATGAAGAATTACATAGCAACCATCAGCCTTTTCAGTCAACACCAGTACCAACACACATTCACCATCACGCAGCACATCTTCCACAGAAAATTCCAGTCAATCTTCTATTCAATAGACCATGGACGATATTATCCCTATTTATACTAACACACTGATAATTTATTTAATTTGTAAAATTTGCGCCTTTGCATGCAATATTAATTAGAGATTAAATATAATTCAATTATAATCGTTTCACTTACCTTTTAATGTTACAATTAATTTTTGTTCTGGTGAAATACATTATCGGAAGTTTGATTGTTGTTGAAAAGTTTTTCCTCAATAGCTTTTGAAATATATTCGAATGTAGATCGTGTCATTCGAGTACATTCGAAAAATTTTTCATCACTTCCTTTTTTAAGCTCTTTGTAAGATCTTTGGAATTCTCCGTTTACATCTCTCTTGATGCAAAATGATCATGAACCCATACACTCCTGGTTCCAGTTTTCCACTGCAAGATATCGAATTGCAGGGGTATCCAGTAAATAATCAATTTCGGTTAATGGATTCTTTTACTAAATTGTCGAACAAATTATAAAAATAGAACGCGCAATATACGAGTAACTACTACCTTCTGTAAATTCACTGTTCCCACAAACAACTGCGCGCAAGTAATGTAACCACCTTATTCGTGCGAAATTTTCATACGAATTGGCATGATTTCGTACAACCAATTTTTCGTACGAATCCTGATCCAATGTAACCGCGGCCTAATACTCTGCCAGGCAAAGTTATTCCGGTTGAGGCACACCTTAAGAAAGTGCCACTGGCGCCCATAAATTGAGTTTTTTTATTACGAAAATTACTTCATCGAGGGAGAAAACGAGTCCTTCTCAATACGTACACATACATACAGGGGGTGCGGCAACGAAGTGGATCGTATTTCAAAAAATCATATCTCAGCTGTAAATTACTCTAACGCGACCATTCCCCAGCGTTTTTAAGTAATTCGATGAGAGTTGTTTTTTTTTTTTTTTAATAATCAACAGTTCGGCACAATGAGTGAGTGGACGTGTGAGCAACGTGTTTAAACGGTAGAACGTTTTATTTTCCATGGTGATTCATGTGCCCGCCGCGCGTGATTTTCGAAATCACATTTTCTGTAGGGTTCAAAAAACCGATTCCAACCGAAAAAACTGTGCGCACGTGGGTGAAAAACTTCAAAGAATCCGGATCAATTTTTAAGAAAAAGATCAGGGTCCGCCGTTAAGACAGTCAAAACTCCGGAAAATGTGGAACGAGTTCAGAAGTCGATTCAGAAAAGTCCATCACGTTCTGCTCGTTTACACGCAAAAAATTTGAAAATATCCGAACGAACGGTTTATCGGCGGCCGACTATTTCTTATGGGGGGGTATATTTGAAGTCCAAAGTTTACGTCAACAAGCTGAAAGACCTGGCAGACCTCAGAAACGCAATACGTGATGTCACGGCCGTGATATCGAGGAGTATGTTGAAACAAGTATTTGAAAACTTCGTAAAACGGATGCAAGAATGCATCAAGCAAAAAGTCCGCCATCTTGAAGATATTATTTTTCAAAAATAATTTTAAAAAAACAAGTAAGTTCATATTTTAAAAAAATAAAAAAAAAAAAAAAATCCTAAAACACTTTCTCTTTGTATTATGATTTTTTAAAATACGATCCACTTCGTTGCCGCATCCTGTATCTGCATATATATATATATTATCATCATCATCTTGCGGCTGGTTCGCACCATGCACCAATCGTCTCCAGGCCAGCCTATCCATCGCCCTCTTCTTTAACTCGGAGTATAATGGCATTCCAGCCTCCTTCAGTACGGTATCCAGGAAGGTTATTTGAGGACGCCCGCGCGTCTTTTTCCCTGTTATTTTTTCTTCCATTATATCTTTTAATATATTCTGGTCCTGCTGGAAAACATGACCTAACCACTGAAGCCGCGTTTTGCGAATCCGTTGCATAATATTTCTTTCTTCCCCCATTCTTTCCAGTACTTCCTCCTTGTTGCTTACTTTGTCTGTCCAATATCTAAATATATATATGTTGACTCACTATAAACCCGTTTGTCCTACTACAGTGGTATTCTTATTATAAGCACTCTTTCTCGATAATTACGGCGTGTCAAAGAAATAATACACTGATAGCATGTCAGAGAACAGGCGGTCTCCTGAAGCAATGTAGGTTGGCTTGAGTCCTCCTGGACCCTTGTTAGCACAGCACTCTGCAGGCGAGGACAAACACGCGAAATAATTGAGATACCAATCCCCAGGTCACTGTGCGATAACATGGAAAATACAACATGGAAATAGGGTACGAAGAATTATATCTAGTATGGAAAAAGCTCAAGAAAAGAACGGAACTAATGTGAAGAAGATGATGATAGGTAAAAATCACACTAAAATAGGTACATAGAACAAGTAAGATCATTACTACAACCTGAAAGATTTGAGGAATTAAAACAACAAATGACAACAAACCATCTATGTATTTCTGTCATATGTGAAACAAGATGGAGTGATAATACCGATTTCTGGAGAGATAATTTTAGGATTATAAATAGCGAGGAAAAACAAAATGGAGTGGAAATAGTAATGAATAAAAACTGGGGAACATGCGTAGAAAATATCTATCATGTAAATGGTAGAGTGCTCTTCATTAAGATAAAAGCAACCCCAATAAATAAACGTGATCATCATACTAGTATACTTTTCAACAACAAGCAATGATAATGAAGAAATAGAACAAATGTATGACAAATTAGAAGAGCCGATGGAAACAGCAAAGGAAAACAAAAATGTAATTGTCATGGAAGATTTTAACGCGGTTGTCGGAAACAAAGTTGATAATAACATAACAGAAAAACGCGGACTTGGAGTAAAAAATAACAGAGCAACACGATTAATAATAAGTTTCTGTAAACAAAATACATCTTGTAATCACTAACACGCTGTTTTTGAGGTACCAGATAGAAGAAAGTATACACTTGAATAGTTATATTAAACTAGACAATCAAGAGTAATTGAACAAGTACAACAATACAAATATCTTAGGAGCATACTAACCCCAGTGACAGTAGATGTTCAATAGAAATCAGACACAGAATAAATATGGCGAAAGTGGCATTTGCCCAAAAAAGAAACTTGCTTACAAACAG
The DNA here is from genome assembly GCA_039619475.1 of Icerya purchasi. Taxonomy (NCBI): domain Eukaryota; kingdom Metazoa; phylum Arthropoda; class Insecta; order Hemiptera; family Monophlebidae; genus Icerya; species Icerya purchasi. The sequence continues at coordinate 542,130,795 of CM077115.1, forward strand.
AAATCTTAAATTAAACATAGGAGCAAAATTTGCCCACACCTGTATGTCTGGATTGGATTATTATGTGGCTGCGAAACATGGGTGATGACGGAACAAGAGGAAACTGGAAGCGATGGAAATGTGGATTTGGAGAAGAATATTACGCATTAGCTGGACGGAAAAAAAGGAGAAATTCAGAAGTACTTGAACAGATAGGAATGAAGAAAACACTTCTCTGAGTACAATTAAAATAAGAAGTGGGAAAATGTTGGGTCATCTAATAAGAAACAATTCATTCCTAACGAACATAATTGAAGGAAGAATTAATGGTAGGAAAGGAAAAGAGGTCGACCGAGGAAGACGTTTGTGGGACAAATGATCGAAATGGTTAGTTGCAGCAAATATTAAGATATGAAAAAGATGACAATGGAAAGAGAGGAATGGAAATTAAAATTCGCACCGACAAGGCTAAGCCTTTAGAATGAAGAAAAAGAAACACGAGAATTTTTTGGCGAGAAAAACTCGAAGAAAAAATTCTCGATTATCGTTTAAAGACAATTACATATGGTACTGCTCCAGCATCGTTCTTAGCAACAAAATACCTCGCTGTGCTGAGCGACGAATTGAAGGATTCGAATCCTGCTGCGTCTCGTGCAATGGCAAATGATTTCTGTTTGGACGGCCTCTTAACAGGCGCATCCTCGGTGGAAGAAGCTGCAAAGCTACAGTCGAGTATCCACGAAAAATTAGAAACAGCTAGAATGGAGATAAGGAAATATATGTCTAACTCATCGGAGGAGTTTCTAGACAAATTGGACGAAAGTATAATTGAGAAAACTAAAGTTGTTGAATTTCGTGAAAGCGGAACAATCTTTTACTTGAACTCCAGTGACATGGAGCAGAAGGCGCTTTCTCAATTAAATATAATCTTCGAAACATCTCGTCGCTGTCTGAAATTACTAAAAAAATTATTTTATGATCCGCTCGGTTTTTTGTCGCCAGTTGTGGTAAAAGGAAAAAAAATCACGATACAGACCGCACAAGGTTTAAATGTAGATCGGGACTTCCCTGTACCGTCTCAACTAAGGGAAGAATTCGTTGATTATTATTGCAGTGACTTAAACCACCTGAAATCGTTCAGGATTCGTCGTCGTCGTCGTTTTTTGCGCTTCGATAAAATCGCCAATCGTTCTTTAGTCGGATTTTGTGACGCTGGCGAAAAAGCGTCGATGATTTCGGAACCGTTGAGAAGAGTTACATCGTTTGCGCTGAAACTCGTGTAGTGACAAGAAATGAGTTTAAGATAACCATACAAAGAGGCTCGAGCAGCTGCAAACAGCATTGCCGTTGGCAAAATTAATGAATCGCATCTCCGTCGAACTTCGAATTAGCGAAATAGCGCTGCTGTTCACTGATTCATCGGTAGTCCTACACACCGGCTAAAAGGCCCGATTGAAAGAGATAGTCAATATTAGTTCAAAATCGGCTACAGGAAGTCGTTCGACTTTTGCCGAACCGTAGTTCGAATTATGTACCATCCAAACAAAATCCGGCTGATTTGGAAACTTGTGGAATAAACGCAACCACATTTCTGAAATCAGAAATTTCGAAAACCGATCCGCAATCTCTCATTGATAGACTTGATTCGTTATTATCGTCGCCTATTGCGGAACCCAGTGAAGTGCTCGAAATTCAAAAAGTTATTCTCACAATCGAAAAAAGCGGTCATCAATATTTTTCCAAAATCGTAAGTTGTTATTCTTCTTACATATAATTGATAAAATATTGTTGCGCATATGTTACGGTCCGTTGATAATTGCAAACGTTCATTAGTGCGACATGATATTTAACCGTAGACAAAAAATGTCGCTCGATCATAATTCGAAGTTTACAAGTTGGCCATTTTCAAAGAGATATTTAAATACGGAAAAATGAATCCTTAAAAGTAGTTTAAATCCTTTCTTAGATAAAAATAATGGTTTTTATCGTACGATACAAAAAATCCTATAATTTTACACGCTAAATGGCACTTGGTAGAAATATTCGTAGCGTACCTTCGTAAAATGTATTTTCACACGACAAAATCGTACCTTATAAACTTAATTCGTTCGAAATATACCATGTCATTGGTGGTGTAGCTATCGTTGTGAAGAAAATTATTCGGAGGAGCTGTGTTACGTGAACGCGGTTTCGTGATTCAGCCTCTCAACAACTGATGGACCTGCTTCCAGCGGCACGAGCAGTCACACCCAGTTGTCTATTCACACATGTTAGCGTGGATTTTGCTGGTCCATTTCCAGTAAAATGCATCGGTCACCGAGCAGTTAAATTCGGCAAACTCTATGTAGCATTTTTCATTTGTTTTTTTACTCGAGCTGAACATCTCGAAATCGTATCTTTCGTCAGAAGCGTTTCTTGCCGCCGATGAAACGCTTCTCGTCTCGTTGTGGCACTTCCTCAGATGTGCATTTTGATAATGCAACTAACTTTGTCAGAGCCAGTCGTATTCCGAACGAGGAAAGGCTTCACGAGTACTCTTATAGACAATCAACAAACTGGCATTTTAATCCACCGCCCAGTCGCGGGAGTATGTTTGGATAAAATTCGTTTATTCATAAATAATGTTTGTTTATTTTAACCCTTTCGTTCACAATGTTACGAATTGGTAGAGTTATTTTTAATTTCATGTATTATTCAACTTTTATAATATTATACGTTGTGACATTATGTGTTACCATTCGACGAGAAGTGTTTATTTACAGTTGAAGTTACCAATTTTTGCGTCTATACATGATTTGTGTTTTTTAGGTCCGAATTTTACGTTGTTTTTTTTTTTTTTTAAAAAAAAACGAAGCTTATACGATTTTTAACTTAAAAAGGTACGTAGATTATTGTTATATATTTATATTTACTTAATTTACTGTATGTTGTGAGTATGATTTTTTTGAAATTCATTGTTACCAATTGGTTACATAATTACTCTATGGTAAATTTTCCCCAGAATGTCGGTGTTCAAAGAAAAAGACATTTTAAAGATTTTAAATGGTCATTTATCAGAACTAGACGAATTGAATAGTAATAGTGATAGCGATGACGAAGAAATTTCATTTAGGAGAATAGAAGATTTGGTGGAAGAAGTTGAAGTACGTATTTACATATTGTCCTTTCTATTTTACGAGTGTAAATCGTTTTTTAGAAGTTCTTGTTATGTAAGTTGGAGTATATATTTATTTATTATTATGTAGATCGATGAAATTATTGAAGACGAGGAATTGGTTACGGAAGTAAATAATGAAACTAGGAGCGAAGAGAGTGTATTTTCAGTGATGTTACTTTGACTCCGAGTGGATACAGCGAGCAGAATTTGCGTCACAGAGCGACAATTTTAACGATGATGACACAAATGATCTTATATATAATTACTACAACCCGTCACTTATTTTAAAAAATACATAGATGATGAACTAATAATAAAGTCATTTGTTCAGTATACCAACTTGTATGCGTTGAAGAATGACTTAAGCTTCAAACCTACAAATACGAATGAAATATGCTCATTCACCGGCTTAAATTTATACATGGGTGTTTTGAAATATCCTAGGGCACGCGTGTACCGGAATAGTTCTTTGAAACGTGGAAATTTCGTAAATGCATATTTTAAGTTGAGAAGTTAAATTTACGCTGCGTAAACAATGAAGAAAAAGATCGTAACGACAAAATGTGGAAAGTGCGTCCTATTTATAATGCCATTAGAAAAAGATGCCGCGAACTGGAAATAGAAAAACGAGTTTGTGTCGACGAACAAATAATTCCTTTCAAAGGAAAGTCAAACTGCAAAATTTACATGCATGGAAAACCCAAATCTTGGGAGATCAGAGTATTTTACTTATGCGGTGAAAGTGGTTTGGCATAAGATTTTTTAATTTACCAAGGTGAAAAAACCCCAGAACTTGATCAGTTGTTACAAAGTATGGGTCCACTACTGCAAGCGTGGTTTTATTTTTTTTAGACAGATTAATATTGGAAAAAGACACTATTTATTCTGTGACAATTATTTTTTATCATACCCATTGATTCAATTATGCACCAAATATAATATAAATAATAAAGAAAAATTTAACATACGAATGTGCTCTGGAATTACTAGAATATCGAAACAAGACACAATGTTATCTTTGTTGCGATAAAGTTTATTCGCGTTGCGTTTAATTGTTTCGGAAGAACTCGGTGAGATCGTTACATTTATTTATCTCGATCTATTTATCTCTTTTACTTATTTTTATTTCGTTAGTTTTATTTTATTTCGTTCGCGCTAATCATTTTCTTCTCTCGCTCCGTCGTTATCTGATTTTTCGATAATCTATATTTATGCCGGACTCGTCTGACGGGGGAGGTAAACCTCCCCCTCATTCTCCTCGCACGACTACCAAGAGTGTCAGTAATGCGGCTGCACCGGTTAAATCTACAACTAAAATAAATAAAACTGGCCAACAATTATCTGCTTCGTCCGCGTCTACTTCTTCTGCTGCGAAAGGCAATAATTCTCCCGTTCAGAATATTAGCGAGTCCGTCGACATGGATATTTCGGCCGGTTCCACTAATAATGTTATCAGCAATCCTCCCGCTTCTCCAGTCAAGTCTAGCCTTGCCTCTGTTACTTTTCCCGATCACTACGTTGGTCAAATCGTCGTCTTGGTCGAAAGCTTGGATAAAGAAAATATCGCTTATTTACATCCGATGTCTTTAGCTAGAAAATTTCACAATAGAGTTAGTGGTATTTCGCTAATCTCTCGTTCCGGTGAAAACTTAGTTAAACTTAATTTTATATCAACCGAGGCAGCTAATAAATTTTTACTTTCCGACGGCGTCCATAAAGATCTCAATATTCGATCCTTCATCCCGCAATCCCTTTTATTCCGTTTTGGTGTAGTACGCGATATTCCGGTTGATCTTTCTGTGGAAGAACTTTATCGTCACTGTTCTTCCGATATACCGATCGCTAATATTCGTCGTTTACAAAAACGTACTGCGGATAAGACTCTAAAACCTATCCCGGTTATTGAATTTAAATTTATGAGCTCCATTCTTCCGTCCTCAATTCTTTTTTATGATTCTTATCGAGTTAAAGTTGAACCAATGATTCGTAAACCCAAACTATGTCACAATTGCCTCCGTTTTGGTCACTTCAGTGCTTCATGCCGAAGTAAAACTACTTGTCCCACTTGCGCTGATAAGCACTCCTCTTCAGAATGTCCCAAAACTAAACAAAATAACCCCTCTTCATATCTTTGCGTCCTCTGCGGCGATAACCATTCCGCACTCGACCCTTCTTGCCCGACTTATAAGGAGCAAGTCAAAATTCATAAAATAATGAGTTTAGAAAATGTCTCCTACTCCGAAGCCAGAAACATCAGCGAGGGTTCGATAGTTTCTCCCGCTTTTACCTTTGCAGAAGTTTCAAATCCCGCGAATTTCCCAGCCTTACCGAATTCTGCATCTACTACCAAGAGGAGGCGTCAGAACTATTCTAGCAGTTCATCGTCCTCTCATGTCAGGATTCCATCTCGTAAACACCATTCTTCTTCGAAAGCACCCAATCCTCTCAATTCTTATTACTCCAAACTTACACTAAACGCTGCCACTAAAGTAGACCGTTCCGTTATTCCTTCCCATCCTTCCAATTCTCCCACATGTCCATCTTCCTCTAATGCCGCAAATGCCGAGTCGGCTCCAATTATTAATAACGTTTCTCCTAGTAACTCTTCCTCCATTTCCTCTAATAATGTCTTATCCACAACTTTGCTAACCGCTCTCAGTAAATTTGACATTCCAAATTTGGTTTGCAATCTTAGATATGGTGGATGTTACCTTTTTTTCTACTTCTAACTTCTTCTTTGTTCTCTCTTTCCTTTTTTCTTCTTCTCTAAATTTTCTCCTTCCTTTATGTACCATCTCGTTCCATTACCGTAAAACCAACGCCATGGTTTTTCTCCTCAGTTTTTACTTTGGCATAATGCTGCCGCTTTTACAATTTTACATGGTGCTCCTTCGGTGTTGCTTGCCTCCTTTAACTAGGTTGGTTGATAGCATACGGGGACCCAGGCGCAATGAATTTTTTGAGCGATGGGAGCCACCTTTATGGAATTTTTCCATATTTATACCTTATTTATTTTTTCTTTCTCATTGTCTCTTTTCCTATCTCTGTATCGTCCTTCTTACAGCGCGACGGTGTTGCTTGCTGCCTTTAACTAGGTTAGTTGATAGCATACCTCAACCCTCGCGCGATGATTTATCTGAGCGGAGGGTGCTTTACTGTTTTGCATTTTTCCTTATCTTGTTCTTTTTTATCTTTTCCTCTTTTCTCGAAATTTTAATGATTTCGTTGGTTTATGGAAATGGAATATTGGTTATTTTCTCTTCTTCCTTTTCACCTTCCCTCCTTCTCTGGCCTATTGCATATTTTCTCCTTCCCTTGTTCTACTTCTTCCTCCAACTACCACCTATCTAAGTATTCATTATGTCTTGTCGTCTTAAGGTTCTACAATGGAACTGTCGCAGCATTAAGGCCAACAGGAACTCCTTTGAACGGCTGTTGGATGAATATGACGTTAACATCGCGCTTCTTTCTGAAACGTGGTTAACAAGCGCTTCTGACATCAGTTTTAATGGATTCTCTCTGATCTGTTCCAACCGCAGCGATAGCTACGGTGGTTCAGCTATTTTAGTAAGAAATGATGTCCGGTTTTTAGTCCATGCTTCCCAACCCTTGTTTCCTCCTAATCCTCCTTATCCCAGCTTAGTGCACATCTCTATTCCTAACTATTCTTCCAGGCCCTTCCATTTAATTTCCGCCTACATTCCTCCGACTTTCGATTTGTGCGATTTTCCGTTCCTATCTTTAATCAACTCCCCCCTTCCTCATAGGTGGTGATTGGAACGCCCACTCACCCTTGTGGGGTTGTTCCAACTACAATAGTAATGGCACGATCTTAGAGAATTTCATCCTTCAGAATGATTTATTCCTTTTAAATGATGGTTCTCCTACGTGCATCAGAAGTCACTCCTCGCTTAGCTCTTTTGATCTATCCCTTACCTCTCCTAATCTTGGTCTCAGTTATTCATGGTATACTTTAGACGGTACCTTTGGAAGTGACCATGTTCCTATTATTATTTCAGTGAATGAAGTCTCCTCCTCTCCTACCTCTACTCCTCCTAATTCTCCAAATTGGGTTCTCTCTAAAGTTGATTGGTCTCTATTCCGTTCCTCCGTTGATTCCTCACTATCTTCTATCCCTGCTTCTTTGCATTGTTTTTCCCAATATAATTTCTTCATTGATTCTATCTCTTCTGCCTTAACTTGTTCTTCTCCTCCTGTCCGTCGTTCATCTCATAAGAAAGTGAAATCGTCCTCCGCTTTGTGGTGGAATCAGGATTGTAAGGCTGCTTTCGATCTCAGCTTAACCACTTTCAGATCTTATCGCTCCAGCTCTACACTCAGCAACTTTCTCATAAAAGAGCCCATGCTAGAGCCAGATTCATCCTCAAATCAGCAAAAAAAAACGCGTGGAAAAGCTTCTGTTCCTCCTTCTCACGCTCTACTCCTATTTCTCAGGTTTGGAAAATGGCTAAGGCTTTCAAATTCCCTCTTTCCCGTCATCCTCTTTCCTGTAATCTCTCGAATGATGAGTTAATCTCTTTCATTGACTCCATCGCCCCTTGTTACGTTCCTAACCTTAATGAATCTCGTCGCATTTCGTCTTCTTCCAACTCCTCCCATTTTCTGGTCACTCCGTTTACCCTCACGGAATTAGAAACGTCCTTACGCAATTCTTCAGATTCTGCTCCCGGAGTAGATGGTATTTTCTTTTCTGTTCTCAAAAATCTTTCGGACTCTGCTCTTCGGTTTCTCTTAAACTTGTTTAACTCTTTTCTCCACTCTGGTTGTACTCCTTTATCTTGGAATACCTTCATCATTATCCCTATTCCTAAACCGAACTCTTCCTCACTTCGTCCAATTTCTCTTGCTTCTTGTGTCAGGAAGCTTTTCGAAAACGTAATCAACAGACGCCTTGTTTGGTGGCTAGAACACCACAACTTATTGCCTAGCAATATGTTTGGTTTTCGCCCTGGTCGCGGCCCTCCTGATTGTATTAGCGCATTCCTAGCAGATGTTTACAAGTCCTTCATCGACAAAAAATTTCTTATTGCTTCCTTTCTTGATATTTCGGCAGCCTTCGACAATGTCCATCTTCCAACTCTTTTTGATTTGATGCTTTCCTTAAACATTCCGGCTCATTTTTCTACCCTGATTATTAATCTTTTCCTCTGCCGAACGGTCACTCCCTCTGTTCATATTCAGGATGCCACTAGACTAGTCTATCGTGGACTACTGCAGGGTTCCTGCCTTAGCCCCACTTTATTTAATATTTATTTTATCAAAATTGCGTCCCTATCATTGAATTCCTGTTCTCTTTTCTTTGCTGATGATATCCTCATTTATTCCTCTCATCGCAACATCTCGCAGGCCAACTCCCATTTTCAAATCTCCTTAATTGCATTGGAAAATGCCTTATCCAAATCCATCTTTTCATCTCTTCTTCTAAGTCTTCTAATGTCGTCTTTACACTGCGCCCGTTTATTCCTTCCTCAGTCGTCCTCGTCCTAACTAATGGCCCAATTCCTCTTACTTCCTCCTTCCGTTATTTAGGTGTTTTTCTGGATAGCCGACTTTCCTTCCATGTCCATATCAACCGTTTATTCGTATCTTCCTTCAAAAGGCTCAACCTCATTAGATCCCTTTCGCACACTGTCTGGGGAGGTGATCCTGTGATCCTACTCATGTTTTACAAATCTTTTATCCGCTCTGCTCTTGATTACTGTTCCTATATTTATGCTAATTCTTCTAGATCCCTTCTGTCTAAGCTCGACCGGGTCCAAAATACATGTCTCCGTCTCTGCCTTGGAGCCCGGAAGTCTACTCCTATCCCAGCTCTGCACGCAGAGTGTCACATTCCTCCCCTTTTCCTTAGACGCTCCCTCTTGGGTTATCGTTTCCTCATCAAACGGTTGCCTATTTCCTCTTGCTCTCTCGTTCCTTCTTATTCCTACATATTGCGTTCCTGGCGCTTTTCTGCTAACAAGACTCCTATTCTATCTCTTATCGCTGGCCGTCTTGTACAGTTTTCTCCGTATATCTACTCTTACGTTAAACTCCCTTATTTCTCCTTCAATTTTTCCTCTCTGCTTCATCCTATTAACTGCTTTTATTCACCTGTTCCTCCCAAACCTCTTCTTCATCACGTTGTTAGATCAGAATTCCAACAGAATCTTCGCTCTTTTTTCCCCAACCATTTTTTGATCTTCACTGATGGCTCCAAGAGACCCAATGGTGTTGGTGCAGCCTTCTTCTGTCCTTCTCTCAATTACTTCGAGTCCTTTAAACTTCCCTCCTTTTGTTCAATCTTTTATGCTGAGTCTTCGGCTATTCTGCGTGCCCTCCTTTTTATCAAAACTTCTCCGGCTTCTAGCAATCTCCTTATCCTGTCGGACGCTCAAAGCGTGCTGCAGTCTATCACATCTCCTCTCCCTTCTCACTCAATCGACTGTATCATTCTCCTTATTCGTTCCTTAATTCACGATCTTTTCCTTTCCCACTTTATCCAAACGGATTTCCTTTGGATTCCTGGTCATTCCGGAATCGAGGGAAATGAGTTGGTTGACTCATTCGCTCGATTATCTTCCTCTTCTGGTAGGTTTCTTCCTGCCTTCTCAGCTTCTAATATTACCCTTCTGTCTGCAGCTGCTCATTCCAAACTGTGGTCTGACTCCTACGTCTCCTCATTCTCCAACCCGAACTCCCTTTTCTTGTCTATTCAACCTTCCCTTCCACGTTTTCCATGGTTTATTAACTTTCCTTCTATGCGCCGTTCTAATCTCTCTGCGATTTGCCGCCTGCGTTTTATGGTTTGCTCCCTTCCTCATTGTTCCGTTATTCTCTCGTGCCTTCTCCTTATTGTCCATTGCACCCTCCCGGCGATCAATGTATTTCTGATCCCGATCATATAATGTTCAGTTGTTCGTCGCTTTCAACTGAACAGGCTTCTTTTTATTCCTTCCTCTTACAAAACGGTATTCCCGCTCCATACTGTGCTTCATTCATTCTCTCCCTTCCTTCTCCTTCGGTTATTCTAGCTCTCGATTCTTTTCTGTCAGCTATCTCTGATCGTGTAAGGATCTGAGTCTCTCTTTTCTCTCTATTCCACTGTTCTTGGGCCAATGTCCATGTCGACGAACCCATTAAAAAAAAAAAAAAAAAAAAAAGAAAAAGCAGACTTACCGTGCTTCTTTAAAACTCACAACGGAATGCAAGCGAGATACATCGGTGCTAAACTTTTCAGTTTTCATTACCGGAAATGTTAAAAAATCAGCTCAGAAATTACAAGTGTAAACGAAAATTTTTTGAATAAGTTACGTTACACTACATCATTTGATCCCAAACATATTTAATAATTAAGTTGCACTTGATAACATCACATTGCTCTTACAAATTTCACAAAAAATTTTCTTTAAAAAGGATTAATTTTCGAATAAGATTTGAAAAGCATTTTTATTTTTAAAATATTGCAATTACGTCATTTGAGTGCAACCAATAAATGGATACGCAGTGGCGATGATAAAGCAGAATTATTAACTAGACATTTAGTTGAGGTATTCCAACCACACGATATTCAATCTGAATTATCCATCAAACCGAATGGCAAATTAATCCAAAATGTCACCGTTAGAAGTAGACAAGGAAATTTACAACATCAATCCAAAGAAAGCGCCTGGCATAGATGAAATTTCGCCTGGTGTCCTAAAAGAACTTTCACGCAAAGCGATTGTCTAACATACATATTTAATGCATATTTCCACCTTGAACACGTACCTGAGTGCTTCAAAATAGCTCAGATAATCACGCTTAAGAACCAGATAAACCAGAAGAAGAAGTTGCCTTATACAAACCAATTTCATTATTGCCGGCTTTATTAAAACTATTTGAGAATTTATTTCTCAAGCGTCTCAAACCATTCGCAGCTATTCCAGATCACCAGTTCGGCTTCCGGAATCAACATTCAACCATTGTGTCCAAGTTTATCGAGTTATATCAATAATTAACAGAGCATTTGAAGAAAAGATATACTGTTCAGCAGTATTTTTAGATGTTGCCCAAACATTTGACAGAGTATGGCACGAAGGGTTAATTGCAAAAATTAGCCGACAATTGTCAAGCAACTAAACCATTTTCTTCTTAAGACCTGAATCGGGAATTTCGTTGGAACTGTCAGGTTAATATTCTTTTTCCTTTTCCTTTTCTATTCATTCCACTATTGTCGTCTGCTAGAGTCACATATTTCTGACAGACAATTCAAAATAATTCATTCTATACAAGCTGGAGTACCACAAGGTAGCGTCCTTGGACCTATTTTGTACCTCTTGTATACGGCTAATATTCCAATAACACCACAGCATAGTTTGCTGATGATACTGCAATATTGTCTGTGAGTGATTCACAAGTTGAAGCGAATAGTAGTAACCTGCAAAACGCTTTAGACCGAGTTTCGAGATGGACGAAGAAATGGAGAATAAAACTTAACGAGCATAAATCCATTCGCGTTAATACGCTCTAAAAATAGTTAGTGCTCAATATAATGTTTATATCGGTAATCAGCCGATTCCGCAGAAGAATTCAACTAAATATCTAAGACTACATCTCGATGCCCGTCTAATATGGAAGCATCAGGTGAAACAGAAAGCGGAACAAATCCAACTCAAAGTTCATCAAATAGGAAGAAATTCACAAATGGACTTCTACAGTAAACGATTACTTAACCAGTCAATTATCAAACCTACCTGGACCCGTGGGATCCAACTTTGGTGATGTACAAAACCTGCTAACCGAATGGTCATTCAGCGTAGTCAGAACACAATTCAGAATCGTATCGAAGAAACGAGGATCTGCATGCAGATATAAATCTGAAGTGGGTAGACGAGATCATTCGTTACTTTGCCATCATGTGCGAAAAGCGGCTCCATCAACATATGAATGTTGAAGCAATCCAGCTGCTTGACACATCATCAGATGTTAGACGTCTTAAGTGATTAACGCCAAACGATTTAGTTAGGTAAAAATATTTACGTATATAAATAATAGAAATTAGTTAATGAAGTAATATTCTATACGTGTTTAAGCTAATTTTACTAATATATATTGATTATTTAAACAGTAGTTTAAGATTGCAATACACATTTATTAATAAAAAAAAATAATAAATAAATTTTAAACTCAATATATACTATTGCTGTAATTAGTATCTTACAACTTTTTTTTTTGTTCTTTTTACCTTTAGTACAAATTTTTATAGACGCAGAGAATCCTTTATAATTCTAAAATTGTTATCAATGCTCTTATTGCTTTTATATGAATATTTCTTTAATAATAACTAATTATGTCATCACATTGATAGGTGTTTAATTATATGCATATATATATATATATATATATATATATATATATATATATATATATATATATATAATTTTTGCATTCTCCTTACTTTTCCTTGAAGTCGCTCTTGAAATTGCTGTTTCGGCATCTTCTAGTATTATTTTTATCAGTATATCTATCCTGGATTCTAATGACCTGTGAATCTGGATTGGAACTTTTATTTTTGATGAATAGGTTACCCACCAGTCTGCTTTGTGATATTGAAATCTTGACTCTCTCGCCTCGTTATTTTTATACACTTGTATTTTGAAGTCTATTATTATTATTGAGTAATGGTCACTGGAACATAAGTCTTCGGATACTGTTACATTAAATTTTGGGGCGAGTACACTTGAACATAAAAATAGATCCAGCGTTGAAAAGGTATAGTAAGTAAAATTAAAATGGATTGGCGCGCTTAGTGGGCGTAATACCCTGGTATCCTTATCTAATATACTTTTTAATATTACTGCTCCGTGCTGGTTTTCTGATGTTGATCCGCATGATGGGGAGTGAGCGTTGGAATCACCCAGCAGTATTATATATTGGTGTCCTAACTGCTCTATAAAAGAGTCAAACTGTGTTTTTGACACATTGCTATTGGATGGTAAATAGCAACTGCATACTACAATTTCAGCAGATGACAGGGAAGCGATCTTTACGACTTTGATTATTTATGTTCACAATTTTATTGCTTTATTAATTATTTAGCGGGCAGGATGATACACAAATGCACTAGGAATTTAGATTAACCAAATTAGCAATAACTAAGTAAGAAATTACGGGAATATCAAACATCGACAATAATACCTTTTTGCGGACTAAGAAAAAACAGAAGTTCAAGTCTGATATAGTATACGGATGATGGTGGTCGGAGTGGTGTACCGTTCTGCTACACGTATTGCGCACTTCTTGTACTCAGAAACGGTACAGGTTAAAATCGCAACACCCGATGAGTTTTACATGCATCGGTCAGCTACCGTAGAGAAGTTGATTAGGCACTGGTGTTTCGTTCAGATAGGATCTGGGGTTCAAATCCCACTACCGCATATATGAAAATTTCACTTGCCCTGAATCGATGTCGAAGAATCAGTAACAAGTCCGAAAATAAAAATAAAAATTAAAAAAAAAAGGTTAGGACGCAACAAAACAACGGTCAACAAAATTTCCTGTAGAAATATAACAATCGACTACACATTGTTCCGCAGTGAACGCACTGCGCGACTCGTCCTTCGATAATAAAGATGGCGAATTTATCCATTGAAGAGGAATCGATCGGCAGAAAATGTTTATTAGTTGCAAACGTGAATGAAGATACTCTTTACAGAAAAAAAATAAATAAATAAAATTTGATGATTTTTTTTAAACGATGGTACACCGTAATAAAATGTATAAAACCGTCAAAAGCTTTGAAAAACATCTCGGTGTATTGACAAAAAAACAACTAGAAACGGGCCGAAAGGTAAATTACGAGAAAAAAAAACAAAAACAAATGTAAATTAAGATCGCAACAAGTGATATGATTAAATTAACGAAATTCCGAACGATGAATTAAGGGCGTATTCTGGTCTGGAATTTTGAAAAAATCAGTTTTTTTTCGCATATACTTAAAGTATAGACCACCTTTAAGAATATACTCTGGAAAAAAAATATTTAATTCTAATAATTTACGGAGTTGCAGCTATTTTGGTGACGCAGCAAGTAAGCCCGTCACGTCGAAGCTGACCATTTTTGGTATGATAACATTATATAAATGTATGAATACATATATATTTTTTTTTTTTGTTTTTTTTTTTTTTTTTGGTAACCACAAACACTTAAAAATTAATTAACCGAAGGTCTACGTATTTTTTTGAAAACCGTTTTTCAGTTCAGCTCAATTTAGATTCAATCTTCAAAAAATGTAGACGTACGTACACGCTGCTGTCGGTTTGAAAATAAACCATTTTAAGTGTTAATTTAAATTTTTGTGTGTAAGTGATAGTTTTTTTAGAGCGCCTATAACGAAATATTTCGGTCAGATAAGTAATAGGGGCGCGGAGATAGTTGCAGTGAAACATTAAGAAGAGTCGTCCTTTCACGTACACCAAAAATCGGTCAGTCAGACTAATTTTGGATTAAATAGATTAAAGGTTTAGCCTTTCGCGATGAATTACGTTGAGTCGAATCTGACTAAATATGTCCGAATAGTCCCGCATTAATCAGTTTCAAAATGTTAAATTTTTCATTAGTCAAAACGGTATCTTCTACCGACACTGTACACACTTACATATATACTTTGTTAAATTATTAAAATTTATAATTAAACGAGAAATATATCTTTTTCAAAAACGCAAAAAAATTAAGTATTATATTTTACCGCTTAGAAAAGTTGCTGATCGTTATTGAATGGAAGTTGATTTTGTCTACGTTAATAATTTTTCTAACTAGAAGCAATTATAATTTTTTTCTTAATAAATTTAAAAATAAAAACCGTTGGAAAAATCTGTAAGATAATCGCTTTAGATATCTAATGGTTTCGCAATTTATTTTGTCGTCATGTTAATTTGTTAATCTCCTCTATAGGACGAAACATTTAGAAAAAGCGAAACATGTATTCTTCGCGACTAACACGAATTATATTTAAACTCGATTCGATTAATTTCCGTCGCGTGAATTTAAAGCGAATGATATTTAGTCTAACTTAAGACTAATCTTTAACGCGATAGCAGCGGGTGAAGGTAAAAAAAGCCGAGGGTGATAGATGCGCGATAGACAGACACCGTTCCGCAGAGTTAGTAAAAAGGTCTCTTCGACTACAGAGTGATATCGAGTCGAAATTGAAAAATAAAACGGCGATAAATTACCTATTATTTAACTCTATTGCAACACATACTAATGAAGAAGAAGTTCAAAGGAGGGAAAAGAAACTCGGAGGAAACCAGCTGACCCGCTAAAGAAAGGTTTATTAAGCCCGAAGATAGAAAGACTGAAAATTAGGCAAAGCCGAAACAACACTGCTAGAACGTGGAGCATTGCCGAATAAATCGAATTAAATAAAGTTTTTTAGACGCAGACTACCGATTGGCCACTGTAAAAACGCCCGCAAAGCCACAGGTAAAGGTGGTTTCCTCACAGTGCCCCTACCGCAGCGTTCGTTCGTCTGCGACAGGCCAATTTTGATAAGCCATTTACGGTCTCTGACATTAGATTACGGTGTTTATTTTTAAAATGTAAACGATAACATCATTCGAAAAAAGTTGTCGCATCGTGCTAAATACGTACATGGTAACGGAGTGAACCAAACGGTAACTCCGGCTAACGACATAACGGCCAACACAATGGTGAACTTTACCAACTTACGGTTCGAATGTACAGCCACAGTCCGCTCCTTAGATGCCGACGACATGCCGTAACGATAAACGACCGCAACCCCGACGAAAGAATATTTTCGACCGAACAATATTGCCGCGATGAACCTCTACCGTAACGGGCCCATTCGGCACGGCCGAGTAGAGGGAAAATTAGTGAAAAGTTTAAGAAAAGTTCAGAGCACTCCGAGCGCGCGAAACTGGACGTAACACAGCAGCTAAGAATAAAACTGCATTTGAAAAGGTTAAGTAAGCGTCTGGAAAGCGAAATTAATGTAGACGTATAACAATGCATAATCGCGTAACATGAGCACAGCGTTACTATACCTTCCGGTCTCCGTTAAATAATCGTAGCAATCACCGCTCGTCAACGTCTCTAATAAAATCGGCAATAAATGTGTGTAGCCGCAACTGACTTCTTCCTATGTATAAACTATGTCTACGTAAGCAACATTAAACAGATCTCGACATTCCTGCTTCCTGTGCACTGCACAAATGCATTTACCGTACACATTATACAGAGTGCCCCTCCTCCCTCGGCAGCGACATCATTCTTCCTACATGTGTTACGAAAAATAATGCTTCAAATCGAGTGATTGCGCAATAACACGCTTACTTTTTAAACCTAACTCTCTTTTCACAGATTACAATACGGAGACGTACGCAGATTCGCAAACACTATTAATAGTTTGTTTTGTATTGGACTGGATACTCCGAGAGAGAAGAATTATGTAAGCAGATGACTGCGATTATCTAAAAAAAAAAAAATAAATAAATAAATAAATAATAATAATAATTTTTTAATGCAACGATATAATAAGAAGAGCCTAGCGAATTATTTGCAAGAAGAAAATAAAAAATAATTCTCGATTATTGCGAACAGAAAAAATAGTACAGTATTGGCGAAGAGACTAAAAGAAAAAGCGGTAAAAAAGTAATATGCGAATAGTTTCTAAGTTTTAAGTTTTCTAATTTTTTTTATTTATTTACAATACAATACAATACAATACAATACAATACAATACAATACAATATAATACAAGACAGAAAACAACCACAAATATGCAGTGTTGCGTGAACAGTGGTTTTATAAAATAGTATAAATAGCACGTTATAGAACAATATATTGAAAAAATAAATTAAAATGAATTAAAATAAATTAAAACAAATTAAAACCTTGCAGATAAGAATAAAATAAAAATAAAACATCTTCTAGTTCATCTCATGAGAACCTATTGTAACTATTACGTGTAGACATCATAACTGTATTAATAATATTTAAATTGAAGAACGATACTTAGAAAAATATACAGTTGGACATTTACGTGTGCCACCCTGGTCTGGTACGTGATCAAAAAATGTTGCTCCTCCTTCTCTTTCTCTGCTCCTCTCGCCCTCAACCATTTTTGGATTATAATATACTTTATTGTCGGCACACGTTTACAATATTTTATATTTGTATAGTTATTAGATGTACTCTGTAATTACACATTCATATTACTCGCGTTCACCACCAGATTTAACAACCTAGTTTTGTAACAGTAATAATAATAATAATAATAATAATATCAGTAACAATAAATACATTAATACCAATATAATAGTTATAGAAATATTTTAATAATAACCAAAGTAACAGCATTATAATAACAGTAAAAGGAAAAGTATGAGCAACACAGTAGAGATTAAACTCTATACCAGGTTATTAAGTAGATTAAACATGCAGCCTTAAATTCGAATGGATCCCATCTACATCATATAATATTTCCACTCATCCGAACTCAATGCTGAAATATACATGAAAGAAGTAACGACTTAGGAAGTGTCACGTCATTGTCTATTTAGAAGATAATTATAATTGTTTAATATACGTGATTAAGTATTTACGGCGTTTTTAGAAAAGTTCAGAAAAAATTAAAGAATCAGATTCAACCGATGGAAAAACTTTTAACGGTAGATATTAGATTTAAATTTATTTTTTGGCGAATAAATTTTGCAACAAACGGATAAGTGTGTTCACGTTTACGATGATTTAAAACCCATTTTCTTTTTTGTACAACTAACGCGCACCAACAACGAAAGTAAAAACTAAAAGTAAAAACGACACGTCTGACGCAATAACAAAGCCGTATTACACTAGATCTGATAAACGCTTTTTTTTCAATTACTTGAATATCCGTCGGAGACAAGTCAGCAGACGTTAACGGGGTTTTGCTTTTCGTAACATTCATTTTTGCATCCGTCAGACAATAACCCGAGACTGGAAAAAAGAGAAGAGGTGATATCAGAGGGCTGGAATAATTGAAAGAGAACGGAAGCAGGGAAAAAGGACACACAAATATGGGGGTCGTCGTTGGAAAACGAATTAGTAAAAGGGGGAGCAACGTTCGGAAGCGATGCGAGAAATAAAATGTGATCAGCACCACTTATAAAATAGAAAGTATGGCGGGGTGCAGAGAGCAAGAACAAGGGATAGACAGAAAAAAGATGCACGAAGCTAACCATGTCCAAAGTGTAGGCGACAGACTGCAGAGAGAATTGAACACGAGCCTTTTTATGTACAAGTACAAAAATACTCGTTAAAGTGGTAACAATACGTAGCGAAGTATTTATGAAGAATCGGATTTAGAATTGAATCGAAATAATTTTTCCTAGATATTTTGCACATCGAATAACTGAATTAGCCAATGCGTTATGCTATCGAAGCTCAAAAGGGGCGAAAAAACTGAATTTATACAGCATTTCGCCGGTTCGGTTTCATATTTTATTTTTCAATTGCTCATCGTTTTTACGTTATATTTTTGTAATTATTATTCTTCATTTGCTCCTATTTTACAATTTTTATTTATATATTATCTTCAATTATTGTTTACTTTTTGTGTTCATATTTAAATTTCGTAATTTTTGTTCATTTATAGTTTATTTTTATATTTCGCTGAATTTTTTCTTATTCATTTCAATTCTATTATTAATATGTATTGTAATTCGTGTGGAACATGCTACGGAAGCAAATTCTCTTTAATTAGACATATTAATAATTCGTACGGTACAAAACGTTCCAAAAACAATTATACCCAAATTGCAAGGAATATTTTTACCGCAAAAGTAACTTTATTCAGCATTTGACTGAAGTTCACAATTGGAAAGCTAAAAAGGAAACATTTAAAAAAGGACATTGGTAAATTAAATATTTGAAAATTATAAAACTAAAATGTATTCACAATAACATTAACATTTATAACTAGATTAAATAAAATCTATAGACAAACAGTAACACTTGCAGTTACCAATAAATCATTATTAGACTCTCATTTGTAATGTTAAAATACCAATTATAAGATAAAGATTATCATAGGAAATTAGGATTTATTGAAATTTTTAAATTTCTACATATTTAACATGAAATTGTATTTGTTAAATTTAGAACTAAATGAGTGGAAAATGAATCTGGAAAAAAAAATATTTATTCTTATTCTGTTCGGTCGACGCGGAATCTGGGAAATGGAAGAGTAAAAAAATGTTTCTGGAGTGCTATCAAAATTGATACTTTTGCTTTACCAAATCTTTATGATACGAGAAAAATAGAAAGCCAAGAAACAAACAAAATTATGGCAACATGCCCAACTACAGTGGTTAGTAATTGAGTTATAGTTTCATTATTTGTTTCTCTTTTTGTAAATTTATGTAATTTTAGATTTCAATATTTCGGTCTTTTCAGATATCGTTACATAAAATTCTGAGAAAATTGAAGTCCAGTTCAAAAAAGCGCATTATAAGCATTCATTCAATTCGGGATAATGCTATTTAACTAAAAGTGAGAGACACATGTTAGCAGGTAAGAAATTATAATAATCGTTTTATTGTTTAACTGTAATGATGAAAGCCAGAAATTTTACAGATGTTCGTTAAAAAAGGTCGGAAAAATGTTTTCCTTGGCTCATGGATGTAAAGTTAAAATTTGTTTTGAAAATAAAATTATGTACGTGAAAATGAGATTGGAATCTATTTAAAAACTTTTAAAGCATGTTTTCAAAATACAGTGTTTTAAATGTGCATGTATTATTTAAATATGGATCTTTTAGCCAAGCCGTATATACATAAGTCCATATGTAGATATTTTATCTTCATTACACTTAAGAGGTTTACCTTAAAATAGCCATGTTTTGTATTGATCTGTAAATTTTAAATTCCATTAGAATTATTCAATTTTTGTTTCACAGTTTTTTTAAATTTTGTTTTAAATATTTGTAGTTTTGAGTAAAATTGTATTTTTATATTCTAAGGAAATTTTCCTACCTATTTATTTATTGTGTTAATATCACTAATACTTGATCTTATTTTTCAATGCCACCATTACTTTCTATGATAATGTTATTGGAGGATTTGGAAAGTTTATTAATTTTTTTAATCATTATTGTTCGCATAAAGAAAATAACATTTGGAATTACAATTTGCAAACCAATTTAATTCCAATATAGAGCGGGTCATCATGCTATTAATCAATGAGTAAACAGAATTTAACACCACACATGTTTATTCATGCATATATTATGGATATTCGGCCTGGAAAGAATAGATGAGTAGTTTCCAAAGCAATATACTAAGGATACAAAAGCGTGATATTGATATTTGCAGACCAACCATAAACGTATTTAATAACACGATTTAACTACAGTCAATTTCTTTATATCTGCGTCTTTTGGATACATCTTTTATACATAAATTAATAATTCTAAGATCTTTTTATAGTCATTTTTAGTTTAAGATTTAAACTAAATTGTGCATCTTATTACTGAGTGTACTCTGCAATTCTCATCATATGTGTGCACTTCAATATGTTTTAACATTCAAATTTGGCCTGTATTTAATGGAAATTAATAAGCATTAACAACAGTTTTATGTATACTTGTGTTGCACATAAACATGTCAATAATTCTACCTATATCCATATAATTAAAAATGCAGAAATAGGCAATGCTGGAAATTGGGCATTATATACATCAGTTTAATTTATTTTTAGGATTCCGTATACATATAATGTACGGAATCCTTATAAGATGGTACACAAATGACAAAAATATCAAATAAAAATCAATAATTCACGAACGGCTTGACTTATAAACTTCAAATTTGGAACATAAATTACAATTAAAATTATCTTTAAAACGATCTATAACTTGAAGATGACCGATTACCCTGGGCGGCAAAAAACCCAAAAAACCGTCAAGAATATATAATATGATACATAAAACGACCTCAAAAATCACTTAAAAAATCATAACTCGTCACTAGATAAACTTATAACGCTGAAATTCAAAATATAAACTACAATGCAGGAGTACTTTCATAAAATCAAAAAATTACGTTACAAAAGTTATGTAAAGTTGCCCAAAAGTTCAAAAAACAGCAAAAAATGACGTGTCCCCCCCCCCTTAGCGCCGCGAGTATTGTAGATAAAAATTTTGAATGGGGCTAAAAATACGCACATACCCGTATATTTCTCTAGTTTGGAACATCCGGATTTCCAACTTTAAAACTGGACCCTCGGGGCGACAAAAGCTCAAAAGTTTGTAAAAAAATATTTTTTTTCCCGGTAATGTAATATATCGTTTGAAAGATCGCTATTTATCAGGAACAAAACCTTATATCATTTTCTTTACCAAAAAATTCAAAGTTGCCGTAAAGTTCAAAAAAGCGCGAAAAATGACGTGTCCCCCCCCCTAGCGCCGCGAATATTACCGATAAAAATTTTGAACACGGTTAAAAGTATGCGCTTCCACGTATATTTCTCTAGTTTGGAACATCCGAGTTTCCAGCTTTAAAATTGGACCCTCGGGGCACCGAAAGCTCGAGATTTTGGAAAAAAATATTTTTTTTCTTGGGCTTGTGATCATTAGAAAGATCTCTAGCAGTCGGGAACGAAACCGAATTTCATTTTCTTAACCAAACTTTCAAAGTTGCGATAAAGCTCAAAAAAGCTCAAAAAATTGCGCGTCCCCTAGCGCTGCGAGTATTATAGCTAAAAATTTAAAACATGGTTAAAAATATGTACTTCCACGTATATTTCTGTAATTTGGTGCGTCCGGGTCTCGAACTTTAAAAATAAAACTCCGGGGCTTCGAAAGCTCAAAATTTTGTAAAAAAATATTTTTTTTCCCGGTAATGTAATATATCGTTTGAAAGATCGCTATTTATCAGGAACAAAACCTTATATCATTTTCTTTACCAAAAAATTCAAAGTTGCCGTAAAGTTCAAAAAAGCGCGAAAAATGACGTGTCCCCCCCCCTAGCGCCGCGAATATTACCGATAAAAATTTTGAACACGGTTAAAAGTATGCGCTTCCACGTATATTTCTCTAGTTTGGAACATCCCCGTTTCCAGCTTTAAAATTGGACCCTCGGGGCACCGAAAGCTCGAGATTTTGGAAAAAAATATTTTTTTTCTTGGGCTTGTGATATATCATTAGAAACATCTCTAGCAGTCGGGAACGAAACCGAATTTCATTTTCTTAACCAAACTTTCAAAGTTGCGATAAAGCTCAAAAAAGCTCAAAAAATTGCGCGTCCCCTAGCGCTGCGAGTATTATAGCTAAAAATTTAAAACATGGTTAAAAATATGTACTTCCACGTATATTTCTGTAATTTGGTGCGTCCGGGTCTCGAGCTTTAAAAATAAAACTCCGGGGCTTCGAAAGCTCAAAATTTTGTAAAAAAATATTTTTTTTCCCGGTAATGTAATATATCGTTTGAAAGATCGCTATTTATCAGGAACAAAACCTTATATCATTTTCTTTACCAAAAAATTCAAAGTTGCCGTAAAGTTCAAAAAAGCGCGAAAAATGACGTGTCCCCCCCCCTAGCGCCGCGAATATTACCGATAAAAATTTTGAACACGGTTAAAAGTATGCGCTTCCACGTATATTTCTCTAGTTTGGAACATCCGAGTTTCCAGCTTTAAAATTGGACCCTCGGGGCACCGTAAGCTCGAGATTTTGAAAAAAAATATTTTTTTTCTTGGGCTTGTGATATATCATTAGAAAGATCTCTAGTAGCCGGGAACGAAACCAAATTTCATTTTCTTAACCAAACTTTCAAAGTTGACGTAAAGTTCAAAAAAGCGTCAGCTCCAATTACCGGCCCCCTTCTTGCGACGCGAGTATTACAGCTATAAATTTGGAACATGGTAGAAAACACGCGACTCTACGTATATTTCTCTGATTTAAGACAATCGGACCCCAACTTTAGACTGAGACCTGTGGGGCACCAAAAATTCAAAATTTTGAAAAAAAAAATTTTTTTCTTTAGGTTTGTGATATATCATTAGAAATATCGCTATTCGTCGGGAACGAAACCGTATTTCATTTTTTAAAAAAAATTTTCAAAGTTCTGAAAAGTTCAAAAAAAAAAAATAATTATGTGTCTCTCCACTAGCTCCACGAATATTACAGCTGAAAATTTTGAACGCGGCTAAAAACGTGCTGATCCCCTTATATTTCTCAAGTTTATAACATTTGGATTTTCAGTTTTAAAATTGGACCCTTAAGGCGCCGAAAGTTCGAAATTTTGAAGAAAATTTTTTATTTTTCTGACGCATGTTATATACCGTTTGAAGGATCGCTATCTGTCGGGAAAGAAACCGTATTTCATTTTCTTAATTGAACTTTCAAAGTTTGCTGAAAAGTTCAAAACATCGAGAGAATTGATTTGTGACGCGAGTATTATAGCTAAAAATTTTGAGGAAAGTAGTAAATATGGGCATCCATGTATATTTCTCTGGTTTGGAACATCTAAGTTTCCAATTTTAAAATTAGTGACTTGGGGCTCTGAAAGCTCAAAATTTTGTAAAAAAAAAAATTTTTTCAAGTGTATTATTATTGAAATTGTGATTAGAAAGTGTTATATTCTGGTTGTGTGTTTCGCGTTCTATTGTCGCTAATATTTTTATTACGCTGATAAACAAATATAGTTCGTGTTCACGTACGTGCTTATCGTAATAAATCTTTAGCCGTTAAATTCAATCGAGATCGGCTTGCTTATCAGCAAGCCGGTTTTCTTACGTATCCATCAAGCTTATCAAAATGTCGGTTCTTCGCTCGCCGAAACTTAGCCGCAAATCTCTGACCTTCAAAACTACTGATAACAGTATTTCATCAAAAGATCCAACACCATATACATCGAATTCAGGTGATTTTATTCCAATTTCTACTAACACCACTAATGACGTTTACATGCCTTCAGTCGCTACTAACAATACTAACGATAATGGCAGTAACAATTATGAATCTAATATAGAGTATAATGATCAATTTTATATAAATTCTGATAAATCAGCCCTGATGTCGGAACAGGAGATCCCGTCTACTCACGTGTATGCTCCTCTTCCACTAAGTCCATATTCCTCAAATCGGGTGGAAGAAAATGATCTCCAGCCAAATATTCTTCCTGATCATGGCTGGCAAGAAGTCACTAGGAGGAAAAGACAAAGACAGTTTGCAAGAAGTGTTTCTTCCGATACAGTAGAAACAAATGTAAAACGTAGCAGTAACAGATTCGCTATTCTATCAGTGGAAGATGACAAAAACGATGACAAAGAAGTTAGTGAAGATAGTAGTAATAACAACACTAAAGAACCGAGACCGCCCCCAATAATAGTTTATGGAGTTGTTGATTACTCAAAAATGCTGGCAGACATTATCCTTGTTATCCCAGCGACCGATATATCCTGCAGAGCTCTAACTGATAAAAGGGTGGAAATCAAAACAAACAAAGTCGAACATTACCGACGTCTAATAAAATATTTCAAGGACGAAGAGATCGAACACCACACCTATCAGATCAAAACAGATAGAAGTTTCAGAGCAGTGATTAGACACCTCCACCACTCTGTCGATACTAAGGATATTGCCGCTGCTCTAGTTGAATATGGACACCAAGTGAGAAATGTGATAAATGTTAAGCATAGGGTAAGCAAGCAGCCCTTGCCACTGTTCTTTGTGGACTTAGAGCCCGACAAAACTAACATTGATATCTACAAGATTCAGTCGTTGCTTAACATGAAAGTAAAAATAGAAACTCCACACAAAAAAAACATTATCCCACAGTGCTTTAGATGCCAAAGATTTGGCCATACCAAAAGTTACTGCAATAGAGCTTTTGCCTGTGTTAAATGTGGCGAAAGCCATATTTCACAAGACTGCAACAAACCACCTAACCAGGCAGCGAAGTGCGCTAACTGTCAAGGTAACCATCCTGCAAATTATAGGGGATGTGAAATTTATAAAAAAATCCAAACGCATAGATACGGTGAAAAAAGTTCGGTTAAGAAAGGTAATGTCCAGCTTCAAACTCCGGCAATAAATGTGCCCTCTTCAGATCCTCAACTGGGCGTGACAATTCAGCGATCTACAGTACAACGTTCACCAAACGAATTAAAATATCCCGACAACGAGAACAAGCTCAGGTTCTAAAGCCTAAATCGTATGCTCAGGCTGCCAGAGGGAACTTATCTGACACTGCAACGTTCTCCCAAAATGACTGGGATATTAAACAAACACTAAACATGTTTTTGGATGAAATTCGGACACTATTTAAAGACATTATTCAGCAACAAGCAAATATGTTTAATGACATTATCACTAACATTATGTCTATTATGTTAAAAACAAAATGATTCCTACAAGACCAAGTCAATCATTATGTTATAAAATAGCCTTGTGGAATGCGAATGGCTTGTTACAACATCAGCTAGAAGTAGAACTTTACTTGCACACAAACGATATTGACATCATGCTTATATCAGAAGCTCATTTTACTGATAAAAGTTATATAAACTTGAAACGTTATAAAACATACTGGACATTACATCCCGATAACAAAGCGCATGCTGGGACAGCAATCATTATTAAAGATAGCATTCCTCATGATATAAGGCACAGTTACTGCAAAGAATACCTTCAAGCTACTTCCATTGCTATAAAACAGACAAATAACACCTTGAACGTTGCAGCTGTCTACTGTCCCCCAAAGCACAAAATACAGCCTACACAAATTATAGATTTTATAAAAGGAATGGGTAATCGATTTATAATTGGAGGAGATTTTAACGCAAAAAATATACACTGGGCTTCCAGATTAACTACCCCTAGAGGCAAAAATTTAAAAATTGCTGTTGAAACAGAACATTGTGATATCATATCAGGAGGACTGCCCACGTACTGGCCAACAGATAAGAATAAAATTCCGGATCTATTGGATTTTTTCATAGCCAAAGGTATCTCCCAAACATATCTTAAAGTCACTAATGATCAATTTTCCCTATCTTCCGATCACTCGCCGGTTATATTAACAATCAGTGATCAAGTGTGGCTAAAGGAAAAGAGACCCACTCTAACCAGCAGGCTTACTGACTGGGATAAATTCAGACAGACTTTAGATGGTGCAATAAATCTCTCTATCTCGTTAAAAACAAAATCAAGTATTGATGATGCTGTAAATCTATTCACTAACCAAATAACCAATGCAGCTTACTCAAGCACTCCTCCGCTGAACAAACAATTCAGGCAAACTGTAATATATCCAAATTATATACGTAAAGAAGTCGCCATTAAAAGAAAAGTACGTAAACGTTGGATGCAAACAAGATGCCCTAATGATAAGAGACAACTAAATAAACAGACTAAAAAGTTGAAGTTGTTAATCAAAAGATTTAAAAACGATACATTCACGGATTATGTTAACAGCCTATCCAATTCTAAGGATGACGGTTACTCGTTATGGAAAGCAACAAAATATATGAAGCGGCCAAAAACTCGAAATAATCCTATAAAAATGCAAGATGGGAATTGGACTACAGACGACAGCATGAAATCAGAAACATTTGCGACCTATTTAAAAGATATTTTTAAACCAAACAAAATAAAATCACGTTTAGAGGGGTCGATACACAATTACTTGAACCAGTCCCCGACAACTTCAAACAAACGGATAAAACCTTTTTCACCTGGAGAAATTGGATCCATAATCAAGAAGCTTAATAACAAAAAAGCTCCCGGATTCGATCTAATCACAGGAGCGATTCTGAAGCAACTCCCAAAGAAAGCCGTGGTATTGTTGACGTATTTATACAATTCAATCCTAAGACTGCAATATGTTCCTGTGCTATGGAAATTTGCTAAAGTTCTAATGGTGCTGAAACCAGGTAAACCTCCTGAAGATGTGACATCATACCGTCCTATTTCGCTCCTTCCAATACTTTCTAAAGTTTTCGAAAAACTCATATTAAAAAGATTGCAAAAAATTATTGTCAACAAAAAGATTATCCCCAATCACCAATTTGGATTCCGTTCTGGCCATTCTACAGTGCAACAGGTTCATCGAGTCGCAAAACTAATAGAAGAATGTCTTGAAAATAAGATGATATGCTCAGCCGTCTTCCTCGATGTCAAGCAGGCATTTGACAGAGTCTGGCACTCAGGGCTGCTATATAAATGTAAGCAAATTCTACCGTTAGAATACTTCAATATTTTGATGTCGTACTTAGAAGAGCGCTATTTTCAAGTAACTGTTTGCAACAGTCAATCACAGATATATAAAATCCAGGCAGGTGTTCCCCAGGGAAGCATCCTGGGACCACTTTTGTATTCTATATTTACTAGTGACATCCCAGAAACCTCGTTTATTGCTACCTTTGCTGATGACACAGCAATTATAGCTACTCATCACTGTCCCATTACGGCTACTCAGCAGCTTCAAAGTGCTATCGACCAGACAGTGGATTGGTTTCACCAATGGAAAATAGTAATAAACGAGTTAAAAAGTAGTCATATTATATTCACCAAACGGCGTATTAACCGAGAAAAATATCAAGTGACTATTAATGGAAAAATTACACCCCAAAGCTCTTGTGTCAAATATTTAGGAATTCATTTAGATCAATCCTTAACTTGGTTACCGCATATAACAGCGAAAAAAACAGAATTAAATATCAGGACCAGGCAGTTATACTGGCTGCTGAGGCCAATGGCTCAACTATCAATTAACAACAAGCTGCTGCTATACTCTATGATATTGAAACCAATTTGGCTATATGGTTGTGAGCTTTGGGGTTGCGCTTCAAAGTCCAATAAACAAAAAATACAGCGATGCCAAAATAAAATTCTACGCATGATAATCGGTGCCCCGTGGTTCGTGTCGAACGATACGCTGCACAAAGACCTGCGGATAAAATATGTAGAGGAAGAAATAATTCAAGTTATTCAGAATTATCTGTCAAGACTGAAAGTCCATGGAAACCCATTAGCAGCAGGACTGCTAATTCAAGAAGCCAATAGAAGGCTCAAGAGAACACGCATCACCGATTATATGTAAAGTGTTGCAGTTTCAATTATAATCACATGAGAGCTCGGTCGCTGGACCGACTCTTGTATAATTAATTCATTAGTTCATTTATCACATCTGGTCGATGACGAGACTTCTCGTCAGTTCTAGATCATAAGAAGAAAAAAAAAAAAAAAAAAAAAAAAAAAAAAGTGTATTATTATTGGAAAGAGCGCTATTTTTTGGGAACGGACCCGTATTTCGTTTTCTTAACAAAACTGTTTGAAATTTACTAAAAGTTCATAAAATTCTGAAAAATGACGTGTAGCCCCGCTTGTAATTTATGTATTGGTTCAAGATTTTGAACAAGGTTAAAAAAATGTGCGCCCCTGTTTATTTATTTACTTTGGAACATCTAGGTTTCCATCTTAAAATTCAGAACCTTAAGCGCCGAAAGCTCGAAAGTTTCAAAAATAATATTTTTTTTCCGGTCATGATCGATGGAAAGATCGTTACTTGTCAAGAACGAAACCATAAGTTATTTCCTTAACGAAACTTTCAAACCTTGATGTTCCAAACTTGAGAAATATATGTCGAAGCGCATATGTTTAACCCTGTTCAAAATTTTTAGCTGTAATACTCGCGGCGCTAGGGAGGAACTGTTTGAAGTTTTTGGCAACTTTAAAAGTTTCTAAATACGGTTCGGAATTATGTTTAGAGACTCCCGTGGAACTGGCTTACGAATTTCGACTGTTACTGGTTGAATGTCGGATGGTAACATTATCTGTTGAAAGTTAATATCCGCATGAACGGATAATATTATTCCACCACGCGCACAACTAGCAAGCACCGGATTTGATTCGAGAACTTTATAGTTTTTTAGTTTTAAATGTTGGTTTTGTTTTAAGTGGGTTTTTTGAATGCACGAAATAAACAGGTTTGTTAATCGGTGTTATTTTTCTTTTGGCTTTATCGGAATACGAGATTGCAGCGGTTTTTAGAATTTGGTTCGGATTGTTATAATTTTCGTTAGTAGTGTTAGTACGAGGGATAAGAAACGAAACAGGATCGCAGGTTTTGGTTTGGTTATTTTCATTACGAGGTGTGTTAGTGTTGTTATGAACTGTAATGAAAGGAACGGACTCACCGCATCATTGTTTAGGTGGTACGTCCGCCTGATGAAAAACAGATGCGAATAGTATTTCGATTTGTTAAACAATTTAACGACCTATGCTAGTAAATAAATAAAAAAAAAATATTTAATAATGGTCTAACATACGGAGAGAGTCGAAAGAAAATACCGAATTGTTAAAAAATCATCACAGTAGAACGACAGTCTTTTTCACCTCGCGGAACTATATCGACCTTTTCTGGTAAAGTAACCAGTTCGTCTTGCAACCGAAAAAAGTTTAATAACAAAGTAACCAAATTGCCTCGAAATTCGGTTTTCCAATTAGTGACATTTACAAAATTCGTAAACTATAATTTCGATTACCGTGTCTCTCCCTCCCATTCGCCGAAAATCCAGGATGCAATCACCAACGTACACCAACCTGCCAGCAGGGAACACCAACATTCTAGCAGCCGCAGCAGAGTGATACGTAGCATCAATATTATTTCTAATTAATATTTTTTGCGTGTTTTCGTTTATATATTTATTAAATATCTTTGACGGTCGGCTATTCAAGAAAGATAGGTGTAGGAATTAACAAAATTACACATTTTAAAAAATCATAAAACCTTAATATTAGTTATTAAATCTAAACCAATAATTTAAAAAAATAAATAAAAAAAGGATTTAATTAATTTTTCTTCATAACCGTTACATTTCACTTCAAATTAGTTTAAGTCTTCGATTCAAATTAGTATATTGCTTTAATTAGAAAAGATCTCTGAAATTTATTAAGATATTAAATTAAAATAGTAAAATAAAAATAGAAATTTATTCAAACAAATTTTCTTACATACTAAATAATTATAGTTATTGTTAACTTTCATACGGAATCCTCAGCGCATGAAACCTCATGCTTGACTGAACTTTTTAATATATGCTCCAAAAGTGGTTATTTACTGGAATCCAAATTATTTTGTCTATCGCCAGCAATGTAACTTTATATTTAAACCGTAATGCATATATTATCATTAGAATTATTTTTTTTTTAAATTATAAATTGTAATATTTACATATGATAAAGTGAAGCCAGCTTACCTTTTTTTTTTTTTTTATTGTAAAATTAAGAAAAATTGCACGGTGTATTTCATTTGATTGAAAATTGGATGACATTTGTAACAATGTGGAAAATATGTATGATCCTATAAATCAGGTGGAAAAGGGATATCTTTATGATATGAAAAAAGATTTCGATTTATTTGAAAAACAAGAACACTCTTTTGACATTGTGAGCGTTACTTTAATTGTTAATAAAATGAACAATTTGCAAGAGGACAATCCAATACTATATTATGAACATAATGATGAAGAATTCATGCTAATAATATCTACAAATTTTCAAAAGACCTTGTTAAAACAATTTGGAAATAAAAAAGTTTTAATTGATACAACACACAGAACCAATGAATATAAAAAAGTTCATTTTACAACTGATTGCCGTGTACCTTCTCCGTATCCAATAGAAAAAATTGTGCCACGTGGTCGAAACATTTTATACAAATAAAATTGCATGTTGGATTAATTTTAACCGAGGTTTTTACAAGTGATGATGACCCATCACACTATAATACATTGGTGGAAACGATGTGACCAGTAAAACATCGACTACTTTGTGCATGGCACGTTGATCAGTCCTAGCGACGCCAGATATAAACGTTAAAACTGTCATTGGAGAAAAAATCTCTTTTATATAAAAAATTAAAGGTTCTTCACCATGAACCAAGTATAAGTACATTTCACATTATATTAGATGGTTTTATTGAAGAGTGTTATAGAGCGGCCAAAAGATGAAAGCCGGGCCAAAAAAAAAATTAATATATGCACCAAAAGTGGTTATTTACTGTAATCCAAATTATAATCAGCAGCTCAAATGATGAACACGAATACAGTACATCTTTAAAACAAATATTCCTTCCCCTCTGGGATAATATAAAACAGTATTCCCACGCATATCCGCTAACATTCTCCATCTTTATGATATATTTTGATATGTGCAAAAGTTCAACAAATACGTTTGAAATCTCTAATAACTTCACGGAAGACACTGTGGGCTTAATTAGAATGCTGCGTGACAACCACCCATATACAGGAAAGCAAAATATAAATTTACAAAACGAAGTACATAAAAAAAAATGAAGTTAAATCACCATAGCTAAAATCATAAATTGGAATCTTAATAGTCTGAAAAGTAAATTGCCCGAACTTCAAATAATACTCGCACAAAACGATCCGGATATCATACTTCTACTGGAAACTAAACTAAAACCAGTAGACAATATTTATTTGAAATACTACAACCTACATAGACAAGACTTTCCTTATCACTCAATAGCTAGCGGAGGTGTATTAATTGCTAATAAAAACCATATATATACGGAAATATTGCATCTACAAACCGCACTACAAGTAATTGGTATTGTAATCAAAATCCCATTTCGTATTACTATTTGCACTATGTATCTACATAAAGATGACGCAATTTTGGCAGAAACTCTCAATAACCTTATAAAAGAGCTGCCGAAACCATATATAATTAGCGGTGATTTCAATGCTCACAGTCAACTCTGGGGCTCCAATAATACAAATACATGTGGGAAAGAAATTGAAAAATGGATCAATGTAAATCATCTAGTTTTACTAAATAACGGTAAACCGACACACTTTAATGTATACACAGAAAGCTTTTCTGCAATTGATCTATCCTTATGTAGTCAGAGCTTAGCACACTTAACGAAGTGAGATACATTCAACAGTTTACATGGTAGTGATCATTTCCCCCAACAAATACTTATCGATTACATTCAAAATATTCCTTGCCTAAACCAGAAACTTTCATCCTGGAATGTGAAAAAAGCAAATTGGTCACTATATTCATCACCGCTAACCTTAAGATTGGAAAATAATACCACAGATGTTAACCAAATCAACCAATTCATCATAAATGAAATATATAAAACTGTGAAGAATTCAATTCCTATGCTGAAAACTAACCCCTCACGGAGACAAACGGTCTTGTGGTCAAATCAATGTCAAGATGCAGTCAAACAAAAAAAATAGGCTTCTATCAAAAATTAAAAGACACCCATCAGATGATAACCTAAAATTGTTTAAAATAGCAAGGGCTAAATGTAGGCGTATTATCAGAGAAGCCAAGAAAAACTCGTGGATTAAATTCATATCAGAAATAAATGCGTTCACTGCAGTTGACATAGTATGGAACCAAGTTAAACGTATCACAGGTAGACAAACCTTAAATACGATTTCAACCATCAGAATTCCGGGTGATCTAATAACAGATCAGCGACAAGTCGCGCGATATCAATTTATTTTGTGGAAAGCCAAAAAGCTTTTTTTTTTCTTGACAATTTAAAAACTAACGCTAATTATAGTTTGTTTTTTTTACATGATATTAAAAGAAAAAACGTACGTTAAAAGTATTAACAGTTAATGAAAAACACTCAGCAGGATAAAACTCACCTTTCTATTCTAAATCTAACAAAAAACGTGTCCAGTAACAATTAAAAAACTGATATTAAACACAGCGCAAATTAAAATCGCAATCACCATTTATTAGCATAAAAAATGTTTTTCTCTATAATACTAACATATTTGTAGATAATAGTTTTTAAATATTGATAGCAGTATTATTATTAAGTTTCTAATTCACTTACAATTTTCTTTATTCTTTTTTTTTTGTAAAACTAATTCAACCGTGAACCCATTACTGTTTATTGTTTTAATTTTAATTTTTACTTCATCATAGTTGATAAATATTTTTTTATTATGCAACTAAATTTATAATCACCTTTTGGCTATGGTTGGGACTATGTTGTTGTCATCCTGATCATTGCCTCTACTATTGTATAAGTACTCTTGCAAGGACTATCTACACCAGCGTTTCCCAAAGTGTGGGTCGCAGACTAAAATTTTGTGGGCCATAAAAAATATAAATTTCATACGTAAACATACGCATGAGTTATAAATGTTATAATTAGAGACCGGATTTTAAGCATTATGCTTTTCTATGCTTTTTTTGCTTTTTTTGAAGTTTTACACTTTTTTCTTCTTTTTACGATTATTTTACCTTTTTTATGTATATTTGTATAATTTTATTAAGTAAATATTTATTTTCATAATGCTAATTCAGCAAGTTGGCAGATACAATTTTTTTTTTTTTTTTTGACTGACCGGAACCATTTATTTTTATCAAAGAAAAATGCAGCCAAAACACAATGGTACACAATACCTAGAACTTAGAAAAAGGTTAGTGTTATCTTGCTTTGTCGGTGGAAGATAAAAGGTACTTTGTCTGACCACAACCCCCTGCCAACTCGATATTGCAAACCTGAAACAAAGGATTTGAATGGAAGCGTGTATCTATGTGTATGTGAATAAATTTCCTTGAATAATGTCGGTGCGGTTTTTATTGCCTCGCCAAATCAGTACCATTATTCCAATTACTAAGATTATTTTTTGTTTTCTTCATCTCATTTTGTTTCTTGTGGTAGATCTGTTCTGTGCTTGCTGCTTACAAAAATTATTTTGTTTGTTTTGAAGATTTTAGTTTAAATCAGCGATATAGAAAAGAAACAGTGAAGAGTCTATTACTTTTTAAGGTATGTAAACATTTCTAAACATTTTTTGTGATACAGACAGGAATTTTTTTCCATATCGCCACACATCACAAGCATAAAATAGAGTACATTTTTTTAAACAATCCAGTTAAAACGAATAAAAAACTGTTCATGGAATAATTTATGTACGACTCTTATTTGCGCTAACAAAAGAAAATATTAAGGATGCTGTAAAATTGGAACGTACAAACCTAGATAAATTATTTAATTCTCCAAATGTTTGTGCTCAAAACGCAGTTTTTCTGCATATAAAAATATCTTAATAGAGTTTATGTAACTTTTTTTTTTTTTTTTTGCTTGATACATGTCTTTAATTTTTTATGTTTATATTGTGCCCCTTTAATGAAATATTCTGAATTTATTATTAACTTTTTTTTTCTATTCCAAACTGAATTTAAAATAAAATGTGTATACATAATAAATCATTACAATTTGTTTAACTTTTTTTTTATTTATGTATAAATTGTTATGCTTATTTGATGCTTTTTTGATTAATTTTGTGCTTTTTTAAGCACTTTTTTCCAGATTTTTTGTGCTTTTTTATCCGGTCTTTAGTTACAATTTAGAACCTGCACACATGAAATACAACTGTCAATCAGACGTAAAATACTTAGCAGTAAATACGATTCTCTCCACCCAAACCACCCATGTATCACCAGTCACCACCTCCAATGATCGGTTGGACCGACTCAGTGAGGCAGTGTCCAGTGTGATGAGAGTACGAATATCCTGTTGCATTAATCGTGTCATTACCTACTGCATATTGAGATTTTCGTCAACAATTACTGTTATTTTACCAATGTATTTTTTCTTTTATTGCAGAATAATTATAATGGAGAAGTGGTTGAACAGCATACCGAAGAGTACATCGGCTGAGGATGACTATTTAGATCCCTCAACAAGTTCTCAAGAAACAAAACGTCGAAAAGTGGTGAGAAAGTATGATACCGAATACCTGAAATTAGGTTTTACATGGAATCAAGATGTAGTAGATCCACGCCCTCAATGCGTTGTTTGCTGTGAAATACTGGCGAATGAAAGTATGCGTCCGAGTAAGTTGACTCGTCATACTGAGACAAAACATTCTCACTTGAAAAATAAGCCCGTCGAATTTTTTCAAAAAAAATTAATGGAGATGGAAATGTCGAAGAATGTTCTTTCACATCTTACAAACATCAATGAAAATGCCACGTATGCTTCATACCTAATTAGCTTGAGAATCGCTCGAGCTGGCAAGCCTCATACAATTGGAGAGAATTTAGTGCTACCATCGATTAAAGATGCTGTTGGAGCGATGTTTGGAGAAAAAGAAGTAAAAGAAGTCGAACGTATACCACTTTCCAATAATACAGTTGCACGCAGGATTGACGAGATGTCCCAATGGGCTGAGGAAGAGTTAATCCGTAGAGTCGTGGAGAGTAAATATTTTGCAATGCAACTAGATGAGTCTACTGATGTGCACAGCTTATCTCAACTACTTGTTTTCGTTCGTTACATTTCAAATAAGAACATGCATGAAGATATATTGTTCTGCAAACCAATTATTCGCGGAACTAGTGAGTACATTTTTAAGGAAATGGATACTTATATGACAGGAAAAGGTTTGCAGTGGAAGAAATGTGTCGGAATATGTACCGATGGAGCTCGAGCTATGTGCGGTAAAAAAAGCAGTGTCGTCACAAGGGTTCTTGAACAAAGCCCTAATGCTTTGTGGACCCACTGTAACTTATATAGGGAAGTATTGGTATCAAAAGCTTTACCCGAAAGTTTAAAAACAGTATTAGATACAGCTGTAAAAATTGTGAATTATATTAAAACCAGACCTCTGCAAACCCGTTTCTTTCAAAAACTGTGCGAAGAGATGGGTAGTCTCCACAAATCTCTTCTTCTACATACTGAAGTACGCTGGCTATCCAGAGGAAAAGTACTGACAAGATTGGTAGAATTAGGCAATGAAATCACAATATATCTTGATGGAAAAAATGAATACATTGAATTTCTATTGCATGAAGAATTTATCCTCAAGCTCACATATTTGGCTGATATTTTCTCAAAATTGAATGAACTCAATTTGTATTTGCAAGGTGTAGATGGATCCGACATATTTGCAGTTCATGATAAAATTCGTGGATTCATGAAAAAACTTATGTTATGGAAGAAGTATATCGAAGAAGGCAAATATGACTGTTTCGAAACATTTGAAACTTTTATAACAGAAAACGAAGTGCAGGCAGATGTCAATGTGATATCTGCAATTTCCACCCACTTGGCTGAATTAAAAAATAATTTTGAGCAGTACTTCGGGGAAGAGATGAAAAATTTAGTTAGAATGAACTGGATATGTAACCCATTTCAAGACAGCGTACCAAGTGAATTGTCAACAAAAGCTGCTGAAGAATTTATTGACTTATCAGAAGATTCGTTGTTGAAAAATACTTTTAATCGTCAGCAGTTAATTCCATTCTGGTTATCAGTTGCTGAAACCTATCCAAATATATTTGATGAAGCTATCAAAGTCTTCCTCCCCTTTACTACCTCATATTTATGTGAAGTGGGATTTTCAGCCATGGTCAATATCAAAACTAAATATCGAAATAAACTGGATGTATCAAACTCATTGCGATTGAAAGTGACAAGAATTGAAGTGGACACTAAAGCTGTAATGGGAAAAATAGAAAGCAAATGCATCCTTCTCATGGAAATGTCTGATTTCTTATAGCTAAAATTACTTTTAAACAAAATTAGTAATGCAAATTGTAATGTAATGCTGTTTGATTAGGTATTTTTTTTATTAAAATTGTTCTTTAATACTTAAAGTTTGTTACTATTTTATTAAATCCTACTACCCTTTACTTCCTTACGCTATGTAAGAGATGCAATATGATACATGATGCAATGGCGAAATGGTACATTTTTTGCATAAGATGTTAAAGTGGGCCCTGAACTTTGACATTTTCAATTTAATGGGTCGCGGTTCATATAACTTTGGGAACCACTGATCTACACACAACTTTTCGTTTCTTCAGTGTAGTTTATTTTATCTATTAATCTTTTTTTCTTTTTTAATTTGCGATTTTCTATTTCCACACTTAGTCCTTGCACCTTTATATACACTTTTATTAAAATAAACCATTAAAAAAAAAGTAAAATAAAAAACAACAGATCAGCATAAAATAGCCAACACCTTTTCCGATTATTTTTACACCGATTCATCAACCAAACAATACTCAGACAAATTTCAGCAAATCAAATTAAAAAGAGAAAAAAATCCCATTGAATTAACTACTAACACAGACGAAGCATATAACCTTCCTTTCACTTTTAATGAATTCGAATCGGCATTAAAAACTATGAAATGCACAACAGCTGGACCCGATAATATCCACATACTTTTGATGAAACATATGAACTCGTCTTCCCAACAAACAATATTGCAATACTTCAACCTAATTTGGAATAACAGTAAAATACCGGATAACTGGAAAACCGCTTACATAATCCCGATACTTAAACCTAGTAAAGATCCCTTCGAAATCAGTAGTTATAGACCCATTTCACTAACCAGCTCGGTAAGTAAACTAATGGAGAAAATGGTCAACAACCGGCTAAAACAGCAACTTGAACAACGCGAATTACTAGACCCGATGCAGTTCGGATTCCGATCAAACAGAAGTGCCATAGATTCTTTAGTCAAACTTCAGCACTACATATGTAATGGATTTGTGAACAAGCAATATACAGCGGTCATTAGTTTCGATCTCCAGAAGGCCTTCGACCATATCTGGCGATACAAAATCCTACAAAATTTAACAAAATGGAAGTGGTCGATTAGCAATGTTCATAAAAGAATTTTTACATGATAGATCATTCCGAGTGAGGTTAAATAGTACTATTTCTGAGACGAAAATATTAGAAAATGGAAACCCCAAGGATCTGTAATTAGTCCAACACTGTTCGTTATTGGAATTAACGAACTCTCAAAAGTTATTAAAGTACCTGTTCAGTATAGCTTATTCGCGGATGATCTGATCATTTACCTGTCCGGCACAAATATCAAAAATATCGAAACAACACTTCAACACACAGTCGATAAAGTTGTCAAATGGACTGGAAAACAAGGCCTAACTTTCTCCACAGCAAAAACGGTATGTACCACATTCGGTATTCAATGGCATCTTCCACCTACATGCAATATTTCGCTATACAATGAATGTGTGAAGACGTCAACGTCATTGAAGATACTAGGAATAACATTCGATAGAAAATTGTCGTGGGTAGATCACATCCAAGCTTTACAGATCAAGTGCCACAAAGCACTAAACGTTCTAAAAATGGTAGCGCACACAAATTGGGGCGCAGACAGGAAATCCCTACTACTTCTTTATAAAACACTAGTACTTTCAAAAATGGATAACGGATGCATATTATATAATAGTGCAAATCCCAACACG
Source organism: Icerya purchasi (assembly GCA_039619475.1). NCBI lineage: Eukaryota > Metazoa > Arthropoda > Insecta > Hemiptera > Monophlebidae > Icerya > Icerya purchasi. Next base: position 542,169,221 of record CM077115.1, read on the forward strand.
CTCAAAAAACTGGACTTAATTCAAAACATCGCGATGCGACTCGTCACAGGAGTTTTAAGAACCGGCCCCACAGATAGCCTACTAGTGAAAACGGAATTATTCCGACTCAGAGATCGGAGGAATCTACTTTCACTGAAGTACTTTTTTAAAATCTGGCATCTTCCTCATAATCCTGTCTATGGTAAAATTATAAATTCAACAACTTATACCTCACTTTATAAAGATTGCTCTGCAGCAAATTTGATATCGAAATTCGGAGCTTTACTCATGAAGGACAACATGTGACCAATATGTGACATCAGCATTAAAAAACATAGCTGCTAAATTATATGAAATCATAAAGTTATCGTGGCAGTCCAAATGGGAACAGCGTTTTAACGGAAACAAACTGTATACAATAAAACCGATCATTTCCGAACGGCATACATGTTACCGCCGAAATCGCCGGGAAGAAGTTATATTGGCACGCTTAAGAATCGGACACAGTCGGTTAACGCACGCTTATATCTTTGAAAAGGACGAACCACCAGTATGTACTGTTTGCCAGTGTCAGCTATCCGTAACCCACATATTGTCCGAATGCGCGAGGTATACTACACAGCGACAAACATGCTTTGGAAATACGACTTTGGACATTATCTTAAGTAACGATATCAATAATATTAATAATTTATTTTCCTTTTTAAAATTGACAAATCTTTATAATACTTTATAATAATTTTAATATTTAATTACATAAAAGATGCAAATGACCATGCAGTCGAGCATATTTCAAATAAATAAATAAATAAAAAAAAAAAAAATATTTTGTCTATCTCTAGCAATGTAACTTTATATTTAAACCGTAGTGCTGCACATAAACATGTCAATAATTCTACCTATATCCATATAATTAAGAATGTAGAAATAGGCAGTCTCAATGCTGGAAATTGGGCATTATATACATCAGTTTAATTTATTTTTTAATATATGCTCCAAAAGTGGTTATTTACTGGAATCCAAATTATTTTGTCTATCGCCAGCAATGTAACTTTATATTTAAACCGTAATGCATATATTATCATTAGAATTATTTTTTTTTTTAATTATAAATTGTAATATTTACATATGATAAAGTGAAGCCAGCTTACCTTTTTTTTTTTTTTTATTGTAAAATTAAGAAAAATTGCACGGTGTATTTCATTTGATTGAAAATTGGATGACATTTGTAACAATGTGGAAAATATGTATGATCCTATAAATCAGGTGGAAAAGGGATATCTTTATGATATGAAAAAAGATTTCGATTTATTTGAAAAACAAGAACACTCTTTTGACATTGTGAGCGTTACTTTAATTGTTAATAAAATGAACAATTTGCAAGAGGACAATCCAATACTATATTATGAACATAATGATGAAGAATTCATGCTAATAATATCTACAAATTTTCAAAAGACCTTGTTAAAACAATTTGGAAATAAAAAAGTTTTAATTGATACAACACACAGAACCAATGAATATAAAAAAGTTCATTTTACAACTGTTGTGGTAATTGACAGATATGGATCAGGATTGCTGTGTACCTTCTCCGTATCCAATAGAAAAAATTGTGCCACATGGTCGAAACATTTTATACAAATAAAGTTGCATGTTGGATTAATTTTAACCGAGGTTTTTACAAGTGATGATGACCCATCACACTATAATACATTGGTGGAAACGATGTGACCAGTAAAACATCGACTACTTTGTGCATGGCACGTTGATCAGTCCTAGCGACGCCAGATATAAACGTTAAAACTGTCATTGGAAAAAAAATCTCTTTTATATAAAAAATTAAAGGTTCTTCACCATGAACCAAGTATAAGTACATTTCACATTATATTAGATGGTTTTATTGAAGAGTGTTATAGAGCGGCCAAAAAAAAAATATTGAGGAATGTTCAAAACATTATATTGAATTACAAAAGTTCTTGAATTACTTTCAGAGACATTATGTGAATAGAACTAACCTGTGGTCCTACTGTTTTAGACGAGGGTGCGGTATTAACACAAATATGTATCTTGAGAGTACGCATAAATACCTGAAACATTTTTATTTAAATGGAAAAAACCATAAGAGACTAGATACATGTATAAATGCATTATTAAAATTCATGCAAGATAAATGTTTTGAAAAGTTCATTAAGCTGATTAAAAAAAAAAAAAAAATGTTGACAGGCAGCAGAACGAACATTTGTCATAATCACAGAAAAGGAAAAAACATATCATGTGAAAAAATAAATAAAATTGCAGGTAGTACTTAGACAGTAAAATCATCAAATAAAAGGATATTTTTTATGAAGTAAAAAAAATTAGTGATCAGTAATCTGGGGTAAATTGTCAGTTAAAGGGCAAAATGTGTGAAATATGTGTTTATACATTTACTTGTGATTGTGGTGATCATATCATTAAAATGAATGTGTGCAAACATAATATTATTAGACAGACACTCGTATCCGAATTGATCTTGTGCATTCGTAAACTTTACTACAAGTGTGTTCTCATGTGCGAAACCAGTCCTATTCTTGCTCTGCAGACAAGCCCGCAAATGAAACATGTTGCTGGTGTTTGTACCGATTTTAAACGTGACTTAGCTGTTCGTATATTTATCCCTCCAGGCGTGGTACCCTGAACAGGTTTGTTCAAGACGAACCATGTTTAAGCCACTTTTTCTAGGCTCTCTCCGTGACGTGGGGCAAGCAGGGCGATCTCTAAATAGGGTTGCTTGAACACAGAAACTGCTGCCGGAAATTCCTATTGTCTTTTATCTCTGGGACATTAACGGCCAGAGGATTCTGCCGCCTGCATGCAGAGCTAAGAACTTTCGCACCTGTTCCCGACACCGTGCTCTCTCGCTACTGGACTTTAATCACACAAGAGAAAGGAAGACTATAGAAATGAAGGTAAAGGTAAATGAAGTGGGAAGATTTTAGCAAGGTCAAATGGGAAGGTTTTAGGATGATTTTAGGGGAAGATTTTGGTTGAAATGCATGGCCTGTGCGGGAATTTGATAATGTGGAGATGGGCGCACAACCATAACCACAGTCAGCACCATATACATCAGAATCCAGTGGCATCCATAAGGACGACCGGTGGAAATGCATAGCTCACGCTGCTCGAAAAGATAGAAAAGGGTTAAGCTTAAGAGGACAGTTATAGGAGATAGAAAATTTGGAAATTTTGGAAATGAAAGATAGAAAAGGGAAGGAAAAACTCCCCCGCATTTGCTCAAGATGCTAATGGGAGAGTGGTATATTTTCGGATTATCCATTCTCCTAGGATAGTTGCATACCAGTGCTAAAGAGTCTGCCTTAACCTTTGCTATTAGGGTGATAGCGAGGCGAGACTACATGCACCCTTGTTATATGACTGACAATCCAGTTGTGGATAAAAACAATATACTACCTTCTCCCGTCAAAATGAATGAAATTAATAACTGAAATTACACAACAGAAGAATAGGAAGAATATCTTCTAAGTTAGCATTTACCAGTAATAAAATATTACAGGAAAACATAAAACGAATGAATTCACCCAACACCGATAATATGGATGCAAACCGAATTTGGCAAGAAACGAAGAAATTTATACAATCTGCTATAAGAACTAATACTAAAATCGAGCCAACTGAACGTCAAAACTGGATATCAGATGAAACAGTAAAACTGATAGAAGAAAGAAAAGAGACAAAAAGGATTAATCCGGATCTACGGGAACAGAGAATGAAAGAAATTAATAAAGCAATCAAGACTGTACGCAGGAAAGATAAACATAACTATATCAACAGCATCCGCGCAGAAATTCAAAAACATGCAGAAAGCAATGAAACTAAAGACCTATATAAGAAATTGAAGTTACCTACAAGGTAATTTAAACTAAAAAAGCGATCCATTCAGAATGCTAATGATGATATTATAAACGATCCCATTACGATTGCAAACGTCTGGAAAGACGATTGCGAAGAGATATTTGCAGATAAAAACATCAACAACATTAGAGAGTATGATACTGATAAGATTGATCTTGAATCGCCGATATTGCAAATAGAAGTAGAAAGGGCAATTGCGGATATAAAAGAAGGCAAAGCTGCGGGACCTGATGGTATTGTGATCGAAATAATTAAACTATGGGCGAGGTTGGAACTGACATTTTTCACAAACTATGCTGCAAGATATGGAAAACAGAGAAATAGCCGGATGACTGGTTCCTTACTTCGCTGATACCAATATATAAAAAAGTATCCGCATTACAATGCAATAACTACAGACTGATCGCATTAATGTCTCACACTACAATAAAATTATGCTCTCAATTATAAACAGCAGATTGAAATCGTTTTTACTAAAGTAAATTTCACTGGAACAGACTGGATTCATGCCGGGCAAGGGTACTAGGGATCAGACTATTAATGCTAGACATTAATAGAGAAAGCCCGTGAGTTTAATGTGATAATGTATACGGATTTTATAGACTTCCATGAAGCATTTAACTCTATCAAATGGGATAAATTATGATCTATATTAAAGGAGATGGGAACACCTGAACACCTAATGTATTTAATAAAACAGCTATATGATAGCAGTTCGGCGGTTGTGTATGTGAACAATATAAAATCATCTAATTTTAAGCCAATAATAGGCGTGAGGCAAGGGTGTCTGCTGTTGCCGTTACTATTTCATATATATTACAGAATGTATCATGCGGCAACTACTGAACGATTGGAATGATGCGACCTCGATAGGTGGCCAAAAACGTGGTCCATTTGGATAATTTCGTTTTTTCTTATTATTTTTTATTAGTATAACAGAGGCAGTTGACTTAAAATGCTATCAAACGCTTCAAACTTTTCTACATCTGTCGTTTTCGAACCAAAAGGCGTATATCATATTTAAATGTGGCAAATTCTTCACTATTGCACAGTTCGTCGTCCCGTTTTCGTTTCCGAAATTCACGTTTGCGTTCAGTGGCGGTTTTCATTTTTGGAAACATAATGAATACACTTCTAACTAATGTGCAAGTTAATGAATAAGAAGTCCCACCATAGGGAGAAGTATGTAAAATTCATGAAGAGACTCGAAGACTGATGTAGGGATTATGGATTACTGATTAACAGATCTAAGACCAAAATAATGATAATCGATCAAGGAAGTACGACCAAAAGCAAATTATGTGGATTCGAGGTCGTGTATAATTTTACGTATCTTAGTCCAATATTAATAAAGAACGGAAACTGTCGGCCAGACATAAAGTGCAGACTAACACTATGTAACTAGATTGTCAAAGATATGGAAGGATAAAGTACTGTCATTAAACACCACGATAAATCTACTACACGGCATAATTTTTCCCATCGTCACGTATGCTTGCGAAACCTGGTCCCTCACCACTGAATGCATCAGCAGTATTGACGGGTTTGAAACCTGGGCATGCAGAAGACTATTAAGAATATCGTGGTTAGACCGAAAAACCAACGAATATGTCTTCAATAAATTGAATGTACAAACGCAGCTATCCAGCAGGATTAGGAAAAGATTTCTGGACTTTTTGGACATATGACGCAAGATACCAATTCATTACAACGCCTGATAATAACCGGAAAAGTAAATGGTAAAAGGAAAAAAGGAAGACCCAGAATGGGCTGATCAACTAAAATCGTTAATCGGCTTAAGCCTGCACGAAACGTTAATGACTGCTCAAGATAGGTCAGCATGGAGGATGGTGACGAACGCGGCTGTTTCATAACACCACTACGCCCTCTCGAGGGTTTAAGGAAGAAAAAATATAATAATTGAAAATATGTAAGCTCGAGAAAACTGTGATAATTACGAAAAAGAATTAATATTGCTTCCAGTAAAAACACTCGTGGGAATGGCAAGCAGTAATCAATATTCAATGGAAGAAATAAATTTCAAAAAGCAACGTTAATGCTGTTACATACTGCTAACAAAAGCAATCTTGACAGTAAGAAGAACAAAAATGAAGGTCTATTTCAACAGCCCCCCCACTTTAATTTTTTTTTTCATATATAGCGCAATCGTTTATGCATTGTTTGTGCGCATTTCTATCCCGCGATATTAAAGAAAAACGGCTGGGAGGGCTGTTGAAACGTATCCCCCACCCCACTTTGAGATTTTTTTTCAAAATCTATTACAAACATTCGTGCATCGTTTGTGCAGAAATGTGCACAAACTTTCATCCGCGATTTGAAAGAAAAATAGTTGGGGGTTGTTAAAATTTTATCTAACAAAATGAATAAAAAGTGGCTTATGAAGTTGCTGGAGTATTAGTTCATTGCAAAATAATCATTTAATAAAAAAATAGAAACAAATATCATTTGGAAAGCTGTTGATTATTTACATTTTTTTAAATACGTATAATGTTTTAATTTTGTAAAATTTTAATAAGACGAATATAAATGTTAAATTAAATTTTACAAAGTACAAAATTTAAACACTCTGACGCGGAAAATAATAAAAGCGAGTACAAAAATAATCAATAATATTTAAAATATATAATTTCTCACTAAATATTTTACTTTTGTAAATCGAACATAGCCTATAACTATCTGCATTAGTGTAGCTTTGCTTTCAAAGGCGAAAAAATTTTTAATAAATTCATTCAAATTAAAAACAAAAGGATTTGTATAACCCTCAATAGATTCATCCTCTTTAAAGTTATTCAAATAGTTTATGTTATCTATCGAATCGTTTCACCCCATATAGGGGTATCGTGACCATGATCTGTCACCCGGTTGATCAGACTGCGCCAACAATTCCGATCCCGTGCGATGTGTACACAATCCTGAAAGGTACGACCAGTATGCACACCGCGTCCGACCATTACAAAAGGTTATAAAATTATTTGAATCTCAAAATTTAAAAAAAGTTATAAATATATTTTTACAAGATATTTTCAGTATTAAAGTAATTATGTCACGTCACCTAAAGGTATCTCGGGATAAAATTGTTGATGAAATTAAAAAACATCTACAGATCATATTTAACGAACAAAAAGTCTGCATTAGACCATCAAACCCTGTTTGGAATGCCATATCTAAAGAGTTAAGAAATTTCACCAAAATCACTGTATACTAAGGTTAAATGTAATAGAAATGATGTATTAACAAAATTAGGTATCATTATTTTTGAAGATATGCAACAGATACAGGAAACTGCGGACGGTAAGAAATACGAAAAATGTAGTGAATCTGCTGCGACTGGTGATTTAGAAAATCAGGAAAAATATATGGATACATTAAAATTTACATTCAAAATAACTGGTGAAGAGTGGAGTAGCGTACAATATCGTGATATTATTTACAATGAGAAGAGAACAGGTATCACTAGGGGAGGGGGAAACATTAAAATATTTTAAAGTCTCATTTATGGGCTAATTTATTTCATAAATATTTTAGCAAGAAACAAGACTTCCTTCTTTCCTGATGTATAAAAGAGCAAAAATATATGAGGATGAGTTAAATTATTGTGTTTTCATTGCTGTTTGCACTTCATGTAAAAGCAAATAGATAGGTATTCTTCCAACAAAAAACCAGTATTGAATTCTGTAGCTGTATTCAGTTGTACGTATCAAAGAAATTTTAAAAATTGTAAGCCCATGAAGAAAAAAAAATTGCCAGATTTTTAAAAAAAATTAAGGATAAAGTTATTATTGAAAAAATATCTTGTAACATGCTTAGAAAAATTCAAGCAGACAGTATTATGAATTTTGGCGACCCTGAACCTAGTCATTTACCAACTAGCAATGCACTGAGAATTGCAAAATCTAGAACTTTAAATGCTACCATAGAAGATAACAATTCCATACTAGCTATTTGCAAAGGTATGCATCCACTTAAAAATATAATTAAAGATATAGGATATGATCGGTTTTTTTTGCGCATTACTGGACAAATGTGGAAATGAATGTATATAAAAAATATCTTCAAAAGTTTGATGAAAAAATTTATCCTACTATCAGGAAGAAAAATTCAACGTATTCTTCGTCGTCATTTTAATTGGACGAGTGAGGTTCTGTGTTACACGTTCTATGATTAGTTTCGTAGTTTTCTTTCTCTTTTTCGCTTTTGGTTACAACTTCGAGTGGTCGAATTAACGGCTTTCGATTGGCTGTCGGAAGATGAACACATTCGACCCGGGAGGGTTAACGACAAAGACGCAACCGATAGAAGATAATGGTAATATAATTTCAATTATTAATACGGAAAACACCGGTACTGACAACAATAGCAGAAATAACGATGCTGATATTCTCGGAAGTAATCAAAATAATAATAATAATAATAATAGCGATAGGAATAAACATAATACTGATCATAATAAACCTTTCACCGATATTGATCTTTTCGAGATAAACTTTCATAATGGTCCTTATGTAGTAATTATTCAGTCTAACGGAAACAATATCATCAATTATCATCCGCTAGCCGTTTGCAAGCTGTTGCATTCGCCCAGAGGAATAAAAAAAGAAACGGCCTAAATAAAATAAAGGCTGTTTTTGAATCCGCATTGGCTGCAAATGAGTTTTTTCTTTTGATTAATAGCGACCATAACAAAATTCACCTAAAAACATATCGATACTAAATTCATTATTATATCGCGGTCTCGATATTCCCTTTTCGAAAGACGAAATTCGACACTCATTGTGCAGCTACATAGCAGTTAAACGAAGTAAAAGAATTAAAAGACGATTAGGCGAAGATCTTGCCCCAACTATAGCCCTAGAAATACAATTCGAAAGTGAGGTATTGTCCCAATTCGTTTATTTGTATAAGTTACGTCTTCCGGTTTCTCCGAGTGTGAAACCAGCTTTCTTCTTCTTTCGGTGCCATGAACGTTATCGATCTTAAGCTCATCTGATGGCAAGCTTGATTAATTCTTTAGCCAGACAATGTCAAAATTGCCAAAGGTTTTAAAACTAAAATGTTGAGTTTTTTAAATAGCAAGCACTTTTTCAGTGAAAATCAATTCGGGTTTCTGGCTGGTAAATGTACTGATGATGCCTTTTATAATCACGTTTCTTATATTCCTGAAAATTTGGAGGAGGCTAGAGCTGTTACTGCAGCGTACTTTGATATTAGAAAAGCCTTTGACACGGTCCACGCCATAAAATATTGTTGCGAAAATTATGCACGGCAGGATTTAGAGGAATGGTGTATAATTGGTTGAAAACTTACTTGCTCAACAGGAGATACGTTCCAAAAATAAATAATATTTTCAGTAATGAAATTGTACAACAGTTTGGTGTTCCTCAAGGACGTATTTTAGGCCCGATATTATTTCTAGTTTACATAAATGACCTTTGCAACTTGAATGTGCAGGGAAAGTTAATTACCTATGCAGGTGATACTGTTTTCTTAGTAAACTCTAGGCACCCAACTACCTTAGAAAAATTAGCTCAGAATAATGGGATAAATCAAATTACAGAATGAATGAATAAAAATAAATTAACTCTAAATGTAAATAAGACGATATACATAATATATAGTTTTCAGCAAACTGAAAAGTACAGCAATTTTTCTCTAAGTTTATCAGACAATAATCTACTTGAAGGAGTATATGAAATAAAATATTTAGGAATACTCGCTGATCATAAGTTGATATGGGCTAAACGTTTAACTCATCTGGCTTGTAAATTGAGAAAATTAAATTATTTGTTCTATTACTTACAGCAACACTTCTCTCCCTAGCATCTGCGGCGGTTATACCTGGCGCTTTATCAACCCGTCCTTTCTTACGGTATAAAATTCTGGGGTGGTACAGCAAGTTGTCATATTCGACCTATAAAAGTCTTGCATAATGCAGTACTTAAAATGATACAGTTTCGAAATAACAGTGAAATAGAGCACGACATTATGACAGTTGAAACCCTATACAAAACAAATTTACTATATTTTGTAATTAATAATAAACACAAGTTTGAAATTTCTTTATTGGGGGGTACCACCAGATCCTCTAATACTTACTCTGCCATAGTGCCTAAATCCTTCAAATATTATACAAGATTGCAAGTGAGGTATTTAGGTGCTACCACCTTCAATTCACTTTCACCTGAAGCTAGGTATCATATACTAAATTATAAACGACGCCATAAGCATTTAAAAAATCTTTTCAGCTGAAACTTGATTACATAGGCTTTCTTCCAAATCATAACATTTCCTGAAATCAGTGCATGCACCTTTGAACATGAATTTTGAGTAACTAGTGTTAGAGCAAATTAAGGGAAGGATAGTGTAAATTCTAAATCTTTATTATACGATTGTATTTTCTTGATCCAAAACGAAAGTATCTGACTGATGGGTTGGTTTGTAATTTTATTACACTGCAAATAATTTCGTGGATCCTTGTCCGTTTTCTGTGGATAAATGGAGCGAACATTTAAACATTTCATAAAATTCTCATTTCATTTTTATTTTATTTTTTTTTTAATTATGATATTCAGAGCTTTTTTTTTTACTGTTTTCTTATATATTACAATTACCTTGCAAATGTTAGGCGAAGTTAATAAGAAATTATATTTATACTGTTGTTTTATAAAGGTTTGTGCTTTTGTTCGTAAAAATAGTTGTACACATGTTAATTTTCCGATATTAGAATAATATTCCATCACCCGCGCATTATTTGCGCATAGATGGTATTTATGTAATAATAATAATAATAATAAAGCTATTTTGATTTTTTGATTTTGATATCGCCGTACAACGCAGATCGAGACAGCGTTGCTTATTCTATGGTGAGCAGCATTTACCGAAGGTGTGTAAGGCGATAAATGATGGTCCGGACTTTATTGCAATTTGCTTGAATTGCAAGGACAATCATCTTTCCAACGACAAAATATGTCCGGTATACCAGCAGCAGTTTAAAGTACGGAAAATCAAGGCGTACGATAATTTATCTACTACTGAAGCTCTTAAAAGACTAAAGAATTCCGAAGTATCCAATGCCTTCTCATTTTCTGAGATAGCACGCTCCGTGCATACTACAGCGCAGTCATTAGCTGGCGGAAGATATTTTCATAAGAAAACGGTAGTCAAAGCTCGTTATCACACTCCTGTGTCCACAATTCCGAATCTCGATTCTTACCTGATGTTCCTATCAGGGAGAACTTCTACTCCTCCGCGTTCGTCCACCCTATAAATAAATTTCATATGTTGGTTCAGACGTGTTTATTTTTGTTCTACTATTTTGGTGTTTTTGGAAATTCTCACTCAGAATTAAAGCATAATTTGTTTTCTAGTTTATATAGTAACGTGCATTGATTCCTTTTTAGTATAGGTAACTGTTTTACCTCCTTCATTATTTATACTATGTGCAAAAATAAGTTTGCTTTTAGAGTAGCATTCAATATTTTTCATAAATTTAGTTTTTGTTGGCTTTGCGTATAATAATGGATAAGAAAATCTGCAGCAAATGTTGCCAGCAATTACCAGAGGATGGAGATTTTTTAACTTGCAATGTTTGCAAGGGAGATCTACATCTTGATTGTGGTGGCGTTGCCCCTCGCATTTGGAGTCGTATCGGCAAAGCGGCAAGGGAATCCTGGAGTTGCCCATCATGTAAGTTGGCCACCGAGGATACTATAAAAACTGTCTTAAAAGATAAACTCAAGCCATTATTTGATTGCATCAATACTTTAGTGCGAAAATTAGACAATCTTGAAACATTGTACTCGTATCAGGCATCACAGCAGAAATTAACTCGGACTTTAGAAATTATAAAAGCCGTACGTGACGAAAATCAGGAGTTAAAAAAACAACATGACGAATTGCAATGCCGGATCGATCAATTAGAACAGCATTATAGGAAAAATAATGTGTGATTCTCACAAATATACCATTGACCCCTCAGAAAAATATCAATAATATAATTTAAAAAATTGGCGAAGTCACGGGTACGCAAGTTTTGGAGGCAGACATGTCACCGTTTGCCAATATCTCCGCGGCAAAATTACCCCAATATAGTAGTACGGCTTTGTTGGAGAGATAAAAAATTTAAACTGTTGCGTAATTGTTGTCTTCGGCGGGCAACAGTAACATTGGCTGGACAAGTTGTCGAATCAACGAACACATTGCTGTCCTACAGTGCTACAAATACTGGTCAATTGGACACAAAGCGGCCGACTGCAAACAGGATGAAGTAAATCTGAATGTAATCGAAAAAAGCTTGCAAAGTGGAATATGTACCAACTGCGTTAAAAGTAAGGTAAATAATTTATTAGTTAAACAAAACAATAACGATAATCAAATTCCCACTGAAAACCGCTATCATCACCACCCTGGCAGTAACAAATATCCGTTTTTATCGAAAATAAAAGCAAACATAAAAAATAATATAAATTATAAATATAAGTAATGATCTTAAAATAATTTTAAATAATGTAAATCATTGTGCTGCAGCTCAAAGCCTGTTGTATGATAAAGCTATGAGAGAGAATTAATTATGGCATTATACTAATAACAGAACCATATTTAAAATATGATAAATTACTAGGTTTCCCGGGATATAATACAATAAATAAAAAATCCGCTGCAGTCTGCATCTCAAACAACATTAACTTTCAATTAATGTTAAATGACCCCTCCTCTCACAACATCCTAGCTTTTTCTCTTTCTAACCTACTCATTATAAACGTGTACCTCTCCCCTAATAAACCAGCGGAACCATATTTAAACGCCGTACACAACGTGATAACAAAATTTTCATTCAAAAAAATTCTATTAACGGGGGATTTTAATATTCGGTCAAAACTCTGGGACACAAAAAATGCCGGCAGGAAAACCAAGCTATTACTCTCATTACTGGCTAAACACGATCTTATTGTGGTCAATGATAAAAATAAACACACCTTTAAGAATGCTAATGGACAAAACGTAATAGACCTGGTCATAGTTTCCCAAAGTACCCGTCAAAATGTAGATAGCATTGAAGTCTCAACCAATGAATCTCGTATCAGATCACGAATTCGTCACATTTAAATATACAGCTGAAACCAAAAAACAAACACAAATTAAGGCAGTAAATTATAATAAAATACTAAACAATTTCTCGAAAGACTATCAACGACTAAGTGAAAGTTGTGATACAGTTGATACTCCTGAAGCATGTAACAACAGTTGGGTAATATTGTTTTCCATTACAGATAATCTTAATTACTGTCTAACATCCCTATTCCCAGACAATAGATTTCATGCAGACTGTAGCGAATCACAATTAGAAATCAAAACCCACTTATTCCCACCATCTAATGTTATACAAACTAATAAAAAGCAAATACTGGACAAAAACCAATTAAGCCAGATAATTAAAAACCTTAAAAAGAACAAAGCTGCGGGGCCAGACACTATTACAAACAAACTAGTCAAAATCTTATACAACCACTACCCGACCTTAATAGAAAAAATGTACACAAAAACCCTCGCATTGGCGTATTTCCCACAGACATGGAGAGAAGCTAATGTAGTTCTTCTACAAAAACCAAACAAGGACCCCTTACCATGTTAAATCCTATCGACTAATGTGTGCCTACTTAATACCTTCAGTAAAATGTATGAAAAAATACTAAAAAATAAAATTAACTATTACCTAAATGAAAAACAATTTCTAGACAATAGACAGTTTGGTTTTAGAAGCGGACTTTCCACAGAACACGCGGTAAATTACACACTATGTAAAATAAAAGAAGATTTAAAATAGCAGTAGACATCAAAGGTGCTTTTGACAACTGCTGATATCCGGCACTGTTTGGGGCATTAAATGAACTGTTAGCTGAAGAAAACACTTTACTCTCGATACTAAAACAATATACAGAAAATAGGCGCGTATCCCCCTACAGGTCTGTAATACAACAGTCCAAAAAACTACTAATATGGGGTGCCCACAAAGAAGTGTCTTAGGACCATTATTGTAGAATATTTACTTTAACAAAGCTCTAAAAGGAAATTATAAAAGCACAGTAGATCTTTGCGCCTATGCGGACGATCTGATTTTTATTATAACAGAACGCAGTAAAAGGGAATCCGAAATCACAGCAAATGGCACTCTTAATAAACTCGATAAGTGGTTAACTAAAACTAAATTATAACTATCTATAGGAAAATGTTTGGTTTGCTTCTTCACGAAGTGTTTAAAAATAAATAGAAAAATTATTAACGTAACTTTCAAGGGAGAAAAACTGCAGGTTGTAGAATATTTCAAATACCTAGATGTTGTAATTGACAACAAACTCTCTTTTCGGTACCACCTCGACCATATAACTTCCAAACTAAATATTAAATACTGCCAACTTTTAAGAGTTTGCCAAAACACACGGGGTTTTAACTTTAAATATAGAATGATAATTTATAAAGCACTAGTCGAAAATACCTTAAGCTACTGTAGAGTTCCGTTATCAGCAAGCCAGTGCAATCTAAAACTTCTAATAAACAATTACTATACAAAGGAAATTTTTAATTAATGCACGTAGAGCATACAGAACGACATCGCACTCAGCTGTAGTAGCTATAACGGGAGTTCTCCCAACTGACCTGCTGGATGCTATGCAGAGCAGTCATCTTTGTATTAAAAAACCGCAGAACCTTTCAATACTTAGACAATCACGCGCGACAAGAAGCAGACTCAGTAACGACTAATTCTGTAACTAATCTAATAAGGAACGAGGCAAACAAAAAATGGTTAAAATGCACAAAAGCAGAAGTGAAAAATCACTATTACCATTTAGGGCAAACTCTTTGCGACCAGAATACAACCGGGCGCCACACTTATAAATTAGTACGAAATGTACATGAAAACCGAAATCTGGAAATAATTCCTGATTTTTACACGACACACAATTACTAACAAATCATGATGGGAATTTGCCGACTGTCATTAAAAAATGAAACTGTGTGAAAATAATAAACGTGACTGTAGCGACATTTCTGTCGAAACCGCTTATCACATTTTACACAAATGTAACAAATACGCACAATTCCGTGACTTTGACAAAAATATAAATTTGACAGACAAAATTACTGCCACAAATTTCCAAATATTCGCATTCAAAGCACTGCATGAGAAATTCGTAAGTCGGCTAAGGAAGTAACATAATGTTCTGAACGTATCTATGGTGTAAATATAATAAGTTAATAATAACAAATATAATAAACAATTATAACGAACAAGTAAGAAAATTTATCTTATTTGTTTGTTATAATTGTTTATTATATAACTGTTTATTATATCTGTTATTATTAACTTATTATATTCATATTTTTAACAAACAGTATGAAAAAAGATTCTTCATTATGTATGTTGTATTTTTAATTTTTTTTTAGTTATTAACATTTCTACATATTTTTTAACATTAAAAAGTATGTTAGGTAAAAATTTACACTTTTATACAACGTAACTCCTTATTTATAATTTATACAGTTTTGATTATTACACAACTTATTAAATATTGCTATGGTTTTGCTTATTTTGGTTCATAAAATTTTAAATTACTGCACATTAGTACGCCCGAGTATTTTATTTGCTTAACATATTTGATCCTCAAACCGTACTGTTCTAAATTTAATCGTCTATTGCTATATTTTTTATTAAATATCGTATAATTTGATTTAGTTTCGTTAATCTTAAAGTTAAATTTGTTAAGCCATTTCGCAAATTTTATGTAAACTAACTTTATCTTTTTTTTTTTTTAACTATGATGTAATTGGTATGTAAGCTGGCTCATGTACGTCTGTATGTGAATTTGTAGGTGTGAGTGCATATGAGCAAGTATTTATATAACATTATTTATATTTTACTAAACTTTAGAATTTCTGTTCATGATTAAATAAATAAAATTTGTAAGGGCGGTACTTGGCTGAGATTAAGCCTAATCGGCGGTGCTCGGCTAATCTACCATCCATCCATTAATTTGTAAAAATAAAAAAACAAACAATAAAACACATTAATCAAAAAAAAAAAAAAAAAAAAGGAATTTTTAAAAGACGATTTAAGGAATTTCAAAAAAAGACGTAAATGTTTATTGAATTATTTCCATTCCAATAATCATTTTGAGGAAACTTCTGTGTAGCAAGAAATATTATTAATAAAGATCAGTATGGAGCATTGGAAGGGAAATCAACAGAGTTAGCAATTTGGAATATGTACAGTACTGTCAAAGAATACAAAAGTAAATCATACAAAACGATGTTAATTATAGACATTACAAAAGCATTTGACAGCATTGACATAAATCAGATGATAAAACTACCGGAAAAATTAAAATTAGACAATAACTTATTGGAAATTCTAAATCAATATTATGATCAAAGATATACGGAAATTAATATAAACAACTACAAAAAAAAAGGTAAACGTGGATACAGATATATTACAAGGAGCGGTGTTAAGCCCATATTTATGGAATATACTGTTTGCACAAATATATAAGTTAGAATTACCGAACTATGTTAAAATTATAACATTTGTAGATGATTTAGCAATTATAGTTGCAGATAGAAATACAGACAAGTTAGAAAACAAAATAGCAATAGTGTATAAGAATATAAAAGAGTTACTAGAAATATATAATCTAAAGATCAACATGAGCAAAACAAATTTGATGATATTCAACAGCAGAAAGATCAACATGAACTTAAATAAATACGGACTACAGATCACAGTAAAAGATCAAGTAAAATATCTTGGAGTACTGATAGATAAAAACCTTAAATTTTACAATCACTGCAAGTACATAAATGAAAAAATTACGAAATTTATTAATATATTCACAAAACTGTTTAACAATAACAATCAGATGAATTACAAAAAAGGAATAATATTATACAAAACAGTGATATTATCTAATTTATTATATAGTAGTATTATTTACAAGGATATGCTAAAGATCAGTAAATTTCAAAAATTTTTAGCAAGCATACATACACCTAGAACCCCATAACAATCAAACTAATTAATAAAGCTTACAAAACAATAAATTATACAAATGCATTAGTCATAGCTGGAATATTACCTTTATACTTAGAAATAGAAAAACATATCACAGTATTTGCAATTAAAAATGAATTAAAGGTAGAACAAACTTTCGAAAAAATCACATATGTAAACAAAAAATATAGAGTAGAAAATAAAATAATAACAGACAGACAATTCAACAAATTTATCATGGAAAAATATGTGGATAAGTTTGAATCGGACTGGACGAATCATAGTGGAATAACGAAATGGTTTTTCCCAACATTCAAGCAGAGATTAAACAACAATTATTATACACCTAATTTCTACAATGTACAATTCACATCAGGCCATGGGAATTTCAAAATATATCTGAAAAGATTCAAGATAGCAGAAACGGAAAATTGCATTAGTGCACAATGAGCAGGACAGTGTGCAGCATATACTGAACGGATGTAACATTATTAAACTTGGAGATCGCGGACGACTGTGGAGAATTAGAGATGGAAAAAATAAACATATTCAATAATTTGGCCAAAAAGGAATTGCAATACAGAAAATACAATATCAATTTATATTAATATTATGATATGTTAAGATAAGATTAAGAATAGTACAATGTGAAGGGGAGGAAACCAAAAACTTAATTGGATGGTTTCCACCGCTAACACCACATTAAAGCTTTATATGTTAAAAATAAATTAATTAATTAAAAAAAAAAAAAATAATCATTTTGAGGAACGTCGTAAATAATTGGTTCAGGACTATAGATGGGGATGTGATGTATATACGAATAGAGTACTATAGTTGTAATCAAGTATATACTTTTTTCTTTCATTTTATTTGTATAAGTTTAGGAACTAAATAAATTTATACTACACATTCGGCTAATTATTATTATTATTATTATTTATTGAGCTCAGATAAACTTTGATTTAAAACAAGTGTTATGAGTGAAATTAGTGACCAAAGTGGTGTTTATTATCTTTAAACAATCATATATTCCTTAAAGTTCAGCTGCAAGTTGTAATAATAATTACCAAATTAATTAAATACAAAACGAAACTTATTTAACAAAATTTGCGCGTTCAACTTTAATTTCAAAATAATTATTGTTTTTTGGCACTCAAAAATATGGATAGTAAATGTGCAAAATGTTGCCAAACTGTGCCGGCCGACGGAGAGTTTTTATCGTGTTCTGCATGCAAAAGTGATTACCATCTAGCGTGTGGCAATGTAGCTTCTCGTATTTAGGGTCGCATGGGGCAAGCAGCAAAGGACAATTGGACTTGTCCAGATTGTAAGACAGCCAACAAGGATAATAAAAATAAACTAAAAAATCTGTTGAGAGAGGAGATGAAGCATCTGTATGAAAAAAAAATAGATGGGCTTGTTAACAAACTAGAAAATGTGGAGAAATTATATATTGCCTCCCAATCTAAGCTCGAAGAAACAGTGCAGTTTAGAAAATGGAGTACTCTCGAAACAAAATGTAGAGCTGTATCTACGCGTTGATAAGCTCGAATAGCAAACAAGAAAAAATAACGTTATTATAAAAAATTTGCCGCCTTCGCCGCAAGAAAATTTAAATCATATATTAATAAAAATAGGAGAAGTCACAGGCACTAAAACTGAGGAGTCCGATGTTGACATTTGTCACCGGTTACATAAAGGACCGAAACAAAAGTTTGCGAATGTGGTAGTTCGTCTTTGTCGGGGGGAAAAGAAATTTGAACTCTTACGAAATTGCTCACCGAGTGTCTAATTCATGACAATTTCACTTCTCCCGATTGACGGGCATTAGCAGAAGTTTTCATGCCTGTATACTGTGAAGTCATCCACGATCGTCATTGTATAGTAAACAAAATGGTATAACAATTATTGAGGATGAATTATTTTCGCAGAATTTTTCACGAGTTTTAAGTATTATGATTTTAGAGTACTCTTTCAGTGATTTTTCATCGTATATTGTGTAATGAAATTGTGCTGTAATTTTTATTTTACGTTAAGGAAGAAAAAGTTAACATTATTTGGAAACAGAATGTTGTAAAAAGGGACGTTTGTTGTAACGAGCGCAAATTTTTTTGTAAGTATTGTTAAAACTGCGATTATTATTAATGAAGTAGTTGGATTATAATATTCGTATTGAAAGTATTACTGTTTGTGAAATGTACAAATATAGGCTAAATTAAGTTAAAACGTATGTGTAATGAAATTTTAGTTTTTGGCAATGATCATACTCATTTTGTTGATATTGTTAACTTACCGATTTCATTAGAGCCAAGCCATTTGTTTTTTTTTTGTTAGGAATAATGCTGTGAACAACGCGTAATTATATGTTTACAGAATGTCCTCTATTCTGAGGAGATGTTAAAACACAGGCTACAAAGTGCACGGTAAGAAAATTGGTAATATCAGCTATGCAGACGACAAGGTACTAATTGCCGAAACGCCTCAACAGCTACAAAGAATGGTATCCTGACTAGCGCCAGAAAGTGTGAAATACGAAATGAAGAAAATGCGGCTAAAACAAAAGTTATGCAGATTGCAAGGGTCAATCCGAACAAAGCGATGCGCATCTTTGCGGATGGAGTACAGCTCGAGGAAGTTCGTAAATACAAATATCTAGGAGTTCTTATTACAAACGATGGCAAAGATGACGAAGAAATAAAATCACGGATAGGAATAGCCCCAGATCTGCTTTTAATAATCTCGAACGGATACTTGGAGATAAAAGGATGAACATAAAGCTACGGTTGAAAATACTAATATGCTACGTATGGTCCATAGTGCGCTATGCTTCGGAGACACGGATAATGAAGAAATCCGTAAAAGATAAAATACACGGTTTCGAAATGTGGTGCTATCAGCGTATGCATCGTATCAAATGGATAGACAAGATTGCCAATGTCGAGGAGCTCCGACGAACCGGTTTATGCCAATGTAATACTAATGCTCTGTTAAACAATGTTAACATTCGAGTTATTATGTTTTAAGGATTAATTCAATGTGTTTGTAGTTATGGTTAAAAATTGCAATCTTTACTGCAATCGTTTTATATTATAATAATGTGGAACAAGGTGTATGGTAAATAACCATGCAAAAATTAAACGTTTGTTTACATTTGTCAAAAAAGAATTAGAAATTTATTAGTAATATGCTCAATTTATTAGATTTATTTTTCATTTTGAATATTTGGTTTTTAAAAATGATAATAGTTCTTTTACTTTATTTTGATTATTTTTGTGTATTTCAGAATTCGATTTAAATGAAATACGTCTGGTAAAGCTTTTAATATAAAATCAGTTTTGTGAAATTCGTTAAGCTACATCGGCGTTGGAAATTTTATGCTACATATATTATTAAATATTATGCAATTCGTAAGGATATTGGGATTAAAGTTAATGGTTAATACATTAACAACATCCGCTATGCTGATGATGCAGTGTTGATTGCAGACTCAGCTACTGATCTACAAACTATTCTCAATCGAATAATTAACAGTAGTCAAAAATATGGTCTTCAACTGAACATTTCCAAAACGTAAAATCCATGCTAATAAACAAAAATTACCGGATTATTAAATTAGACCTGAATGCGAACAATCAAAGAATAGACAGCAAGTAAAAAAAATTTAAATATCTCGGGTGCTATATTACATCGAATTTAAACCCTGAGACAGAAATTAAACAAAGATGCAAATATGCGCGCACACTACTTTTGGAAAACTGAAAAAGCTGTTAACAGATAAATCATTAAACTCGAAAATTCGGAAAAGACTAATGAAAAGCTGTAATTGGCCTATTATGCTCTATGGGCTGGAAGCTACAACATATTATTCCGGCACAGCACTCAACTACCTGGAGGCGTGCGAAATGTGGCTTTATCGTCGCATGCTTAAGATTCCTTGGACAGCGCGAATGTACTAAAATCCGTCCAAGAAGAAAGAGGATGATCCGTCGAATAATCGAAGAAAGGAAAATAAGATACTTTGGACACATAATCAAAGGAGAGAGATATGAAATCATCCGTCTTCTTCTTCAAGGGAAAATTGAAGGAAAAAGAGGAGTGGAACGCAGAAGACTATCTTGGACCCAGGACATTCGGAAATGGACCGGAATAACATCTATAGAGAGATTAGTTCAAGCTGCCAGAAATAGGGATATATGATCAATATCCCCTATGATCGCTACGCACGGTAACCGTGTACAGCATTTTGATGATGATGATGAATTATATTTAACTGTTAATTGCTTCACTTTTATTACTGTTGTTTATTTTTAAACAAATTAAATTATACAATACTCTCTAGTTTGGTCTGATATTTTTATCCTTTACTTTACATTTAATATTTTAAGTTTTTGTTGTTATGAATCATCCTTCTTAATGATAAACTGACTGAAAAGATGAAAAAGATACAAAAATTAGTTATATATTCCTTTTACGCAGACCAGAGTACATTGTTTTTCATTTATTATTGATGTTTTGCTTTTAGAATTACATTGTAATTATTTTCAATTTGAAGGGGATGGAAAAATTCAATTTAACAAATACATGTATCAATATGGTTAAATGTATAAAGTATTAATTTTATATTAAAAAAAAAACCTTGTCTGGAGGTATTTTGTCAATAATTTAAATTGAAAAACAGATTAAGTATGCTTTTTGAGTGGAAAAAATCCATATTATTATGCAAACTGTAAGAATATCTTTTTTTATATTTGAAATTTAGAGCCGAGTTGACAACTTTATATTTAAAACCTTGGGGCGCTGAAAGCTCGGAAGTTTTGAAAAAAAACATTTTTTTTCCGGCATGTGATATATCATTGGAAAAATCGCTATTTGTTGAGAACAAAACTGTACCATTTTTTTAACAAAACTTTCAAAGTTGACGGAAGGTTCTAAAATGCATGAAAAATTATGTGTAGCCTCACCCCTTGAAGCACAATATTATAGTTAAAAATATGCATATCACCATATATTTCTCTAGTTTGGAACATCCTCCTCTCCAGCATTAAAATTAGACTCTTGTAAAAATTTTCCAGGCGTGTGATATATTGTTGAAAAGATCGTTGCTCGTTGAGAATCGAACTAAATTTCATTTTCTTAACAAAACATAGGAAGTTAGCAAAAAGTTCAAAAAAGTGTAAAAAATTATGCGCCTTCCTCTTTGCAGCACGAAAAATCTGATTTCTTTGTTTTGACTTTATTATTATATAAATGGAAATTACAGTTATGTTTAACTTAACATACAGAATCCGCAGTGCATGAAAAATCATGCTTGACTGAACATGTTGTTGATTACTTTTTCACATATTTAACAGGAGCGGCTCTTCTTAGGGGGATGAAGGGTGCGAGCCTTTTTGTGCGAGTTTTCAAAAAATACATAATTTTTTTTTTTTTTTTGGCCCGAACAGAACAGTTCATTTGGCCAGCAAACTACGACACGACTAGATATTAAAAAATACTAATAATAGAAAATTCAGGAAGAGAAATTTCATTCTACATTATGATCGCAACTGCTGGCAGTGGCCACAATGCTCAATGAAACAACACAAACAAAAACAAGATTTTTTCATTCTGGAAAAAGGAGCAAAAGAAAAAATAGATAAATAGATAAATATTTCTATCTCACATTATGACCACAGTTGCCTGGCAATGCTCACAATGCATTATGAGAAAAAGGAGGTAGTCACAGCCACACTGGACAAAGACTACAATGTAAGAAAAAATAAGTAAAATAATGGAGGGAAAAAAAAAATCAAACAACAATCCTGTTTCTTTCAATAAACCTTTTTTTTTTTTTTTTTTTTTTTTTTTTGGACTCGCTGACAAAGAGCATTGACCCATGTTCGACAAGAAAGGAAAGTATTGCTGAATTAATTATTCAGATTCGTACGCGGTCAGATATCGCATCAATGAAGGATACAAGGGGAGCGACAACAGTTAACGAAGGAAAGGAGAGAACAGATGCAGCACTATAGGGAGCAGGAATATTAAGTCTCAGAAGTTGAGAGTAAAGAA
This sequence comes from Icerya purchasi, assembly GCA_039619475.1. Classification (NCBI taxonomy): domain Eukaryota; kingdom Metazoa; phylum Arthropoda; class Insecta; order Hemiptera; family Monophlebidae; genus Icerya; species Icerya purchasi. The sequence continues at coordinate 542,192,226 of CM077115.1, forward strand.
GGAAACGTTCAGACGACAGTGTGGAGCATTCGAAAAGTATGTGGTTAGAATTACATTCGTGGGCATCATTTGGAGGATGTAGCGGACAGTAAGGAGAGTCTGAAAGTGAAACTCGATAGCGAGATGAAGGAAGCAAACTATGATCGAAACGCAATCGACATAAAGAGGAAATAAAATAGCGCTGCAAAGACGGAAATTCATGGAACCAAGGATTAACTGGAATATATGGCTGAATAGAAAGATAAAGGGAAAATTGGTTAGAAAAGGAGGAAGGATATGAGTCTGACCAAAACCTATAATGGAATTTTTTAGATAGTGCAAGTAAATTATTAGCAGTGAACTTATTAATGGGGAGTCCATTAACAGCTGCACCACGAGACAACTGATCAACTCTTTCGTTTCCTTCTATACCAACATGGCCTGGAATCCAAAGGAACTCGATCTGAATGTGGTAAGTTTGGAAGAGGTTATGGATAATCGAGCGAATACGAAGAATGATTGGATCACAAGAAGGATGAGGAAAAACAGATGAGATAGTTTGTAAAACACTTTTAGCATCAGAGATAATTAGGAATTTATTATTGTCTCGTATTAAGGATATGTAAAGAATGGCTCTTAATATCGAAACCGATTCTGCAAAGAAAATAGAGCAAGTTGGAGGAAGTTTATAACTTTCAAAGTAGTTGTGAACAGCATATAGGAAGGATGCTCCAACGCCGTAAGGACCCTTCGATCCATCAGTATAAAGAAGAGAATGAAAAGGAAATAGAGAGTTAATAGTGTTAAGGAAATCTTGATTAGGTTGTGGAAGGGATTTAGAGTAAGTGGACAACAAAGATAGATTAGGAGGAAAGAGAAAGTCTGTAAAATGAAAGGTAAAGTAAGGAAGTTTATTATGTATTATAATTTGTGGAAGAAATTTAACAAGTCGATTTGAGATATGAGAAAGAATGGGAATTTTTTTGGAAGTGAATCGCCAATTCTGAAGTAGGGTGGAGTAGGATGAAATAAGTTTTGAGGAAGAAACTGGAAGCCGTTTTAAAAGAAAGCGATATCCCAAGTGAGATCTACGGATTGGTAAAGGGAGAACATTGCATTCAGCATGTATTGCAGGAATGGGAGTTGATTTAAGGGCTCCTAGACATAAACGAAGGAAGCAATTCTGGGCCCGATCCAGTTTACAAAGGAGAGATCTGGAGGAGTTACCATAGATAAACGAACAATAATCTAGTTTGGAACGTACTATAGATTTATAAAGGATAATTAAGGTACTAGGATCTCCTCCCCACCTTGTTGATGAAATAGATTTAAAGAGATTTAGTCTTTTATTTACCGACATATGAAGATAGTTAATGTGCTCGAGAAAGGAGAGACGACTATTTAGGAACAGACCAAGGTAACAAAAATTTTTAACTAAGGGAATAGGAATGTTATTTACTGAAGGGTTTATTAAGGAAGGATTAAAAGGTCGATAAGTAAAATTAATACAAGCGGATTTAGACGGTGAAATAAAAAGGTGTAGATCTGAGAGTGAATCATTTAATAATGACAAGGAATTATTCATTTCTTCGTTTGCAGAGCTAAGATCGTGAGAAGTGGAATATAGAAGGATGTCATCAGCAAAGAAAAGGGAAGACGACCCTATCGGGAGGGAGGCTATATTAAGAATATATATATTGAAAAGCGTAGGACTTAAACAGGAGCCCTGTGGAAGACCATTGTATACAGTTCTGGAAGTAGAGTCAGGAGGTGTAGAAAGATGAATCGCACGATTCTGGAACAACCTAATAACAATTGAAATATAAACCTAAAAAGAACAAATAAAATTTTATCACTGGAACAGAGAAGATGAAAAATACACAATGGAGGATAAACACCACAGGACATGAGGTCTTTAGAAAACGCAAGTCTCGTGTTATCGAACTAGGCGCAATTAAATAACAAGTGGTTAATGTCTTCTCTAAAATTTTGTCGACAATAGATATTACAACCCGTGCAGTGCCCGGTGTTTAGTGACTTCAAGAAAATTAAATCAGTGTTACAGAATAGAATTTTTTAATTTTTATCAGGTTCATGCTTACTATGCTGGAACTACACAATCTACTCGTTATGTAATATACTGTCAAGGTCGTCAATAGCTGATTTTTCGGTCACATGATAATAACAACCAATAATATATAGTACGCAAGCTCCTCATATTTGAGTTTCTAAACCGCATAAAAAACGTATGTAAAAAATGAATAAAACTGAAGTTTCCCGAGCGTAACTTAAAGGCGTCTGTGAGCTCGCTATAAGTAAGCCCTCGTCTATCTTACACGTGATTATAACCGATTTTAATAATACATCCGCATCACAGATGGTTTTAAGTCGAACGAAAAAGGTCGTGTATACTCGTGTTTCGTTAAAATCGTTGATTTTAAGTCGAACGGAAAAGATCGTGTAAACCCGTGTTTCGTTAAAATCGTTATAATATAAACAAATTAGGTGTACGGACGGCACCGCCATTATGCCGCCCGATCGTCCTGTAACAGCTCCACCGCCGTCGCAAGACCCACCAATTCTTCCAAACACTTTACGAATTACAAGATCTACAAAAAATAGTTTACAACTAACCTCACTAATCACCGCATCGTCGGCAACCAAACCTACACCGATTTCGTCAAAGGCAGCAGAAACTACACCACCAACACCAGCAAACAATGCATTTTCTCCAGCGTATAACAAAGTGGCCGAATCTGTAAAATTCCCAGGCCGAAAACAAGCCATTATACTCGATGCGGCTGATAACATTCCGCTCAGCAACTACGTAGAAGCCGTTAGCAACAAGGTTGGCGGTCCACACAATATTTTATTTTCCTCTCGCATATCGAACAACCGTATATGTATGTATTTATCGAACAGAAATGTAGCTGATCAGTTTATATTATCTCACCCGTCTCTTACTATAAATAATATAAGTATTAAGACACGTAAATTAATAAACCCATCCAAGCGCATAGTTCTGTCTAATGTTTCGCCACATATTCCGAACTACATACTTGAACAAGCTCTTTCCAATATTAATCTGAAACTAACCTCCCCAATCACTTTCATTAAAGCTGGCCTCACTGAAGAAAAATTTAAACATATCCTGAGTTTCCGTAGACAAGTTTATGTAACATCTGATAAGATAAACCAATTTCTTATACCAGAATCAATGATCATCAAATATGAAGATGAACAATTTCGTATATTTATAACAACAGAAGAAAAGTGGTGTAAAGCTTGTAAAACTCACTCACACAACGAAACTACTTGTCCAAAAATAGAACAGGCAAAACTTACAAACCAGAAAAATGATCAGACTAGCAACCCGGCTACTAGCCAACAAAATGAGAAAGAGAACAAAATGGTAGAGGACGAACCGGCGATACAAAATCCTAGCAAACTGATTAAACCTCATGTTAAATTAAATACTTCCAAAACTCCTGTATCAAAGGAAAAAAGTGAGCAACAACAAACAGTCGCTAAACGAGTACATCCCGTAACACCAGAACCACAAACTACAATGGAGTTTACTTTCACAGACATGCAAAATAAACCTTCTGAACACAGTAATACCGAAACTAGTTTATCAAACACCAACAAAACAAACACGAATAAGGAAAAAGAATCACATAAAATTCAAAAAAAAATTAAACTGTCAACAAAAGAGATGTTAACACCAATAGCCGAAAATATAACAGAACAAAAAAGTTACCCACATTATCCTTCACTAATTTCACTATTCTAATGGATATGGTTAAAGGCCGACATGAACCATTAGATATCATACAAACTTTCACAGATGACATCGAAGGATTAAAAAGAATGTTAGCGGAAAACTACGGATTGTTTGCAGAATAGAGAAATGAAAGGTCGATTTAAAAGACTACTAAAAAACCTCAATAAATCAACTGACGAGTCACATGACAGTGATTCTGAAACTGAAGAATAAATTTCTATATACGAAATTAAGAAATATATATTATTAATAATACCAGTATTTCCATATATTTTCATAATAAATGTATTCCCTAATTAGACCTCATATTATAAGCAATGGTCAAGATCTTACAGTACAATGAAAATCACTCTAGCGTAGCTAGAAATATTTTACTAACAAAAGTGATAACTAAAAATATAGATATTATATTTATTTGTGATAAGTGTAAAAGTAATTATGTACCCACAAATTTTAAGAACATAGCACACAACAAGCTTATGATAATCTATCGCTTAGGAATACCTTTAAAAACTAAATTTATACATAACAATTTTAACATTATTATTGTTGAAATTGAGGATATTACTTTTATTTTAACGTACATACCGCCAAATGGCGTATCTACTCAATATTTTCAGTTTATCGATATGTATTTAAAGAATAATAAATTAACGAAATTTATATGGTTGGGAGACCTAAATTCTCGAAATTTACTATGGGATACAGTGAATAATACGAGAGGAAAGAAATTATTAAATATAATAGAATTACATGACTTACATATTTTAAATATCAAAAACAAATATACTTTTAAGAGAAGCAAGCAAAAAAGTGTAATAGACTTAACTTTGGTAACTAGAAATTTAATAAATCGAGTTCAAAATTCGGAAGTTAGTCACGAATTAAATGCCAGTGATCATTTTTATATTACTTTTAACGTAATTTCGGCGACGAGCAAGACAGAAGAAAGTGTTATTAAAGTTATTAACTACAATAAGTTAGCAGTTAACTTAAGAAAATACAGTTACATGATTGATGTACATGTTATCTGCAATGATATACAACAAATTAAAAGTTGGTTGAATAGTTTTCAAGACTATGTCAACACAGTTCTAAATAGTTCATATTCCACCATCCGGTCAACTGTCTATTGGTGGAATACTGAATTACAAATAAAGAAATTACTGGTAAATAATTTATACAAAAAGTATCGAAACTGTAAAAACATACATGTAAAACATAACCATTACAATAATTATAAAGTAAATTTTAAGGAATATAAGTTTATGATTAAAAACGCTAAGTTGAAAGCCTGGAAAAAATTACTGGAAGACAAAAATGTCTTTGGATTAAAATACAGAATATTAACTAATAAAAAAAAAAAGTATTACTATACCAACATTAGATAATTATGCATGTACAGAAAAGGATAAAGTCGACTTATTGATGTCAAAGTTATACCTTAACGTAAAACCATTTAAAGCAGAAGTACATGAACCTAACGTAACCATATCGATTACTAAAGAAGAAGTTAACGTAATTATTAAACAACTTAAAAATAAAGTGTCAGCAGGACCTGATGGAATATCAAATGGATTTATTAAAAGATTTCATAATTTGTTACCAGATGTAATACCGAAAGTTATTAACGTACTATTTAAATATAGTTATTATCCTCAAGAATGGAAATTAAGTAAAACAGTTATAATACCTAAAATTAATAAAAATCCAAACTCGTCTACTTCATATAGAGCTATATCTTTGTTATCTAATTTCAGTAAAATTTATGAAAAATGTATTCTTCATAAATTAAAAGAATTTGTAGAAAATAACGGAATAATAAATGATAACCAGTATGGCGCATTACCAGGTAGATCATCTGAATTGGCTATTCACAATATTTTACAAACAATAAGAATATACAAAAATAAAAATTACCGTACATGCTTACTTACTCTTGATATAACAAAGGCTTTCGACAGTTTAGATTTAAATAGATTACTTGCATTATTAAAGGAACTAGGATTACATAATGGCATGTTGAACATTGTAAATCGATATTTCGAAAACCGCTACACTGTATTACAAATCGGTAATTATTCAAAAAAACAAGAAACCGTTATGGGAGCACCGCAAGGGTCTGTTTTAGGATCGTACTTGTGGAACATAATTTTCTCTCAAATGTATAACATTAGATTACCCACTAATGTAAACATTTTCACTTTCGTAGATGATATTGCAATAGTAATAGCCGATAAGAATGAAAATGTATTGGAAAATAAAGTTTACCAGGTTTATACAGAAATCGCGAAATGGTTAGAACAATACAATTTAAATATTAACGAATCTAAGTCAACTTACATGTTGTTTAACAAAAACTTAAAGGATAAAAGATTAAATTTGCTCCAATACGGATTAAATATTAGCATGGTTAGTCAAACCAAATACTTAGGCATAATAATAGACAATAACCTAAAATTTTATAATCATTTTCACTATATCATTAAAAAAATAAATACATTTTTAATTATATTTAACAAATTATATAATAATAATAACTGATTAAATTACAAGAAGGGACTAACCTTATATAAAAACGTAATATTGCCTAACATACTTTATGGTAGTGTAATATATATAGACATTTTAAAAGTTAAACGATTTCAAAATATATTAAATAGTTTTCAGAGAACTATTGCAATAAAAATGATTAAAGCTTATAGAACTACAAGCTACATGGCAAGCGCTGTCATTGCAGGTATTAAACCATTAACTTACGAAATACAGAAACATATTAACATATTTTTAATAAAAAATAATATAAATTTAAATCATGAATTCCATAACGTACAGTATCGTCAACCTTAATTCATACACGAACAAACCTCGTTAACGCTTAAACAGTTTAAACACTTATATGTATTAGATAAGTATTATAATAATAAATTTCAGGCGCAGTGGGACCAATATAATAACAGTATAGCTAAAACATTTTTCCCAACCATAGATGATAGACTACATAATAAAGTTTTTACGCCAAATTTTTTTAATGTCCAATTTCTTACTGGGGACACGGCCTATTTAAAGATTATTTACATAAACATAAAATTGCACACTCAAATAACTGTGTAGCGACGTGTAACTCTTTACTGATAATATTAAGCATATCTTTTCCGGCTGTTAGTAATACAGATTTTAGCAATATTAGCCCTGATCAGTTAGTAACTAAGCTATTTACAATATATTCAATAGTTTTACGATAGCCGAAATAAATCACCGTAAAGTACATGTACACCTGTATTAATATTAAATTTAAGTATACTAATTACAGTCGCAGTATCAATTGAAGTTAGTCCAGCTGATTGTGCTCCGTGAATAAAGTTTCTTCTTAAAGTTCTTTTACGGTGGTTTAATGTGTGTTTATTCTTGTTTTAAAGATCTTGAAGTCTTCTTTACGATTTTGAAAAAAGAATTTTAAACCATTCATCGGCTGAGGAATTATAAAGCGTAAAAATTTCGTAAATTAGACCGATCGGTAAGATTGTTAAATTTTACCTTCTCTCGTTATCTATTTCGTTATCAGCGAAGTTGATGAGCGAAATACGCACACGCATCTCGCGAGTTTAGGCGATCAGTGTAGCCGTTTGTATTATCGGAAATTATCGGCATTTCGGAATACTGGCTTATACACACCGTTATCATTAGCGTAATTTTATTGATACCGCAGTTGTTTGTGCAATCCGCCGTCTGATTGTACAACAGATCGCAGAGATAACGCCATTTTACTTAGTAATTATATGTTATAAATACACTCACATTTATAACCGAAATAATGCGTAAATAATGTTGAGATGCTTAAATTTAAATTGGTCATTTCGCTAAATTGAATTTGATCATCTGCCTTTAAATGTCGCAACTTACTGCAGTATTAGACGAAATTAAAATTAAATTAGACTCTATCGACAGTCTCGCAAATATTTCCCATAATAAAAAAGAAACTAAGGAAGAAATTCCTAAGTTAACTAAAAATATTTATACCGTCATTAAACAACAGTTTGAAGTTATTAAAAATCAAAATGAAGCCGCTTTAAATGAATATTCTTTCTTATCAAACAAAATTGCTAACCTAAAACAGGAAATAGTAATTTTAAAAAATGCATCACCAGGTACGAATCTCATTGATAATAAATTGAGAAACACTAACGCTGTGCCCACAGCATTAAACAAAAATAATACGGTTACTGGTTTGTTGGCTAGTAACGCGGTACCTACAAATATAGTTCAAGAGTCACAGGAATATGCGAATGCAGTCAAGACTCCACGCATACCACCAATATATGTTTGTAATCTTCCAAATATCAGTGTTTTGATAAAATTGTTCACTGACGATGCAGAAAATGATGTGTCGCTTCAAAATCTTACTAACGGAGATGTTAAAATTAACTGTGCGAACTCTGATTCATACAGAACTACTATCGAAAAGCTGAAAGCGGCAAGTCTGAGCTCCACACATGAACTATACGGGGTGGAATATCATTCTTATCAATGCAAAGATGCCAAACCATACAGAGTTGTTATTCGAGGCTTACATCACACCACTGCAGTTGACGACATTAAAACTGCATTGCATAAAGTTGGGCACATTGCAAAAGATGTATCCAATATAACCATAACGAGAAAAGTCGCAAATCAAAATTCGTCAGGTGGTACTGCCGTCAACTACGAAATCAAGAAAATCCCATTACCTTTGTTTTATATAAATCTGGAAGCCAAAGTTAATAATAAGGATATCTTCAAATTGTCGCATCTGCTTCATTGCAGGGTAACAGTTGAAGCATGCCGCAAGAAGAATGATATTCCGCAATGCAAACGCTGCCAGGCTTTTGATCACACAGCTAAATATTGTGCTAGGCAGCCAAAGTGTGTTAAATGCAGCGGAAATCATCTAATTATGAATTGCAACAATGAAAAGTCAGATCCTTGTAAATGTGTGAATTGCGGAGGTAATCACACAGCAAGTTGGAAGGGTTGTCCAATATATAAAGCAAAACTATCAGCTATAAACCAAAAAACCACAGCAGTACAACGTATCCAACAGACGGTAGAAACAGTATCATCACCATCACCTGCTCCAGTAACTGATGATAAGTCAAGCACTACAGCTCCTACAAATACGGGTTTAATAATCCCCTCTGGTGTTAAATCTAAACGCAAGCGTGGTCGGAATAGCAAAAACAATAAAAATGATAATTCTGCAGCGGCATCCGCCAGCCAGTCTTCAACACAGCAGCCAAATATCATTGATATTTGGAAATTACTTCAATCAATGAATGCAAGAATTTACAGCTTCGAAAGTAAAATTAACCAACAGAAGCGACATCAGTCTGGGAATCAGCAATGACAGAATCATCTCTACGAATAATCACCTGGAATGCCGATGGGCTGCTCAGGCGTAAAAATGAACTTGAAGTTTATCTCAATTATAATAATATCGATATTGCATTGATATCGGAGACACATCTTAAATATGGCGACAAAGTTAAGTTACATAATTACACGTTGTACCACACGCCATATCCTGATGGTGGCGGGTGGCGTGGTTCAGGAATTATTATTCGAAATAACATCAAGCACTATCAAGGTGCCCCAATCCAACAGAATAACATGCAGGTGACTATTATTACTGTGTTTCGTAATAGCTGTGAAATTAGCCTGGCTGCTGCCTACTTTCCGCCAAGTAAACCCGGTCTAAAAATCGCGACAGAAGATTGTATTCAGTTGTTCCAGCAGCTTGGAAATCGATTTATCTTGGGCGGAGATTATAACGCGAAACATACATTCTGGGGATCACGAGTAAGCTTAACTCGTGGAAGAAACCTGTTGAAGGCAATTAATGCTGCAGGCTGTTTTAGTCTATCCGGTGCAAGTCCCACTTACTGGCCGTCTAATCCTGATTGTATTCCTGATTTGCTTGATTTCTATATCTGCAAAGGCATCGCACCTAACTACTTGGAAGTAACTAATCACACTGATTTATCTTCAGATCATATTCCAGTGTGGCTCACTCTGAGCGATACTGTGATTAAAAAGCAGCCAAAAGCTGCATTAACGAATAAGCACACAAATTGGGACTGTTTTCGTAAAAATATTGATACATATATTAATCTCAAAGTAAAACTTAAAACATCCTTGGATTTGGAAATCCAATGCCAACAGTTCCTTGAAGCTGTAAGGGGAGCAGCTGTGAAGGCTACTCCTACTCCTACAATATGTACGCGTCAAAGAATATGTTATCCTGTTGCAATTAGGCAACTTTTAAAAGATAGACGTGTTGCGAGGCGGATATGGCACAATTCTCATAATCCTGTTGATAAAAATATATTTAATCAACTTAGTAATAAGCTAAATAGAATCATCAAAAATATCAAGCAAAAATCAATGGAAGATTATCTGGAAAATCTTAGTGTAGAAGCAGACAAAGATTATTCTTTGTGGAAAGCAACCCGTCGGCTCCAAAGACCAGTTAAACGTATTCCTCCTCTTAAGGATAAATCTGGGAACTGGATAAGAAAGGAGGATGAGAAAGCTGAGCTATTTGCTAGATATCTCTACGAAACATTTATGCCACATAATATTAGGAGTAATATCACGCCACAAGTAACATTGCTACCTGAGCAACAGATTAAGTTTTGCTCGCCTTATGAAGTAGCAGTACAAATCGACACAAACATCAATCCCAATAAATCGCCTGGTATTGATGGAATTTCTCCCAAAGTGCTATGCGAACTCTCCCGTAAAGGAATAGTTCTTTTAACCTATTTGTTTAACGCTTGCTTTCGTCTCCGGCATATACCAGAATGCTTCAAGACTGCACAAATAATTATGATAAAGAAACCAAATAAACCGGACGAGGAAGTGGAGTCATACAGGCCCATTTCTCTACTGCCTTCAATTTCAAAATTATTTGAAAAATTATTACTGAAGAGAATTCAGCAGTTCACAGAAGTCAAGCTACCGAATGAACAGTTTGGCTTCCGATGTAATCATTCCACTACACAACAGATACATCGTGTGTGGTCAGTAATTAGTAACGCCCTTGAGGAAAAAAAATACTGCTCAGTAGTATTTCTAGATGTCGCCCAGGCATTCGATCGGGTATGGCATGAAGGATTAATGTCTAAACTTAGTAGTTGCTTACCAGCTAATTACGTCTGGCTGCTACGATCGTACCTGTCCGGTAGGAAGTTCCGCGTTTCCCACGAGGAAGAAAAATCCAGCTTCTACGACATACAAGCCGGGGTGCCTCAGGGTAGTGTTCTCGGTCCCTTGCTTTACCTTATGTTCACTGCTGATGTTCCAAAAATTGAAGGTACTACGCTTGCTATGTTCGCCGATGATACCGCAATTCTTGCTGTCGCTAACACACAAGTAGAGGCCAATTGTATACTACAAGACGCGCTTGACAAGACGGTCTTGTGGATGCAGAATTGGAAAATCAAGTTAAACGAGGCAAAATCAGTTCATGTCACCTACGGAATGCGTCCGATTGACACACATCAGGGTGTTTACATCAATGGTAAACAGATACCAACATCCGCCTCAGCTAAATATCTAGGCATGCACCTAGACACAAGGTTAACCTGGAAGTCCCATATTACGGCCAAGGCCGATCAAATTAGTGCCAGAATTCGCCAACTTTATTGGCTATTAGGACATAACTCGAAGTTAAGTCTGTATCATAAAAGGCTGATTTACCTTACTATGATAAAACCGATTTGGACCTACGGTTCGGAACTCTGGGGATGTGCTGCAACTTCAAATCGTGCAATCATCCAGAGAGCACAGAACAAAGTTGTACGCTTGATCACAAGAGCTAGGTGGTTCCAGCGTAACGATGATTTACATCGGGATCTGCAGTTGAAGAATGTGGATGAAACAATTCGCGATTCTGCATTTCGGCATCAACAGCGTCTAGTAGCTCATGTAAATATAGAAGCACAAAAATTGCTGATTACGAGAACTCGTAGGCTGCAGCGGCTTAAACCGCATGATCTACTGCATTTGTAAACTATATATATCATGTACTAGTAGGGCATACCACTGGGCTATGCTTCTACATTATTATGTTTCTTTTCGTATTTAAATAATGTCTTTATAATTATTACTTATTTAAGATCCTTATTTTCTTAAGATTGTAATAAAAAAAAAAAAAAAAAAAAAAAAAAAAAAGTATACTAATTATTATTAACATTGTAAAACAGTCTGTCAGGGTTCAATAAACTTAAATGGAAGGGCTCAGGACAGACCTGTTATTTATATAAATTTTCTAAATATATTTACCCCATCGTATTACGAATTGGGGACAAAAAAAAAAAAAAAAAAAAAATAATAATACATCCCCATCGCACATTGTCCGTTTACCCGTTGAAGCACACTGTTTTAATTTGCTGCTTTTTTGTTCTATTTTTATCCTTGTTTTTCTTCTATTTTTGCGATATAGATTTTGTTATTTTTGAATGCAAGCACTACTTTTTACCGATACTTGTTTTACGGTGATTTTTCAAACGTTCAATATTTTTAATTTATCTAATTTAACATTTAAATTTAATTATTATTAACAATAATTTTTAAAAAATGATGGATACACTTAATAAAGTTAGTGATATTTTAAAAGGAAATTTTAAAATGCTTCCATTATCGCAAAAAGTTAGAATTAAGTAGCTAGGCAGACCTACACCCATATTAAATTTGAACCAACAAGATAAAGTAGATACACATACTTTTACACGACATTTTCCAAAAAAAAATTTATAACAAATTCAAATGGATATGTAGATGTAAGGTTATTAATCGCTTGTTTTGTTTTCGTTGTGTACTTTTCGTTAAAGATGGAACCTACATGACATGGGCACGATTAAGATTTAGTGATCTAAAACATTTAAATCAAAGAGCAAAAAAGTACCAACTATCAGCTCGTCACATGAATTGTATGGAACTAGCTTTAATGGGTTCTATAAATATTGCTCTCAAATTAGATTCTGCTTATTGGTTAAATATTATGAAACATAATGTAGAAGTCTCTAAAAACAGGTATATATTCGAAAGAATAATTAACTGCATAAAGTTTTGTGGTAAGCTAGAACTGGCTCTAAGAGGACATGATGAATCAGAATATTCTCAAAATCGTGCAGTTTTCCGAGAATTAATTGACTTTTCATCAGAACTAGATATCATTTTAAAAGAACATTTAAATACTGCCACCATTTTCAAAGGTACGTCTGAGATAATACAAAATAACATCCGAGAGGAAATATGCTGGAAGTATGTCAAGAAGAAACTAAAATAGAGATTAAGGACAATGAATTTTTAGCCATTCAGTGCGACAGAATCACAGATATATCAAATCACTGTCAAATGGCAATAATACTAAGATATTGAGACGGATTCGGCATTTCCTACGGCCATTTTTAACGCTGTCCGAGCTAGGAAATAATAATATTTTTGGCGACAATCATTCATTTCTCAGGCAGTCACGGCAGCGGGCAAACGCGGGATGGTTTGTCAAAGGCGCTTTCTCGGCTAAAAAATCGAGGTATCCTGGCACAGATGTTCTGACCGCTGCGCCGGGATAGCGAACAGGTTTCTTTGCGGGTGGCCGTGAAGCGGAGACAGAGCATTTGCTGCCGGCAAAGGCGTTTGAAATGCGTACCAAGCTATGTTGCGCCGACAGAAGTTTTTTGACAAAAAACCCGAAAAGGCATACCGGCAGGGTCATCGCCGCTAAATAACGTTAACAACGTTCTAAAAAGATCTTTTCGGCGGTGTTTTGTTAGATAAATATTGGCTTTTTTTTGTAAAACTAGTCGTTAGCGAAAGGCGAGAAGACACCGAGCGATCTTTGCCAATTTAATCGAAGGTTGAACGTCGTCGAGGCTCCTTTGCCTCCAGTAATTCGTCGCGTTGTAGTCTAAAAATCGTATACGCTTTGCCGCACGCTTTTCCCTTTTAAATTTTAATGTGTTAATATTTTTTCATATGTATATTTCTCATCCGAACGTTGAAATCATTCGTTTAACAGTTTTTTTTTATTTTTCTGTCCTAACGGAAATATACCCGTTTCCATTAGAAATATTTCTTATTGGACACGGGATGGGTCCCCCCTGTGACATCTCCTAAACGGAGAGTTTTTTTTTTCTTTTCTCTTTTTAAAAGCCTAAAGCTCTATCAACTGAACTCACCGGTAACAACACACCGCAGTAAAGTGTTATTGGCGCCCGAAATCTTTATTTTTTATTTATTTTTTATTTATTTTTCAATTAATTCCATCATCGAGGGAACAATTGAGTCTATCTCAATATTTACATAATGAAAATATACATGAACGGTTTTGGAGTTTTTTAAGAGTAACTGGTGGTTTTACACGATGCATAGAAACTGAATTATATAAATTAATTGGAGGCTCACCTTTTAAGCTAGTTGCTCAAACTTACGATGAAGCAAATGTAATGAACGGTTCTACAAATGATGTACAGGCAAAGATACAACAAAAATATATAAATAGGCCTATTTTATTCATTGTTACGCGCACCAGTTGAATTTAATTATGCAAAACACAACGAGCCAGGATTCCAAAATTAGCATCACTTTTTTCAAATTTTACTCATAGATGTGATGTATTGCAAGAAATTGTAAACCGGGGAAATTACCCAGAACTGTCACTTCACATTGGGGTTATAATATGTGTACAGTGAACATTGTTTTCCAAAATCGAGAAAAATTATTAGAATGTTTCGAAGAACTGGAAGAAAAATCGAATATGAAAATATTACATGCAAGGAAGCGTATAGTTTACGAAGAAAACCTTAGAAGACCCGGATTTTATATTTTGGCTTATTCCATAAAATTATGCCACATGTAGATGTATTATTTAATAAATTTCAATCTAAAAATAAAGACAGCACTCAGCTTTTGGGAGATAAAGAAAACTCTGAAAAAAAAATTGTATCCACTATTCAACATTCCAATGTAGTGGAGTTCAAAATAATCGATAATGAAAATAAACGACGAAAAGCGGACTAAAAAAATAAAAATTCGGCTATTGCAAAAGACGTGTGCGGCACCATAGATTTTCAAGTAAAAGATAGACTGTTTTATAGGGGCTACTTAGAAGCTGCATTATTAGTATCCACTGATAATTTTACGCATTATTCCAAACACGGTTTCTCACATCAATTTTTCAATCCATTATTCAATTTTATCACATGTTGGAAAAAAATAAGTTAAAGACTGAACTCGAAGTAACTTTTATTCAAGATCAGATTTTCAAGGCATTGTTGGTTGTTTAAATATGTGACATCTTGGATATTTCAAAATGAATTACGTGAAACATTCAGTGAAACAATAAAACTGAATAAAACTATTTTAGTCGCTCCAATGTCAACTGCTGAGGCAGAGCGATGTTTTTCGACTCTTAAAAGAATATTTAATGAGTGAAGATCGCCTTAATGGCTTAGCGATGATATCTGTAAATAAAAGTTTGATACACAATATACCAGAATTTGATGAAAAAGTCATTGAAAATTTTATTTTAAAAAAAGGATAGAAGATTAGACTTTTTATATAAAAATTAATTTGTTATGCTTCTCTACAATGTAAAGTCTGAGACAATTGTGACCAGTTAAAATAATATTGCACCCGGCTACTGGACAAATTAACCGATCACTTTTCTTAAGGTGAAATAAATTAATGTGTTCAATTAAAATTTTTTTTCTTGTTAACAAACATCCGGCAATCATTGAACTCATATTTTATAGCTTTATGAGTCTTATAGATGTAGTGTATTCCGCAATGATGTGAATCCAGTGACGATTGATTTTTATATTCTTTGAAACAAATATCATATACAAAACTCATTTTACAAATAAAATTTTAAAGAACCAAACACTTCAAAAACAATAGCATACATAAAAAACAACACTAACCACGTACTAATTCGGATAGATACATTCAAAATGGCCGAATACTTTGTTGGCGTATGATTTTCTTCGAAAATTCTATTGTGATGTCAATTGCGAGAAGTGGAATTGTCATGATTTAGCCGCTGGTCGAAATTGCCACGTCGCCGAACATTAGATGATATATAAGGTTCATCAGAATCAAATCAAGTATTCTTTTCTATGTATCCGAGCACCTCACACAGACAAACGCCAAGTTGTTACGTGAAGCGCCCAGTCCTTGCGGTTGACCGGAAACTGGAGGTTTGTCCGGGGGGTTAAGGATGGTAAAATATTTGCAAGGAGAGATGAGAAGGCGCGGCGCCGGTGATAACAATTATATCACACGAGCAGATCTCAGGACTGCAGAAATCATCTAACTGACTAGAAAAAAATATTAAACGCGAGAAAAGTTCTCCGGTAAGCTCAATTATATTACGCATTAAATTGAGGCATACGCCAATTTACACTTTGTGTGTGCCTGGGGGAATTTCAATCATAACGCGTAACTTTATTTTAGATTTACTCGGCATTGTATATTATAACTATAAACTAACAATAATTCCTCCTTGGTGCCAATCCCTTATTGTTCAGATCGAAATAATATTTTGCATCCCTTTCCACCACTTGACTAACCTAATCTCTAATAATACTTTATTAATCAAAAATTCTAAACATCATAATTCTCATTTCATTCCTAACGATTGTATTACTAACATTAGATTTATATATATGCACACGTCTGTGCAAATACGGTTATCGATTGTTACGTTCTTAATTTTAATACGTTTTTTTTTTTTTTTTTTTTTTTAATTTTTAATAGTATTTCAGTATGATCGTTAACGTCATGAATATAAAGCATTACCTGTGTTGATCTGAGAATGGTGTTTCGCTGCTCGTGCTATTTCAGCACATAAGCGAATTTAAATGTATTTTATGTATCATATCTATTATGTACTACCTATTTATATATAAATAAATCTTGATTTGATTTTGATTTGAAGTTTATATCAACCTATATATACTCTGTACGGTTTACTTTTATTACTTTATTTTCATGTTTTATTTGTAATTTTAAGAGTTTTTGTATTTTTCGAAGAAATTTTTATTGTTTTATACCCATCGCTCGCGCAAATACGCGCATAGATGGATTACGCTTGTAATAATAATAATAGTTTATTTGATTTGATTATTTGATGTATTTTTTCAATATTATATAAATCATAATTATCATTTGCAAACTATTAAGTGTTTTTGTAATTTTGAAAATGACTTTCAAGTTATAGAGCAAACAGGAAATTACAAATTATAAAATTAATTAAAAACTTTAAATTCCTACCGACATAAATTTGGTTTGTATATTGTAAATTTAGACTAAACAAAAGGGAATATAAGCGTTAAAAAGAAAAACGTTTGTTTTAATTCTATTCAACTTATTGCATTTAATATTGTATGAAGTGAATCTCGTTTGTTATTGCTTGCCGCAAATGTATTTCATTTTATAATTTTATTGCGAGTGTCATGGCATGTTCAGGTTTGCAGATATAAACGCTCCACCATATAGTAACTTTTTCATCACTTTTATTGCCATTGTTTATTACCCTATTATAAAATTAAATTTTTGGCACAAACGATTTGTGTATTATTGCATCCTAGCACAAAAAAGGAATCCAAATATTCAAAAATAAAGTATCACTTCTCTATTGTATATATTTCGTGAAATATGCAAAAATCTATATTAAAGAAATTTCGTACATCTAGTTTACTCTTTCGCCCTATCGATTACATTAGTTGTTTATAAACCGTTAACTTCATTACAAAAAAAAAACTCGTAACATTTATGAACAAAAAAAATAGCTTCCGATTTAACACTTATAACGGTAAATTCTGAATATATGGATATACTTCATTCAGTAAAATGTGTATTGAATTTCGTTGATTTTTTTTTTAAGATTGTAACAAAAAGTTTTTTTTTTTTTTTTATCTTGCTTTTTTTCCTCTGGGCTTGCCAACAACGGACGATTACCCATTAATACGTACAAATAGTAGCAATTAGGAGTCACAAGGAATAGAACCTGACTAAGCACACTATACCAAGGATGGAGATGCAGTAACAATCAACGTTGATAAATCCAAAACATATGCATCCTGAAAAGAAAAGAAATAACATTGTCGAAAAGAAGAACAAAAGGAGTTTGCTATCCAACACTATGGCCACATCTGCAATTGCAGAGCCCACAGTGCCGACGGATAACACAGCCTTCAATTAAGGAAGAAGAAGAGACAGGAGATGTTTGAAAAGCAGTTAGAACCATCAAGCGCCAAAGCTATATAAAACACATAGCGTGCTGTGAAGAGTGATCCGAAAGTTCAATGACTTTCTCCACCACTATAAAGCAAAGTTTATAATGCTTAATTATGAAGAATAATTACGGCGACGACTGCGAAAACAGCGCATACTGTCAAAAGGAAACGAATAGAATTTACGCCGAGCACTGTGGCCACGCAGCAACAGCAGCGCCCACGGCGTCGGCTGCCAAGGAGTTCACTATGTAACATTCTGGCCGCAAATGCGACAGCAGGCGCGCGATATTAACTGCAAACTATGCATGTTTGTAACTATAACTGCACTTTAACTGCAATATCACAGTTTGTGCTCTTCGTTTTGGAGAGGAGTTCATCAGAAGTGACTGGACACAATAAAACAGGAATGTCAAAATAAAAAGGAACTACTGAAGGGATTAGATCTTAATATGATGAAGCATAGAAGATAGGAATTTTGCTACAATTCGGATAATCAACGTTAACTGTAGAGAAAGAATAAAGGACATACAATATGGAGTTGGAACCTCATGTGAGAACAACTCCAAGTATAGAGCGGCCCTTCCAGATGATACGAGAGATGATCAGAGTCGCATGCGACTAATCGAAGACACGACAGATAGCAGACAGCAGACATGATGGAACGGGGGAGATGCGAAAAATCAAAGTTCCATAGTTGAGCGGACTAGGATGAATGGAAAAATATTGTGAACTAAGATTGGAGAAGGATGATCTATAAAAGGATTTCCAATTGGAATTTTAACAAAAAGTAACACTAAAGAGAGAAATACTTCTTTAAAATTCTCGGTTTACTTTAAATGATGTAATAAAATATTTAATCCATGTCTTAATTTTTTTTCACAACGGCATAAAAAAAGTGTCGGCCTATTATTTTCCGATCGGATTACTATGATTATTTAAAATTTAATCTACGCATATTTTTAGTCAATTTGTCACCAATTTTATAAAAGAAAACTCGGTAATTTGATATACCTTTTCCTTTTTTAAAATTAATTTCAAGTTCTTATAGTGTTGGTTAAAAAAATATTTTTTTGTTGACTTATGCCTCTATCTCTCTATATAACATAAAAAAGTACATCGAACATTCCCAAACAAATTTTGAAAGGTGCCCCTTGCGAATGTTAAAGTTTGTATACTTTAACTGATTTAAAGTTTCCAAATTATAATTGGTATAAATTGTAGTATCAATATAAAATCAAAGTCAAATTATATAAGCTGTATACTTTCATTATTTCTTATTTAGTGCTCTTTGATTTAAAACATAATTTACGGTAGACAAACAGAAAAAACATAAATTCCGAAAAATTCGGTTTTATGTTTTAAGTTAATTATAAATAGGGGTACTAAATGCCGCGGTTTATTTTGCTTTAAATAATTATTTTTCATTCAGCTTTTATTTACTAAAACCATACTTACAGGTAATGCTCGCTGAAAATAATGGTAAAACTATGAATGTATATAATGTAAATTTTTAAACAGGCTATAAAAAAATTTTGAGTTCTGAATTGTTAAGAACAAGTTGTAACGTGAAGCAGCTCACAGTACCAGCCAAACTACACTTGCAGAGCTTTTGCAGCAATTAGAGTGTAACTTGAATTAACTTCAATAAGGCAACAAATAAAGCTTGGTTTAACAGAACTTCAGTAAATTTAAACTAAAACAGATAAAATAATATATTGTTATAATGATAATTAAATTATAATTTCAATATTAGTACATATTATTTCGAGAATGTATTTACTTGAAAACGAAGAAAAAGTTTGGCAAAATTTTTATTCAAAGCAATGTTTAATTTAATTGGTCTATTTTAATTGATCGCATGTTATTAGTAAAATGTGGAATACTCCACTATAATGGTCTGATCTCTTATTTAATGATTGAAATAAAGTCTACAAAGAAAGAAATTAATTTCTGCACAATGCCGAGTCATTTATTATAATGTTCAAAAGAGATCGGACAATCTGTGAAATAATATATTTTAATTTATAGTTCGAGAATTGAATTAACAGTTCGAAATAGGTACAATATGCAATCAGAGAAAAAATATTGATTTCTTTTACACACAGTTAAAAACTTTTCTATTACATAAAATACTTAACTAATAGGTAGTGTAGTAGTGTATATTCAGTGTATTTCAAAAAATTAATAAATCACAAATATAATAATTTTTATGTTAATAATTATAGGCAATGATGGATAGCGCGACAATCACTTTTATTACTGTCAAAACCATAAACTTCATTTAGTTCATGGACTTTTTATTTATATCTAGTTTATGTAAGTGAACTTTATTTCACATTTTTTTAATAATGCTGCTGCAGTCAAAAATATACATATATATATATATATATATATTATAATGTTACATATAGTTAGGAAGTTTGTTACTTCATTTCTAAAGTTGAGTTTTATAAATTTCCTACATTTTAACGGAAAATTAATTCATAGAGAAGTATAAAATCTATTCAGTATGATATACTAATGAAAAAAAATATCACTAATAAAATTACTTTTCTTCCTTTATTTACTTAAATTAAAAATCTAGAAGAAAAAATTACATATACTTTTATTTGAAATAAACTAAAAATTAAAAATTATAGAGCATAAAATGTAAATAAACAGCAAAAAAATGATTCATTATTATTAAAAAGTAATAAAAAAAAAATTATTGTGTATTTTCTATTCAAAAAAAATAAAGTAACTATTAATTTTTCAATAAATTTTGAATTTAAAGTAATGAATAGTACCGAATGTCAGTGATAAATTGTTTAGTTATGCAGACGATACTGTTATAGTAACTTGTTCTCGAAATATGAATATCCTTCAGAGTTTAATTCAAGTAGATGTAAACATTATTCAAACTTGGTTCAGAGAAAATCGATTAATTATCAATGCAAACAAAACTAAATGCATTGTTTATACATATATGCACGTCAAAATCTGGGGGATGAGATAAATATTAGATTGAATAATAACTGTTATCTGAATAGGGATTACAATATAAAATATTTAGGTCTACAGTTAGACCATAAACTGACCTGAAACAAGCACACAGTTTATCTGCAAAGTAAATTAAGAAAGTTGAACTATATTATTTTCTATTTACAGAATTTTTTCTCGAGTGAGCATTTACTCGATCTTTATTTCTCGTTATATCAGCCAGTATTGTCTTATGGAATTCTACATTGGGGGTGTGTAGCCAACTCGCATCTGTCAAAACTTCAGGAATTACAGAAACAAGTTTTTTACACCATTTTCAACAAAAGAGATGATGTACACCATAATATTTTGGCCCTCTCAACATACGTTCTTTATATAAAGTACATTTATTACAATATGTATTTAAAAATAAAAATCTATTTAATATTTCCTTGAAAGAGGGTGTCACAAGAGAAGTTCCTCTAAGGAGTAAGCTGTTATTCCAAAGTTTAAAAAAAATATCACACAAGAATACAGGCGGTATATATGGGCGCGGCACTATACACAATTTACTTACTACTGATTTAATTGAATTATTGAAAATCCGAAAAAACCACCGTAAATATCTAATTAAACATGTCAAAAATAAATATATTAATTCAAGGCCCTAATCTAGTAGTTAGTATCCTCGGTTGAGAATGAAGAGGATTAAGAGTTTGACACCATAGTTTGGAGTAAGCAGCTGCGGGAGAGGAAAGTAATAATGCAAAATGAAAATACGCTAAAAAAAAATCCACCGGTAGAAAAAGATAAACGCAGATACGGCTTTTTGGATATTACGTGAAAATTGCTGTAACTTTAATCGCCTGAGTAAAGATGTAAAGATAATTATGCATCTTTCACAAGTATAACTAATTAGAACATTATTTTCGCTGAATTTACAAACATTAATTCCAGAGACACGGTGTCGCAATTTTCTGATTAAAAAACAACGGGGGCGCAACGTAGAAATATTCCGCAAAAAAATAAAAAAGACAAAAAAAACGTACTGGGATATAAGAAATGTTCGCCATTTTTTAGAAAATTTTAATTTATAACGAAACATTAATAAATAAAGAAATTACACGATGTAAATATTCTCCAAATTAAATTTCATTAACTCGATGACCACATTTCATTCAGAAATGATTTTACACTGCTATTTGCTTCCGATTTATACATGTATAAAAAAAGCCAGCGCACTTCGGCCAACATATTTTTAGTACTTTAAAAAATCCACAAAAACTATGTTGTTCCATTTAATCGGATTTTCGCTACGTCTGCGCAGGCTTGATGTAGTAACACTCACCCCTCTCCCCGGATTTGACCCGTGAGCATTATCGCGGTGAAGTAATGCATAGACACTATGCACATCCTATACCCACTTAATAACTATAAAATCCGGAAGTAACAACTTTTCCATCTCGAACTAGCTGAAAATGTACAACTCCCTTTTTTCCAGATCGATCTATCAAGTTATTACTTGAAAGCAGCAGGCCACTACTATCTTCTCTTATTAAAAATCGCAAAAAGAAAAAAAAAGAAACAAAAAGGAACGATCTTCATTCGCCTAAATAAAAAGCGGTGGTGTCTGTAACGTTGATCACTGAACTCCTTTCTGTGAAATGTTATCTTCTATCCCCCTACCCGACCTCGTATGCTCATCGTTTCGACTATATCGGTTCTTCCTTTGCATAGTGTCGATATATGAATGACATCGAGCAATGAAACTTGGTACTGCAGCTAAAGAAAATTTTTATTTCTATACCTGTTTTAATATTCCCAGAATCTACCCATATCATGCCTATATTCTCTATAGCTCTATTCGTAAGATTAACAGTTCATTTTTATATCTTTACGGCGCATATATATCTATATATATATATAAAAATCAATGCCACTTTTCGTTGTAATTTTATAACTCAAGAACGGGCTCACCTATCCAAACCAAATGTTTAGGCTTTGTTCGGACTATTTAGTAGATGTTTTATGTGAAGTTTGCACAAAATCGGTCGAGCTGTTCTTCATTTATCACATTTTTCAGTGAACAGGGGAGGTACTTGATTAATATTTTATGCAAAAATGTTTTATTACGAGTAAAATCAATAACATACGTAATTTGTTATTACTATACGGAAGGTAATAATTCATTTATGTAAATTATTAATATATATATAAATCAAAATGGTGGAAATTATTAATAGTATGCGGATATTAGTGAAAAACGTGTATTGTTATTTTGATAAAATACGCCATCAAAATTCTGGGCACGGGCCTGGCTAAGACAACCTCTCTAATCATTTCAGTTGAGAGCGAAAATTTGAGACTTTTTTCAGTGTTGACAGTACAAGCATGTTGTTATGTCATTCATGCGGTCATTTAATTTTGGACGTGCTTCGATTAAAGCAAATTGTCAACGATAATTATTGGCTTTGTGCATTCATACAAACGGTGAGTCTTGAATTGTTCAAATGTACTATGTATATGTGTGCGTGTACTTTTCTCATTTTTTTTTTGGTGTTTCATATCGTTTACAGACTTTATTTGAATTAAATTGTCAAACGCATTTACACAAACGGTAAGTTTTGAACTGTTGAATTGAATTACATGTATGCAAACATATTGTGTGCATACGGGTGTTTTATTCTTTTGTAACAGACGGGGAAGCACGTCGATTTAAAAATGAATTATTTAATGACATTTTTATATACATTGACGTATGCAGTCATATATATTTCCATACACACATATACGTACATGAATGTAGCAATTTGTTTTTAATTTGATTTATTCTTTTTTATATGAAGGAAAAATGCCAGGAGCCAGACGAGCAGATATAGGTCGGCGAACGCGTAATGCAAATAATGTGGCATTACTAAGACGATCACAGACTACAGATGAACGCGCACAAGCTAATGCATCGCAGCGTGAACTTAATGCACGAAATGGATCTGTTGACCATGTACATGTACTGAAGCTTGCACGGCGATCACGAATACGTCATGCTGTTTTGGCTGAAATGATGCGTGCTGCTTTTAATTACAACAGTCAGATTGATTATAGTATGTACGGATACATTGGAATGATGGACGCAATATGTCCACATTGTGATGCGACTAACTTTCCAGGTGAAACGCCCGGCATGTGTTGTACTAATGGCAAAGTGAGATTGCCAGCATTAGAAACACCACCCGAACCATTGTATTCATTTATTTTTGGGACATCTCAAACGTCGAAGCACTTTTTGAGTCATATTCAACAATACAATTCGGCATTTCAAATGACTTCTTTTGGTGCTACTAAAATTATTAGAGATAATTTTATGTCGACATTTAAGGTAAATACTTCAACAGGATTGTCCCATGTTTATATCAATCTGAATCATAAAGTATTCGATAGTTTTAAAAATTCTGATCCAACATTTACCTAAAATTGCATACATGTTACAGATTCAGGGCCAGATTTATCATCAAGCTGGTTCGTTATTGCCATACCCCGACGCTGATCATCAATTTTTGCAAATTTATTTTATTGGTGATGAAAATCGTGAATTGGATCAACGTTGTGCAATTGTTTCGAATACAAGACGAGAAATTATTCGTGAGCTACAAAGGTTTTTCCATCAGCATAACGCATTAGTTCAATTGTTCAAAATTGCTCTCGATCGTATGCCATCTGATAATCACAAAATCGTAATAAGGGCTGATAGAACACCTTTTGGAGAACATGCAAGGTGATTCAATGCACCGACAATTGATGAGGTTGCAATTGTAATTCTTGGTGATCAGTTTCAATCCCGCGATATTGTACTTCATCGCAGAAATGAGCAATTGCAACGTGTTTCGGAACTTCATCGTAGTTACGATGCATTACAATACCCAATATTGCATTGGAAAGGTGACGATGGCTACCATATCAATATACCAATGATTGATCCACGAACAGGTAAATAATTGACCTATTTTCAGTGTGTTGACATTTCATTTCTATAATTTTCTAAAGCCACATTTTGCACTTATTTTCAGGTCTACATGTACAGAAAAAAGTTAGTGCCATGAATTTTTATTCGTATCGATTGATGGTTCGTCCACAAGAAAAAAATTATATCTTGAGATGTGGTAAACTATATCATCAGTACATCGTTGATATGTATGCCAAAATAGAAACTGAACGTCTTAATTTTATTCGTTTCAACCAAGCAAAATTAAGATCCGAAGAATATATTCATTTGCAAGATGCGATAGCGAATGATGCTAATGTTAATGACATCGGACGTTTAACTATATTGCCATCTTCATATATTGGTAGCCCACGGCATATGAACGAATATGCACAAGACGCAATGTCTTATGTACGAAAATACGGTCGACCGGATCTGTTCATTACATTTACATGTAATCCGCAGTGGGATGATATCAAAAACAATTTATTTGAAGGACAGTCGACAACTGATCGTCATGACATTACAGCACGTGTTTTTCGGCAAAAATTGAAAGCACTTATGGATTTAATTGTGAAATTATGTGTATTTGGAGAGGTGCGTTGCCATATGTACTCCATCGAATGGCAAAAAAGGGGATTACAGCACGCACATATATTAATTTGGCTGGTACATAAAATAACCCCGGATCAAATCGATAACGTTATATCAGCTGAAATTCCTGATCAAACTGTTGATCCTGAGTTATTTCACGTTGTCGTTAAAAACATGATACATGGTCCGTGCGGTGAACTAAATATGAATTCGCCATGTATGATTGATGGAAAGTGTTCGAAACGATACCCAAGGCAATTGACTTCAGACACAATAACGGGCAATGACGGATATCCGTTATATCGACGTAGATCACCTAATGATAATGGCAAAACGGCAACCATTAGAATGCGTAACCAGGACGTTGAAGCTGATAATCGTTGGGTGGTTCCGTATTGTCCATTATTATCGAAAATATTCAATGCTCATATAAATGTGGAGTATTGTAATTCAGTCAAATCCATTAAATATATTTGCAAGTATGTAAATAAAGGGAGCGATATGGCTGTTTTCGGTGTTGCTGGTGATAATAGAAATGATGAAATTACTCAGTATCAAATGGGGCGCTATATTAGTAGTAATGAAGCTGTCTGGAGGATTATGTCGTTTCCAATGCACGAAAGACATCCTGTGGTTGTTCACTTGGCTGTGCATCTTGAGAATGGCCAACGTGTTTATTTTAATGAAGCAAATGTATTGCAAAGAACAGCACAACCACCAGCAACTACGTTGACCACTTTTTTCAAATTATGTGAAACTGATACATTTGCGATTAATTTGTTATATTCTGAAGTGCCTCAGTATATTACACATGGAATGTGTCTTCGAAAAAATTTCAAAGACGTAAACAAGGAACAGCAGTCGATGGGCATCCAGGCATTTTCCAAACAGATGCAATTGGGAGAATGTATACAGTACATCCAAACAATGCTGAGTGTTTTTATTTGCGATTGTTATTAGTTAACGTCAATGGCCCAAAATCATTTCAAGAATTGAGAACAGTCAACGGTCATTTGTGTCAAACATATCGTGAAGCATGTCAACTCTTGCATTTGTTGGAGGATGATGCGCATTGGGATTCAACACTTCATGATGCATCTACTTCAGCTCATCCACAACAAATACGAATGCTATTTGCCATTATATTATCAACATGTATGCCATCAAATCCACTTGAATTATGGAACAAATATAAACATTATATGGCAGAAGATATTTTAATTCGTATGCGTCATCATGCAAGAAATCCTGATTTGTTGATTACCTTGGAAATGTACAACGAAGCTTTGATAATAATTGAAGATATGTGTGTCTAACGATTGCAAATAAAGCATTAGTACAATTGGGTATGACCGCACCAAATCGTGAGATGCATGATTTGTTTGATCGTGAATTGCAACGTGAGCAGGAATTCAATTCTAATGATTTGCGTTTATTTGTACAATCAAATATAACCAAATTGAATATTCAGCAAAAACATGTATATGACACAATCATGCAAGCCGTTTCCAATAATGCAGGTGGATTATATTTCTTGGATGCACCTGGTGGTACAGGCAAAACGTTCGTTATATCATTGATTTTAGCGACTATTCGATCGGAACATAAAATTGCATTGGCACTTGCATCTTCGGGAATTGCTGCTACATTATTAGAAGGTGGTCGGACCGCACACTCTGCATTAAAATTGCCATTGAATGTACAGGTGATTGAAACTCCCCAACTTGCAATATTTCGAGAAATTCTGCTATGGCAAAAGTTCTGCGATTAACGTCAATTATTTTATGGGATGAGTGTACAATGGCGAATAAAAAATCACTAGAAGCATTTAATCGAACAATGCAAGATTTACGTGGTAATCAACAGCTTTTTGGTGGTGCTTTGATATTACTGTCAGGGGATTTTCGTCAAACATTGCCTGTCATTCCTCGATCAACTCCTGCTG
The DNA here is from genome assembly GCA_039619475.1 of Icerya purchasi. Classification (NCBI taxonomy): domain Eukaryota; kingdom Metazoa; phylum Arthropoda; class Insecta; order Hemiptera; family Monophlebidae; genus Icerya; species Icerya purchasi. The sequence goes on from CM077115.1 coordinate 542,219,744, forward strand.
ATGAAATAAATGCCTGTTTGAAGTCATCAGTTCTTTGGAGATATGTACAAAAATTGACACTGAACATTAATATGCGTATTCACCTACAAAATGATCCAGCTGCCCATGAGTTTTCAAAACAATTATTAGAAATTGGTGATGGCAAAATACAAATCGACAGAACCAACGGATTGATCGCTGTACCGAACAATTTTTGTACAATTGCGCAATCGATAGATGAATTGATTGAATGTGTTTTTCCGAATATTCTTCAGAATTACAGAAATCATGATTGGTTGAGAGAACGCGCCATTTTAGCACCGAAGAACATTCATATCAATGCCATTAATTTTCAAATTCAAGCGAAACTGCCAGGTGTAGTTACGACATATAAATCAATTGACAGTGTTATGAATCAAGATGAGGCAATGAATTATCCAATTGAATTTTTAAATTCATTGGAACCGGCTGGTATGCCACCGCATTGCTTGAATCTGAAAGTTGGTTCTTTGATTATATTATTGCGAAATATTAATCCACCAAAACTGTGCAATGGCACCAGATTGGCAGTGAAAAACTTATTACCAAATTTGATTGAAGCTACGATCTTAACTGCTAAATCAAAAGGAGAAGTTTGTTTGATACCGCGTATCCCTATGATTCCAACTGATATGCCATTTGAGTTCAAACGATTACAATATCCTGTGCGTTTATCATTTGCGATGTCCATCAACAAGGCTCATGGGGTAAACACTTAACGTTTGTGGTGTGAATTTGGAGGAATCATGTTTTTCACATGGCCAACTTTATGTTGCCTGTTCCAGAGTCGGTACCCCCCCCAGCCGTTTATTTATTCATGCTCCAAATGGAAAAACAAAAAATACTGTTTATCCAAATGTTTTGGATTAAGTTTTAAAATAGCTAGCAATTAATAAAATATTTTTTTGTTTGAATAAATGAATTTGATGTTCCAATTAAATTTTTTTATTATTTCACTTTATACGTAGCGAAGCACGTACCGGGCCGCTAGTATATATATATATATATATATATATGATAAATTAAAGATCTTGCTAAATTTAAAAATTTCATTTTCAAGTAAAATTTTCCCCCCAAAAAACGAACCCTAAATTTATTTTATCTTCTCGTCTTGCTCTCGAATGTTTTAAAATAATATTTAATAAATAACATTTAATAAGCATATATTTCTGTGATAAATAGATTTTACAGCGTTAATTAAAATTAGTAAAACATCGGGGGTATTTCTCGCATCATCATCAGGTATAGTTTTATAAACATTTTTAGGTCTGGCATGATGGATTGCTTTTCAAAATCAAAAAGATTCTCCCTTATAATATGTATAAACTAATTTCATCTTATTTAAACGAACGATTTTTCATAGTAAAAGTTCAGGAAGAAGAATCTAAACTACACCCGGTGTGCGCTGGAGTCCCGCAGGGCAGTGTTCTGGGTCCGCTGTTTTACATACTTTATACAGCTGACCTTCCGATTACCAGTAACACACTAACTGCAACATTCGCAGATGATACCGCTGTATTAGCTTCGGATACTTCTGTAAACCTTGCTACAAGAAATTTGCAGAATTCTCTAGATCAAATATATAACTGGACAAAAAAGTGGAAAATAAGTATAAATGAAAACAAATCAGCCCACGTAGTATTCACAAATCGAAAAATGATCAGTGCCCCAGTCGCAATAAATCATAAGCAAATACCAACTCTGAGTGGGACCAAATATTTGGGCATGTTACTTGATCAGAGACTAACATGGAAACAGCACATCATCTCTAAAAAGAAAGAGATCAATCGTTTAATAGCTTCCATGTATTGGCTTATTGGAAGAAACTCGGCATTAACAATAGATAACAAATTATTAATCTACAATGCAATTATCAAACCAACCTGGAGCTATGGAGCTCAGTTATGGGGTTGTGCAAAAACTTCTCACATAAAAATTATTCAAAAATGCCAGAATAAAATACTTCGTCTAATAACGAATGCGCCCTGGTTCGTAAGAAATGATGACTTGCATAAGGACCTATGCGTTCCTACCATAATAGCAGAAATCAGACGATATGCACTCCGCCATATAGATAGATTACATAGGCATCCAAATACAGAAGCAATGGCGATATTAGATAACGTACACAACACAAGAAGGCTGAAACGAAATAATCTGAACGATATTATTTAGTTATCATTTTATTTATATTCTTTTGAGGTTTCTGTCACCGGATGGATAGCCTCTTCACGTTATATATATTTCTCCTTTTATCATAATTACTGGATAGTCCATGAGGACTAGTTGTAATTTGTTATAATAAATATAAAAAAAAAAAAAAAAAAAAAAATTTCGGTACAAGAAAAATCTCTAAAGAAATACTTACAGAAATAACCATAGATCTTCTTTTCGAACGGTCACCTCACTAGAACCGTTGATATCAGAATTTGGCATAGTTTTTTGCATATCTCCGCTTCGTAGACTTAACATTTTTTTAATTCCTTACTGATTTTTTATTTTTTTAGCGGGAGGGTTGTTAACAATCAGCGGGGTAGATAAGTAGTCGGTTAAATTTTAATCCGGTACCAATATTGTTAATACGAAGTGTGATCAATATAGCAGTGATAATGGACCGAGAAGGAAATGAAACGGAATATAAAAGACGCAATAAGGAACAAGAACCTCCGTGTCTCAACAAACGAGAATATATAGAGAGCAGAGAGCTCAAAACGAATAAAAGAACATTACACATCGGCGTCGTTTACAACTGCTTTGCAGAAGATTAAAATGTAAACAAATAAGAGACTATAACAGAAGAGCAAAATGGAGCAAACTCGAAAAAAAATCAGAAAGAATTAAACAGAGTGTCGCATTAATTGCCGTTACGGCATACTAAAATAGATGGAAAACAACAAGAACGATTAGCTAAGTTTACCACTGTTGAAAATTTAATTTTCCTCATAATAATTTTTCGTTTGAGTCACACATCGTACGTAGACCACCATATGTATTTTGAACAGATGCTCCGAGTTAAAAATTGAGCTTACATTTAATTTTTCCTACATGTCTAAAAAATCGCCTTTTTTTCTATGCTTTCTCCCGGGTGACTGATCGAATTTAAGGCTTCTTTTATGTCTCTGGTAAACTGTCATACTTTCCTTGTAATGCTGATCGCATTCTGAGTTTAAACGTACCCGTGGCCTTCTCTGTTGAATAATAGTCCTATCCTTTGCTATTAAAACTTAATATCTCTACTTACCTCTTTCTCTGTTTTTGTTATTCTTGCCCTCGAATTATTTTTATCCTTTATTTTTAAACTTTTAAGAATATAAATTTTCCTTCTTCCCATTTCTTGAGCTAACGTTCACTCGTTGACAAACTCATTGGAAAAAACTGTATTTTTTTATTCTTACCCTTACTTTGGGAATTCAAAAAAGGAAAAAAAGTGCTTACCGTCTTGTCTGTTCTCGCATTTACATATTTCATTGTCGGAAGGTCTTTAACGTAACCACAGCCAAAATTCGCAATCGATTCGGTGTTCTCCCCTTCGTCTATCACAGTTTCGCCATTATGCTACCCTTTCTTCTGAAGGTATTCTTTTAATTGGTCAGGAGCTAAACTTTTTTTTTTTTTTATTATTATAAAATAATAATTAGTAATATTATTTTATATTTTTTGGGCGCACCAGAGGCTATGACCCAACAATTACAAAAGTTAAAATAAGCAGTTAAATCGAGAGACGATTAGAGATAGAGCTTAGGAAGAGCCGAACTTCAGCTGGATATATTGTTTTTCTTTCTCGTGTGCACTGAATGTACTTTTTGGATCTTCTCACTCCATTTTTCTTTCTGTATTTGTTTCAACCTACGTGTATATATCTGACAGAGTGATTGTACTTTTAAGCAGCCCGTAATTACACTACCCTTTTCGTTCAGTGCGACGTCTGCTTTTTTTTCCATGAGTCGATTTCTTCCCTGTACGCTATTTCCCAAAACGACCGCTCTTGTAAATAAAGGTCGATGGAAAAGAAAAAAAAAAAGATCACAAACATCAAACTAAGATTTTAGAAAATAACGAAGCATTTTCACGAAAAGCCCATTTTCAGCCGAATTACCGGATATAAAACAACGGATTTTACACTGAAAAGAAGGTCTCTCTGTCTAAAAGCGTTCTTTTTTAGAACCTAAAGTTATAGGGGTTTGCAACTTTATTTCACTTTATACTCTAAGGCTTTGCCCCTTGCTCACTTAATCGCATCGCTGGCAATTAATTGTAAATCATGCGTTGAGCATCGAAGATCAAACAAATTTTTGCTTAATAAAGATAATAAAGTATAACGCAGAAAATAAAAAAAAATAGAAAGAGTAAATCGTTTATTGAGAAAGGGGTGAGATTGGAGTCATGGTGTCTTCGACATAAATAGCGGTAATAGGAATACATTTACGGACTCTAGAATAAAGGCGGAAGCAAGTGTTTTGGGCGTGAATGATTTTTCAAAATTTTTTTCTGCTGTATTACAAAGCTTCTCATATACAACTATGTAATATTTTTAAAAAAACAAGAAAATTAGTATTGGAGTTCAAACAGTTGAAATAATTAATTTGTTAATAAAAAATTGGATTTTTATTTCCTTTGTTTTTTTTTTCTTTACTCTTGTTAAATCGTTTAACTGAGAGTTATTATTTTCTTATTTTGTTTGTGTTTTTTATAATGTGTTCATACTTTTGTTATATTAATGATTTTTGGTTTGAATTTTTTTCAGGCTGAAGCAAATAAATATTTATTACTTATATGTACGTGAATACATCCTGTTTGTTAAAATGGTATAATAAAACAAACTTTAATAACAAACAATATAGAACAATAAATTAGATAAATACCTATTTAGAAACGTTTTCGGGCATAACCCATCATCAGCTAACACTAACTTAAAGGGAACTTAAGACATACTAAGTTCCCTTTAAGTTAGTGTTAGCTGATGATGGGTTATGCCCGAAAACGTTTCTAAATAGGTATTTATCTAATTTATTGTTCTATATTGTTTGTTATTAAAGTTTGTTTTATTATAATTATATTTATTACTTATCTTGAAGGTAAACAAATAAAACAAAAATCACAATATTATTAAATGTATTAAAAATCGCTGACTAGTTTCGGCTACAACGGAGCCATAATCGTAGCTTTTAAAAGCTACGATTATGGCTCTGTTGTAGCCGAAACTAGTCAGCGATTTTTAATACATTTAATAATATTGTGATTTTTGTTTTATTTGTTTACCTTCGAGATAAATATCGAATAAGTTATCACAACTGTATGAATATGAATCAAAATATTTATTACTTCTTCATGTACAAACCAACATAGAGGAGTTAGAATCCGCGTTATTTAAGGCACCTTCTTTAAAATCGGGTAGTTTATCAAGAAAAGATAAGTGGTCTTTAATTTTAACTTCTCAGAGTCCAGAAATCGTAGAGAATGAACTTTTATTTTATTATTAACGAGGTACATATTGCCAGGGAGGGGGCTACCACCTCGGATGAGGTTATTTACATTATTTTAAGGTTTGTAATATTTATAAATTTAATTAGTCTGTATATGTTATTTATGTTTAAATTCACGAAGTGATCGTCTGTAAGTGTGGATTGTTGGCGTTCCGCACTGTAGACGAGGCATTCAGTGATGATGTGTTTGACTGTGATCTGGCAATTGTATTGAGTGCAGGCTGGAGACTTCTAGTGGTCCAGCAGGTATGCATGAGTGGTTAGAGTATGACCTAGATAGATTCTATTCAAGGTTGATTCGATATCCCGGTTTGATGCAGCTTTGCCTATAACGTAAGTGCAGATTAGTAATCGTCCGTTTAATTGTCAGTAGTTTGTTCGAATGGCTGCTGTTCCACTCAATCTCCCAATCAGACATTATTTTGGATTTTGCGTATTTCTTCAGTTCGCTTGGGTGTAACACTGGTACGGCGGCGTTGGTCGATAGCGTGGGAAGATGACCAAAGATCATGATGTAAATGGTGGCTTCATGGTGGTTTGGACTCCACGGTGGATCGGCGGAAGGCATGCGCTTAAGTAGATAATTCGGGATGTCCAGCGTAAATTCGTCTTGACATTTGAAGTAGCCTTGGGCAGCGAGGGTACCGTCTCTGTATAATGAGTTTGATGGACTGTATATGCTGTGGTTTGGATGGTTCGGGTAACTTAAGATGGATATGGCGCAATTGACCGTTAATGTTTGCCGGCGGTATTTCAGGGGAGGAATACCGGCGAGCGCGTGCATACTGGAGGCAGGTGTAGTTCGGAAGGCTCGTAGAGCTATACGGAGGCCCGAATTTTCGATCGTATCAAGACTTTGGAGCAGGCCTTTGGAGGCGGATGAGTAGACACGATGCAGCCGTAGTTGAGTTTTGGTCGGAATAGACTTTTGTATTTTTTTAGTAATATGTAACAGTTGGGTCCGAATTTCCTGTTGTTCAGCATCTTCAGTATGTTTAGTGCAGAAAGGCTTCGCGGTTTTTCAAGGATAGAATGTGGTTTCTCCACCGAAGTTTTTTGTCAAAGATTGCTTCTTCCGAAAACTTTAGTTGTTGGTTGTTGAGTGTTAAACTTACGGGTCGGTGTCTGCGTTTTCTCGTGAAGATGACGCCTTTCATTTTTTCGACAGAGAATTTGAGTCCCGTGCGCTCACTCCAGTTAGCTAGATTGTCCAAGCATGCTTGGAGAAGGCTCTCTGCGAACTGTAGGTTAGTAGTTTTAACAGTTATGTTTAAGTCGTCAGCGAAAAGTCTGTGGTCAATAGGGAGTGGAATGATTGCGGAGATAGTGTTTATCAGGATTAGGAAGCAGTAGATACTAAGGGCACTGCCTTGAGGAACTATCTCACGAGCAGTAGCCCGTAGACTATCCAGGCAACTGAAGAAACAGAGCTGGAACTGCTTAATAACCTCTATAGACGAGCACTCTGATCAAACCGAACTCTGGCGGAAAATAAGGATCCTAAACGGTGCTAAACAGCCCTTGAACGCAATCATCCTAAAAAAAGGAGATACTTACACGCAAGACTCTGACGAAACCGCCAACCTACTTGGCTCAAGTTTTACACAGACCTTATCTGATGCAAACTACACCCCGACGTTCCTAAATTTCAAAAAAGCAGAATAAATGAATTCCTACGATCTAAACAGTGACGACTCAGAATAATTCAACACCCCCCCCCATCGCCATGCCGGAGCTCTCCAACGCCATCAAGCGCCTGAAGCCTAACATGTCACCTGGTCCAGATACTATTCCGTCTGCCTTCATCAAAAATCTACCAGGTACCCTTAGAACAAAACTGCTGAGTATATTCAACTCAATATGAAAAGAAGGCACATTCCCCAAGATCTGGAGCAAGGCCATCATTATACCCATCTTGAAACCAGGAAAGGACCGCTTCCTGCCAACATCATATCGACCCATTTCTCTTACCTGTGTCATGTGCAAATTACTGGAAAAAATTGTCGCCAACAGACTGACCTGGTATCTTGATAAACAAAAAATCTATCAAAAAACCAATGTGGATTCAGAAAGCAACGAAGCACTACCGACCACCTACTGGGACTGCAAAGCGAAATCCTGCAGTCGTTCAAATACAATGAATACCTAGTAGCCATCTTCTTCGATATAGAAAAGGCGTCCGACACCACCTGGCGATTCGGAATTCTGAAAGAATTCACGAGTTTTGGAATTAGAGGGCGTCTGGCGAAATTTATCAATAACTTCTTGAATAATCGCACGTTTATGGTCAGAGTAGGAAATACTCTTTCAAATGAATACCGCCAAGAAAACGGAGAGAATGAACTCATTCGGTCATTCCGTCATATATTTCCGAAAGATATGTCAGTACAACTTTTTTTAGATACATTAAATGATTTGTGTGGTACTGTTAGTTTTATAGTGGCACACAGGTACCATATAGCAGTAGAATGGACCAATAACACCATTATTGATATGTTTAAAGTACTTGGGCTGAGATCAGATTATAATAGGATTCGAGTCGTTCAGTGCATTTTAACTAATTTGCCTCCTTCGCCTACTACTTCTACTCCTCAAAAAGACAAAGAAAAAATACATTAAATTAATTTATTTCAATTTTTTAAATTTATTGTATCACATAATTAAAAATATCCACCATACCATGCCCACGAATGAAATCAAGCAGGCTTTAATGGACGCTGGATATGCAACAAGAAATGTAATCAATGTACGAAAACCAAAAACAAAATTACCCTTATCCATGTTCTTTGTTGATTTGGAACCCCGAGTTAATAATAAAGAAATCTATAACATGGAGTATTTACTTAACATGAAAGTTAAAGTGGAACCACCATATAAGAAGAGAAATAGTCCAGTGTTCCAAGTGCCAGTCATATGGATATACTAAGATGTATTGTGCATTACCCTTCGCCTGTGTTAAGTGCGACGGATACCATGAAACTAAAGATTGTCAAAAATCAGCAAATACACCGGCTAAATGTATTCATTGTGACAGCAATCATCCAGCTAACTACAAAGGATGTACTGTATACGAGGACTTGCTGGAGATACGTAATAAATCTTATAATCCGCAACAGGTAAGCAGGAACATGCAAAAATTTGAAAACAATAATACAAATTTCCCGCAGACAATCAGTGCCCCTAATTTAAGACAAGCCAGCAATACTACTGATCGCTCGTACACCAGTGTAGTACAAGATGGTATACAAAAAAGGGTAGCATGAGAAACAATATCACAAAATAATAATGACCAGATACGCAGCAACAATAATAATAATAATAATCAATTCTCGGAGTTCTTAGCAGAATTTAAAATAATGTTTAATCAGCTAATGCAACAAAATGTAATGATTATTAATATGTTATCAACAGTAATAAATAAAGTGCTTTCAAAATGAATCACTTCCTAAGGATAGCAATATGGAACATCAACGGACAGACACAGTACCGGCATGAAGTTGAGGCATTTTTGATAACCAATAAAATTGATATATTAATGTTATCTGAGATACACTTTACTGACAAAAGCTATATAAAAATACCTAAATATAGTATCTACCACACTCTGCACCCTAGTGTGGTAGAGCACACGGAGGTACAGCTATAATTATCAAAACATCAATAACGCATCATGAGATGGATCAGTTTTCTAAAGAATATTTGAAAGCATGTACTGTGAAAATTTAAACCCAGTACAATTCGCTGGTAGTATCGTCCGTCTACTGTCGTTCACTTGCTGTTCATCTTAAAAACAGACAAAGAGTGTATTTCACGGAACAAAGCATACAGGACAGAGCAGGAAATCCACCAAACACAACATTAACAGCATTTTTTTGAATTATGTCAAACAGATGATTTCGCAAGAACTTTGATGTGTACAGACATTCCAACTTATTACACTAGGGAACGCAACACAAAAGAATTTTGAAACAAGGAAAAGAGGCAAAGGAATAGTTGAACTAGATGGAATATTTTCATCAAATTGTTTCGGAAGAATATACACAGTACATCAAAACGACACAGAATGCTTTTATTTACGTGTTCGCTTCTGATTGTGTGGTCCAACATCATTTATACACTTGTGAACTATGGAATAGTATACAATACATATTGAAGTGAGTGTGAGGCACTTAATTTACTGGACAATGACAATCATTGGGATAAGACAATTGAAGATTTATCTGCTACCTTCTTATTCCATTTCAAATATGTACGCTCTGTTTGCAATTATTTTATCTACATGTTTCCCGTCACAACCAGTACAATTATGGGAGAAGTACAAAAACTACATGGCTGAAGAGATATTCTGCACCGAATGCGTCAAGAAACACATAATCATAGCTTGGATTTCACAGAAGAAATATACAGTGAAGTGCTAATTTTCATTTGCCGTGCAATTTGCAGCAAGTTTTTAGCACAATTGGGAGTGACAGCACTGAATAGGTCCATCAATGTAACATTCGAGAGAGAACTTCTCGGAGAGCAATCATACAACAGAAACGATTTACAGCTGTTCGTTCAAGAAAATACACTGAAACTTCTTCAAGAACAAAAGATAGCACATTTGATACCATCATGCAAGCTGTGGCCAACCAGTCCGGTGGATTGTATTTTTTGGGCGCTCCAGGTGGAACTGGAAAAACGTTCTTAATTTCCTTAATTCTGGCTAAAATTCCTCCGGTATTGCTGCTGCATTAATGGAAGGAGGTAGAGCAGCGCATTTAGCTCTTAAACTATTACTAAACATGCAATTCATAGAAAATCCAACACGTAACATTTCTCAAACATCCGGAATGGGAAAGGTTCTTCAGGCGTGCAAAATCACTATATAGGATAAATGTAAAATGGCTCACAAGAAGTCATTGGAAGCATTAGACCGTACATTGAATTGCGAAACTTCCCCAATCATTAATATCAATCTGAGCCACAACAAAAAGCGTGGCCGGGTTTAGCTAGTTATTTTATAAACTATAATGTTTATTGTTATTTATGCAAATAGATCCTTTCTTTCTTTCTTTCTTGAATACATATTTGTGCGGAAACTGGACATGTTTAGAAACAAAGCGACACGAGTAGTGTTCAAACTCACCGATGACGAGCTTGTAAATCGCGCTTTAGCGGTTTCAAATTCGTTGCATCTATTCAAATCTACATTTATGCGTTGAATTGCTGAAATGTTAATTTTTGCCGGGCTATATTAAGTTAAACTTCAAAAAAGGAGGAGGTATTCAATTCGACTGTATTTGTTTATTTTATTTTATTTATTTTTATGTGTGCTACCGCAGAACTTTCTTCTAGGTGAACCGATTTGGTATCTCTCATGTGGTCCCATTTAAATTTGATCAAGATCTGACTGGTAGCTTTTGAGTTATCCTTAATAATAATGCGGGAGATTGAAGCTTTTTTTCATTCGTGATTGTTTTCACCGTCGGGTTAGATTTATTGACCTGAAATACTATAAATTTGCCAAATTATCATGGAAATGTAGCTTTCGATGTTTTCACACCGTGGAAATATCTATTCTTATTAAAATGCTTTTTTACAAAAAATACATACCGCGATACTTGAAGATCTATTATAAAAAGTTTAAAAATGCACTAAAAAAAGTAAAAAATAATTACTCCTAATAAAAAAATATATATCAGAGTGATATACCCCTTAAGTGGTGATATCGTAATTCTTATACAACATTAAAACCTTAATTAGAGTAGGGATTCATATTACATATTAAAATAATAATTAAAAACTGCCTTAAATGTTCATTAAATTGTTCCTAGATATTGTAACATGAATTTGATGCCGACTCTAATTAAGGTATCAGTGTTGTATAAGAATTACGATATTGTCACCTTTAAGGGTATATCACTCTGATATATATTTTTTCTTATCGGGAGTAATTATTTTTTACTTTTTTTAGTGCATTTTTAAATTTCTATAATAAACCTTCAAGTATCGCGATATTTATTTTTTGTAAAACAGCATTTTCCGTTTCCATAGCAAATAACATTGTAATATTTTAAGCGTAAATTATTAATAGAAATTTCTCTAAAGAGACACCGTTTTTTTTTTTTCAACAGATATTTTAATGTCTACTGAGATCCGTGTTCACCGATACTTATCGATTATCATACTTTTGAATGAATAAATCATTAAAATCTGTCTAAACAATCAGAAATGATATGTAAAGAACCGTAAAAAAACAACAACAACAACATACACGACAAATATAACATCTCCTTTCCCTGAAGTCGGTATGAAGTAAAAATTTGTATTTTTTTTTGCGAAGAAGAAATTCCGTGACAATTTTAAGGCAGAACGAGGTTCGTAATTTTTTACAAGTATACTCTACAGCGCAGGAAGATAGGTGAAAACAACCTATTTATATTAGACCGCGAGAAGTCTGATGACCGGGAGTGATAATAATTAAAAGTCTTCCGTCGAACCGCATCGTTGCAGAAGTACAAGTTGTTCTTCCTAAAGGGTAAGTAGAAAGTTTGCAAGTTCGGCCGCACGGTTAACCTTTACAACAACACGATAATCAATAATTCCATACCACTGCGCATATGCAGCACGCATGCATGCAAAGGACGACTGCATAATATCGAGCGTCAAAAAAAATGTGGAAAAGAGATGACTCGAATAATTTCCGACGATCAGGAAGTCACCGATAATCGACGCAAGTTTGATCTTTGACCCGGTCGCTGCGAACGGCAACACTACGAAAGCGAGATATAAAAAAAAAAGTCGCTTTGAGAAAATTTTTATTTTTGTCGTACATCAGTCTCACGTTGTTTTATCTCTTTTTTTTTCTCAATCCAGCATCCTAAAAAATCTCGATTGTAATTTCATTCATTTTTACTTTTCCCGAAGTGAATCAAACCTGAGACCAGCCGTGCTAATTAATAATAAGTCAGAAACACAACGCGTGCTATTCAACTACTAAAAATCGGGGAAACGCTCCGTTTTTCATTGTTATTGTGAATTGTTTTTTTGTTTGTTTTTTTCTTTTTCGTATTAGTTTATATTAATATAATAAAATTGGCTGAAGACTAAGGCGAAAAAAAAATTCCGTTTTATTTTATTATTTTATTAATTATCAGCTTGGATCGTGGGTTAGGTTAAAAGTCAATTGGCAGAAAACAGCAGCCGATGACTATCGAAAATGTGATTAATCGCTTATTAGTACTTCTGTCTTATATTCTGAAGGAAGCAAAGCAGGAACGTCGACGTAAAAAAACAAAGCGATATCATTTAGTAGAAATATTCAACAACAATTTTACGATAAAGTAATCTTACATTCGGAAAATAACGGTAGTAATACAATTTTTAAAAATACTTCGATGACTTTTATTTTAACAAACTGGGACCACGATAATGGCTGCAAAAAATGGATTATACGCAACTGTGTATTTGCATATTTTAAACCTTCTTTCTTTTTTTGAATATTTCAGCAGTTTATTAAATATGTTATTTTTATTTCCGTGAATTTCAAAGAAAAAAATGACGGTTATAAATAAATAATTAAATTTAATTGACATCTTTTCAACGATGATAATATCAAGTATTAACGGCAACACTGCGCGTAAACACGTTATCGATTTGTTGTTAATCACTTTCGCAGTATAAGAAAGCATTTAAAGATTATTATTCGTCAACTGAAAAAGCCTACTATTATAATCAGGACCCCAGCCGGCTTTTCGCATTGAATGTAAAAACTGCCGGAAAGAAAAAAATTGCCGAATAAAAAAGAATTTGAAGTTTAATTCTCAGTTGCCTGATACTATCTGAGAGACAATTTCAATAATCCGAATTATTATATATTACGCTCCCGATTAATAATTTTATTAATCGGTGTCGGATCCTGTCCCGAAGACGGTATCTAAATTTAAATACCGCCCTGTTACACACATCGCTAGATGTAGAACTCTCTTTTCACGTTCATAAATCTATTTTAAGTGACGAGCAGCGACGCAATTTTATAGTATTGAAAATTTAAAACAATATAATATCGTCATATAAAGTTCTACAATAATAACGTAGATTTTGATAATTTAATGAAGAAGTTATTAAATGTCTTTTTTTCTTTTTTTTTTTTGGTTGTTCCGCATAATTTAAAAACCTTCTTCATGCATATTTAAAATCTTGCTATACGATTCTTTTCTTAATGATAACAAAAGATCGACAAGTAGACAGTGACGAAAAAACTCACGATCCGAAGTTACCATCCCCGATTGGTCTTTGCCAGTAGTGTAAGGCGAATGAGCTGGATTTAATTTTTTTTTTCTTTAATTAATTAAGAAACCTTGAAATTGCGAAAACTATCGGGCCCAGTAAAATTAATGATACAACCCCGCAGCAGATAGCATACTTTACGGTTGTAGACAGTAATTGAAATTTTTCCAAACATTCGAATAAAAAAATATTTGAAACAATCGGAAGAACAAATTACGGAGTATCCAATCGAACTCGGGGAACAACAGAAGAATTTTAAAAGGCTGACTTCGCTGATAACATTTCGTATTATTCCAGGAATTTAATCCCGGCTCGTAGAATTATGAGCTAAAAATCTTTCGAGAACTGGTGTCACAATGTTCGGGGAAGGCTGATTTTGGAAGTTCATCAAAAGAGCAGTACAATAACGAAAAAAAAAAAAAAAAAAAACCCAAACAGCTGACAGAAACCGTCTTTTTTGTTATATTTTACAAAGCTCCAGGTATTTCGTAAATACGGATGAAGAGAAAATTCAACCACAGTCAGTGATTATTAATTTTGTTCGTAACTGTTTTGTTTGCTACGCGCATTATAATTTACTCATTTCAGTATGCTATTTCGCGTTGTCAGGTGAGATTCTTCAGATATTAACCGTGAAAAAAGCACAATTAAAATTAATTTTTACTTACGATTTCTGCGACTTTACCGGTACAACTATAAAAATAATCTTTTCAAGTCTACCGTTAAAATCAATATTACTGAACTTATATATCTATTAGTGAAAAAGAAATATTGAAAACACGTTAGGTTCAATTTAGGACTATCTCGACCAGGCACCTGCGCATAAGTTCTTTGTGAAAATTAGCAAGAAAAAGTAAGTTCTCAGATTTATCATATATTTACAGTAAGTAATTGCAGAAAAAAAAAAAAATTTCAATCTTGGATAGGTGTACACGCTGCTCTTTTATTTATCTTTACACTAAACAGAAATTAAGCTCTTTTGGAATGCTTGTGATTTAAAAACGAAAGTATGGTAGAACTAGCAAAAATCCTCTTTTCTTCCTTAGCATGAATGGGGATATCGTAATAAACAAAATCGCTTGAGTTAGCAGAATCATCGCAATTAGCGCACTTCATCTTGCCAGAGTTTATGCAAGCGCTAGGTGAATAAGTGACAGTGCAACAAACATCTCGGCATCTTATTTTATAAATCTGTACACCGGAGGAACATCCCAAAATACCTTGGTATTTTTAAAACGCAGCGATACTATCTTTTGTAAATTTATCATCTCTATTTGTGGGCTAAGATTAAGAAAACTTCCGTTTTCACTCTACTAGCGTAACCCCCCCCCCCCCCGGTGCCGTCTGGTCAATATTTTTGTAATGTAAATAAGGTTGCTGACGCGAATCATGTTTTTTTCGAAAGCTTCTTTCATCCTCAGTATCGGCAGAAATTATATACAGATTTAACGAACCTCCAGATAACGTTCCCCACCAATATCAGAAGTGTTGGCAGCCGAAATTTGATAATATATAAATTACTAAATAATGTTATCGTAGAAGCAAACATAACAGTATAATTGACCTCAAAAACAAGCTGATTGGTTATGTTGCCGAAGCCCAAAAAAAAAAAACAAAAAAAAAAAAAACAAAAAACCAAAACAAAAAACAAAACAGAAACGTTGACACCGGTAGCGTAAGCTCTTTTCATTACATATTTCTTCCGCGCTGAACTAACTAAGCAGTGATTCAAACGTTTAATATCAAAAATATATAATATTTTCTATAGTCCCAGGGGGACGATGACCATAAAAACTAGAACGGGGGAATCTGCTCATCCCCCCCCGCCGCGTTTTTTTTTTGTAAAATACGTTATATTTAAAAATCTACAAGATTTCGGATTATTTTCAGTAACACAAGTTCAAGGGGCTTACGCTCCTCTTTTGGGCAAAACGTGTATAAAAGGAACATTATTAGTTTTAAAAATAGGTAAATTCGTACGGGCGCCATTGTTATATTTTTTGTACTCGGCAGATTTTCCAGTACTAAAAACTACGGTAAATAACCTTCGCTCGCGTGCTTCACTACTGCTCTAATAGCACTTGAACAAGATTAGAGAGCATGGACGGAGAAATGGAAGATTAAAATAAATCGTCCAAAAAGGTTACATTACGTTAACTCAACAGCCCTGTCCAATTACGGACCGACGTCTAACATGGAGGACCCACGTCACGCATACAAGGCAAAAAATTTGCTCAACACTTAAAATCTTAAATTGCCTTATGGGAAGGAAGTCCCCGCTGCGAGCATATTTTGCAAAAGATTAATCGCTATCTGCCCGCACTGGAACCAGTATGGAAATATGGCATCGAAGCATATGGCGCAACGTCCAAGACGAACATTAACAGAATTCAACAAATTCAGTTTTAAAGAAACTCAAGACAAATCGCCTACGTCCCTTATTTATAATATAACACACTCCATCGCGATTTAAAGATCCCATTCGGCAACACTATCATAAACTTCGATATAGCAAGTTCTTTAGTAAACACTATAAAACTCAGTGAAAATGTGTCACACAGCGTCCAGCATGTTCTCTTCGTCTCTCCCTGGAAATTCTCCACGGAGAAGACTTAATACTTGTGTGTCGAGATGAATTACCCGGATACCCATGAGCAAATTATAACAACATTCCATGGCAAATAATATTACTCGCTGAAACCAGCGGATAATTTAATCTCAATCAGCACATGTCAATTTGTTTCGTTAACGAGCAAAAATCCAAAATAAACCGATTATTTGACATTAAATTTCTTTAAAGAGAGACACCGTGTTATCCGCGAAATGGTAAGTAATAATTCCGTATAAACTGATGACGTAATTCGCCTTTTTTTTAGTTAATATGCTCGAACAAAAACAAATCTAAAATACCGATACAGACGCAGTCTCTCTATTGACGATCATAAACGATTTTTCCCATTGTTAATGTGTGAAAACTTTCACCGATTTCGGAAGAGTGCATAACGGGTGATGGTAATTTTCCATTAATCACCGCGCCATTCTATTTGAAAGCGTTTGTATGATACGCAATAATACATATACAGTATCTATTTGCGAACTTCCATTATATTCAACCGGCAATAACCATCAAGTATTACACAGCATCCACATGTCCGCTCTCCGGCATACTTCTCTATACGTATATAATACACACTTCAGTACCCCGATAACTGATTATCATCGCGGTAGCAATTTCTTCTTCATTGACAGTTATTAAAGCGCAAATGTGTCTATACGAAATCATTTCACTTTAACCGATATTCTAATCAATGTGACCGCCAAAAATAGCAATTGGAAAATGCATTTCAGCTCTGCAGTTATCCATTTCAATATCACTCGGCCCGTAATTCAACAGATGAATTTTAACTATGATTTTTCTAATATTACCCTTCTCATCTGAAACATACCGCAGTTTATATAAATACTGTTTTTCTTACGTGACCCCCCCCCAAAAAAAACTTGCAACTTTACCTCTGGTTAATATTATTTTATAGGTCTGTATTTATTTTTCCCCCTCGCATCTAGTAAAATAGTAGCACAAGAAACATTTTCACTTACGAAAAATCTCATCATAATCCCCTTATGTATACTAATAGACAAAAGAAATTTACGTGCGTGTTTGCCCGTTTTACTGAAACGATTTCACTTTAATTACACACGTTCCTCCGTAGCTTCGCAACATAAGATATGATTTATGCGCTACCGTATGCAATTTAAAAAAAAAAAAAAAAAACAACTAAATAACAAAAAACTGAGAAAAATTCGAAACAAATTCGATTATTCAACGTCAAAAAAGCAACTGGCTTTCCTGATCCCATTAGAGTATCGCTGTTAACTTCATAACCTCCATCAAATGTATATGGCTTTTTCTCTGTTTTAATTTATTTATTAGCTTATCCGGCAACATATTTAACCTTTTTCTTTTTTTCAATTTTTCATCAGTTCGCCATAATTAATTAAGAAACATACTTTTAATATAATACGCGTAAAAAAATACATTAAGAGAGGTTAGTAAAATGCATCAAAATTACTGAAGATTTTTCTAGTCCAATAGCAGAAGAAAAAAAAAAGACTGCGAACAGAGAGCCTATAAGTGCCGAATGATGGCAGCTCATTTATTTGAAAAGAAGAAATTATAGTCTCTGTAGTAAACCTCGGAAAAAGTATAAAATCCCTGAAACACTGGAAAAAACTATATTTAAATAATGCTACAAAATTTATGCAAATTTTTTTTACGAAAAATACGCTTATTTGCGATTTTTACGTAACAGCTTCGAAATAAACATTATACGCTCACAACAATCATTAATAATTCTGAAAATAATGTGCGCTACGCACATAACGGACACACCGAGCTCTGAATAATCTATTCGGTTTAATTAAATATTTATTCTTAAATTATTTTTAGGCCTAAAGATTTTCCGATATCTTCCTCTTCTCGTGTAACACAATTTATTAATTAGCGTTCATTTTACCTCGTGGTAATTTGTTTCTGCTGTTTGACGCATGCGATGATGACGGATTGTCAATATTAACATTTAATACCTGATAATACATTTCCACCCTACCGTATATACGCATTGCGCTGCTCAGCTAATCATGCATTAACGTGTGTGTAGCGCTATTTAATTCTCTGTCTTTAATAATAAAATTGTTATTAAATAAAATATCAGTGACTGTTTTTTTATTTTTTTTGTTATTCTTTTTTTCCTCCGAGTGAGACGTTTTAAGTTATTTTTAATTATACCGAACTATTTTTTTTTTTTTAACGCATATGGATAATGTAGAAAAATCGGCCGAATGGGAGGGGGATATTTCTTTCAGGGGAAAAAAAATATTTTGAAACTTATTTTGCCTTTTTGGGCTAAATATGTTCTGCTTTTCTTCGATTAACAAGATATAAATCGGCAAATAAAAATGAGTTGACATTTTTTTTTTCCTATTCTTCGCGTGTGTCTCTATAGCGAAAAAAGCGGCTGCTAAGAAAAATTTGCTAATAGTAAAACGAAATTATCAAGAAGAATTCACGACAGAACTTTTAAGAAAGCATCGAATTAAATTTTAGCATTTGTTCCAAAAGTAAGCAAAAGAGAAATATTGAATCGAAACTGAAAAACAAACACTATCGACTTTACCGGTAATTCTCGTACGTACATTTAAGACCTCAAAAAAGAAAAAAAAACAACTTAAGAATTAACTTTAAAAAGTAATTAAAAAGTAGACAAAACAGTCTATACATAAAACCGCAAAATTCAGTTGAAAAAATAAACAATTTCTTTTGCCCGGTATTTACTGTGCAAATAAAATTTTAAACAAGAGAGGTAGGATAAGGTTGAAACACCGGCGTGTCCTAGTGGTAAGAGTAATTCGTTCATAAATTTCTTTTATTCCGCTAAAACTGATCATTAAAAGTTTCGTTTTTGTGCCGCTGTAACTGTGGCTAACCAATCTTAAAATTTTATCAGCACACATTTTAACGGTTTTTATTAAATAATAAAGAATCTTTCAACATCCTGTTTGTTAATTATAAAATATAGTAATTTATTACAACTATCGAAATATAACAAAAACAAATTTAAGAATAAAATGAGAGCTTAGAAACGTTTTTCACGGGTATAACCCATCATCAGCTCAGAACGCAACTCACGATGTGTGATTTAGAATTTGCTTCTGATCACACATAGCGAATTGTGTTCTTAGCTGACGATGGGGGGTTATACCCGTGAAAAACGTTTCTAAGCTCTCATTTTATTCTTAAATTTGTTTTTGTTATATTTCGATAGTTGTAATAAATTACTATATTTTAACGGTTTTTGTTTACGACTCACGAAGCGTATCAAAAATACTACGTACACTTTTTCGCATTCAGTACTACTGAAATCGTATAAGCGAAAACCATAAAAACGCATAGTCTACTACATTAGGATTTAACGAAACCCCCGTAAAATCTCCGAGAGGAAATAGCCACTCCCAAAAACGGCTTTCCAGTTGTCTCTTTTGCCCCTTTTTCGTAATCTCAGTATGGGGCAATTAATTTCCGGTTGATTAACGATGCATCATATATCCTGCGGAGACGCTCTCTCTATCGTGAAATACATATTTTTTTTATATCTGAAACTTTCCGAAATCGCAATACTCGCAGGCACTTGATCCGGAATATTAGAACGTTTTAGGTAGATTATGTAGGCAGAAAAAGCACTTGGATTGAAAAATAATTAATTTAATCGCTAACCGGTAGAAAAAAGCTGTTACTGTTCTGCCAATTTACCAGATGCCGCAGTCTGATTCCCAAAAATCTTATTATTGACGTGAAGAAAATTTCTAATATTTTTAATTTACTGAAATTGAAAATATGTTTTACATTAATAAAGTATAAATCTTTTAGGAAAAAAACTTTTTTACCCTGTAAATGATGAACACATTAAATTCTGCTAAAATGGTCGCTGTAAAAATGCTCAACCCTACCGCGCGTATTCATTATCATTGTGATCCGACTGTAATTAGGACACAGATCTCTCTCTATATCGTAATGATTTCCTTTGTTTGGTAATAATCATAGATTTGATTAAAGGTTTACTAAAATTTTACTTATGCGTAAATGCAACGTATGGTTTGAATAATTATTTTTTACCTTAGTGGTTAACACCGGCCCTTCACTAGGCTAAAATTTAAACAATTTCTAACATTACATTTTGCATTTTCCCATACATCATTTAAATATTTGATATGATGTGGGTAATTATGCCGATGTATTCGAAGAAGAGATTTAAACAATGGTTAAAATTAAACTAGCATTAATTTTTTTCTTAACTGCGGAACAGAACAGACTACACACTTCTCAGCCAAAAATGTCAAGAAACAATGGGCAAAAATAAAGAAAATTTAGAACACCGTCAATAAATCCATCAACAGAAGTAACAAAATTTACGTAAACTTGTAAGCTGTAGAGAATTCTTTTCAAAATAATTTTTCTACGCAAATAAGTAAAACACATTTCAGAGAACAGACCAAAGAACGGACCACAGCCCACTCTGAGAAAGTATTCGGCGACTGATTTTCTTAATATTTACAATAAAGGATATCCGCCACATTTTTGGTAGCTATTTAATTTTAATCGACAGTTCTCGGTTTACAATTAGCGCATTAATGCATTACGATTAGTTAAGATTTCAATTATTTTCAAGTAACGACAATGATACAAAGAGTTCTTTTGACATCAAAAGTTACCGCTCACTAATTATATTGAAAAATAAACGCCAATTAACTTCGTCAAACAAGCGACAGCCATTTTCGAAGTAATTGCGTCGGAAACCATATTGATTCTTTCACGTAAAATATTCTTGTTCTATTTACTTCTCTTAATTTTAAGTTTGTGCTTTTTTTTCTTTTTTTTTTTTTGTTTTTCAAATGCTTTTCTTCCAAGCAATTTAACTAAAAAAATAGTAGGCTCGTATCCGCTACACAAATATAAGTTTTTATTACATATACATTTAATAATTTAACGTGTTTCTGAAAACATTTACGGGAACGTCTAAAGCGTTTTTAATACGTTTTTGAATATTTTACGTATGTATTGCAGTCAATAACACTACTGATTTATAATTTCGCACATCTATGCGTAATTATCATTTACAGATTATATTATACGCAGTTCTATTAAAAACGAATTTTCCTCGTTTTTAAGAGAGTATTCAAAACGCAGTTTACATAGTTGTAAGATCACGTCATTTTCCATTACTAATAAATGAAATCTAAATAAATATGACTTAATTTAAAATGTTTACTTTAACGTCGAATATGAAAATTTTAAAAGTCAAATTTATATAATTTATGCCACAGAATGGAAAATTATAATTATTTAAAAACTCAGTCGTAATTTGATCATTTCTTTTTATTTCTTACTGCTTGATAAAATGGTAAAAATGAATTATTTAATAAGAATGTGATTTATTTATTGACGTAAATAACATTGCAAATACATTACAACTTTGTTTTTTACGAAGAGCTAAACATTTTAGAATAAATAAAAAATTATTTTTCAAGTAAATCGATCTTTATCTGCCAGTGAAAAGAGAGAAAAAAGACTTAACCGAAAGACTAGCGAATTTTGAATTTCTTTAGACTAAATATAATTATAAATGCGCCAATCCACTAGTTGAATTGTTTTCTTTTTACTAGCGCATAAAAATCAAATTACTTTAAAAATATCCTTTCATTAATTCTAAAAAATTTTAGGCATTGGAAAAAAATAAAATTAAAAAATATTAGATTCCATTTAAATAAGAGAAGAGTATTTTGTAAATCACCCTATTTTACTGCAACCGGACAAGCATCAACTTTTTATTTACAAAAAACATTTTAATTTTTCACGAGCTGACATAAACAATTAAATTTCGATTGTTTTTGTACTAGTTTTTTTTTTCCGAAAGCAAAATTTCGAATTTCAAGTTGACAGCTATACAAAAAATCGTCAATCTTGATCTTTTTGGTCACCTGGAGAAAAAAATTTAATTTTAATTTTGTTTCGTCGAACAATTGAACATTTTTTGATATATTATATTTCATTTAAAACTCGTTAATTTCAACGAACGGAATTCAAGAAACGAGGTACGAAAACGCTTTCGTTTTTCAATATTAATATTCTTATCTTCGTAACTCTTTACCCGTTACTTTTAGTACTTTGCCCGGTCTTTTTATTTCTTCTTTACAACTCAATAATGATTCAAAGGCCTGCAACACTGAAACAAATAAGGCGGAAAAAAAGAACTTACCTAAATTAGGATACGGTGTAAAATATACAAGAACAACTGCAGCTGTTAATACCAGCAAAACAAATCCGATTCGTAAACTCCAAAGCGTGAACGGGTTTTTTGAATGACTAATTTTAAGCTGCATTTTAATTTTAAACTTAAAACAAAACAAAATTAGTAGCCAAAACTTAAGTATACAACCTTACCATAACCAACATACAAGAAACCTACAACATAAACAAACTGCAATAAAAATGTTATTCCGGATTCAAACCGGGAAGCAATTTCACAGGTTTGATATAATAAACAGCAATATACGGAATAGAAACTAGGTTCCTCGTTAACTTAGTGAGCAATTAATTCATTCGTTACTTTTAAAAAATATTTCTGTGTTAATTTTTAATAATTCTTTGTAATTTATATAATTATAATTTACACTTATTTTGTTCAAATTTACAATAATATTATTTATTTAATTTCACTTTTTTCCTTAATTTATTAACTTTCTAACGGAGCAAATTACTATAATAATCCTGAAAAGTGACAATAAAAATTGGGAGTTTTATAATAAATTTATAATATTTTCCAATATCAACAGTTAGAAAGAAAAAAAAAATTGTTTTAAATAAATATACTATTAGATACAATCTGGGCACTTCAGTCCATATACGTATAACATCTAAGTAAAACGTGCTTTGCCTAAAATTTTAGCAATTTTCTATTTTATAATCAAAAAAAAAAAAAAACTCAGATAAAGATTGATGAAAATTGTGTACATTTGAGAATCACAATTTATTTATTAAGTCTTTCAAATAGAAAATGTAATACTATTTTTGTACATGAAATTAAAATTTCAATATGAAATAAAACTATAATTTTTAATGTAAAAATTTCAAATAATACACTAAATATGTATTATTATTTAAAAATTAAACTAAAGATTTTATACCGCATACTTATTTGATATTTGTATTGGGAGTAGAAATAAGTTTTAAGGTTTTTTTTTTATAACTTCGAAACTGTATTCAGAGAAATTGGTACAATGTATTTCATTCATAATATTATCCATCATTAATTTTTCCCCATCTTTCAGGCAGCATACTGATTCCATATTGAAAAATTCCTCGTCCGTTTGATCCGAGAATCTATCTAATTTTTGGCTTTTTTGGAAAAAATGAAGTGCTACTCAGCCTGGTTATGAGTCGTCGACTAGAACAAGTGGTAGTCGGAAGGAACAATGTCTAGTGAATATGGCGGATATAACATCCCACTGAAGCGTCTCCAAAGTTTTCTTAACAACTTTTGCAACATGTGGTCGAGTGTTGTTGTGCTGAAAGATCACTTTGTCATGTCTTTTGGCATATCGTGGACTTTTGAGCTTCAATGCTTGGCTTAATTGCATCAGATGTTCTTGATAACATTTTCCAATGATAGTTTTATTATGCCGGAGTGGCTCATAGTAGATCACTCCGAGCTAATCCCACCAGATGCACAGCATTAGCTTCGTGCTATAAATACTTGGTTTGGCCATTGAAGTTGTTGCACAATTTTCTACAGTTTGGATTGTCATAATGGATCCACGTTTCATCCCCTGTTACAATTCAATGCAAAAAGCCATTCCGATTTTATCTTTGGAACAATTGTCCGCACATTGAAAAATGGTGTTTGACATGTTTTGGCTTGAGTTCATACGGAACCCAATTTCCTTGTTCCTGCACCATACTCATGACCCTGAGACGGTTTGAAATCGCTTGTTGAGTTACTTGCAAAGCTCCAGCAAACTCCTCTTGAGTTTGGAATGAATCTTAGTCCAATAACGCCTCCAAACGTTACTGGCTTTCCTTTGCATTCATTGTCCCTGGTGTCAAATCGCCACTTTTAAAATGCCAGAACCAGTACTCATGTGCTTTTATTGATGCAGCATGCTCCCCATATGCTTCACACAACAATGGATGTCCATCAACTGCGGTTTTATTCAAATTAAAAAAAAAAAAAAGCAGCGTTTTTCGCAAATTGTGTCTCGACGACACAAAAAAGTTGACATGGATAGAATACACAAAACAGTGTTGTTTACACTTCAGCGAAACGACATATACCGATTTTTAGAGAGGAATGATGGCGCTTTAATATGAATATAGCCACAAGATAGTGTGATATGATTTAATAATAGTTGTGTTATTTTTAGGAAATCTCCTAAAAATTATTTGTACTCCTAATATATATATATATATATATATATATATATATATATTATGTGCAATCATAAACCAGGAGCGGCTGCTGGTGGAAAGCCTCTAGTAGCATGTGATTCCAGTAGCGACAGGGCAATGAGACATGAGGATACAGATGGACAGCTCAAGGAGCTATCTACTAAAAATTTTCAAAATCTAAAAACTGTCAGGTTTGGGTTGCTGTTGAAACTTAAACCCATATACAGTCGACTCGCGATTATCCGGGTCGATTTTTCAAAAAATGAAAATAAATAAAAAAAGAAGAAAACGCCAAAGCGCTTTTATAAAATCTACAGCTATATATACAGTATCTGAATATTTGTTTACATTCGCTGCAAATGAAGATGCTGTGGAATTTTTAAAACTTGGTTTCACAAAGAGTTTATGCCCGCAGTTGCGAACCATTTGTCCGATAAACAGTTACCGAGAAAAGCAACCCTTATTCTCGACAATGCACCTTCCCATCCAACAAGTGAGGAGTTACAAGACGGTGATATAAAAGCAATGTTTCTTCCAGCAAACGTTACATCGGTTTGTCGTCAACCTATGGATCAAGGAATCTAAGAGGCCGTAAGTAAAAAAAGATATCAACGTCGCCTTCTCACCAGACTAATATCAAGCGTTGAAAGTAATGAGGATTGTCAGGTTGCTTTAAAATCAGTTGATACGCTTGATGTTATCATACTTGGGGTTATCTGAAGGATGAGAAGAGATTAATTCTATAGCATTAGTGCGGTCGTGGAAAATATTATTAGATCATAAAGTCAGTGATAAATGGAATGAAATTGACAAACAATGTGATTATTTGGACAGTTCAAAAGACAACGAGGAGCATGTTTCTCTAATAAAAAATATTTTCCCGGGATGTGAAACGGGTAGTAATATGGACGGCGTTACAGAATGGATGGGTAGTGACGAAATCGAAGAAACGGCAGATGAGGATATCATGGTACTCAACGAGGATCCAGTTGAAGAAAATATGGATAACGAGCCCCTTCAAAGTGTTATACCACACGATGGAGGACTGAAGGCGATCAAAATAGCGCTGGAGTACATTATTCAACAGGAAGAAGCGTCGCCAGCTGACATATCGTTTGTTTACACAAGTGGCGAGATATATTGGCAAGGTGGAGAATGCAGTGAAAGACACAGGCCTTAATCACAGACTTCTTTAAAAACTGGTTCATGTACTGTAAATTAATTTTCATGTTTGCTTTTTTATAGGATAAGTTAATTTTCATTTTTTCATTTAATTTGCACTTGAACTCCGACATATCCAGACCGGCTGGCCACTAAATTAATCCGGATAATCGTGAGTCGACTGTATATTGCTTTCTCCTTAGTTGCCTTGCAATTAGAATTTTTATCCAAAGGCTAAAGTGTCACCCCCCCCCCCAAAAAAAAACAATGTCAGCTTCCTCCTTCTTATTATCTCATTCTTCATAGTATTCCAACCGAATTATATAAATATGGTTGTGATATGCTTGCTACCCTGGTACATAAGTTAATCAAAAAATTACGGACATCCGAATGTATACTAGAAGATTTAAAATTTTCAATAATAGTAAATATTTATAAGAAGAAAGAAGCAAAAATTAATTGTGTAAATTACTAAGAGATTGCATTAACTGCAACCATAGGAAAATTTTTAGGCAAAATACTAGCTAATAGAGTTAGTAAAGTTATTGGAGATATTACTCTGGATAAGTAAGCAGGATTCAGGCAAAATAAAGGAACCGCAGATATAATATTTATATGAAGACAATTGCAGGAGAAATGTATCGAGCAGATACAAAACCTATATCTTGCATTTATCGATATTACAAAAGCATTCAACTCAGTACATAAAGATCATTTATAACTAGTACTAAAAAAAATTTGGATACCCAAATAAATTGGTGAACGTAATGTCCATATTCTACTCTAACGTCACTTGCCAAGTCCTTAATGCAGGTAAATATATAGAAAATTTTAAAGTCAAAACAGTCGTTTGACAAGGTTTCTCACTAGCACCAATACTATTAATTTGTTTAAAACTGCCTTAATGCGCATTACTGATAAATGAATGCATGGACGTGGCATTGACATACAATATTGTTTCGACGGCAGGCTTTCAAATTTAAAATGACTAAAATCAAATTCAAAATGACGCAGATTTTACATAATGCAGATGATTGTGTTGTAGTAGTCCATACTGCAGATGCTCTTCTCATATGTTTTAATACAACACATAAATCGCTAGGATTTGATATTAATTTCGGCAAAACAAGTTTTAGATCAAACTTTAAGCAAAAAAACTTTACCGGTGTCACACCCATTCAGATATAGGGAATAAATATTGAAACGATTGGAAATTTCTCATATGCCGAAAGCGTTATCATTAAAGCAGGTAGTCTTGATATCTGTAATTGAATACAGATGCAGTAGCCATGCTAGAGGGAGATGGGTATTCAATAATAAAGATTTAACTGTAAATACAAAAATCATAGTATACAAAACTGTGACAATTCCTACTATGTTGTACGTCTGTGAAACTTAGGCGGTACAGCATATAATGACACTGGAGAAATTCCAACAACGTTTACTACGGCACATATTACAATGCAGAAGACATAGCTATATTAGCTTCAAATATCAATTTGATATACGAACCATATTTGAGTCAATAACTGGAGCATTAAATTTAACGGGCAAAACTGTCAACAAGTGACTTACAAAAATAGATTTATCACTTACTCCAATCTAAAAATAAACAATATTTCAATTAAGCAGTCAGATTCAGTTAAGTATCTGGGTACGTATTTAGACTGTCGGCTTACATATCGTTTTCATGTTATATAAATTCATAAAAAAATCTTTGTATGCATTAAATTACTATCTAGGACGGAAATTTCGAACACCATATGGTTTGGGATCGCAGAATAAAGGATAGAGAAAGAGAATTACATAAAGAAATCATTCGAACGTACAAGTTACCAATTTATATTCGTCAGATGATTAGCGAACCGAATTCAAAAGGATAGCTATGGAGTTATGTCGACTTATAAAGAATAATAATATTAGTACACAAATTTAATCTTCTGAAACAGGTTCGCTATTAGCTGAAATATTTTGATTTAAAAGGCTGGCTAAATCGGTAATATCAAGAGGCAAAAAAAAATTTTCATGACCATATTTAGAGGCAATGTTGTTTAAAACTAGGAAGATTCCTCCATGTAGAACTATCGACTTTACTACCTCTGCAGGTCTACCTCAAAATACGTCCAAGTAATTTGGTCTATAGCTATAGAACCATAGATTAATAAAATCATAAGAAATGGCTGACTTCTAATTTTTAATTTCCACCATTTGTTTGCATTTTATTGTGCATTGTTACATGAATTTTAAACGTTTGAACTAATTTTTTTCTGAAAAGAAAACTATAAATATAGAAAATAGTGTTCAGGTAATAGAGATTTTTAATTTAAAAGTAGTTATTTCTATATTTAATTAGTTTTAAAATGTTCTTAATATTTAGTAATTATATAATAATCACAATGATTTTGTTTAAAGTAAATGACCAGTTGAATTATTGTTTTTTTATTTAAAACAATTATAGATTTGAATTATTGGAGATAGTCAGACAAAATCAGGGCTTGATTGCCAGACGAAAGCCAAAAGCCAATTATTTTTAAATGTCATAAGCTTAATCCAAAAGTCATATTTAATTTTCCATAAGCTAAAAGCCTAAAGCTTAAGCTATATTTTTCAAGAACATAAGCCATATTAAGTTTAAGTCACATTATTATTCGGCTTTGAAGCCCTGGTTACACAACAATTACTTTGTTATAAAACTTAAGGAAATAGCAACAGGTAAGTGAATTACTTTTGTGAACTAGTCATTTGAATTGCAAAATAACCGACTCCAACCTATTTAAAGCTTTTGAATCTTTACTTGTTTTATTTACCTAGAACTGAATAATTGATTAAAAGAAAATAAAACATGTACTAAAAAATATTTTCTGGTCAACAATAAATAAATATTCTGTTGATGGTGATGGCGTGATTCAAATAATGACTCAATCTTTTTGGTAATTGTAGATTTGAATCTAGATTCAAGTCCAAAACGAATTACACAAATATATTATGAAATATATTTTGTGGAGTAACTTTTCATTAACTAGATATATTGTTTATTTGTAACTATAACTTTATCAATTTTTTATAATAAATTCAGAATCATAAACACTACTTTTTTCTCATACATATTCATGTAATCATAAAAGAATTTAAATTAATATAAAAAGAAAAAAGGAAAAATTATCAGACAAGTAATTTAATTTTTTCTCACTTTTCAAAAAATTCGTTATTTCTGATTTTTTTTATAATGAAACAACAAGTAGCCTTTCTCTATTATCTTTTTTAATAATGTATACCAAAGATTTTCATGAGTTTAGTTAGATTAATAATAAATGTTTCATATGTTATGTTAATAAGATAAGCAGAACAAAGAATAGTTTTACATTTTTCCATAACAGAAGATTACAAAGTAATTTTTTTGCTAAATTAATTTATAGAACCTTTAGAAGTTACATTTTTCACATTTTGTTATAAACATAATTTCTTATCTGTATATAAAAATTTTAGTTGTGATAAATTAATTTTTTGCTTTAGCTGATGTTGCTATGATTGACAAATATTAAATAATAGTTTTATTTAATTCTATTAATTCCAAAATTAATGATTTCTATAATTGATATGTTACTAAAATAAATTTTCACTATATACATCAATAAACAGCAAACTGAATTATGGAAATATATTTAATATAATAATTTACTCCCCTTAATTCTGTTTTTTTATTAATAACTTATATTACTTATGTAAAAATTATATATATATGGTATAAATGTTCCTATTTAATATACAAAACTGGACACATTTGCTGTTTTGATGGTCATATAATTGATTTGTAAATAATGAAGATATAGTTTAGTTTTTTGTACAAAAATAACTTTATTTTTAACAAGAATATTATAAAAATTTAATTATAATGTTGATAAAAGCCTATGGACAAAATATGTTTTATAACACTAGGGAAAATAAAATAATTTAGTGTAATAAAAAAATTTCATTTTCTGCTACTTTTAATTATACTTTAATTGATTTCTTATTGATAATATATTGCAATAAGTTAGTTACACTTAAGCCCTAATCAATTTTATTTGAAAGTTTATAAATAAACATTTAAAAAACAAATATATAAATTTGGAATTCATTCCTGTTTACAATGTCATGGAAATGTTTGAAATTACAGATTTAGTTTCCATGTAAGAGATCCTAATTAATATTTTTATTGAAAAAGATCAAAAAAACTCTTATACAATGAATAACTAAATCACTCATTGCTATTATCCAGAAGTAAAATGTATATTCATTACATTAAAAATATTATAAACTGTAATGTTACACTATAAAGTATTCCATGTTTTATTTTCTATGATAATCTTACTTTAAATTTTGTTAACATAACTAAAAAAAAAAAAAAATTATTCGTAGTGTAGAATATATATTACAAAAAATAATAAACCTATTATTAATATTTTTTTTTTCTATATTAAGGTCTATTATATTAATTGTAAAACCATAAATGAAAAATTATTTGTACTATTAATAAAAAATATTTCTAGTTTTATAGATCTATGAGTTATGTATCGAAATCCATAGACAAAATTATATTTAGGTAGACCTGCAAAGGTAGTAAAGTCGATATTTCTACTGGAGGAATCTTCCTAGTTTTAACGCACATCCTATTTAGAGGGACATAAATTTTTCAATTTATTTTTTTTATCAAGTCCAAAATTTAAGAATTAGAATACCCCCTCTTAAATCTATACACGTTTTTATAAACAATAGATTATTGAAGAGTAACATGAACGTTAAAGCCCGTGAAGTAAAATTTTTCAATAATATCGCTCTTGTGCATATTACAATAGGGCAAAATATAAACTTTTTTCCATGTCAGTAGAATCAGAATCGGACGCTATTGAATAGTAACCATTAGTACTGCAGAATCACATGCATAATATTTTGCTAGCCACACATAAAAAAATTACAACTGATAATAATAAGCGATTACAAAAATTACTTTTATAAATGTATTGCAAAATTGATTTACATTCTTTTCATTCTAGTATAAATTCCACACTTCGTATTGTAGTGAACTTACCAAAAACATGAATTTAGTAATTGTGTGGTCATTTATAACATTTAAAATGTTAAATAATTCTTAATAAAACTAAAGCCAGAAAGCAAACCTTGCGCTTGTTCTACTGTTCTACTTAAATAATGTTGTTGGTAGAAACTGACAGCTTAAGATCGCATCTAGACCATTACCATATACGGTTGCTCATTTATTATATAAAACTTATTTTCTTACCTTTAAACACCCCCCCCCCCCCACCTCACATCATCATAAAAGAAAAAAACAAGAAAATGTATAAACCGGTAGGATTTAATCTTATGTAAAATAAAAATATTTTTAGTACCTTAATGGTAAGCGAAATTAATGAAAATTAGAAAAGAATTTACTTTTACGCATTATAAATACTCCAATTTATAACGGCTATACGTATTATATTACATAAAGTTATGAAAACTTAAAAAAACAAATCTATTCAGTACAAGCTGCCGAAGGACTCAAACCGATCAGAATTACGATCAGATGTAATCAGCTTGCAGTTGCAAAGAAATTAAAATAGTTTTGACCACTTTTCCCTAACTCGAAGAAAACGTTACCATTTCCACCTAAGACCTCTTACATAACAAAAAATGAACACTCCTAATTGAAATTTAATTTTTTCTGACTGAAATGTTGCGTCAACACTTCTGCTATGCTATGGAGCGCACAAAAAACAAAAAAACATTTAATTACGGCGTTTCTATTATGACGACGCCCACTTATGAATGTCACATTGATAATTCAAAGCAAATTAAATTGTAAGATTTGTTAACCACTAAAACTAGTTCGGTAAACGAAGAAATTGCAGTTCACCATTAAATTATTGACCTATTTTTTATAATCATTTTTCGCTGTTTTATTTTTAAATGTGCAAATGTAATAAATCCAACTGTGACTTTTTTCAATATTTAGCTAACGTTCCATGTATTGTCACTTTTTTAATACACTGAAACAAAATACTAGAAGTTAATGGCCCTTTTATTACATAAAAATTCATTATTTCTCGATTTTAGTTAATTTTTCCCACTTCACAGTAATTTATAAGTTAAATTAAATGAATAACTAATAATTTAAATTAAAGCGAGTAAAAAATAAATAACATTAAATAAGAGTAAATAAATTTAAATCAGATAAAACACGACTAAATATTTAAACTTTAAAAAATTTGAAAGACGTGAAACGTATTTTTGTAAAAGAATTCACACAATGTTCCAAGCGAAGAATTCTATTTCTTGACTCGCTTCTTTCAACTATTTCTTGCTCCAGTGGATAGTGTTGTTGTTTAAATGTATGGTAATAGAATTTTAAAAAATTTATTCGATATTTCACATTGCTTGCTAAAATGGATAACGAGCCTAAAACGTTCTGTATGTACATTTTTGCTCAATCTAATATCTTTAAACGAGCAATTCTTGTATATATATATATATATATATATATATATATATATATATATTTTTGCTATCTCGAAAACGGCTCTAACGATTTGGATGAAATTTTCACACTAGGTGTATTTTGGGTCAAGAAATTGATCTGGCAAGTTCAAATCCATGGAAAAATTCGATTTCGCGAGTTTTTTATGATTTTTAATATTTTTAGTATGATACAAATCAGGGTTGGTGGCGCGATCTATCGGCTTATGCTACGATAGTGTCTTTTAGTATGGGTCGGTGGCGTCAATACTGGTAGTACAAAGCAATAAAAAATATGGTAGGCAAAACATGCGAGTGGGTAATTCCAGATACCTGGAAACGGCGAGGAACGAATAGACAAAAAAAAGGCATCGGTCTTGGCTTTCAGCCGATCAGCGGGCGGTCACATAATGGCGGTTCGAAAATCATGCGCTACACATGCAATAAAAATATATAGGAGTATATAACAAAAAACAGAAACATCCTAACAAACAGTCCATTTCTTTTTTTTTTTCTGTGTTAATTTTATATTTAAATAAGAAAAAAAAAACGCTTTTTAATAGCTACTAAACAAAAAAAGAAAATCGGTTAATAAACAAACGAGGACTTTACCTCTTTATATGTATATATTAAATGTTTTGCGTATTTATACTCGTATATTTGTTTGTGAATGTGAATTACTGAGAATATGTTGTGCACATTTTAGAAACCCCCTTATGTGCAGTGTACCCTTATTATATTTTGCAATGATTTAGTCGGAAATTTTTTCAAATTGGTTGTAAAACAGCTGATAACAGGTAAAATTACAAGATGCTTTTTATTTGTTTTTATAACGAATAAACCGATAGATAAAGCTGACGACGATCCTACAGGCCTAAAATTTAATTTTTCTAATAAAAAAGGTATAAAAATATATTCATAGTAGTCATTGAAAACATTTTCCAACCATCCGGAAAGTGAATTGGAAGGACCTCTACATTATTGTTGCGTTCAGTATTCAAAAGCGAACTATGGAAAGAGGCTTTAAATTCATAAATTAGTTTTATAAATATTTTGTTTTGTGAATATGTATAAGATTAAAATAAAGTTTAAAAGTTACAAAAAAAAATTCCGAGCAAAGCTCGGTCGCCCAGGTACTAACCTATAACTGTAGTACACTACGACAGAGATATTACGTTTTCGACACTTTCCTTTAGAACAACTTGGTGCTCTGGAAAAGCTAGAAAGCTTCTCATAATGAACGCTGTACGATAATTTCCTAACCTCTTTTTTTAAACGAATTTTTAGTTCATAGCGATGAACAATGTCCATAATATTTATACAATATCAAAGTGACAAAAGGGTAGTCAGTTCATTAATAGGCAGATAAATCGCGGAATTTTAGAGAATTCCACATTTAAACAGTAATGATAGCCTTTTTCACTCGACTAATGTCTACAATAACGAAAATGATGATAATCAGTCGCAAAACATATCAGAATGTAAATATAACAATTAATGGGAAAGTGATAGAAGTCGCAGAATACAAATATCTTGGCAGCTATATCACAAACATGTTAGATCCAAATGTGGAAATAACGAGGTGTTGATATGCTAAAACAGCTTTTGGAACAATGCGAAAATTGCACACAGACTCATCATTAAGCCTCAGTACAAGACAAAAGTTTATAAAGTGTTACATCCAACAGATTTTATTATATGGCGCAGAAGCAGCGACATATACAAAAAAAGAGCAATGGGATGATATACTTGGAAGCATGCGAAATGTGGATACACAGATGAACCATGAAGATATTATGAACAAGGAAGATCACGAACGACGAAGTGTTGCAAAGGGCAAACACGGAGAGACAAATTTGCGATGTAATAAAACAAATAAAATCCAGTTATTTCGGTCACATTATCAGAGGGAAGCAATATGAATTGTTACGCCTAATTATACAAGGAAACATTATGGGAAAAAGAGGGCGGTAAATAAGAAAGACGACGTGGATTGACAACATAGGAGCATGGACCAATAAAATAACAATGAGAGACTTGGTGACGGCAACGGCCAAACATGAAATGCGACACCAACTAATGATCGTTTAACGGGCACATATCTGCGTATGACACGAGAAGAAGAAGAAGAAGAAGAAAAAGAAATGTCTACAATAACACGCCAATTTTTTGTAAGTTGAATCGAATAAAATCGTATTTACGAAGTACTCCATTATAGATGATGTCAAGCTCATTTGCTTGGTACAGAAATTAAATTTATTGACATGATACGCTAGACAAGTCTTAAGTGACGAGGTTCGAATAAACCATAATACACCATAAATTTTGATATAAAATGCGGCCTACGATTTTATGAAACTATTTTACATACAGAATTATTTTTTTTATAAATGACCAAATTTCATCACAGAAATATACATTTCATTAAGTTGTTTAATATGCAAAAAAAAAAAAAAAAAATTAATAAATTACACTGTACAAAAAAAGAAATAGGAGCTTCTTGCAGCAGTAAAGCACATACTTATTCCTTAAATACGAACAGGGTAGTACTATAAATTTATTTAAAAATTGAAAAATTAATTAATACTAAATAGTAGAAAAAATATATATGTCAGTCAAATTACAGTTTATTTATACACATATACATTGATGAACGAAAATCCGACATAATAAAAAAAAAAAAAAAATTTGACGCGTCCAAGTGAAAAATTAAGGAATTCGTCCTCTTCCAATACCTCCGCGCTGAAAACACAAATACAATATAATTATAATTTACACCGATGTGAACGAACACCAAATCAATTACTAAATCACCAAACGAAATGCAGAAAAATGTAATAAAAATGTAATTTAATTTTATAAATAGAAAGGAGCTTAATAAACACATTTGAGCATATTTAGAACGCTCGGAACTCTCCGATTTGGATGCGATCATTTTACAATAGCCAGAATATGTTCTGTTAGCGCTCGAAAATTTGCGTGTAAAATAAATTTTTACGAATAATAAACAAAATTATACTTTTATCACTATAATTTTAGCCCTAGGGCAAAATTAAACAATTACTTTTGAAATAACAATTGCAACGATCTTTACAAACAGGTTTCGCGAAATCGAATCAAAATTAATTAAGAGTAACATCATCTGTGTTAATTAATGCAAATTAAAAGCTTTAAAAACAACTTTTGAAAACCAGCAATTCTATCCTATTGAAGTCAAATTAAATTTTAAAAAATTGAAATATACACAGTAAACCCCCTTAACACCCACGAAAGATGCTTTCCAAAATTTCTTCGCCAATATCTAATCTACTTGTCTACATCTATTGTAAATTTTCACGGCATTAAACGTATAATAAACTATAATTTTAATATTTTTTCGCGCACATTTGGCTCATTCCTTTAGCCTTTTAAATTTCTCTCATATAGCCACACCAGAACTATCTTGTTTACTTTTAATATAAAGTATATCGAAATATCAGCAACATTCATACCAAAGTAATATTTTGATTATTGGTTATTTAGCATCAAGAAGCACAATCACCAAAACATTTACTTTGTCTTACTTTACTTACAAAATAATGCAAAGTGATTCAGTATTTGGAAGTATTAATGCAATATATCATCCCTTATTGCATCATAATAATTTAGTTTCACTTTATAATTGTTTTTTTTTTTAGTTAGCTGTTAATTAGAACTTTTATTTTTTTGTTTCATAATATCCTCTTGGATTGCTTCTCTCTTTTAGCTTCTTTTTTAAACAACTATAACATATTAAAGACAGCTTGAAAAATAATTATGTTAAAAATATCTCTTTCTTTTTCTGAAAGCTATGTAAAAAAAAAAAAGAAAAAAAATGTATATATGTTACAAATTAATAAAATAATTATGCCATGTGCGCAAAACAAAGTGAATTTAATGTTTTGTTTAAAATTATAATGATTGTCTAAAATATAAAATATTAAACGCGAAAAATTCTATTGTATTTTTTTTTTTTCATATTATCTTTACAGAATTTGTTGGTTCACAAATTTTACCCTCTATTTATTTTCAATTATTTTTACGCTATTTAGTGTTTTATATTTAATTTATTATCAGCATAATTTATAATTTATATTATTAAGTAACTTTGTAATGGATATATTTACTTTTCTTAACTCAATGTAATTTATTGTTTGCAAGAACTATTATCAGTTTTCGTATTTAATTAATTCCAACAATTAACAGGGCAACATAATTAATGGAATAAGCGTATACGAATATTATTAAATAATACATTTCAAAGAATATTCTAAAGGAAATTCAAATATAAAATTTGCTCGAAGTATGTATATAATAAAAGGGACAACTTATTTATTTATAAAAACCACACAACAGTACGTTTCTGTAAAAAAATTATAATTACGACACTGAATTGTCGAAACTTATCCACTGTAGATATTCTAATATGTTACGTTTATTTATTTCAAATTATGATTATTTTTATATAAATAGATAAAAAGTATTCTTTCGGGTTACTTTTAATATGTTCAATAATCTTACTTTTCGAAGGGTGTTTAAATATGTGTAATAAACAAACACCGTATCAACAAAATAAAATTATTTGGAAGTATATAGATTTTATTTTATAGTTTGACTACGTGCGTGAATCACTTACACATACTCGTATTCTAATTAATCCTTTTGATCTTAATTTGTACATTCAATATTCTTGGGGGGGGGGGGGGTAGTTTACTATTGCTTATTAACATTATAAATAATACTGCATTACACAACATATAGACAAACTTACGAATTCAAAGGAAGAGGCTCCTGGGCCAACATCGCCTTTTTTATCTGGTCCACCACCTGGTGCTCCTGGGGTTCTACGGTAAGAAGCCCTATCCTCCGCTGATCTACCAGCTTCTTGTCTCATTGTTGGAGGTCTTGGTCTCGCACCTTCAGTTCGAACCTGTCTTTTTAATGTTGCCGGTACAATCTACAATTATACAAACAATGGTTGCAAACTTTTAATAGTAATTAATTTTTTAACATACATTAAATAAAATTTATCGCGATCATTTACATCATTCGCGTCAGTTCATTTTTGGTCGTAATTTGAGTTTATTTAAATAGCAAAAATGATCGAACTAAAATTACAACCAAAAATGAATATGGCGCGAAAAAAAGCGAAGTAACGTAAAGATGAAATTTCAAAAAACAACGTTCAAATAATAGAGAATAAACAAGTGTAGTAATTTTAAAAAAGCGCGATATATTAAATAAACTAAATCGACACACTTTAATAAATCGAATACATTTCTATGGCGGTGTGGAAAATTCATGCATAAGTTGAATATGAGGTACTTCTTGTTGTGTAAAGTAAAATTCTGCGATATAGTGGGGAAGCAATGTTCCCTAGTACTATATTTCGTAATTTTACCATGGGTTTTACGTCATAGACGTTCAGTGTTATTAATGCGAACCTTTCTAACCAGATTAACATATATTTTTAATGGTCTACGGTCAAAGTACACAACAAACCTACTTCGTAAAACAAAATAACGCGGAACTAGGAAAATAAATGGAGATCCACAGAAATGAATTTGGCTTGAAATACAGAAGAACACGATGTTGAATATAAAATGAATGGTTTCTTCTTCTGTAAATCGTATCAAATCAGAATATGAAGGATTACACAGCGCGTTGCACAGCTGCATTTCGACGGGCATAGTTTTAAATAAAAAGAAGAAAATGCGAAAAACTGAAAAATCGAAAGCACAAAAGCGATCAGGAACACTGAAGCAACAGGTTGTAAGTGAACGGACAATGACAAGTGGCACCAATAAATCACGCAATTTAATAGGCACGGGTACCGTAGTTGCAACGGACTTAACCACATTGTTTTAAAATTTACAATTTATATTTAATTTAAATTCACACTTATATATTAGTAAAGAATTTTGTAAATGTCTTTAATATATATATATACATATATGCGCAAGTCCCATATTGACAGGACGTCAGGGATTGTGAAATTAAGGTTCACAATGTACTAAGCCCCGGGGCACTAATGAGTTCCTTTCTCTCGGCTGCCTTTACTTTCCCAGATTTCTCTGGTATAACTAATTCAATTTCAGATTGGATGTATACCTGGGAGTGACTTGGATGCGGAACGAGACAAGTCTCGATAACCTATGACACCTCTGATTTGGTAGCCAAGCACCTTAACTACTAGGCTACCTCGCTGCCTGTCTTTAAAGTATCAACTTAAAATTTTTAAAGTGAAAAAATAAATTTATTACTCAATGTAAAAAAATTTAATCATAAACTAAAAAAACTGTTTTAAAACTGATGTAAATAATTACATTAATTATTCTAAAATTGCACCTTATATTTTATAGGTGAATTAAATTTTTTACACTTACTTGACAAAAATATATACTATAGAATAGAGTGAAATTTTTTAAAATTGTACATTACTTTGGTCACTAAATTACGCAGATTATGTTTAAAATATTTTAAAATACAAAAAGTAGAAATTTATATTTATATTTAATTTTTGGTAAGATATAAAATAAATGTATCGATAGTTATTTGTACAGCGATTAAATTACCGAACTAAAAAATAGAACATTGTACATATTAATATGAACTTTAAAAGAACAGAATGAACTAATGTGAGTGATGTAAATATTTACTACATTTATAATTAAATACTTACCTCGGCAGGTAACGTAAGAAAATCACGAATGTAACGAATTCCTTCGTTTGTTAGATACCAGTAATAGTGTCGCCAGGCGAACTGTTCATTAACGTACCCTCTTGACTTTAAACTCTAAACATCACAATTTGTTACCAATTAAATGTAAAAAATATCATATATGATTCGAAATATACTTGAACATATTTCATCAAGGGTCTAAAATTATGTTGAGAAAAGGAAATTCTGAATAATCCTTTTTAATTAAAGATCTATTTAAAATATCCTTTTATTGTAAATTTTTCAAAGAGAACACAATTTATTATTATAAATATATTTAAAATTAATAATCAAACAGGCAATAAATACAA
The DNA here is from genome assembly GCA_039619475.1 of Icerya purchasi. Lineage (NCBI taxonomy): Eukaryota > Metazoa > Arthropoda > Insecta > Hemiptera > Monophlebidae > Icerya > Icerya purchasi. The sequence goes on from CM077115.1 coordinate 542,259,218, forward strand.
GTAGAACATAATACAAAATAAGTGCAATATTTTGATATTTACAAAACATGAATTATAACGTTTAAATTATAAATATATAAAAAAAAAAAATGAAAGTTTATTTTTTTAAAGAAGACCATTTTTCAATTAGATTACAATTAAATAAGAAATTTTAAAAAAAAACAATTAACTAATTATGTAAAAAGTAAGATACAACTATAAACCTCAAATTGGGAACAGATTCTGATTAAAACCTCTCTCAAATAATATAAATTTTTTCTATTGAAAAACTTTATGAATTTAACAAATTCTAAAACATTTTCATTAACGATCAGTTTATTAAATTTACAAGTAACAAAATACTATGGCTTTCCCTTGTTATTAACTCTTTTTTTTTTTTTTTTTTCGTAAAAAGTACATACCTGCATCGCTTTAATAACATGCAGGTTAGGTATTTGTTTTAGTTCTGAATGTGAATCGGCATGAAAGTCTTTCATCGCCACAATTACACCTTCTTTAAAAAGATGTTTATAAATAAGAGTTCGGTGTTCCTTCGGCATCAACATTCTGCAACATCGAGAAAACAAAATTAAGATAAAGTGTTTTAATTTAAAAATTACATTTCATATATTCCAAAAAAATTCGTCAATATTTTCGTTTCGTTTTATTCTATTTAAGGTCAATACGAAAAATTTACCTGATGTTTTATTTAAAATTAAAACCAAAAACTAAATTTGTAAAACGTTAACGCAATCACACCGCATTAAAAGAATAAAATTGGATTTATTATGTGTCAGCTTTCATTGCAAAATGTGCAGCCAGCATAAATTACATAATATCGACAACATATCGATATTTAATTTTAAAAGATTTTATGCCAATATTTTTCTAAACAAAAGAAATAAAAACAGTTTAAAAAATTTATAAATGCTTTCAGTTTAAATTAAAATTATTTTTTAATCGCATTTTTACTGAAAATTTTTACTCCGTTGTTTAACTTCCATTTTATAAGTAGCATTTTTATTTTGTTTTTTATTATTTTCAAAAGTTTAATTTAATGTACTAATTTAATGCTTAAAATTGTTCAAAATAATGTAAATTTTATTACTTTTTTTTTTTTAATTCACAAAATTATTCAACACTATAGTCCGTTCAACGAAAATGTGCCGATGGAAAAAGTCGACATAAATATCGATTTATATCGACTTTTTCCATCGGCACATTTTCGTTGAAAGGACTATAGTATATAGTTAAAGGCATTTCCGCGCCTGGGGGGGGGGGGGGCTATGGAACTCCCCCCTGAAGGGAGAATAAACGGACATTGTTAATAATGGCCAAATTTATTATCGGCAAAATTTTTGACAGTAAAAATTAATATTTGATAAAAATGTAGTGTTTTTAAATAATACATTTTACACAAAAATAAACATATAAATGAGAGAAGAGAAAGATACATACATATATATACTAGACATGTTCGACCTACACCTTTACATTTCCCTGTGTGCTACTAATACTCAGTCAACTATGGATTTAGGTCTACTACCAAATGAGCGTAAAAAAAATAAACGAGAAAATTTTACAATTGCTGAAAGCTAATCGCGCTGAAAGAGAAGAAATCATGAAAAAATTAATTCAAAATCGCAATGACGATATTAATATGTTTTTTAAGAGCATTGCGATGTCCATTAAAAAACTTACACCAGAATTAATTGTTGAAGTAAAACTTAGATCGCTACAAATAGTTTTCTCGGCTCAATTTATCATCAGCAGCTTCATCAAACGTGCCAATTAACGATAATTCATCAATTTCCGATGTAAACGATTACATTACTATTGAAATATCTGACTCGAGCTAATTTATTTTTAATAATTTATAAAATATATTTTAAAATTATGTTTAACTTATTTATCTTCGTGTTATGGCTAATTTCTCTTCCACTGTTATAGGGTACATGTATCTTCTTAACGATTTTTTTTTTTTTTTTATATCCTCTTTTATTATATTAAGCACATAATTAAACTGCTTAATGTTTAATCGGAAAAATTCTCGAAATTTGTTATCATCCACTACTAAATCACTTTGGAAGAATGTGTTGTAATATCTTTCCCTAATCTGTGTCACAAATACTAAATGAATTTCAGCTTTCTCTTCTTCTACTAATGCACTAAGTAAAATTTCTTCACCTTCATTTTCTTTTGCAAATAAATCTAAAATCAATTTCGAGCTTATCTATTTTGACAACACAAATCAACCGGCCACACTGACCTTACAGCTGAGCCTTTCACAGCAATTGCAGGTTAATACACTCGTCCTTCTGACGCGTTATAGGAATGCACTCGTGCGTCTGGCACTTTGTGTCAGACGCTTTATGGAAATCCTACCTTAAGGGGGGAGTAGGGTCTTGGGGGTAAAAAAAAAATGATTTTTTTTTATTTCATAAAATGAATGTACAACATCAAGAGAATATTGCGTCGAAATTTCAAATAAATCGAAGCAAAACTAACAAAGATATGACATTATAACTGTGCGCCGCTCTAACTCTAGTAAAAGAACGAAAACGACTATTTGGCCCTGACGCACAGCGGGATTATAGAGCATATTTTTCTGTCCCTTTTGTATAATCCCTTAATTGATTTTTTCGAAAAAGATTTACGCAGGTAGGTAGATGTTTATAACCATACCTTGAGACAGATTCGGTACGCGTAATGCTATTTCTTGACGACACGAGGTTTCAGTTAGAAATTAGTCTCTATTCACGATCTCTCAAACGTCATTCTCGGTTGCATCGCTGCTTTGTCTTGTCAAGAATGCTTACTCGGCCAAAACCAAAAATCCCTGTGTTCTGTTGTAAGTCCGGTCGTTTGCACTGCTGCATCGGGGTAGAGACATATTTGTGTCTGAGTGATAGTGGTTGAGGCACTGACTTGTACTTGCGGCGGAAAAGGCAATACTGTGTGTCAAGTAACGCTGAGCTGAGCGAAGATTTTGTATGTTAATCAACAAAAAGAATGCGTAGGACACGTCCAGAAGAGGATAGAGACCCGTTTGCGCGATTTAGTAAAAAAAGAAGTGTAATAGATAACGAAACTAAGGCTGCAAAGAAAATACAAAGGAAAACACTTTCCGGTAAAGGCAAGCTCACTGCTAAATTGATTGGTAAACTAACGTTTCACTATGGTCGTGTCATCTGTTACAATTCTCATTCTGTAAAAGAAATGAAGAAGGCCATTTGGGCCACTTATTATCACTACGCCTCAACTGACAAACACTCACAGCACCAAAACTGCCCGAGCGGCGAAAACTCATGGCGTGAATAGCAGAGAGCCGCAGCTGCAAACGAATTGCGCTTTTTCAAACACTCTTACTCTGCTCTACCAAGTGATGTTCTAGTGGGGATTAAACACCAATTTATGAATATCTGAGCAAAGATGCTCTCTTGGAGCGATGTATTGGCGGATTCTCTCAAAACAATAATGAGAGTATCAACCAACTTATTTGAAAGATTTCGCCAAAAACTGAGAGTGGTTCGACAATTATTGTTGAGTTTGGAGCTCATGTGGCTGCCTCTACCTTCAATGAAGGCTGTGTTGCTTACCTGACCTTTCTGGAAGAGATGGGAATCAGTACAGGCCCAAGTTATCATGGATGGGCACAATCAGTGGAAAATACACAAATGAGCAAAGCGGATGAGCGAGCGGCGGAACATACCAAAGAAGAGAGAATTCGTCGTAGGCGAGAGCAAATAGATGCTTTGGACATTCTAAATCAAAGTTCTTCACTTTATGGGCCTGGCATTGATGATTCTGTGTGATTATAGACAAAAAGTACTACCTTATTAACGTTTAATTTGTGATTTTATACTATAAAAAACTTTAAACGCGTTTTTCTCGAAACAACGTTTTCAAAGCCGGTGCACTCCGTAACTCAAAATCTACTGCACCGATCGTTCTGAAATTTGGTACACTATTTTTATAGACAATTTGCAAGGTAGCAACGTCGAGTTTCTTTTTTTTTTTAAATTATTATTATTTATTTTACAATAACAAATGGCTAATTTTTACTCAAAAATCGGTATTTTCACTTCCAAGTGTTACCAACGATTAAAAAATAAAAAAAAATTAAAAAACTCACCGTTGCTACCTACAGAAACTCATTAGCTAATGAAAAAACTTTAGTTTTTTCATTTCCGATAATCCAGTGTTGAGTTATGCGGTGCACCGCAAAACAACTTTTTTTCGAGGCGCCTACGAAAATTTGCTGCCATTGGCTTAATTCTTTATATTTTTCAATGAAAATTTAACACAATATTCTTCAGATGTTACTTTATCATGTACCAATTATGTAAATAAACTTGCATTAACCATATTCTCTAAAAAAATTATCAAAAAATCGTCTTTTTTTGACCTCCAAGACCCTACCCCCCCCCTTAAAGAAACCTTTAATGCATTTTAAAATAATACCTAAGAATTTCTAGTTATTAATCAAATTGTATTATTATAAAATAAAATACAATCTGGTAAATGAACTGACTATTCACATGAGTAGAAATTATTAATTAACATTAACTGGGAAACATATTTTTGAAACATGTTTATGAGCAAAGACATATTTCTTACATATGGACACAGAATTGAAAAGAACGGTCAAGTAGTAAACTAATAGAGGAAGCCTAATTGATAATTAGTGATGCAAATATTTAAAAATAATTATAATTTTTTTTATGCTATAAAAATATTTCAAATAGAATTTTTTTTTTATTACTATATTGGCTTGTTAGATTACATCGGTTATACAAAACTGTAAAATTTGCACTGTGACACGATTGAACTGTTTTGTATTCAATACCATAAAGAAGTATTTCGAAACGATTTCTTAAAGTAAGCTTGTGGTCTAGATTTAGGTCTGTAGAATAGAAATCTTGTACGTTGTGCGTGTTGGGATTCGAACCTAGGGTCGTGTCTAAATTAAGCATGCGATTTGAACATCACCTCACCGCAGCGCAGCAAATGCGGAAGTGTCCAATATGAATGATGTGTACGTACTTGTGTTTGTTTATCAATAGCTGTTTGTTTATATTGCATTTTTATTTTGCAATTGCATAATTTTTATATTTTAACGGATATTAAAAATGTTAAAAAATCACTTATTTGTGATAATTAAGTTTTTATTAGCGTATGTTATCAAAAAAAATAAAAAAGTTAATGAAATTTATGAACAAGAGAAACATATGTTTTGAATTTTACTATTTATTTCCTCGAATTAAAAATAACAAAAGCCCATTTTTGGAACATACCAGAATGAGTATAGAAACTTTTAATTATTTAATGGATGTCCAAGTATGCCGCCATCTATAACAAACTTTAAGCGCGCAAGTTCAATAGAAAAAATTTAATAAAGATTTATTAAAACTATGTATTTGGAAATTTTTATTTCTAATATGAACTAATTTAAAAGGTTTAACTTTTTAATATACAGCGGAAGCCGCTTATTGGGTGCTAGAATATGTACAATCTAACAATTAATTAACGTAACTACAACGTTATTAATGTGTAATATTGACTTATATAAAAATTAAAAGAAAAGTACAGTAGGCATGCATAAGGTAAAAATATCTAACCTAATATTTTGTACGAGCTAACAGAGTTAGAGCTGCTGCACACTCTCACTGAGACACCAAGATGTTGCGACGAAACCGAAATCTGCCTAGGCCATAAAATTCCTCAGCTCGAAACTGATCTTCGTTGCTTGTATCTCAATCTAAAAATAGCTCAGCTGAACAAAAAAAATGATTTCTTGCTGCCCGATAAAGCGAAATAAGACCGAAACTGTCAATTTACAACTCAGCCCGTGAACCAGCTACCATGGCATAATAAAATTGGTTAGGCAGAGGTGCGTATTTGAATTCCACTGCTGCACATTGACAAATATAGAACAAATTTCACTTGAGCAGGGTTAATGTTATTAGTTAAAGCGCCAAAACAAAAAAAAGAAAAAACTTGGCCAGTGCTAATGCGTCTTACTATTATACCTGACCTAAAAGTCTGTTAATCTTTCTTTGTCTCCCATAACCGACGTGTTGTACTACTAAAGCAAACTATAAAACAACCTTTATTTTATAAGTTTCTTTCTGTTCTCTACTATTTGTCTTTATTAAACGGCTGTCTCTTCTACCTGGCTGTACTTTATAAGCGACTTTGACTGTATTATATAATTATTTAAATTTTTTTTTAATTTCACTAAACTTCGGAGATAAAATTTAAAATTTTACCAGTAACAATTTATTAGCAAATGCACTTGATTTTATGCTGCAATATGTAAAAAACTTCGTACCACTTTTCTTACATAATTACAATTATTTTGAAATAAATAAAGCTTTAATCAAAATTATATTTTTCTACCATATCTATTTTTCTTAGAATATTTGTCCATCTTATTCAATTAAATCGGCTGTTTTTCCACTTCCGTCATTTATTAAAATGCATAAAAACACAACTAATCACTCAATCAATATTGTAAATACACTATTTGAAATCTGTGTGCACTTGAAGAAAATCAAACCAATCCGTGTGTGCGTTTTAATTACACGCACGCAGCACTACCTCAAATTGGATACACCGCACAGATCGCATGAGTGAAAAAATATCCGCAACGGACACACGCATCGTACGTTCAATTTGGAAACGGCCTATTTCTTTTGTTAATAAATTTAATTTTAAAATTTGAAATTATCACTACGTAAAATATTATACAAATAATAGAGACACTAGAGAGTGGAATAACTTTTCACTAATTAAACAAATAATCACCTATTTATAACCATAGACACATATTTCTTGATAAACTAAGAAGCACAAATGCGGACATTGTTTTAACTCCTTCATCAATGCAAAAAGTTCTTTCAACATAATTTATTTTAATTCAACAACATGAAAAAAAAAAGCAACTTTTAATTGAACTTTATCAGAAAAATATATTAGAATTATTTATATAATTACGAACATGTTTCGGGAACACAGCCTCATAATCATGGCATATTACAAATTAAAAAATTGTAACTTATTAACTATCACAGATTTGAAGATTGTAACAAAAAGATTGTTTTATACCAGGACTTTTTGATAATATAGGAACTAACAAAAAGGTAGCATCATTACTAGTTTACTTTTCTCTGAACATCTAAATTACTTTATCAGCTGATTGTTTTTATTTTAATAACAATTAACTCCTGAAGTAATCAATTTTTAAAGAATTATTCTGGTTTTCGTTTTTTTTTGGGAATGGATTTTCTTTGAATTGAGAACTACAAATAAATAAAATTACCAGAAAATTTAATATGGCTTTGTCATAAGAATTTTAATACTGATGATTAATTAAATTTTTTCTTTATAAAGAAAGAAGAATTTTAAACAAAATAGTTTTTAAATGTTTTTACAATTCGCTGCTAATAATATCTTCCTCTACCTGAATAACAGTACAAACCTGAACTGTCCACCAGCTGAAATTTTGAGCAATTAACAGTTATATATGATTTATTTTAATATACTATGACTTTTAATATTTTCATAATTGTCATATCAAAAAAAAATATATATATATGCACACACACACACACACTCACACACACACACACACACACACACACACACACACACACACACACATATATATATATATATATATATATATATATATACGACCATTATTACTTGCCTTTGCATAACATTTAATAATTATACGTTAAAGCGTTTTCAAGTCACACATAATTTACACGTGATACATAGACAGTATATGTTTCATGAACATAGTATCAATAATACATCCAAACACACATAAAACTGACTTAAAATTACTTTGCCAAATTGAATAATTTCACCCGATATAGTCATCTGATAGCTGAAGCAGTTGGAATATACTATCATTGACATGTTAACAAAGAAAGCGCTTTCACTTGGTGACAATTGCTGCTATAGTTTTATCAACTGATTGTACAGGTAGATAATTGTGAAGACTGTCATCCTGGACGAACTAAGGGCTCTTGACAAGGTCACAGAGTTTCTTATTTCAAATAATTCAAATCACGTTCCTATTCAAACATTTAATATAACTCCAGAGCTGGATATAACATTTTCATAAAAACTATACTACAATAATATAAGGTTCTTTTATTCAATAAGCTAAGTTTTGAATTTCATCCCGTTATCTAATATAGATTCCTTATTTGATGTTTTAACTCTTGCATTTTTATTATTATGCGAGCTTTCTATGTAAGCTTTAAGGTACCTAATTCATAATCACTGCAGAATTATTTGTTTGTTCAAAGTAACCAGAATGACGTTTGATGCAGTATGGATAACAATTGTGAGGATTTCATTTCATCGAGCAGCTTTATTTCTAGCTCAGTGTATGCTTACAAAAATAACACCGAATATTTATAAAACTTTAATCTTAAATAGAATTAATTATAATTGTCAGGTATATTCTTAGTATTAGATGACTCGATGTAATTACAGCGGCGGACCCTTGATTTAGGCTTAACGATAAATCGAAATAGCTGGAAACGGTCTATTTACACGGCAGAACTCGTACTGACGGGAATTGCCATTGAAGAAAAAGAAGATTCTTAGCGTTTTCATCTATTCTTCACGAACTATAAGTTATCCACTATTCTATGTTATTCATTATTACCAAAATTCATTTCACACTTCCATGTGGTAGTATTTTTTATGCTCTGCTTATTATTACTGTATAAAATTTTATTTAATTGTATTTTCTTTTCAAGTCGGTGCTTCTATCATATCAAAGTATTTCCTGATCTTTCTGGCTGAACTTATTAATATTTTCTCTAATATAAATAATGAATTTACTTCGTTTTATCCTCCGTGAAATTAATTACTCCTCTTTGGTCAGTCGTAATTTAACCATCAGCCGAAATAAGTGAAAAATTTGGCAAAACAGTCATATTCTTGCCTTCAAGAAAATAGTTATCAAAAAATTTCCGTCGCGATTTACCGTTCTACGAAATATTCGTTATCCTTAGTAGTAGTGGCTTAGAATCGTCAAGTGTCGAAATTAGTAAGTCTGGTAAAGTGCGACGAATCGCGGAACACGAACGTAGAGGCCCGACTAATATTTAATCCGATCTCTACGCATCGGTAGACCAACAGACTGTCAACCAACGGATCACGGATCACCCCGACAACAGTGTTACATAGAATTTTATTTGAAATTTAATTAATTTCTTATATTATTATGTCGTTGTCGTATCCATAATTTAATATTGTATTTTTCAGCAGTCGACCGGTACCGAAAGATAGCTCTGTAAAGGATCATAAAATATATTAATTAATAATTTAATATAATAATAATAATAATAATAACAATAAACACTAAAACAGAAATAAAATTTTAAGTAAATAAAATCCACGAGAGTAAAACCTTTTTGCATCATTGAGGGCGTAAACACATATATCACGCTTCATTATTTTATGCTTAAAAAAAAAAAACGATTTCTTCATTTTGAACAGTATTTCCACAGTAATAACATCAAAAGCTCTACACATTGCTATAGTAATATGGCAAACTGATATTATTTTAAGTCAATCGCCTCTGTTATACTAATAAAAAATAAGAAAAAAAATTATCCAAAAGGACCACATTTTTCTACGTTTTTTTAAGAATTTCCATCATTAATCACATGGTATCTAAGTTGAATGGTACTCTTTCTAATGGATAGAAAATCAGTAAAAGCGGTCCATATACGAATATGAATTATGTGCGAACAAACGTGTAAAAAAAAAAAAACATACGTGACGAACGTATACAATTTCCTTCTTTTTGGAAGTCAGTAATAATAATAAAAAAAAAAGAAAAAAAAAATTAATTTGAATACTAACATCCCCCCTTTATTTTCTAACGAGTGGTGATTAATGTTAAGTATGAAAATGTTCATTTAGTATATTTATGTGCATGGAAATATAAAAATATGTTGATTTACAAATGACATTGATGTGGCTGTGACTATATATGTATAAATTATATTTTATAGTGAAATTTTATTAGAGAAATTTTAAAAGTAATATTGCTGCTTCTTTTTAAATGACGCTTTAAAAACATTTTTAAGACTCGTAATGGAGGATTCTGCTCTCTTATTCCTTCCTCAGAAAGTCACTGCCTATATTTACATAATAACTTTTAAATTATTGTTTCTGATTAAAATGATAAATTCTGCTCGTAGAAAACCAACTTTTTCGGTTAATTTTTGTCGGTAAATGCGTTATTCTTATCACCGGGACGTACAATTTTCTTCAATAATTATCTGCTGTATACGTCAGATTTTGGTATTTAAAATTATTTCCTATACACAATCCTAAAAGAACATTACGCTATGTAGTTAAAATACATGTTTCTAATAAAAGAGAGTCAATTAAAAAAAAAAAAGAATTTGTACAGCTTCTTTAACACATATTTTCCAAACGAAATTATGTACACTTACATTTGACGATTTCAAATATACATATTTTCTACACACACATATGTACACACAACATGCATGTGTGTGTGTTTGTGCGTATTGATCTATATAAAAAATATAGTAACAAATGACATAAAAATATTGTTGAGATTATTAAAATATAAACAAAATACGACGAAAACCGTTGAATAACGCAAAACAGGCACAAAACACGCATTTATACATATTATTAATTTATAAATAATGTAAAACTTATAAAATGTCTAGAAAATATCAAAAAGCGTTAACTACAAGCAAAAGAAAATACGCTTTACATGAAAATCGGTATCCTACGTTATTTAAAACCTACATAGATGATTTGCGATACATTTTAAAAAGCGAAGAAGTTGTTAAAGGTCATTTTCATACAATTTCAGTATCAAGTTGCTTTTAATTAAAATAGCACTGTTCAAATTAATCGTAAGACACACGGGTATATAAAAAAAAAAAAATCGAAAATAATAAAAACAAATAAATAAAAAGTGAAGAAACGGAATCGTTTAACTGAAAAAAATTAATCGACGATCGCTTTTGGGCGACATTTATGTTTTCCTGATGAAAGAACGTGCATAAAAAATATAAACTGTTTACAATTTTTTCCCGATGAATTAATGAAATTCACTTAATAGTACGGAAAAACGTAATTTATAAATAGCAATTGCGAAGGGTTAAGTAATGACGGCATTAGTTGGCCAAACACTGAAAATAGGTTTTGCATATGCTCTTCCATTACCTATGATCACCTTACTGGTGCTGGTATGACCATTGCCAAAATTTATGTGAAAAAATATCATCGCACAGCCGAAGCTAGCTGAAACGACACTAGCGAACTTGGCAGTGTGTACAATGCGACAAAAATTTTAAATTTTATTTAAAACAATTTCTGCTGCTATCAAGGCTTTGTATCTTCTTTGTTATTCTGTTCTCGACGTAACAACTGTGCAAACTGCCAAACTTACATACGTTTTTTTTTGTGATTTTTTCTTTATTCCTATTTCTCTCTTTACGCGTAATATTTTAAAAAATAGATTTTTTAAATTAACGCCACAAACGCCTTTTTTTCGACTTCTGTTTAATGCTTTTCGTAGAATCTCGTTATACACTTTAAATATTTCAATTCATAATCGATTATTTTAATCGCGATTATTTGTATAATTAAGAACCATTACATCGAATGTACTTTGAATGAGATAATTTTGGTATATTTCGTGAGAATTATTATTTTCGTTAGGATTTTTCGCCGTAATTAATTAGACTTATGTAGCGCAAAGAATTTAAATATCGAGACAACAAAACTATGTAAGCGATAGTTCATTATTATCGGTGATAAGATGGTAACTGTTAGTTCTGCGTTCGTAAAACTGTATAACGTTGAGAGGTAGACAGTTGTCATCAATTTTTTTTTAATATCCGAAATATTTCATAGGAATCACACGTGAAAAGATAAAGGCCTATCGTCGGCTCCAGTATATATTCTATGATACAGATAAGTAGCCTTTATAGGTTTAACGATTATTATTATTTAGTTTTTTTTCATTACGTTACCTAATACCTTTAAACCGTTACGATCATATCGAAATCAACGGCGACAGGCCCGTGCCCAGAATTTCGGAAAGGGGGGGAGGTTTCAAAATTTTCTTCACATATTTATTTTATAAATAAAAATACATTTTTCACTAATATTCATGCTATTAGTAATTTCCATCATTTTGATTTATACATATTAATAATTTACATAAATGAATTACCCCGTATAAAAACATTAATAAAAAATACATATGTTATTGATTATACTCGTAACAAAAAATTTTGCATAAAATATTAATGAAGTACCTAAGCTATTTCAGTTCTCATTGTGGGGGAGGGGGGGTTAACCCCCAAAACCCACCCCGTGGACACGGCCTTGAACGGCGATGTAATTATACGCCTAATTTAAACTGGTCAATGAATCAGTTTAAAGTGGACAAATAAAAATTGCAAATATTAAAAATGTGAAATTAAATTTTGCAAAATAGCTAAAGGAGACCGGATTTTTTGAAATTTGGCCACATGGCGAATAGTTTACCTCCTTTTTTAACGTTTTTTTTTGTGTATTATAAACCCGTTTTTAGAGTCTGCGCATGATTATTTATTTGCAGCTTTTTTCAATGGACTTCAGATTACAGAATTTTCGTGACAAGCAAAACTAATTGAAATGTATTGGTTCGTTAGCAAGGACCGCGTGTTCTTTGTTCTGGATTTAAGTACCAACTAAACCTGGTGCATGTATTTTTATTCCGTTTCCTACAGATGTTATTAAAATTTACCAATACTTGGCGTTTCATTTTATTTTATTGTCTTATTTTGCAGTGGTAATTTGCGAAGGTTATTTATTTTAAGTTTCTCTTATTTTTAATTTATTCTAATTTATTTGCTTATGATTTTATTTTTGGCGCAATTGTGCGCATTATGGGTTTGTACTAATAACAATAATGAAGCAAAAGGTTGTTAATAACTAGTAATATAGCGGGAAGTAAATAAGAATAATATTAACGTCGTTATTCTTACGCCTGGGGGTAATATTATGTGTGTACGTGTGCGTGTGTGCGCATGTGTTAAAATGCAGTTACATTTTCAATGTTGTGAATTTAGTTTGAAGAATGAAAGTTTTTTCAGTCTTCATGCTGCGTTTAATTCTAGTACTTTGAAATTATTGCTTTCTGTAAATTTGACATTTATTACTTCTTAATTTTTAAAGACTTAAAAATTGCTAAATTCAAAGGTATAGAGGATAATTCGATTTTTGCAGATTTCAAACTAAAGCAGGATTCTTCAAAATTTTTTGATCATGAATTGTTTTTTGTTTTTTTTTCTTCTTTTTTGATTTTAAACGTAATAAAAGCATAAAAGTACTTTAATGTATAGTGTTTTTTTTATTTTCAATTTATGCACCCTTTCTTCTTTCTGTTTAATGTCTTAATTTCGTCTTTAATGAAAGGCATTATTTATTTGTTAAGATTTTGTCACGATGATGCTAGAAAGGAAAATTTTTAATAAATCAGTTAAATTATAATATAGGAAGTTCAAAAACACCAACTGCTATTAATTTTTAAATATCTAATTGAAAAAAACAGTTTTATTTTTTTGTTTTCGGAACGCTTAGATAGGTGATACCCCATACTATTAGCGGTCAAAACGTACATACACGTAAATGTAATTAATTATCGGTATGCGATATAAGTTTGACATTCTCGTAGGATATGTAGTATGGACATTACAGCACTTCAATGATCATACCATGGAATTGGGCTGCGGTTCAGCAAGTAGCTATGTGCGAGATATGTATGGCCGATCCTTAATCTGTTGACAACCATTTTCTTCTTTTATGTAAGAAATATCATGCATATTGACTCATGATTCGGTACACTGTTCATCCAGTTTTTTTGGGCACAGCTCATTGGATGTTTTCCTTAAAATCTTCATGTGCAAAATATAGCCAAAATGAATACAGTAGTTACTTCGCTAGTTGATCGACTCTGTCATGTTTATATATGTCCATGTGAGTTAGAGTCCAAATGAATGATATCTTAATGTTTTTTTTGTATTTAAATTAAGACAAATGATGAGAGTGGGCAGGATAAAGTAAGGAGTTGGAGTGACTGCTGAGATCAGTTACTTTTGTAAATATACTGTGGAGGAGAAGAATAGTAATTAATTCTGCAGACCGGGGGTGAAGAAACTTTGGAAGCAGAAGAATTTTAAGAAGTAATTAATGGAAAGAGCACGTCCTGCGCCGTATTCATATAACGATCCATCTGTATAACAGACATTTATTTGTTTACTATGAACAACGATGCCGTTTATTACTCTTAATGTTGGCTTAATATTCTTATTTGCCGTGGATCAATATTAAAACATAGCTCAGAAAACGTTTAAGTATTTTGACTTTAATTTTCAAGTAGAACTTTTATTTTAATTGGTTTCTTTTTTACACTGTGATCACTTACGTTTATATTTATAAACGGTATAATATAATATATTGCTGTTTTAGATCGTTCTGGATCACACATTAAACTATTTACTTATCTGTGTTTACGTCCTTTATTAATAATCATAAATTAAATATCACACAATATTAATTATAGAACTCATATATCAATATACATCTATATACATACATACATACATATGTGTGTATATATATATATACATATATATATGTGTATGTGTAACAGTGGTATTGCTCGAATTCGAGCGTCGTGACTACCTATTCGTACATTCTAGTTGTATAGAATAGGCAGCGCTCATGGCAATTATTATAATATGCAACGCAGGTGTACACACGCAAGAAGACTACATCGGAACTGATTAGTAATCGTTTGATTTACATCGTTATATACATATTCAATCCTATTTATGTCTGCTGTGTACTGACCTAGCGCGCATATTATACGTGGTGGTTTGCCATTGCCTGCCACGTGATTATTAGCGATTATTTATTTATTTAATTCTTGTAATAAGTTTGTCGTCGCTCGGGATCGAACCCGTGACCGTCATATCGGAAGTCAAGCGCTCTAGCAACTAGGCTATCGCGACGACCCAATATATATATATATTAATTACAACGTAATTCTTAGGCTGGCCCGCATTAGATATCAACATTTTTCCATTTTTATGTAACGGAAGTTAAATGTTAACGATGCCGGTAAAAATAATGTTGTAAATTTTGATTATTTTACACAATGTATAGAAGAGAAAGAGATAGAAATGTAAGCAAGAGGGGTTAAGGGGCAGAGCCCCTTGCGAGGCCAAAATGGCCCCGAGTTTATATATATATATATATATATATATCTTATCAATTAATTAGTATTATACTGGTATAGGAGTAATAAAGCATACTAAAAAAATATCTCGAGATACAAAAGATAAATCTTCTCTGTAGGTATATTTGCAGGACATGATGATTTAGAATTTGTATTAGCCCGTTTGATCACATAAAGGAACGATTCATGGTTTACCCAGTCTATATTATTAGGGTAATAGAACTCTTGTTGCATGATGTTTGCTCACAGTCTAGCAGTCTCAAAGCGAAAATTATTTCTTCCTCTTTTTTGCTACTCTGCAAACTAATCAGTTATATTTAATTAATTTGCGCGTATTATTCACTGTCAATTTTATCATTTTAAATTTAAAACAGAATGTAGTAAGAAGAAAGAACATATGTGAGATTAATTTTTGAACAAAACTAACACGCATATAATAACTATCCGTAAATTTCATTACTGCAACTATTTTGTTACAACTTATTTGACGAGTAAAAGTTTAAACTACTTTTCCTTAAGCTACGTAAGAAGATTACAATACACCGAAGCGAAGATGACATGAAAAATTGCAAATGCTAACTGGAGTTTGTTTCGAATGAAGCACTCGGGTACAATACGATCAAATTTCATCAATTCACATCACAAAAAACATTCTACGATAAACTTAAAACAAAAATAAATTTTAAATATGATAATTGTAAAATATCCGCATTTACCAAATGATTCATTGTAAAGTGTATTGTTATAAACATGTGAGACCCTATTAGCTCGGACACTTCCAATTAATTCATGATTTACTTTACTACATTGTAATAATCGAAAGTCAATATTTCGTCAAATGATTATATCCTTTTTATATCATGAACTAAAAACAATATATAATAACTCAGCATCTCCCAAACTTCGGTCCGTTCTAAATGTTTGTTTTTTCTGCAGACATCTTTGCACGAATATCCTCACTCGATAAATGCACTCCATCATAATGGTGATTAGAAGGAGACTTTAAATAACCAATTTTAATGATTTGCTAACTTGCACATAGTTATTTTATACGCTCGCATGTTAGCATCTGCTTTTGACTACACATTTGGTTTTTGTATTAATCAATATTTAATAATTTCAAATTTCTTCTGTAACTATATCGGTAATTTTAATGTGTATGTATGGCGAAATATCCGTAAAAGTCGATTCTTTACAGCTTCCCTTTTCTGAATTGTTATGGATGACATAGAATTAAATAGTTCTCGTAATGTTGTAGCGTTCATTTAAGCAATGTGAAAGTGATTACAGATGATACACACATACATGCTATAGGGTTTCTCGATGTAATTGCCGTGTCTTCAGCGACATGCTCACGTCTCAAAAACTGGTCAGGGATAAGAACACAAAAACCACCCCTGTACATAGGGTGATATATAAAAGTATGCATTTACAGTACCTAGACCAAAATTTCGTAGGCGGGGGGTAAGGAAATATTTTTATAAATATACATATATATATATATATATATATATGTGTGTGTGTATTATCATGAAATATATTTATTTATAAATGGTACTCCAAAGCCTTGTAGTCAATCATTGTATATGCGATATTTGAATACTACAATAGAAACAAATAAAAAAAATCGTTTCCATAGAATTCATAAATATTTCAATTTTCTTTTCTTTTGTCAAAAATTGAAAAGAGATAAATTTATTCTGAATTTCGGTGCATTTAATTCAAGCGGTTATGATTTCGCAGACATTTGGGGGGGGGGGGGGTTGAACTCGGAAAACCCCCCTCAGATACAACCCTGCCCACCGGCATACTCTTGAAAAGGGATAGTTGCCAGTAATGGTTTTCATCCTAGTCTGTATTATTTGTTACAAAATATTAATTAAAACAAATTAAATGTTATATTAGTAATGCAGGCAACGACGTACAGTACAAAAGATAATAAAAAACAAATAAAAAATGACTTTTATATTAATTAACATAAATTTAATTTCACTTTCCAGTAATTTTTATGTGATGTAGCACTGAAATTAGAGACAGACAATGTTCCCTTTTTTTTTTCTTTTTTTTGGGCTTGCCTACCACCCAGGGCATTAACCCAATGATTCAAGAAATCATCAGTGGAGAAAGCAGTGACATAGGGAAAAAAATGTTTCAGGGTGGGCTTTAATAATTATCAGTGATATAGCTCAAAAAGGAAAGGAAGATAATAAAATGAGTTTTATAACGCAAAGAAAGAATAATTCAGTACTATTAGTATTACTAATAACCAGGGGGAATAAGCAAAAATGAATAAAGGAGGAAAGTAATTTTCAGTATTTAATTTATTTTAATTTTAGTAGAAATTAACATTTGGGTCTATTAACTTTGTATGTATCAAAGATGTTGTCGACTTTCAACGGGACTATAAAGTACCAAGCATGGGCGTCGCCAGCGGGGAACAGGGGGGGGGGCAGCTGCCCCCCCCCCTGGAGCGTTGAAATTTTTTAATCAACTGGCCATAATGAGCATTCATAGGCGCGTAATCATGAATAATTTGCCAGAAACCCACAGAAATTATGTATTAATTAAGATTTTATTCTTGTTTAATAAAATATTAAGCCTTTACAACTTATAAATTTTATTTTTTCTATAACTCATATCCATTTTCTATCATCTTGCCCCCCCCCCCTGGCGGCTGGCAACTCATCTTGCCCCCCCCGGCGGCTGGCAACTCATCTTGCCCCCCCCCCGCGCCCCATCGGCTGGCGACGCCCTTGGTACCAAGTTTAAAGAAAAATTCAAAATTTCTAGAAAATTACCGAGATTTTTTGTTTGATTTTGGCATTCTAATGAATCAAGAAGTCCTCTCGAAGGTCTAGGTTCTGTTGACCGTAATATATAACTGCTTTTATGACGGGAATTATTAATTTCCGGTTTTCTATGACTTTTTTTTTTTTTTTTTGTTTAGCAAAATCGATCTGGACATTCACAGATATCAGATATATTTTTTTGTAGATTACGAATGGTCATTTCAACATTTTTATGGTAAATATTATTTTCATGGTCCCGAAAAATTTCTAAAGCATCTTTCCACTTTAAAAAATTACATATATTTCGCGCGTAAACGCCTCAACTTCTGTCTTTCTCCTTCTTTCTGTGTAAGTATCAGGCGAAATCTACAAAAGTCGCCATCTTTTATTTTTGAATAGGCTAACTATGGGGAAAAGAATCGAATCAATTTTGTATTGAAATTTTAGCTTTTTTCTATTTACAGTTCTAATCGGAAAATTAAAATAACGCTCCGATTTCGTTGTTATTTTTCAAGTTCATTTAAACCGTTATTAAGAAAATAAAAACTATCATAATTTCTTTCATAACATCAAGTGCGTGTTATATAATCATCATCCATTTTAATCGGAATCTCTTCTGATCTAGACGTTGCAATATCGGGGGAAACTAAAGTTCAACCGAAGGTACACTTCGGTTTTTTTACTACAAATTTATCCATGACAGTTACCACAGCCAATTTCGTCACTAGACCAAATCAACCCACATTCGAAAACCGTAACGTGTTACAAATAACGTGAGATTTAAATAAATACATACGTCAGAATAGAACTTAATTTAAAAACCGAAAATAAGTACGTTATCATTATTACCGAGTGTTGCAAAAACCCTCGCGGAACTTGTATACCAGCGAAAATACAAATGCACGTTTACTTTCTTCTAAGGACTTGTGAAAAATAAACTAGCTTGATGAATCGCTATTGCGTGTCGATTTTCAACTTCTCTAAATCGTTTCCAGGAACAAGTCTGAAATGTCTCAGTTGCGCTTACTCAGTTGCTACATTAACGCTAACTGAAATTGAAGCCGTGTGTAGTAGATGTGCTGTCACTTTTTTTTTTTTTTTTTTTTTTTTTTTAGTTTAGTGTTCTTTTTACGAAATATGAAATGAACTGATCGACAAATTTTCAGGCTCAGACGGGCTCGTGAAATATTTAAGAACGCGTCTAGGCCATTCCCACGCTATTTTGTATTAGCTCCTCTTTTTAATATTTTCCACGAATTAAAAATATCTCTTTGAATACCCTTAGCTTAAGCTAAATTCAACAAAGTCATTAAATAATTTAAAAAACTGATATGCCTTTTTCCGACTATAATTAGTTCTCATATGTCTTACATGTTTATTGTGTTAAACTTTGAAACGAAGTTTTTTATTTAATTTTTATTTTCTCAATTATTTATCCGTAGAAAAAGGACAAGAAAAATTGATGATTTTAAATAATTTCTCTATTTTAATAAACAGAAAACAGAGAAGAAGTCAATGCAAATTACTAGAAATTTCAAATTTTCATGTAAAGTAAAATTGCTCTTAGACACAGTTTTTTTTCTTCTTCATATCTCGATATCTGTTAACAAGGGTGTCGCCAGCCGATGAGCCAGGGAAGGGCAAGATAAGTTGCCAGCCGCTAGGGGGGGGGGGGGCAAGATGATAGAAAGAGGATATGAGTTATAGGAAAAATAAAATTTATAAGATGTAAAGGCTTAATATTTTATTAAACAAGAATAAAGAATCTTAATTAAAACATAAGTTTTCCAAATTGTCCATGATCAATGCCAGTTGATTAACAAGTTTCAAGGCTCCAGGGGGGGGGGGGCAACTGCCCCTCCCTGCCCCCCGCTGGCGACGCCCATGTCTGTTAATTTAATAGATTTATAAACAGAACAAACAAACAAATGTGTTCAATTTCGTCCATCAACAAAGTTGCGTTACATTTGCAAAATTTTCGCGTTATGAGAAAGGAGTAGAAAGGCTTAAGAGCTGAAAGTAAAAGCACAAACGCTCGGCGGAAAGAGCGGAACAACAACATTCGAAAGAAATATGATTGGAGTAGATCGCCGTAGTTTAGAGTGACAGCATTTTCAGAGGAAATTGACGTCGGTAGCAGGATATTCAGTAAGAAAACGACCGGTTATGTGCAGCAGATCGAGCAATGCTGATTGCCCTCAATCTCGTCGATTAGCCCCAGGACCCGCAAGAAATCAATAGGGCAATTGGAAGATTAAATTTCGAATAAAAAGAATAATAGAATCTACCGCCTGCTGTCTGTGAAGGAGAGGAGAAGTAATGGTTAGTTTTAGCGTCAGAAACAATCGGGAAATTATTATGTAGGATAATTGAAAGGAGAAACATGAATGATGGCACACAGGGAATAGTTAGAAATTCAGTAGAAAAAGGTGGAACAGAATGAAGGTAATTTAACGGATTTAGAATGATCAAGGGGAGAGGGATAGTAAAGGCAACATCCGAACTCTTGGAACCATCGGTGTAAATACGAGAGTGAAGGGGGAAGACGGAGGAAAATAAATGGGGTTGGCGCTCTTTATTTTCAAAATTTCTAGTCTACAGTGATGCACGTATATTGTGTGTTATCTAAAATACTTCCAATGCGCTGATATTTTAACTTTACGCTAATCGAAAAAAATTTAAAAAATGCTTTATATAGTAATTAGAAAATTTAAATTTTATCAATTTTAATAATCTTCACCTGGCATTTATTATTTTTAACAATTAATAATGGTATTTTTCTTGGATTTTTATTAAATCATTGTTATTTATGATTTTTTTTTTTAAGTGGACTTTGTTGCCGTAGTTTTTATCTGAATTTTGGTTCGTCAACATATATTTTGCTTCTTTACGTGTCAATACTTTTAACTTCTTAAAGTAGTGCTGCATCTGTAACACAATCACAATAATAACACAAAAAATGGCCACAAGTTGTCAAGCGTTTTAGAAGAGAAGGAAAAAAGCGATAGAACGTATTTATTAACCTATCCCAGGCTAACTTTTACCGTTTCCCAAAATTAATAAATCGTTATTACGGTAACAGTCGAAAATGTACGAAAACTTCTTATCTTATTCGCTTACGCGCTTTAAGAAGAAATTCTCTATTCTTCTGTAACAACGTATGTGTTCTATAGATGAACAGAGTTCTTAATTATCGTAATAAAGAAAAAAAAAAATAGGATAGATTGTTGTTCAGTATCCTAAGCCAAAAGACATTTTGGCGGGGGGGGGGGGGGGGGAATTTACATATATAAGTACGTATAATATGTTATACGATAGACAGTTTCTCTTTTTCTCCTCAACCTAATGGTTGGTGGGTACTACCTATTCGTACATGTCTATTGTACAGACACAGGTATACTAGTGTTCATAGCGATTATTATATGCAATACGAATGTGTACACACGCAAGAAGACTACATTCGGAACTGATTACTAAATCGTTTGATTTATATCGGCATATACAAGTGCAGTCCTATTTATGTCTGCTGTGTACTCAGTAAATTCGAAAAATACCTTGTTTCATAAAGAAAATCAAACAGCGACCTCTTTAGAAATTAAAATGGTAGTTTAGAATTTGAATGGTGAGCTACTAGAAAAAATAAAACGATAGAATGTTTTATCAGACTTTAATTCTGTTTTATTTTTTTTTTTTATTTTTGTTAGTAATCCGATCCGAATTCTCTTTGTTCATGAGCAAGTAAAACAGATACGTACTGTATATTTCTCACTGAACTCGTATTTTTAATTAAAATTTCAAAATAAAAATTAAAAATAAATAAGAAAGGCAAAAGATCGGTGATATTTAAAATGCATTAAAAAGGTAACATTAATAGTTTTACTAGAAAACAGTATTAAATATTAATTGTAATTAAATCCGTATGTTGTAACGTTTGTACAAACTTTTTATAGTATATAAATTAAGTTTCTATGTTATAACAGTTTTTTTTTTTTCATAGAGGCTTTAGTGGTTTTTTTTGGGGAGAAATGTCCCTACCCTCCAGTGGGTAAGTTGGTCTACGACGACGGCTTACCGGAAAAAATGATTTTAATGCGCCTACATAAATTTTGGGCTTGTATTTGTTAATTTTTAGAAATAAGTTTTAAACGACTAATTTTGTTAATTCCTCAGACAAAAACCCACAGCACGATACGTGTCCAAACGGTCCTGACTCATGGTGCGCTTTGCTTCGGCTATAAACACTCTTTCATCATTCAAACACGATTATGATCCATTACCAGGTGACGTTTCATCACCTATCAAGCCGATTTAAATTGGTTCTTATACCGCTTCATTTTTTTTTTTTTTTTTTCGAACTTCGTTAACGATACCGTTGTTGTTGTGGCGCGCGTCGCACCGCTATTAAATAAGCACCTCTTCCACCGGAAGATGGCAGCAGCTCTTTCAGCGTTAACTACAGATTGACATTATACGCCTTGAAATAGCTGTAGATTGTACACACACTGTTTAGCAGGGATGAATTCAGGAATCTGTTCCGATGGGAACGGGGGGGGGGTATGTTCTGGGAGAGGGGGGCAGAGATATTTTTTATATTCTGACTGAGAAATTTTTTTCCCAGATATTCCTGAATAAAATCAAATATATAAAAAAAATGATTTATTATGTAATTTAAAATAGTGAAAAAGCAAGTGTGAACAATCAATTTCAAGTAAAATAACCCCGATTATCTTGCGCTCTTAAGCCATACTTTATTATCTTCCTCCCATTTTCGTTTTTCGTTGGTTACCTCTCCATATTGTCCACCCGAACGAAGAATATGTTTGCGATGCTGGACCATGTGTTTATTAAGTGTTGATTTCTTTCTGCTGAATGTTCTGCTTTCTATTCCGTTTTACTGATACTCGGTCTTTCTACTCCATATTGCGCCTCTCATGTGTCCTATCTTTTCCCTTTCCATACATTTTTCCCATTATATTGATTACTTCCTCCTAACAACATTTGATATCGTATAAATAGATATAATTGATTCCTTCCTTTTCTAATTGTTTCTGGGTAAAGGTCCCCGGTTGACGATCCCCCCCCCCCCCCAAAAAAAAACCCAACAAAAAACGATTATAAACAACAATGTTTTCTTAATTGGTTTTAAAATCACTAATTCTAATTGTAGCATTAAAGAACTTCTAATGGGTTCATTATCTTTTTATAATAAACGAATGCGCCGTGGTGTTTCAGCCTTTTTTAAATGGCGACTTTTCTTGGAAATAAAAAATAAGAAGAAAGCAACAGAAACAGAAATGAAGTTGTCTCTATAGATCATGAAAAACAAAAAGAATAAATGAAAACCGACAAGAGAAACGATTAAAAAACAATTTATTGATATTAATGATAAATGAATCGACGTGAACCGCGAGAGTTCCCCTTTTAAGGCTAACAAAAAGGTACTAACCGCAACTAATATTTCTTGCAGCTCGTCAGTATTTTACATCTTTCATACATTTGCAATAAAAGCATATTTCTCATAGAATAACAAGCAAACGTCGAAGTCAAATTTTAAAAGATCGTTTTTTTTTTTTCTATTGTTATTTTCATTTTTTCGTCAAAAATAAATCTGGTAATTTTGAAATTTAAACATATACCACTGATTGAACCATTTTAAAATGTTTTGGCAGCAACTTTTGACATAACTGTGTAAATAAATCGAATAAAAAGAATCTTATTTCCTGTTAAATTGTTGCATTCTTAAACATTAAGTTCTGGGGAGAGAAGCAATTTTAGGGTTCTGGAATCCACCCCCCCCCCGCTCAAAAAAAAACCCCACTGGATTCATCCCTGCTGGTTAGTGGAATAACCTCTATGGTTTTGAGCTATCCAACTGACAGTTAAGCGGTAAAAAATAACCAAAGTAGAATGTGACGCGAAGAGTAATACAATACGTAATATAGAGTCTGGCCCAAGAAAATGATATAATGGAACTATATTAAATTGCGCAGAACATACGGCATGTGTAAAAGAACATTTTTCATTGTACCGGGGTGACATCGTGTAGAAAGGTTAAAAAACTGAACCGCGTTATTTACGATAGGACGCGGACGGAAATTTCATAATAATAAATCTACGGGGAATTAGACTTCCTGGTAATGCTGCTAATTTTTAAAAAAATGGGAGCAATTAAAGCAAGATTTTAATTAAGAACCGCGTCAATATCAGAGTCATTAGCTGAACTAATTTCGAACGAGTGTGTACATATAAAGTGTAAATAGATAGTGTAAAACGGTCAAAAAATGACAAGTGGGGCAAGGAAAAAAAACGAACGAACAGAAGAAGAGTAATTAGCGTATTCAAATCGAGGCTTAAAAGAAAAAAAATTAATGTAGCGTACATCGCGAAAATGAAATATTTACACCCAGCTGGCCTAAAACCAATTGTTTCGCTCCGGAAAGGGTGACATTTTTTTCTGACAAATTCTGATATTAAATATTTATGATGGCACATTTCTATTTGTAAATATATGTATAAAAAAATAAAAAAAAGCTGATTTGATTTGATTTTGAAAATTTTTCGGACAACGTCTAGCTCGAATAAACGGGAATTCGAATTTGTAACGAGAGAATGGCAAAGATTAAGGGCGATGAAAAATATGATTTAATATTTAAGCGGGGAGGTTTTGGATCAATTTTATTCATTTAAATGGGGAACAAACACCTAAGCGCTAAGCAGTTTTTTCGTTTTTTCTAATCCGGCTTTTATAAATTTCCTCCCCAAAACTCAAATTGAAGTTGTAATAGCCGTCTTTGCGGAATCTTTGAATTACGTTACACGCTTGTACATTTGGAATTTGATAATGTTGCGACCAGAGACTGACTTCTGGAAAGAACTTCATGACAGTGTATCTTCCATTATATGATATTTAAACACACAGTCATTGTAGACACAGTCTGAATGATGAAGCGTGCAACAACGCGCACACACCGTTACGCAATTAACGAATAGTTTTATAGCTCTTAGAGTGGAAGTGAACAGAAATGTTTCATAAAAACAACAATAAAAGGTAGCTAAGAAAATAATTCGATGGTTGATGGTTATTTTAATCGTCGAAACGGTTTGTTTATAAATTAGAAATTTTGCCAAAACTAGTACGAAGAGTACGGAGCTGAGAAAAACATCTTATAGTACACACACACACACACACACACACACACACTACCGACCCCGGCTATGATAATTTTAAACAATTTGCTTAGCTCGGAAAATTTTTTTAAAGTAAAACGCCATGCGATACGATTTATTAGTTCGTACGATTCGTCGTTTGATTTTATCGGTTGTTATAAATGCGACATGTCTAGTACGTTTCGTGAACACGGCGCACTTGTGTGTGCCGTTCGTGTTTTGATTTCGTTTTGCCAACGAAATTTAATGAAAGTTCGAACGGCGAATCGTTTACAAATTCTCGACATTACATGCAGCGCCGCGTCTGCATCTCAAGTGGTTTCGAGAGTTGGTCTTTTGACAGCGTCCCGAGCAACAGCCTGGTGCTGAAAATTGTCATTAAGCTTGCAAAGGGCAAAAAAACGTAATATAGACACTGGAAACGTATGGGCGCCATGACTGTGTGTGTGTGTGTGTGTGTGTGTGTGTGTAGAGAACTTTGGTATGTAACTATAGTTGCATTAAAGGAAACAACCGAATAAGAAGCACGACTATCTAGCTTGGAAAAGTTAGCATAACTTGTAATTTAAAGAGAAAAACTACATTTGAATTTTCTATCATCAACACGCAGGGATAATCGGAACTGTGTAGTAACTTTGCTGGTTCGAACTAAATGGAAACGCGTCGGCATTGTCAAATTTTTAACCACGCTTCTGCGACCTGATTCAATTACACGTATCATCCGAAAAAATATTATTTCCCATTTCATGATTAGGTGAAGAAATTTTAGAATGACGATCAACGGCCATCTCTTGACTGTATTCTTAGATTTTGCCGCTTCATTATTTTTCGTAACATCAGAATAACACTATCCCGAGTCACTTCCTGTTAAAAAAAATTTACATTTTTGAATTCGTCTTTTTTCTTTTATATATATATATATATATACATAAACTCGGTTATTTTAGTCTCGCAGGGGGCTACGCCCTTTGACCACTCTTACTTACATTTCTGTCTCTTTCTCTTCTATATTTTGATAAAATGATCAAAATTTACAACGTAATTCTAAATCGGTCCATATGAATATAATCATATAATCACAAAAGTCCTATAAAATATAACAAACGTTAAATAAAATTGAGAAATTTTTTTGGGACATTTTTTCTAATGGGGGGGGGGGTAGCCTAAGAATTATGTTGTGATTAACATATATATATATATATATATATATAAACTCGGTCATTTTGGCCTCGCAGGGGGCTGCGCCCCTTGACCATTCTTGCTTACATTTCTGTCTCTTTTTCTTCTATAATTTGTATAAAATGATCAAAATTTACAACGTAATTCTAAATCGGTCCATATGAATATAAGTTATTGGTGAACAAACGTAAAAAACAAAAATAAAATGTGACGAATGTGTAATTTCCTGCTTTTTGGAAATCGGTAACAAAGCTACATTTCCATGGTAATTTTGCAAATTTTTTTTATTTTTCTCTTTCCTTCACATCTAGAACTGATCATAATATAGTGTCATTTACTAGATTTTAATGTTAATAAGAACGTGAATTTCAAGATTATGAACCGGCCCTGAATTTATTTATTGAATAGTCACGCTAGGTCCGTAACGTTCCTTCTTTTCAACCTGTTGCAACTGGTTGGTCGTTGTAGTAAATTCGTTGCAAGAGCATTTGCAGATTGATAGCATATTGTAAGTCAATCGCCGCTGTTATACTAATACAAAAAATAATAAGAAAGAAAAAGTTCACGTTTTCTGACGAATACTCAATTTATGTTCACCGATTTTCATCATTACTCACATGGTATACCTAAGTTGAATCTTTCTAATAGACAAAGAATCAATAAAATCGGTCTATATATTATAAATAAGAGTTATGCGCGAACAAAAGATAAAAATAAATAAATAAAACCCGACGAACGTATAACTTCTTTTTTCTTTTTTTTTTGGAAGTCGGTAAAAATTTGAATATTACAAACGTTACATAAAATTGGGACATTTTTTGGCTACATAAAATTGAGACATTTTTTCTAATGGAGGCCGGCTTAAGAATTACGTCGTAACTAATATACAGGGTGGTCACAATTAAAGTTCAAGTTTCAGAACGCTATAAAAAAAGAACCAATGTTCAAAATGACGTCAAATTTGAACGGAATATTATTGAAGAAGAGGGATAGCGGATGGCATAAGAAAAAAATAGTTCCAAATTTTCTTTCTTTTTTTTCTTTTTTCCTTTGGCCTAAACAAATGCAGTTCATTTGGCCAACAAGCTACGCTATGATTAGGTATCGAAAATTATTAGTAATAGAAAAATAAGGAATGTAAAGCAGCTCTGTAAGCGTCATAATTTAAAAGGGTTCGACTACGAATAACAAATGAATCGTAAAACAACGGCTAAGGTGTATATTAAACGTTAAGCCAACTCTACTGTTCAGTGTGCATAGCTATACACAGGTATGATACTCATTTCTATCCGCAAAGGCATGTCAATACACGGGCCAAATGAAAATTTTTGGTACTTATATGTAATTAATTTGTTTAATAAATTTCTTCATAGGTGTTTGCGCAATAAATCTTCATCGTGACACTTTCATGTATTAACTATCTCCGGCGACTTCTATTTTGGCTGTTTTTCATTGCCGTAGTTCGAGTTTGATCGCTCAGGATTGAATCGTGTTTATCCATCGTCTCGGGAGGTCTTATTCCTTCTACTGGTTCGATTACAATGCATTTTTCCAGACTTTCCTTCCCCGTTCTTACAACATGTCCGTAATATTTTAAATTTTTCCGTTGGCATTTATCGCAGAGCCGTTGCTCGATACTTCTTCTATTCGTACATTTTTTTATCTGTACAGATATAGGTTGTATGTAGCATTATATGCAGTACGAATGTGTATACACGCAAGACTACACATTCGGAACTGATTAGTAATCGTTCGATTTTTACCGATTTACACAAATGCAGTCTCCTGTTTATGTCTGTTGTGTACTGACCTAGCGCGCGCATATGATGTTGTACGTGGTGGACAGCCATTGCCTTCTACGTGATTATTAACGAATATTTCTTATTTTAATTCTTTGTAATAAAGTTCTAGTCTAAAATCGATGGAATTCTTAGTATTTTTCACCAAATCCACATCTCGAACACGTCAATTCTTCGTTTACCTACTTCGCGTAAAAGTCCATATCTCTGCTCCATGCAGGAATATGGAAAATACAAAAGTGCACAGGTAATGTAATTATATAATGTAAATATTTATAAAAAGTCAACATTTTGTAGTACAAAGTACGTCACCACGGTGTAACGTAAACAATTAATTTCACACCATGATGATATAATTTGTACTACAAAACAACATGTTCATGTTGACTTTTTATAAATATTAACGTTGTATAATTACATTTCCTATTGAATTGTTAGTTAAGTTAGTTTTTTTTTGTATGTAATAGAGAAATGGATTATGCTTTACTTAAAATACAAAAGTACTTACAGATCTAAATTTTGTTTTTGTATTGAGAGACTGATCTTTCCAAATTTTTTATGTAACTGTGCCATCGCTGACTTCGCCAATGTAATTCTACGTTTAATTTATTTTTCACTTCCGTCATTGTCACTATATTCCCAAATATTGGAACTCACCACCGTTAAAGCCCCGTGTAATGTCCTTAGATTTCCTGATCTGTTATTTTTACTCATTATCATGATCTTTGTTATTCTCTTGTTAACTAGCAAACCTACCTTACGACTTTAATTACTCTATTCTATAAGTCCTTCATTTCTTCTTCTGATTCGATGATAATTGTGGTATTGTCAGCGTACCGCAAGTTCGTTATACGTTCACCACCAATTTTGACTCCGCCTGTGATACCATTTAAGGCGCGTTCCTCACGATAAATTCTCCGTGTATATTATAAAGTATTGGAGAGAGTATGCAGCCTAGCGTACACCCTTTCGCGGGTCGGATATTTCTGATGATATCTTATCGATTCTTATATCCTGGCTTCTGTGGAAGTATATAAATTGTTTATCAGCAGTATTAGGTGCTCCGGTACTCCCGTATCAGTTAGTACTTCTCATTATCTTTCTTATTTAACACAATCAAATGCTTTATGGCAGGCAATGAAGCATGGGAATATGGATTTATTATATTCGATACCTCTATCTCCATTAGTTGTTTAATGGACAGAATTTGTTCTCTGATGCCTTTACCACTAGTAAACCGAGTCTGTTCTCTTAAGATTTTCCAATTTAGATAGTGTTTCAATCTCTATCATTAATTACCTGTAACCCAATTTTACTAGTATGCGATATTAACGCTTTGTTCTGAAGTTTTCACATTGTCTGTATGAGCCTTTCTTGTATAATAAGAACCGATTTTAGCCAGACATGCAGCTACATTCCGATCCTCCACACCTGATTTGCATAATGCGCGAATTATTTATATTCCTTCGGGAGGAGGCTGCGCTGATATCATCAGTTCAGTATCTTTTAGCTTTCTAATTGCACGCTATCTTAATATTGTTAACATATAAAATCAAATACAAAATTAGATTAACGTGTTGTAGTAATTAAAAAAATGACCGAACTAAAACTACGTTCGATAATTTGTTTTATATGCAGTAGCGTGGCTCTAATGGAAGCAATAGATGTACCGCTTTCGCTAAGGTAGAAATTTGTATATTTCCTATTTTTCATTTTATGATTCGTTAAAACAAATAAAAATTTAATTTTAATAAGAAGTAGAAATTTTCTGAATTTTAAAAAATTTCAGAATAGAGCGATAATATGACGCAAATATTTTTAAGCACTAGATTAATTAAAAATCAAAAATTAACAAATCGTAAAATGAAAAATGGGAAATATACAAATTTCTACCGTTCGTCTAACTTTAAATAAGAAAGTATTCTATAATTTATTTCATTGGTGCTTACCCTACTTTTGAACTCACACTTTGTTAACTGATAATATGTAATAGGAAAGAAAGAAAATAGGTAAAAATATAAATATCGCATAATCAGGGGCACCATGCCGATTGGGAAAAACAAAGCATAAATAAGGTATAAAATAGGTTTTTTTTTTTTTGGATGGGTTTGTCGACATGAATATTAGATCAAGAACTAGGAAAGAAAAACTGTAATTAGATCTTTACGCGATCAAAGATAACAGACGAAAATGATACAAGAGAATCGGTGTAACACACTATAAAAGGGGTAAGGAGATTTATTAGTAAGAGTGGTGAGCGGGAAGTGGAACAATCAGCGGCGCTAAAAGAGCATTCAAAAACGGATAGAGACAGCAATATAAGATGAGAAGTAGAATGTTGGAGAGGATAAAATGGAACAACATATATAAAAATGAGAAACGGAAAAGCGATGGGGCAAAAAACTGAGTCCAAATCGAAAACGGAAAATTACGGAGAGAGGGGTGAATGCTGTGAAAAAGACTAGTTGAAAAACCAAGAAGGATGATCTGATTGAGTAGGTACAGATATCAAGATTTGAAAATAAAAAAGAATAATAGTTACTTCGTAATTTGAAATGGGCAGCTTCAGAGGAAAATATGATAAAAAACGAGCCAGCGACTAAGCCACTGCCTTCGGTCCCAGAATGTCATCCTTAAGAAAAAATGAGGAAGGAAAAGGTTATCACAATTAGACAGTGTATGAGAAGTTAAGTAGGGGAGAAAATGGGATGGTCTATAGAACATTTTTGGAAACTGATATAATAAGCACATTCTGAAAGATCAAAGAGGAAGAAATAAAGAGAATGACCTTTAAAATAACGCTATGTTCGGCGTAGAAAACTGAGCAGAAAGAAGTGAGTTCAATGAATTCAGAATTGTTTAGGTAAGAACAGAAAAAAACCAAATTAACTTTACAGGATATAGTCATCATTGAAAATCACGAAATGGTTCGGGAAATTAGAGAGTTTAAGGTAAATTCCGATTTAACAACGCGCTAAGGATTAGGTGTCGATGGGACACAGGTGTAAAAGAGCAATTAATAGGGTGAAGAAATAAAAAAAAGCTGAATGAGTATGATAAGCTGTATCATGAGTGAAAAGCGACAGGCTTAATGTCGTCTAATAAACACCGATTTACCGGTGTTTTCCGATGTTAAAAAAATACTAACGTAAACGCAGACTAATATAATTACTAGTCAACGAATTAACGCATCTTGATTATTTCGTAATTTTTTTTTTAATAATCACAATTGTTTCCTTGCAATCAGTTCGATAGATTTATACAACTTTTTAATTTCCATTGCACTAAACAGCTCAGCCGAGTCAATTGTTTCGAGATTCGTATTTATCGGGCTTTATTGCCTTACAAAGTGACTATTAGAAGTAGATTTCAATCTTTATTCTAGTTTTGGCTTTTTACTTTAGTTTTCAGTTAAAACCGGACCTTTCAATCAACTGATATTATTTTTGATATATTTATTTATCGTTTGTTGTTAGCAGATTTAATTTTCTTATTATCTGTAATTTTAAAAAACGGGTATAATTCAATTACTAATTACGTATTCTACTGATAACGGTTTTTTTTTCGGTTAATAATCTTTGATTTAATTTTCTGGCCGCCGGCTGACGTTTAAGAGGTTTTCAGAGAGGCACTGGTCGAGAAGAAATGCGGAGGAATATTTGACATAACTACATCGTGTGAGGTAGAGTTATTAAGTTTTATTGGTTTATTTTTTTTCATGATAAACGCCATCCGGTGGTTTTTGTCGCTAATTTTACTTTTCTATTGGTAGTGTTATAGTGTTAATCATCTGCGCCTCAATCTTGGCTTTTTTTGATTTTGTTTTTTACTTTTATTCTCGTTATCTTCCTCGCTGACTCAATCAGGTTCCCTCTAAAAACTCCTATAATAAAAACGTTGCAAAACCAGCGGTAAACCTTGATCGTGTCGAATTTTTAATGATAAAGTTTTAATTTTCTTTCATTTAAACAAATTTTACCATCTTTTTTACCGTACGTATATTTTCTAATCGTAATGGGCCTTTCTCTTGTTCGTACACGTCTCGTTGTTTATTTTGAATGCATGTACAATTGCGGTTTAAATGTATCTCTCTTTAATTTTCGTTTGGATTCCGAACACCTTCTAGAAATTATTCAAGCTCTTGTAACAGCTTTATAGAATACCGGAGATTGTCCAATAGGTGGAGGAAATTAACTGTTAATGATACATACGAAGATGCTTATCTAGCATGTTCTTTTAACGTGTATGTGGAGCCGTAGAGCATACTCTGTTACAAATGATATTAATGAGTGTCTACGATTATATTTCGTATTTTTTATATCGAAATTTTATTTTAAAAAATATCAAAGATATTATTGCTCTTTTAAACGATGTTAAAAATATCTTTTTAATTAATAATGATAATGAGGGAGTTCTATGCCTACTGCAACGATTAAGGAGCAGAACCAACCTGTCAGATTTTTTTATTCGATTGTTCCGTTTCAGGCGGTATCTCACCTGTTTACTTACAATTAGTGTAATTCTTCCAAAGGGAAGCAGAAAAAAAAAAGAAATGTCGATTTCGAAAGTAATTCAAAAATTAATTGCAACAGCTGATGGAAATATTTGAGAATGTAAATAAAATAGGTCGTTAAAACAGGAGTTTGAGCAACCTAAAACCTCAAAACAAGATTATTATGAAGTACAAGATTGTGAAAATTATTTCTACACAGTAACAACTTTAATTGCGTCTGTGGATAACTTAAAAATACGGTTTTTTTTTTTGCAATATGTTCTTGATGTCTCCAAATCAACCTTATTATTCCTCAAAATTTAATATAAAGTCGAATCCTTTCACGCTTACCGGACTCGCGTTAATTGTTTAATAAAAAAATTTCTTACGCAATACATACAATTAAAAACTGGACTGACCCATAAGCAACGCAAATAGATCTCCTTAAATAAATACAATCTGGCCGGGTATTATAACTGAATTTATAGAGGTAAAAACATATAACGAACTATTTGCAAACTTTTCAAAATTATAGATTCTTTTTTAAGGCGGGCTTGTCAGAAATCTTCGTATAGACATGACAAAAGTTATATAATCCATTAATTAGATCTCAATTTGATCAGGTATTGCTAATATGAAATAACCGATGGCAGGAACAACAGACCGGGAAGGAAAGGACAAAATATGAGGAGTACAACAAGGAGCAGGAAGCCTTAACTTTAACAAATATAAATAAAGACAGAGAGAGGGGGACACGATTAGGGTTATAGGCAACTGATTTATTTGATTTTATTTTTTTTTGAAAAATATGTATTTATTATTTTTTACATACAAAACTTTCGTCAAGCTAAAACGCTTGTCGACGAATTATCCTATTGATACCATCTTAAATTAACTTATACATTTACATAATCGCATAATATTTACTAGTCTTAATCTATCTATTTTACTTATCAATAATTAATAGTCTATTTCTATTTTCTATATTCAAAGTTGTTTTTTTTTTCTAGTTTTTTTGATGCACTTTGTCATTTTATTTTATGTTTATTATTTTTTTTATATTTTCTTCTTCCTGAAGCCATTCCTTTATTTTCATTTTTCTTTCCCCTATTTTTTCCTTCTCTATTATTTCTTTTTGGGTATTTTATTCAACATCTGAGTTATTATAATATATTTGTCCATTTCCTAATCTATGTTCTTGCTAACGGCAGTTGGTACGAAAGTTTTTCCCTCAACTCGTATTCTGCGTTTATTCTTTCCTCCAATTCAATTTTTTTTTTCTGTCGATATGTGAATTCACATATGTTCAGTAATAAGTACATTCCTCTTATGCTCATTACGTTTTCTTTTTTAATTATTTCACTATCGGTTTCTCCCCTTAAGGATTTCCTATTAATTTCAAGCATTTAATTTTGCAGTTTATTTACTTTTCCCAAGTATAGTTTTCTCGCCATATGCCTGAATTCCATATCTGATCCTCGACTCTACTAGCGCATAATAAACTACTTTTAATGTTTCATTTGTTGCATATTTCTTTAATGTATATAACGCTGGTAAAACTGCTTTTATTTCCTTTGCAATGTATTCCCCATATGTGTATGTCCCATCTTAAGTGTTGGTCCATCATTACTGTCCAAAAAGGTTTATACTGCGTTACTATGTCTAACTTTTGACAGTTTTTCATTTCGCATTCATTTCTTCCTCCCTAATCGAGTATGCAAATTCATTTGAGTGCATTATTATATTTGGACAATACAAATCAGAGCTGCCTCTTTTTTTCCGCAGTACCATTAGTCTTTTTTACATTTATTCTTAGACTTTTATCGTGTGCCCGTTTACTTCTTGTTATTAGATCTTTTTGCATCCTTATTTCGGCCTCTCTTTAACATCTCTTTATGTGACGTAACTATTGTCATATATCATCCGTGTACGAGACTACCTCGCTGTAACTTAATTCCCCATTATACAATAAACAGCATTGGCGCTAAGTTGCTACCCTGCGGTACTCCTACATCCATCTCCTCTTTTTCACTTTGCACATTTAAGATATTTACGCATGTTTTCCTCTGTGTTAAATAACTCTGAAACCATTTCTTTAAACTATTTTCGTTATTTCTATTTCCTCTAATGCGTTTATGATTATTTTATAATCAACCGTTTCAAATGCTCTAGTAAGATCTATAAACGTTATCAACACCTTCTTTCCCTCTTCAAAGCTACCTCTTATTTTTTCGGTTATCGGAGTGAAGAGAGAACAGTAGAGAGAGAGGAAACGGATAGTAAATTTGAACCTAGAATTTTCTTAAAATAGACATGAGAACGAGTTGCTGAGCCAAGGCATTCGCTATTTCAGTACCTTCGATACCTGTATGACCAAGAACCCACAGTAACCCAATGTGTGTGAAGCGATGAACATAAAGAGATTGCGAATGAGAGATCGTATGCGAAGGATGATAAAGTCGGAAGAAGGAGGCGGGAAAAACGAACAAATAGCCTGAAAGGGGCACTGGAGTTGGAAATTATCAGATAGTCGGAAAGTTCCGATCAGAGGAAATATGAATAATCACATGTAGAATGTCTATCAGTTCGGCTGTTAAAGGAGAAAAAAGAAAGACGAAAAAATTCGAAAAGGTTAAAGACAGAAAGAGTAAAGAAAACATCGGCACTACCCTACAATCATCAGTAAAAATGAGCACATGAAAAAGGAATAAGAAACTAATAGAGCTGTAAAATTTCTTTTTCATAATGGCCTAGGTGAGAAACTGGAAAGAGTTAGGAAAGAAAGAATAATTTTTTTTTTGGGGGGTGACTAAATTTGTTGAAGGAAAAGTAAGAAAGATTATTATTACAGGAAATTATTTGAGGCGAACATGAACTAAGATGAAAAGAGATAAGAACTAAAATAGGAGTTTTTATTAAGAACAAAACGTCAGTTTCTGGCAACAGAAATCTAGAAAGGAATATATTTAAAAAAAAAAAAAAGCGGTAGCCTATATAAGACCTTTGAACTGAAAGGAGAATCATATTGGACTCAGCAAGTATTGCTGAAGTAAGAGAGGGCTTAAGTGCATCGAGACAAAAATGCAGATAGGAATTCTTTATTATACTCAATTTGTAAAGATGAAATTCGCAAGTTAATAACTACTTTAACAAATGCTTTCACTGGCCGATTTCATTTTTATTACCACATCGCATTAAGAGCTCTTTGAAAATAACAGCGTTAAAAATAAAATCATCAACCGCTGTTATTACTCCGCATTCATTATTTGAAACAGATTTTAAAGAGCGGAGAACAAAAATGATGATTTAAAGTCGCTTTTTTTTTCTAGCTTTCTTGAAAGCATTTTTCGTAACTCGATTTCAGAAAAAAATCAGTACATTTTTTGTGATAATTTTCAAGAAGTTTTCTTTAATCACAAACAGTAATTTTAAAAAACATATTCGCTAACATTAAATTTCTTTTATTAATTAAAATTTTATTGTACTCACGATTCACGATATGTCCATATCAGCCCACTGCTGGGTGTAGGCAACCCCTAGCGGGATAAGTTGGCCTAATCTCCCGTACTGGCCAGGCAAATTGGGAGATGCATTTTATACCTGCTGCCAGGTAAGCCGAAGCGTAAATTCGTTATTGTAAAAGCGACCGAGTTGTTTTCAGAGCTAGGAAGCGAAAAAAATAAAGAAGGAAAATATAAATTATGCTAAATTATAATAAAAGAGCATATTTCTAACGTATTTCTATAATAACTTTAAAGAGGATATGAACCACTTAATATTTACAATCGCAGACATGCCCTCTAGGGTGAATTAATAACTAACAGTATATTTCCGCCCTGCACTGTATGTACATGTTGCTCCCTGTAGGTAATATCAGATATTAGTAGCGCTGTTCAATTTCCGATTGTTATTTAATTAAATGGCAATACATGTTTTTGTTTTTCTTCTGTTTTTTCTTTAAACAGTTTTTATTCTTTATCTGACGGCATCTTTTTTTTCCCCTTCCTTCTAGTTTTTTTTTTTTTTTTTTTTTTCTGGCCAGGCTGTAAATACCTCTAGTTCAATGTAGATAAGCTGGCCTAATTAATGTCTTCCTCCAGGCCAAAAAAAAACAAAAGGAGGATCTCTCCCTGAAATCAGTTTGTTTCAAAACCAGTCTCTAACTCATTACATATTAAACAAAGCCACCCTCCACCTTTATTAATTAGTAACAATAATGTTCCTTGGATTTTCTTTTGCATGAAATATGCATTAATTAGTGTTTTAATGTTTCTATTGAATTTGTTGAAGCATAGATATTTTTTAAAGAACCAGACATGTAAAAATTCTATTTTATTTTTCAAATAATAGAACAGTTTAGTTGAAGCCTATTTAAAAAAAAACAAGGTCAGTCAAGCATAATGTATCATGCGCTGAGGATTCCTTATGTTAAGTTAAAGATAGCTATAACTTACATTTACATAATACTAAATTCAAAACAATGAAATCTGATTTTAAATTATTTTTCATTTAGCACCATATTCTTATAAAGTCATTTATCGCGCTTTTTGGAACTTTTTGTCAACTTTGAAAGTTCCGTTAAGGAAATTAAATACGATTTCGTTCTCGACAAAAAGCAATCTTTCCAGCAATATATCCAAGTGCCTGGAGAAAATAACTTTTTTTTTTTAAATTTTGAGCTTTCAGCGCCCCGAGGGCCTAAATATAAAGTTTTAAACTCGGCTATTGTTTCTTTATAAAGCGGTCTTTTATGCATATGTTTGAAATACATTTTTTAGTTTCCTTAACATTTTTACTCGAGCTATTGCTTACGTGAACGTCCGATTTTTTACTGTTCTTGGCACAAAACGGGGGGAGAGAGGTTAAATAATGTTTTAGTCGTAATTTTTTTTATTTTATAGAAAAGCTTCTACGTTTTGTTTTATATTTTGAATTTCACTTTTAAAGGAAGTATTTGAGTTATGAATTTTTTTTTTAGGGTGATTTTTGAGGTCGCTCCAAATTCCCAATTATATATTCTTGACTGCTTTTTGGATCTTTTGCCGTCCAGAGTAATCGGTTAGCTTGGAATTATAGATGTGGTTTTAAAAAGAATTTTAAATGTAATTTATGATTCAATTTTGAAGTTTATAAGTCAACCTGTTTCCTGAGCTATTGCATATTTTAATTGAATATTTTTGTCGTTTCTGAACTATCTTATTAGGATTCCATACATTACACGCGTACGGAATCCTAAAAAATACTTTTCAAGACAGGAAGAAAATCCGAGTTAGCAAAATTTAAGGATCTATTTATAAATAGTGAGAAGCGGAATATAGAGTTGGCAAAATTTTAAGGCACTTGAAAAGAATTAAGGTGTGTATAGCTATTACTATATAAAAATATGTAACAATTAGAGCTCGGATTAGGTATAAATAGTATTTTTTTTTTACTTACAGCTGAGACGATTTGATATTTTGTGTGTAGATATTTCAAGGGTTTTAGATTCGAAATACACTGATTTAATAATGCATATAAATATACAAGAGCGTCGTCAGCCGATGAGCCGGGGAGGGCAAGATGATAGAAAGAGGATATGAGTTATAGGACAAAAATAAAATGTGTAATTTGTAAAGGCTTAATATTTTAATAAATAAGAATAAAATCTTAATTTCAAAAACATAATTTTCGCGGGTTTCTGGCAAATTGTTCTACTACTTTATTATAAAAGTCTTCCAAATTGTCCGTGATTACGCGCCTATAAATACTAAAGTTTTGTGGCTCCAGCCCTGCTTCCCCTTGACGACGCCCATGTAAATATATATATTTCGTTCGTTTTATGCATATTTTTAGTAATTTCATACAAAGGAAACACACGCGCATACATAATTAAAATTGTTAGAAAGATCGGAGTAAATGTTGTAATTAAAAACTTCCTATAGAAAATAAAGAATCTAAAAATGGTTATTATTTTTCGTGCGAGTCTGTTATCGGATGAT
The DNA here is from genome assembly GCA_039619475.1 of Icerya purchasi. Classification (NCBI taxonomy): domain Eukaryota; kingdom Metazoa; phylum Arthropoda; class Insecta; order Hemiptera; family Monophlebidae; genus Icerya; species Icerya purchasi. Next base: position 542,297,917 of record CM077115.1, read on the forward strand.
AGGTTTTTGCGGCACGTTCATTAAACAAAAACAAAAAAGAAATGGTCTGTTAAAATATATGCATTTACCCTAGAGTTGTGTCCTGTGAAGTGGAAAGGTCGTTTTACACGCTGAAAACTATTTTAACAAATATGACACAAAATTTTTCTGTTGAAAATTTGGAAATAGTTCTTATTCTTACGTACAATAAAATGTAATTTATATATTAATGTATTTCCGATATAAATTTTTTCGGTAGAAGGAAATTCAGTGTGTTAATATAAATTTGAAGTGGAAAATGAAGTGTTTTATTTAATTTTTTTAATTATATCTATTAATTTTTTAATGCATATTTTAATGTTCCGTGCTTATTTTTAATGCGTATAAATCTGAACCCTAATAATAAATATGTACCTCTGCAGCGCTATAGATATATGTAACTGGAAATTGATGCGATGTTTTTGTTAATGACACAAATTTTAAAGTCAAAAATATCAAAAATGAAAAGATTAAATCGTTTCGTAATTTTCTATCGTATTAATTCATATGAATCAAAATGTGGTATAAAACACGATAATGATGATAGTAAATTAAACAATCGTTAGAATAATTAAACAATTTTTTATATATTAAATCAAATTAATCTTCATAGGAAGTTACGACCCTTATAAAAGTTATGTAGTTTCTTCAATTAAGCCATGGTGTTTATTTTTATAGATTACGATCTTACGATACGTCAATAATGCTGTTTATTCATTAAAGTGAAGCAGCTTTTAAATAAAAGTAATCGCATTTGAAAATGATCGACTGAATTATTTAGCAATATAGAAATAAATTGAATGCACTTAATTATAATAATTCTACTACATTCGGAAAACGAAGTAGAGATGCATATTGTAGAATGATAACCTATTTTGATTTCTTATTTTGTTTTTGTTTTTTTGGTTAATTTCATTAACCATTGTGGGTACTACTCTGTAGTTGCGGCCATAGTGTAGAATGAAATTTCCTTCTCTGCTTTTTATTCCTTTTTTCTATTACTATTAATTTTTCATATCTATTCATAGTGTAGCTTGCTGGCCAAATGAACTGTATTTGTTCAGGCCAATAAAAACAAAAAAAAAAAAAAAAAAGTAGAGATGTACATTATTTTAGAAGATAAATAAAAACTCCTTAGTTAATTTACAAATGAAGAAGATAGTAAGTTGTTGATTAGTTAGCACTTTTCAAAAAACTGTAAATTAAAAGATCAATATGGGGCAGCTCCTCTCTTAAGCTTCTAGGATCAATATTCGAATTTCTTTATGTCATACCTTATTATCCATCGTCTGGTGTGTATTCATATTTCATCGATTTTTAAAATTAAACTTTATTTTTTATTTTATTGTAATATAATAAGAGTTTGATAAGATGAGAATTATTTGAATTAATATTATTTAAGTAAATACATTAAATTATTTATATATTAAAGAATTTAATAAATAAAAAAAATTAACATTGATAATATATAGTATTAATTGAACATTCTGTACAACCGCCTCTGGTAGCTCAGTTGGTAGAGCGGTGGACTGTAGAGTTAACTGAAATCCATAGGTCGCTGGTTCGAATCCGGCCCGGAGGACAATCTATTTTTAATCACATCAACAAACTTAAATGTTTTTGATTATATTTATATCAATATTTATTACGTAATATGTGTACACTTTTAATTAATAATACACAAGTGTCACATAAAGTACAATATAAAAATTTTATTTTCATCTTCCACAACCTTGTAACCCTATTATTATACTACATCTAATAAAATACTAAAACAATACAGAAAATAATATTAAACACTTTTTAAAGATAACGTATTTAATTAAATTATCATCAACGCATTTCGAAATCAGTGATAACTAAATTAAATACATTACTTTTAAATAGTTTCTAACGTTATTATTACTAATAATATAAATAAAATGTAACTCAAAATTAACAACCGTACAAATACTTTTGAAATTAAAAAAGGATAAAAATCGTATGAAGTAGGCAACCTTTAAATGAAATTGTAGTTTACACGCTAAATTGTTGATAATAATAGATCCTTAAGGACTAATAAACAAATAAATACATCAATTAATTTTTGGTAAACTGTATAATTTTTAGAATCTGCATTACTTATGCTTATGTTAAAGACAAATAATTTTAATTTGTCGACAATTCGTAAATGTATTAATAATATGAATTATTTTAATTGCTTTTTTTTTTTTAAATAAAACAACAAACATCGCTGCACGTTAAATGATAAACTACTAATATTGTATACACACGGGAAAAAAAACAGACTAATTAGATATTTATTAATTATGTTTCTAAAAAAATTAATAAATTATAACATAAAATATACATTATGAAATGTGGAAGGTTAATTTTAAACTTATAAACATAGCTAACAAACTTAAATTTATATGTATTATTACAATTTTCCCATTTAACATCATCACAATCATTTAACTTTTCTTGAAAGTTTGATTACATAAAACATAGTACAAAAAACAAGAGCTTGAACGAAAAAATAAATTAAAGAATTTAAAGTGTATTTGTGAAACTATGATTTTAATGGGTTTTTTTCAGACGTTTAAAAAAAATTCTACCGATTGCCTTTCTCCTATAATAATTTTAAAACATTTTTTGCAAAATAAATATTTCAAAAAAATATTTAAAACTAAATGATAAATACAAATAATGTAATATTTAGTTTTTTTTTTAATAATCGTTAAGTAAAATAAATTACTTTATTTAATTTATACAAATTACATAGGAGTAATTGATTAAAATAAAATATGTTTAACGAAAATAAATCAATAAATAGAAAATTCTGCGATTAAAAATATTAATTTGTTACTAAAAAACGCATTTTATCATAATTGTTGTTACAAAAGCACCGTGAGTAAATTCTGTTTTAGATGAACTATAATAAATGATATTAAAAAATAGTGAATTAAAACGGGGCTTAAGATTAATTTACTTCAAGAGTGTAATCGTTAGAATAATTTGAAATTAATAAATATATTTATACGTAAAATCGATCAAGGCCGTTAATATTTTCGTTTGCAGTTGAAATTTTCAGTTACAAAATATAAACATAATTCTTATGATGGTTTTAATAAATTAAATTTAAATAATATAAAGGAGCTATGATGAAAAACAATTTTGTTTATTAGTACCACATTTCGATTAGCTTTTTATTTTTGATAAAAATTTTAAAAAATGGTTCACAACTTTTTTAAAAGTTATATTCCCACTTTTTGCTCATCCATAAATCCACTAAGCCGTTATTTGTACGCTTAAAAATAATAGCAATTTTAAATGAATCTCATAATCCTTGTTCAAAATTACATCTGCACAGATAGAAAATTAATGACGGCTATAATCAAAAAACAGTTCCAAGGCACCGTGCCCATTGCAGCGAGAAGTGTGAAACGAAAAATGTTTTATTTTTTTTAACCGCCCATTGTGGTAAATTCGCTGAGCGAGGAAATTATAATTCGTGTTTAAATTATTGATTTATTTCTAATTTCTGTATAAATTTTCAAATATGTGTACAGGACCGTATCTGAGGGGGGGTTTTCTGGGCCCCTCCCCCGCCTCGAAATGTCTGCGAAATAATAACTGCTTGAATTAAATAGGCCGAAATTCAGAATAAATATATTTCTTTTTAATATTTGACAAAAGAAAAGAAAATGAAAATTTTTATGAATTCTACAGAAACGACTGTTTTTTATTTGTTTTTATTGTAGTGTTCAAATATTGCACATACAATAGCTGACTACAAAGCTTTAGTGTACTATTTATAAATAAATATATTTCATGATAATACATACACACACACACACCTATACATATATATATATATATACATATATATATATATATATATATATATATATATATATATATATATATATATATAAATATAAATATATATATATTTATAAAAATATTTGCTCCCCCCCGCGAAATTTTGGTCGAGATACGGCCCTGTATGTGTACATGTAATAGATGCAATTTGTCGTCATTCGATGTTTAATCAAGTTTTTTGGTATTGGAAATTTACTTATTTATTTTTTGTTGTACTAGTATAAAATAGTAAAAGCAATATTCTTTTTGTTATACAAAAATTCATAATTTCTAGCAACTTCAATTAAATTTTCCGCTTTTCACTAATTTATAAGGCAAATTAAATAAATTAATAATATAAATTAAAGCGAATAAAAAATGAATAATAATCACGTAAGTCAGAGTAAATAAACAAATTTTAGTAACATAAAACACAACTAAACATTTCAACTTTAAAAATTTTGAATAAAAAATATTGGAGAATTTATAAAATATGTTCTTTAAAAAAACTTGCTCGGTGAGTAATCCGTACGAGGAATTATTTTTCCTTACTCGCTTTTTTCGAATATTTCTGGCTCTAATGGCCAGCGTAATATTTAAATGTACGGTGTAATCGATTTTCAAAAAAATCACATTCTTCATTTCACATTCTTGCTTTAATGGGCAATGGGCCCAAAACATTGTTGCCGACGTTAAGTGGGACCCGGACTCAAATCTTCACTGAGCAGTAGTGGATCCACGAGGGGAGGGATAGGAGACATCCCCCCAAAGAACCAAGGCTTCTATGAAAAAATATGTTACAACAGAGAAACTTAATTTATACCATAAAAGATTTGTACGAATTTTACCTATAGATTTAATTATAACTCATATTTAATACTATTTTCTAGTAAAACTATTAATATTCCGTTTTTATTATATTTTAAATGTAATTATCATCAATTTTTTACCATTTTTATTTATTTTTAATTTTTATTTTGTAATTTTAATTAAAAATAGTTCAATGAGGAATATATATATATTTAAACTTGCTCACGAACAAAGAATTCGGATCGGATTACTAACAAAAATAAAAAAAAAAGTAATGTCTAATAAAAATACTATCTCTCTTACTATTTCTAAACTACCATTTTAGCTAGAATTTTATAATTTTTTTATTTTTCACCTAAAAATAAAACATAATTTAAATTAAATTATGTATTTTTTAAATATTTGTAAAGTCGCTTTTTCTTTTCTTTATGAAAAACAGGGTATTTCTCAAATCCACTGCCTACCGTAGAACATTTTACATAATTATATAATCTCCCCGCCGCAAATGTCTTCCTGGATCCGCCCCTGCCATTAATATTTACTTTAATTTGTTATCTGTTTACTTTATAATATAAAATGCTCAAATTATACGCTTTTAAATATCACGGTTGAATTATCATCATTATTATTGTATATATTTCGATTACTGTACTTGATTAATGATTAATGTTGATATCAATTTATGAAAGAAAGATGTAAGATGGAAACGTGTTAATACTATATTTAAACTGGTTTGTAGAATAAATATATATAATATAAAAATTAAAATATAATGAAGTTTTGTTCTTTTATTTCTTATTATAAAATTATTCTTAACATAGAAAAATGTTTGAATTAATTTTCAATGACATATGATATCGTGCGTTAATATATTAAAAATATATATTCTCAAATACAAACTAGTAAAGTCGTATGTTCAATTTAAACCAAACTTTTTTCAAAATTTTAGGTGATCAGTGTGCATTGCTCGCAGGGAAAATAAATGAATGTTTTAATTCTAATTAAAATTATTTTAATCCAATAATATTATTATATATATATATATGTGTGTACATATATTTCAGCGGTGTGCCAACGTTTGACGAGAGGAAACGGACGGAAACACAAATCCTTTTTATTCACAAAGAAGCTTACGTGCATTCCCATTTATGCACCCACATATTTCAGCAACAATAGTTACAGAAATGCTTCATCCAAGTTTACATCTTCAGTAACATTTATTATAAAGGCAATGAAGTTAAAATACAATTAAATGTAAATAAAAAATAAATATTAAATTTACGAATATCGTATTACAAGAAATTTTTTAAAGCAAAAAGCATATAGAAGTAAAAATTAGAAATGAAAATATATAGTTTTTACTAGTTAACATACACCTTTTTTATATTTTACGTGCCGATTATTTTTTATAATGACGTAGTATTTAAGTATGAAGGTTTAAAATTTAAATATGGAAATCTAAAAAATCTAAAATTCAAATGTGTTCACAGTTAACAAGTGGCGCTTCATTTCAAAAATTTTCAGCATCCACATTCAATAATAACATTTTAACTGAATGAGAATTTAAAACTAAATTTAAATCTGATACATATTGTATAAAACAATACTGCATATTCTTTGCTAAGTCATTGTGGATTTTAGATCAATTTTTATCCTCCAAAGAGCACTCCATGATTTTTCTGAAAAAACGTTTGGTATTGATGTTGAAGATAAAGGCCCTACTAGTTTCACTACCAAATGGAACCGAAAATTACTCCACTCCATATTAGAAGAAATTATTTAACTGATTTTGTACTTCAGTATTGTAATTATAAACATCCGCAACCCATAAGCAAAACAGTAGTAATAATTGGAGCAGGGCTGTATCTAGACCAAATTGTTTTTTTTTTTTTGGGTGGGGGGATGAAAATATTTTTAAAATTATACATACATATATATATATATATATAGAGAGAGAGTGTGGCACCATAACTTTCTTTTTTAAGATGTGCCACTTTTTTCTACTAAATTTTTTAAAGAAACAATAACAGAAAATCGAAATAAAACTGCGAGAAGGGAAGAAGCATACATATTGCCAATGGGGGATCTAGAGTATCCGTTATTTCGATTTTCTGCTTTATTATTTCTCTTTAAAAAAATTAGTAGAATAAAAGTGGCGCATTTTAAAAAAGGAAGTTATGCTGTCGCACCCTGTATATATATATGGATGTGTGTGTGTGTGTATGTATTATTATAAAATATATTTATTTATAAATGGTACACTAAAGCCTTGTAGTCAATTATTATTATATATGCAATATTTGAACACTACAATAAAAACAAATAAAAAACAGTTATTTCCACAGAATTCATAAATATTTTAATTTTCTTTCTTTTTGTCAAAAATTGAAAAGAAATAAATTTATTCTAAATTTCGGTTCATTTAATTCAAGCAGTTATGATTTCGCAGACATTTCGAGGGGGGATGAACCCGGAAAAAAACCCCTTAGATACGACCCTGAATTGGAATGACTTATATACGCAGTGATCGAGGTTGTGGTAAATATTTTCAAATTCTTCAACCATCTCTTCCGTTCATACCTTGATTCTATCACATTCGTGTTCCAGTGGGTATGACGCGTAGCGTTGTGTTGAAACGGCTATATCATTTTCGCAAATTTTTAACCTTAACTTCTGGTTAGTGTAGAGGTCCAAAATTGTGGTACATTTATGTATTTTTTTTAAAGTTGTTCTAGTTTTGTGCTTTTCGTATCCAATTTTTTTCTTGCTACTTGAGCTATTCGTCATACCTACGAGCCGTTTTTTTTTTTTACGCCTATATATGACTCTACCTACAAATCATAACCAGTCGTTAAAAGTTGTTCCATCAATATTCAACTATCTTTCTTAAAGCGCCACCACTGTTATTCTTTTCTCTGAGATATGATTTAGTTTAAAAAAAAAACATCCTAAATCAACAGATTAAATTTCAATTCTTGTAAATCCTGCCGTGATAATTTAAACGTATGCATAGTACACTTTAGACTGTTACATATATATAAAATTAAATTTTAACATATTTAGTCGTATATATAGTGAAATGGATACACATTAACACAAATACACTATATATGTATTAACAACGTAAAAATTAACAAACCAACCTGTCTCGTAGTAACAAACTACATATTCATGGTTATGTTATTCACTACTACGAAACAGGTTGGTTTATTCTTTTTTTTTTTTTTTTTTTTAGATCCCCCTTTGGGCACGTCAGCTAAGGACCTACACCCAGAAACAACAAAAAAGAAAAGAGCCGTCAGTTAAATTTTGATTCGGTCAGATATTGACAATATAAAGGAACTAACGGATGAGATAATGGATGGTGAAGAGAAGGAAAGAATATATGATGCACAATAAGGAGCGGGGAGCTTGAGTTTCAGCAAACAAGAATATAGGATACCGCGTTCAACAGAAAGAGATGGACATTCAAAAAAGATACGTGATTGGCGTCGCAAACCATTGCTTCATTAGGGTGAAGAGGACAATTTGGAGAAGAAACAAGGGAAAAGCGAAATTTTTACTTTGTTAGTATTAAAGCGTATTTTTGTTTATGTGTAATATATATATATATTAATTACAACGTAATTGTTAGGCTACCCTCCATTCGAAATAATGTTCCAATTTTATGTAACGTTTGTTATATTTTGTAGGATTTTTGTTATTGTTATTTAAAAAATGTCACAATTTTATGTAATGAAATATGTAACGAAAAAATGTCTTAATTTTATATAACGGAAGTTAAATGTTAGAATAGGATTTTTGTGGTTATGTTATTTTTTGTGTGTGTTGATGCCAGTAAGAATTACGTTGTAAATTTTGATCATTTTATACAAAGTATAGAAGAGAAAGAGACAGAAATGAAAGCAAGAGGGGTCAAGGGCACAGCCCCTTGCGAGGCCAAAATGGCCGAATTTATATATATATATATAACAAGTAGGAAAATGGTTGATATACATACTTTTAACAGGTTAAAAGTATGTATGTCTTATTTGTTAACAAGTAACCCAACAACATCTGATTTACTCCATAATTGAAGAATACGATTAAAAAACCCCGTGCTGTCTAATCTACTTACTTTATTCAGTAATTTTTACTACATATAAAATATATATTTAAAGAATTTATGCTTTTTTTTTTTTCTCGAAACACAGACAAAGCCGATAGCCCAGTAACTAAGAATTATAGGTAACCGCATAAAGAAGAAGAAGAAAGATTAGATTTTAATATATGCGGAAATGGAGGATGTGAACTCAGCCAAAGCAGGGACAACGTCTAAAAAAGAAAGCAGAGATATGTAAGATGCACAATAAAGGGAAGGAAGATTAAGGTCTGGTGAAAGAAAAGAACATTCAAAGAAAATGTGAGATCACATCAAGAATGCGATGAAAAAGGGAAACCATAAAAAATCGAAAAAGGGATGAACTATGATTAAAGCGGAGACGTAGTATAGAGAAAATGCCAGGAATAATTAGGATAAGAATTAAACCAAAGGCAGAATAAGGGGCGAGGTTGAATTATGCGGTAAAAGAAATAAAGGATTAGAATAAAAGTATGACTGTCAGACTTTATGATTGGTAATTTGATGGAGAAAGGATATTATGAGCGAGAAACTTATCGATAATTTGATACCAACCAGTCAGCTTAATTATCATGACCGAGAATACAAAGAAGATCAGTTTGAATAGAGCAAACTAGGGTAGACGCAATTAGAGAACGAAGAGATAATGCAGTTGGATAAAAGAGACATGCTTTAATAAATTATATTAGATGGTAACGTTGTGTTTAGGTTTTCGACTGAAAGGATCTTCTGCAGACTTCAAACTGAAGTCTAAAATTAAACCAAGTAGAAGATGTAGAAAAGTGCAAAGAACGTAGCCGAGGGATCTGGTTTAATAATATTCTTTTTAAGTTCATTAGACACTTCTTAGAGTACATTGTGAAACGATCTATCTGTCATACGGCTCTTATTGTACTTTAACTATTCACAAGTTCGGCGAAGCTTTAATAAAAAGAGAAGATGTGAAAAAGATAATAACTCACCCCGCTCTCCTTAGTTAATTTTAAAATTGTCTATTAGAATTATTATCATTTTTTTGCGTTCTCTCTCGAATTTGACAAAGAATTAATTATAAATCGTATACAAGTAATTTTTTCTTTTCAAATTGTAATAATTTTCATATCGATTTGGATGTAACTTGTTTTCAGCGTTTAACTAATAAATTATATTCGTACATGTCGTGGACTTCGCGCTTCTTAACAAAATTCATCAAAATGGTGTTGGCCGCGTTTACCGGATTTTCGAGTATATCGAAAAGATGGTTTATTTTCATTTCCTTTTTTAATTTTTTTGTTAATTTTATTCTTATTTATTATTTGTTTCTTTAAATTTTGTATCGAATTTTTTGTTTACATTTTTATTCGGTTCAGACGAAAAAAGTTTTGCGCGAGGAAGTTTTGCTCAAACAAGAACTAAAGGTGTTTTTTAAAATCGTCCTTTAAAAATAAGACAAATTTATATACACGCGTAATAAAATACAGATATTGCGCACCAATTGCACTCATGCAAGTAATAATTGATAAAAGAAAATAACTTTAAATGTATAAAATATTTTAATAAGAAAAAGGCAAGAAGGTGTGACCAAAAACAGAAAAAAAAAAAAAACAACAGAAAAAACATAATTATTTAAAACATATGATTTAGATTCGGATTCAGATCACACATTCTGCGTTCATCGTTACTAATATTTCTTCAATTTTATTTTCTAGCTGAAAATAGATGAAATAGTGCTTTCTACAGAAATCATTTTTGTTTTAACATAGTTCAATCATGTTGCTATTAATATGTTAAATCAAATATTCAGATTTACTTTCAATAATGTTTTCCTAAATGAAGATAAATTATTCAAGTCCCCTTCAGATTTCAACATTTTATTTTTTTATGGTAATTTTTTGAATAACAACTGTCCGAATGCTAGCCACTGAATTGAAACACGATTTAACTTGCGAAGGATCAGCACACCCGGTACTGTTTCTCATTTATTTTTTGTACATTTGATAAATCGAACGCTTTGTTGTAATCTGCGTATCTCGAGACTTCACTGAGGAGATTTTAAAATAGCAGCACATTTCATCTCGTGTCTTTTATATATATATATATAGAATATTAAAATCTCAATGTATGACTCTTATGGTTAGACAGGTACCAGGTTGAAGAGATGATAAATCTGATAGTCTTATTTTGGAACAACCGCTCTGTATCTTATTGATTGACACAATCTCACAACATAAATATGTTCAAATAGGCTTCAAGATTATTTTATAAATTAGGAGTTTCTTTTTCAACGGTAAAAGTCAAAGAGCTCGCCGTGAACGCAATATAATTCCTGTAATTTCAGTCCCAGCTATTTCGCTTTTTGAATTTGAGTTTTCTACATTAATTTTCGATCTAAATACGCTCCTAAATACTTAATATCACCTTTTTGTCTTCCCATTTATCTGAAAAGGTTCACCGATTGTACTTTTTAACTAGGTTTTAACTTTTGTTATTGTCCTTTATAATTTCCTGGAAGCTGGGATATTATTGAAGTCTACAGCTTTGAAAGCTGTTTCGCCTACGAACGTTTCTATAATGTAACGTTATCATCTACTCTGGAAAATCAGTTTACGAAGAGACGTCCCCCCTTGTGGCACACTAGCAGATGATGCAGAATAGATGTTAAAATATTCATTCTAGACGAACATTTAAAAAAAAAAAAAAACTAGTCAAATTGGTTTAGACGCGTTCTTTTCAACTCAAACGGCATTTAATTTTTATTTACATAGCAAGAGCAATATCGCATTTTATGATCTATGCGTGTAGTAGATATTGTTTTAAGCGATGATACTTTAACATTGAAAAACTGCTGGTAATTGTGTCAACCTAATAGGGCACTACTATCTCGTCTTATTTACCATAAATTTTTTTAGTGAAAACCATATCTCTTTTGGCGGAGTTTCAGAGAGAATTTCTAGGATTCAAAAGGATTCTTATTACAAAACAAAAGAGTGATTTTTTTTGTTTTTTATTAAACCGTCAGCAGAAAATTTTCGACAGCGCTGAAGAGAAATGGAGTGGAATATATTTACAAGCTAACGCAAAGTGCACAGTATTATATTATTATAAGTACACCGAGCGATAAATCCTTTCCGATACAACAGCGCTTACATAGGTGCGCAAAGTCTCCTTTTAATATTGAAGATTACGTTAAGCGATAAGAGGAAAAAACAACGAAAAAAAACTCAGCCTTGAAAAAAGGGAAAATAAAAAAAATTTATATATAAATACGCAACAAGAAAAAAAAAAAAAATAAAAACCCAAGACGCTTTGAGCTCGTTAACAGTAACCGGGCAAAAACCGCACTAGCTAATAAACCTACAGCACTAACAAATTTCTTAAAAACACTAAATTGATGAAACACTGTAATGAGAAAAAAATCATAATACTTCTCTAGTTTTGTACATAAACTGTCTGCAACCATGCAATTAAGGAGGCTAGCCGAATTTGTAACTGTAATCATTGAAAACGTCTTTGATACCACCTGACATCAAGGCTTAGTCTACAAAAATTAATTCAATACAAATTCCCAAATACTTTTTCGCACTTTTAAATTATCTAGCCGGAAGAAGGTTCTAGTGAAAATCAACTATACCGTTTCGTCCTAAAAAAACCTCGATAGCTAGTGTTCCTTGAAGGAAATTTAGCCTTTTTTTATATTCATCATTTTTATAAACTATATCAAGCTGAATTAGCGATATGACACGGCTATCCTCATTGTGCCCTCTAACGAATCAACATGAATGAAAGTAGCTTAAGAGAAAACTCTATAAAAACGATCAAGTACTTTGTTAAATGGAATATTAAATTAAATCTGGCTAAAATGCAAGCTAGCCTTTTCGCAAAAGACCGATATACATCGCAGAATTAGAGAATCAAGTTGTTCTTCTTAAAAACAAAATTAAATGTCTCGTACTAGACCAGCGTTTTAACAAGAAACTTTTGCTAGCACTTATCCGAACAATCAAATGCTACAATACGGTTTTAATAAAAAGTAAAAGTTAAAAACAACGAACTAATCCTATGCAAAATTATTATTTGATTAGGTACTCTTTTTTTATCCATCTATTAATTTCGGTCAGATCAACTGTTTGTGTTCGGATCGGTCTTCAGTTTGTGCGTTTAGCTTTATTTCCTATCCCGTTCAATAACTGATAATTTCAGAGAAGCTTGCATTTTGTATTTTCGAAATATATGTAGTATTCAAAATGTTCCGTTTTTAGGCACATCGCAAAACATTAGTGCAGTTCCTCCAGAATATATGTTCTCGTTGCACTTCCCCAAGCACCAAGCTTCAGAATGTAGCAGCCTACATGAACCTCCCGTCGACGTCGTAAAAAGGTGCTCACTGTGCCTATGACCGATCTTTTCCTGAGTGAACTAAGTGCAAAAAGATTAAACGGGTAATGACATTTGAAAATATCTTCGTCTAAGAGGCAGAACATTTTGAAAAAAATATTTAGAGCTTCATATGCTTTTTCGTTTGTCGGTCAATCTTCTTACCGCAATATTCCTATAAGGGACTTTATCATCATTTCCCTCCCTTCCTTCTAATTATCTTCCTTTTAATTATTTTCCTCTCGTCCTAAATCGCGCACCTTTCACAAACATCGTACCTTCAAACTTTCATATTATAAATCTTCTCCCCAATTCCTTCTTCTTCAATTTAACCGTATCCCGTATTCCTCTAATGGATGGACTCTTAGTAAATCTGTCCCTCTTCCGATTAACCCAGATACGATAGTTGTTCTCCCGAAAATCTTGCAAGTATCAATCCTTATATCCTCATCGGTTAGTCCCACATCCTCTTCGTCGATTTCTTCTCCCTTAATTAAAAATATTTCTACAGCCGTCACGGAGCTACCTTGTTCTAGATTGTTTCTTCCTCATACTTTTCTGACTCTCTTTTCCTTTCTGACAATATACCACAATTAATTAGGAATCCAATAATGAAAATTAATATACTTATTTTGTTCACATTCCAATCGATTCACGTTGAAATGACTTACCTCTAGTCTTGAAACTGACTTCCATTTTGACTATTTCTTTTTCTGTCATATTTTTTGTTTTTTATTTATACAGTTGTGAGGTTGGCTGGCGTGTATATTCAGCTTAAAGCATTATAGCTAAACTTCAACTGACAATATTGTATTTATTTGGATGTTATTAAACATTTTTTTTTTCTTTCTTTTTATATCTTTTTCAATTCTGCGCATAAATGTGCTCTATTTCTCTTTGATAGCTCAGTAATCACTACTTCTAAACTTTTTAATCGTTACAGTTTATTATTCTTTTCTTTATCTACTCATCTTAGTTTTTTTTTTTGTTTTTTTTTGAAATATAAATAACTCTCATTTCTTCCTTCTGCTCTTCTTTCTTCTTTTCTAATATTTCTTTAGCTTCATAATGCCGGCTGGCTTTAATCTACCACAAGAGAACTGTTGTAGCTTCGAAGGCAATAAAAATTAATTAGAGCGTTTATTGGATCTTCGTAATATAAGTGTGTGTGTTACTCTTATCTCTGAAACATGACTTTAGTCATTTCAGTATAAGGGGCTTCAAGTTAATCAAATGCGATCGTGATGATAATATCGGTTCTCTGTGATCCTCATTAGAAAAATGAAATGTTCATTCCACTTTCATGTTAGTCCTTTCGACTTTCCTTCTGGTTTTGATCTACTTTACGATTGTTTACATCCCTATCTATTCTTCCTCTACACATCCTTTTAACGTTCCTTCTAATTACGCTCTACGTCATTTTGTCTTTTTTTTCATTTTTCAATTCCATCCCGTAATCATTCATTATCAGTAGCGACTATTTACTCATTCTTCCTCCCTATGGGGCTGCTTATCCTTTCTGATAATTTAATGTTCCTTAACAACTTCCGTCAAACTATTTTAGGAATTCATCAGCTCTCTCGATTTAACTTTTTCCTCTTTTTTTCTGTTGATCTTAACTCTATACCTGGGGTGGACTTTTCAGGCTCTAGCGACCATGGGTCGTCAACTCCTGCTGGCTCTGCTTTTCCGACTTACCGAATTTCTCTTCTCTAGAACTACTACTCTTCTTTCACATATTTGAAGGTTGGCTAGTAAATTCCAATCCTTTGAATGCCCTTTCAATTTTAACGTTCCTGCGGATAATATCTTTCATTGGTTCTTCCTATTTACGTTCGTTCTGCTCTATTCCACTTTTGCAAAATTCTCCTTCCTATTGTCTAATTTCAGCTTTCAGTTATAAACGAATTGAAGTCTGTTCTATCGGAATCTTCCAACCCCACTCCAGGGGACTAGGGGCGGCATACACTATCTCATTCTTAAAAACCCAATCCTCCTTATTCTTGACCCCCTTTTAATTGTTTCCTTTCTAGGGGCATAATTGCTTCCGTCTGAAATTCTTTTATCACTGTTTCCATTCCTGAAACTTCCTTACGACTCATTTCCTTGCTGTATCAGAAAACCTGTTCGAAGGTATAAAGCGTCTAATCTGGTGGTTGGAGCACATTAAAACTTCCGAAATTTCACCTGCGCTGGGTTAATGTTCACAGTCAACGCGCCCGAAGTAGGAGAGAGAGAAAAAAAAAAGGATACTATTTCCTGCCTTATTTTTATTTATTCTTTAAAAATGATTTTTGAATTGCGTTTGTATAAAAAATCATTTGCGACGTACGTAGAAATTATTTAACATTGAGCGCATGTTTGCAGATCTCCCAAATATACATATATATATAACTACAAAATTACGCAGGTTTACCACCGTTAATGTAGAGCCATCAATAAATAAAAAAATGGTTTCACCGATCTTAGAGCAGAGGCCGTTCATTAAGAGAGATGGTGACTCTTCAAATAAAGTAATATTTCTTCCATAATTCGCCTCCGCTTTAATCACAGTCTGTGCTTCCTGCTTCCCTCTTTCGTTTTAATATTGTTCAGTTTCTCCCCTATGTCCCTTCCATCCTCCTATCTTAAATATGACCTGTGATGTAAATCACCTTCTATTATTCGAATGCTCTTGTATTTTCTCAGAACGCGCAGTCCTTTATTTTAATTTGCTTGGCCTTGGCCTCCCGACCCCTTACTGTGCCCACTCTATGCTTGCTCTTCCTTCTCTTTCTGTTGTTCCTATATTGGGCTATCTTTATTTCTTCTGTTTCTAATCGCTTCCTGATTTAACTTTCAAGTCCCTACGTTTTCATTATTTGTTACTCCTTTGTGCTGGGTAAATATCCCCTGAGTTGACGTGTCCAAAGAATAAAAAAAAAAAAAAAATTAAAAAAAAAATAAAGTAACTAATGTGACCAAGAGGAGCCAACGGACAAATGGGATATAGTTGGACGTTTAATTCGTATTTGTATTTTTTGTACCGAAGATGGAAAGAGACTGTATTGTTTTTTTTGGGGGGGGTAATAATAATTCTGCAACATAAGCTAAATGGCTATAGTTTTTGACTGGTGTGGATCTGTGACGGTGTTACATGCTAGGCATAGAATAGCGACATTGGTCAAATAACCCATAGAAGTCATTTTTTTGCTCCCTTATTAGCTGGAATTTCTTACTGAAAAGAAAAAAAAAGAAAAAAAAAAAGGGAAACACATCTTAGTACAAAACCTGTTGGAATAAACTTTAACAAAGTCCATGTGTTTATATTAAAGAAATTAATTAATCTCGTTGTTTTTAACGAAAACAACTTAATTTAGGGTTAATTCTAGAGCTTTTGCGAAAGCTTAGATTTTAACGAGTTTAATTTTACACACTCAATCAAATATTTATTCTTGATTTAAAAAGTAGGTTTGTAGCATAAATCGAAACGGGAAATTTGCTTCCGCTTATTTTTTGTCGAGCAAATAGTTGATATATTTACAAAAACGACGATGCATTTTCAACTGAATAATTACTTAGAAGTTTAACGATTGCCGGAATTCATAATTGGCTTAAAGATTACACATGCTCTAGCAGTGTCGCGAAGGCTTTTCGTCGAATACAGTCTGCGTTATCTGTTGTAAATTCGAACTGGGCCTGCATTACTTTCGCCCGTATTCCGAGCGTTATTCCAAAAAAGCATGATGCACACGGTACGCTTTAGCGGTCCTTGTAATTTGCGCAGGGTTTGGTCGCAACAGCTGATGATTTTCCAGTACGAACGATAACGGTATTATTTCGGCTACGGACCGCCGACTTTAACCCTAGGAGGGGTAGGTAGGTCGCGTGCTATGAACTATTATTACAAGGTATTAGAGTTACGCCATAAAGCTCGAAGAAATCAGCCGAAATAATTGTTCCAGTTATTCCAGAAACCGATCTTCGCACATTCAGTTTTTTTCAAAGTCACGTCACTTTTCACGAGAATAATACACTAGTGCAGCAGTGACGTCAGTGCGAATATGTTGCAGCGGTAATGCTCGAACGTGTACACACTTAATTGTTTATTAAATACTTCACGCGGTATTGTTTATTATTCTTTCGTATGTATTTTGTGCTGATCTTAGCGAAAATTTTAAACTCGTTTAACGGTTTTGTTGCATTACATTGTCTAGCGAATGTGTTCATATGTATTCGATTTTTCGCTTGCCTTCCTCAGCCCTTTTGCGACTTTACTATTATTAAGTCTTTTTTATCATCATCAGCGAAGTTTAGTTATTGTTTAAAAATCTGATGTTAATTGGTTCCCTTTTTTTCTTGATAATTCTTTTAGTATAATAATCAAACAATTCTGAGAGGTGACAAAATATTTTCCTAATATTATTACATTTTTCTTTTTAAGCATCTCCCTCGTGATTTAATACAAATACAAGTTTTTGTGAAGAAATCTAAAGCTTAATCATCTACATTAGATTAATTTTATTAAAAAAAGTTCTGATTATAACTCTATTTTTAAGTGATAATTATTATATTATACGACGTTTAATGCAGTTTTTTTTCGTAACTAATGTGTTATTATAATGTTAGAACGATTAGTAGTAGTTAGAGTTAGTTGCTTGGGTATTAAATAATTATTAGCTCTGGCGAATGACACTAAAATCACATTTCTCTGTTCGAGAATTCATAATTAAAATTAGTCGTAATTTGTTGCAAAAAAAAAAAAAATGTAGCGAAAATTAACATTCATTTAAATACTAAAAATGCTTTTTTACAAAAAAAATAAATACCGATACTTGAAGGTTTATTATGAAAAATTTAAAAATGCACTAAAAAGTTAAAAATAATTACTCCCGATAAAATATATATATATATCAGAAAGATATAACACTTAAAGGGTGATATCGTAATTCTTATACAACATTAAAACCTTAATTAGAGTTGGAATTAAATTCATGTTAGGAACAATTTAATCAACATTTAATGCAGTTTTTAATTATTCTTTTAATATGAATTTGATGCCAACTCCAAAAAGGTAATGTATAAGAATTACGATATCACCACTTAAGTGTGTTATATCACTCTGATATATATATTTTCTAAGCGGGAGTAATTATTTTTTACTTTTTAGTGCATTTTTAAATTTGTGTAATAAATCTTCAAGTATCGGTATTTATTTTTTGTAAAAAAGCATTTTTAATTTAACTTTTTAGTGCACTTTTATTCAATTAAATTAAACAACTTTTTAATAAGAACAGATATTTCCACGGTGTGAAAACATCAAAAGGTACATTTCCATGGTCTTCTTTTTAATTCCTCAATCTATATGATAGATTGGTGGACAGCCATGTTCTAAAAATTCCTGGATAAAGCCATTTTCTTCATTTCTCCGTATTTGTTTGCTTTCACGTCGTCCTTTATTTGTTTTATGTATTTCTGTCTTGGCCTTCCTCTTGGTCTTTTCCCTTCCATGGTTCCTTCTATTATTTGTGTTAGATATTCATTATTTCTATATATATATATATATATGTCCAATCCATTTAGATCTTCTTTCCTTTAATTTCCTTAATAGACTTCTTTTCTCTTTAACTTTATCTAATACTTATTTATTTCTTATTTTTTCTGTCCATGATATTCTCTCCATTTTTCTCCAGCACCACATTTCGAATGCTTCCAGTTGATTGCTCAACCGTTGATTCAAATTCCAAGTTTCTGAACCATATAGTACTATACTCCATACGAATACTTTAATAAATTTTTTCTTTATTTCTCTTTGAATATTTCTAGATGTCAGGAAGTTTCTTTTTTCCTTGAATGCTAATTTTGCCATTGCTATTCTTTCCTTTATATCTTGATCACTTCTTCCATCTTCGGTTATTATACTTCCCAGATATCTTTGCTTTCTAACCTGTTTTAATTTTTCTCCGTCTATTTTTATATCTATTTCTTTATTATCTTTTTCTTTACTACATCTCATTATTGTTGTTTTTTTTTTTATTTATTTTCATATTATATGTTTTAAATATTTGATATGGTAATTTGGCAAATTTATAGTATTTTAAGTGTCAATAAATCTAATTTGATGTTGAAACTAATCATGAATGAAAAGCATCCAAAAAGCTTCAATCTCCCCCGCTTTATAAAGGATAACTCAAAAACTATCGGTCAGATCTTGATCAAATTTAAGTGGGACCACATGAGAAACACCAGCTTTCAAATAAAAGAAGAATCATCAAAATCGGTCCACCTAGAAGAAAGTTCTGTGGTAACACACACATAACAAAAAAATAAAATAAAATAAACAAATACAGTCGAATTGAATAGCTCCTCCTCCTTTTTTGAAGTCGGTTAAAAATTAGTAGTCTAATTAACAAACATTCACATAGCACAAGTGATGCGTTCAAAGCGTTAAATAAATTCAGATTATTTTTCAATATCGAAAAATTGTTTCTTACGCGTATTATTTTTGTCTGTCTAACACTTTTAATCGAAATGATTTTAAACAGTTTTGAGAAAATAGAACAACAAAGAATTTTCGATCGACGAAATTTTCATATTTTCGGGAATTATTTGTAGCTTCAGAGTGTGTAACGAAATGAAAGAAGTAATTTAAATTCAGTCTGAAATATTCGGATGTGACGTCACTAGTTCCGTCTTTGCAAATCTTATAATCCGGCGCAGCAGGTCGTTTTGTGTTATTCACCGAGAACTGATGATCTTCGGGCTGTGATACTCGATCGGAAGTGTACGACAACCGCGGCAGGCGCTGCTGTCACATACGACCAGCGCCCAGATTAGATTTCGATTCCGCAGACTTGGTGATTTTGAATCTTCCTCCTCCGTTGAGGAACTTAATTTGAAGAGCAGTCAGACAATTTAACAAGTTGAGAACCGCGCATTCACGAACAGCAGCAAGATTACATCGAAAGAACAGAGAAAACAGTTTCTAGAATTGAAGCGTATGGGGCTGCATTTTACTTTTGGGTCGACGACGATGATGTAGTTTAAGAAGGAAAAATATTATTTCTTTTATCTCTACATCACGTAGTGGTTCCAACACTATCTGTATTCAGTCTCTTAGCATTTCTGCAATTGAAGTTGATGACGTATATCTGTGAGTTATTTTGGCTTTGTTTCGATGTAGGGATAATAATAATCGTAATGGACTTTTTCCGGTCTACCTGTGGTATTAATTTTTAAAAAATAGAGGAGTTTTCTACGGGTAGAGATGGAAGTTGCTTGTATTATTTACATTTTTATATCAATCTGGGCACGTAGTGAACATTGGAAATATTCGGAATAAATAAAAATGATGTCAGTTACCGAGAAGCTACTTTTAGTGTATCTCCCTTCCGGCAAGGATTACTTTCAAAAAAAGTTTTGCACGTCATTCGACTTCTTATATTTGATGTGCGCTAGACGAAAAATCGATCTATCGCGCAAAAGGCCGTCACAGTTCCGACAGCTTCGATATTTTTTAGTGTGTGTTGCATGTATCAAAGAAGGAGAGTGCTTCATCGAGGAGTGAACCAAAATACTGTCACAGTCAAAAGCCTGTGCTATTTATTTCAGATATCAACGTACTAATATGGAGGCGAGACCGCGACTTCTCGACACGACATTAGACACATTAGGAGAGGTGTTCCTTAAACGCAACCAAGTACAAGATCATTCTGTGTTATACTTTTCACTTTAATATAGAGTGACTTATTTAACATCCGGTTAAGATTGTGACGTTTAAATAAATAAATTATTTTAAAATGCAGTTCGAATCATCGATTTTAGTGGTAATTCTTAAGCCAGTTTACTCTGCCAACATCATTTCCAACTGATATTACTTTCATATCGCGTCGTGCCAACTGATATTTATTACGCATCCGTGAAATAATAACAGTGTCCATTGCTTGTGCTTCGGGGAACACGTTCCGTATTAAACGTATCCTTAATACTCTGTATTAGTTTAGATTAAATTCGTTGACCGCTTTGTTCGATAAATCAACAGATGACATTTGTTTCATCAGTTGTAACGCGATTAAGACGTTACAACGTGTCCTCAGGGATGCCGCCGTGGTTTTAGTTTCGCGGAATTAAAATTTTATATTGAATTATATTTTAGTAGAATTAAAAATTTTAAATTAAAATTATAATTATTTTTGTTATTAAAATTATTTTAAAAGATTCGGTAAGGATTTAGTATCTATTTAGCCCAATTTTTACAGGAATCTTTCGAGACAGGTCGACCTAGAAAAACAACGGATAGAATCATAATAAAATGAAATTAAACAAAATATGGTACGTATCATGCTGGCTGGGTTGTTCCGTGGACGGTAGGTGCTCCTTTTGTAAGCCGACGTACGATGATGCTTCTTGATATGACGACAAGGAGGAAACACGTTGATTAAATTGATACCAAACAGATTTTTTACAATTCTTGAATCGAACTTTGACGACTGATCTGATTCTCGGGCCTTGCTGGATCATTTTCTTTCGTATATTTCGTTCTGACGGCTATTCTTTTCAACGACTCGATTCGCGGTCTGGCTGACCTTTTTTCTTTCGAACATAAGAAAACTCAAGAACTAACTTCAACCTCGGCAAAAACGGAATTGAATCTCTTCTATAATTTTTCAGCATTTACCGATCTTTTTTCTTTTTCCGGAACCGACTCTTCCCCGTCGCAGACCAACCATGATCATCTCTTCATCGTCCAATCATCGCGCGCATCTCTTCTCTGGCATGATCTACATCGATCCGTCTCTCCCCAGCCAGCGACAGGTTCCCACACACTCACGCATTTACTACCCTTTCGTTATCTTCAACGTTATATTACAATTGTAATTCAAATAAATAAATAAATAAATAAATAAAAGGTTTATTTTAAAATAATTTAAAGGGAGGTAAATATTTAAATAAAATACGTGCATCGAACTATATTTCACACCAGTAAAAAGGGAATACAGGAAACGTAAGAAAAAATGTAATCATTACTTAAATAAAGAAAAGGTGGGAATACTTAAGATCATAGAGGATTTCAGAATTGCGTGACAAAGACGAAGGCGCGAATCTCGGTCATGTCTGGAAAACTGTTTAGAAGCGTGAAAAGGAACAATAATCAAAAAACGGATAATTAATTTTGTAAAATATCAGATAGGGAACATTCGAGCATTAAAACATGCTGTCGGAGACGCTAGTTTATTATGTTCTAACCAGCGGACAAAACGCTACGTGAACATACATTAGAACAGTTTCGAAAGAAAGTTAGGATTTTTTTTTGAAGAATAGGAATAATCGTAAAGAAATTCCGGCAGGTTCAGAAAGAAGAAAAGATTTAAAAATACTAAGGAGAACTTTAAGTGAGAAATTAGAAAGTTTTTGAAATGCCATCGATTTCCGGAGTCGATTGTAATGAAAAAAAGGCGAGAATATTCATTATGATGAAAATCAGATGTGAAAAAATGAAAAGTATCAACGGAAGGAAGATAAAAGAGCGAACGTAACTACGAACTCTAGTGAATCAATAAATGATGTAAGAGTTTAGCAAGTGGGAAATTATGACTTAAGCACTAGGAGATTTAAAATCCTTAGCCATTTCAGAATTTTAGTGATAGATGTGATAAGAGAAAAGGAAAAGAGAAAATGTTTTCAGGAATTTTTCTTGGCTTATTTTAGGATGTATCGAAGTTCTTCCGTAGTCTAGAAAATTTGAACAGAAGGAACACAGTAATGGAAAGGTTCTAAAACTAACATGGTGGTAGCCTTATAAATCACCTTGCAGTTATTATTACACCGTAAAGATGAAGCGCCGAACGACGACGCCAACCTTTTTAATGGAGTTTAAGCAGAAAAAGGAAGAAAAAGCAAAAATGATAAATCGGCAAATTAATTGTACATATCGCCACTGACCACTTTCAACCACCCCAAAGACGAGCAAGGTCTCGTATTTCCCTACGTAGCCCCGTATTCCACTCGCGACTATTTTATCGCACTAAAAGATGAATTAGGCGGCTCAGCCAATATCATAGCAGGTTCGAAAATCAGTAACGATAGAGTCGCAATTTTCCTTAAATCCGTCCAGGTCTCCGATACATTTTTTGTAAACGGAGGGTCGATCTCTTTAGGTGACCGAACATTAATAGCCCGGAGAATAAAAAATCCCTCTAACAAACTTGTGCTATCCAACGTTTCCCCAACTATTCCCGACGATAAACTAAATCACTACCTTTCTTCCATCCTAACACTAAAACTTCTAACACCTATCGCAATATTACGAGTAAACCCTTCCGACGACGAATTCGGCCATGTAGTGAGCTGGAGGAGACAGGTTTATATCGAACACACCTGCTGCACAGATATACCAGACTCGTTTCTTCTGAGTTTCAACGACTGAAATCATCGCATATTTCTTAATCTTGAAGATCATGCTTGCACCGGCTGTAAAATCAGCCACAAGGTACCTGCAGAACAGACCGTCGAGAGGGAACCATCAACAACATCCCACCCTCAAGCAAACAGTCACGCCTCAAGTGATTTACCGCAAGATGCGAACAATTCTATTCCAAAAAGTACCGAACCGCGCGAAGGAATGGACTTAGTTTTGGAGCCGTTCAATTTAACCGTTAAGCGACCTCACCCCCTTTCTCCGATAGACCCACCTGAAAATATCAGTGCAGACCTCACACCCCAGCCAGCGAATAAAAAACTTAATCTGGCCCTTCCAGATCATGAAGACAATGAAATCAATCCTGTACCTGACCAGTCGCAAAATTTATTCCCCCCATCCAACTTTTCAGCGAAGCAGATGCCTAAATCCAACCTACAGAAAATCGAGCAAGTAACAGCCCGAGTCAAGCATCTGTTCGATGAACATCAATCATCGTTTATAACCGATTTCAATGGATTCAAAGATTTTATCAGTAACATCTTGACCACTAAGGATTATATCAACTTTGCTAGGGACTTCACCAAAGACAGAGATGGTCTGTTATACATGCTAGCCACCACAAAACTCCTGCTGAAGGAACAGAGATTGAAATACAGGTTCACCCGTATCATACGAATACTAAGCGAATTGGAGGAGGACCCATTAGGACACCACAGTGGCTCCTTCACGGACTAACATCATCTATACACCACTTTTGAGGCGAGAAAGATAGTTTCAGTCATGACGCTTTCAAAGGACATTATGCAGTGGAACTGCAGAGGCCTCTACAAACATATAGAAGAACTGAAGCTACTACTGTGCAATCATGATCCAACCATAGTTTGCTTGCAAGAAACACATCTAAAATCAGCACATTCTCCCTTATTTAAAGATTACACTGTCTATCGATCTGACTACACGCAGGGTTCAGTAGCCAGCGGAGGAGTCGCCATATTGGTAAAGGACAGTTTCCCTTCTCAACAATTAATATTAAATACCACATTACAAGTAATGGCGGTCCAAGTTACAATTCCATCACTCCCCTTTTCCTGTATAAATATCTGTAACTGCTACTTTCCTCCTTCCGAAAGGATTACTCAAATGCAGTTTGATACCCTGCTAGCTCAGATAGGATACCCAACTCTTTTGTTGGGTGATTTTAATGCTCATTCCCCATTGTGGGGATCCACACGTTACAACGCTCATGGAACGATAATCTCCGACTACCTCTTGAACAGTAACCTCCTGCTACTTCCTCCCCCTTCACACACGCATTTCAATTTTTCTTATAATTCTTTCTCTACTTTAGACCTTGCTTTTGCATCGGCTACACTATTCCTATTTTTATCAAGCACCGTACATCAAGACCTTTGCTCTAGTGACCATTTTCCAATTTTCATCAATATTCCTCCCATGGTGCCGAAGGCGAGAGCAAAGCGGTCGGTTAGACGTTTCGCTTTTCACAGAGCAGATTGGGACAAATATAAGTCAGCATTTATTGTCCCACACCACTTCTCACTATCGGTAGAGGAGAACCTACAGAAGCTCACGGAAGCAATTAACACTGCCGCTGTAGCATCCATTCCACTAACATCATACACACAGCATAAGCGGGTACCTTGGTGGTGCCCAGAGATTAGCGCACCCATTTCTGAGAGAAAAAGAGCTCTCCGTAAGTACAAGACCACCAAATTACTCAGTGATCTAGTGGAATTCAAAAAGCGTAGGGCCATAGCGAGGTTACTTATCCGGACAAAGAAACGCCAGTCTTGGATATCTGTTGTCTCTTCTATTACGAAAGATACACCCAGCACCATTATGTGGAAAAGAATCAAGTCTCTCAATGGAGCCTCGAATCATTCTTTGACTACTGCGTTACTCATGAATGGCTCGCTGATTAAAGAAGAGTCTGACGTTGTGAGAATCTTTGCGCTCCATTTTAAGAATTCCTCGTCGTCCTCCTTATATGATCCTTCCTTTGCAGCCATGAAACTAACCGTGGAACAACAAACAATATCTTTTAATTCCGACGAAAATGATCCTTTAAATCTTCCTTTTACAATCCACGAGTTAAATTATCAACTAAACTGCAACATAAGGAATAGCGCACCTGGACTGGATTTTATACATTCCTTTATGCTCAAACATCTTCCTACATCTGCTAGATTATTCCTGCTCGGCATCTACAACCAAATTTGGTCTTCTGGTTTTATCCCACAATCCTTAAAAACAACTCTCCTTATTCCGATTGTCAAGTCGAACAAAGACCCCTTCCTTCCGCAAAGCTATAGACCCATCTCGTTGATCTCAGTTCTTTCTAAGGTAATGGAGAAAATGGTGAACCGACGCCTCTATTTCTATCTTGAATCCAAGAAAATCCTTTCTCCAATCCAAGCAGGCGGCCGAAAATATAAATCTGCACTCGTTCATCTTCTTAGCCTACAAAGGCAAATCCTAACAGCCCACAGTAGATCACAGCATCTCTACTCAGTCTTTTTTGACATAGAGAAAGCTTACGACCGCATATGGCGATATGGAGTGCTTAAAAAGCTGAAGAACGCCGGAATTAGCGGTAATACGGGCAATTTTATCCAGAGCTTCCTCACTGATAGAACTATTCAAGTGAGAATAGGCTCTTCAGTATCCTCATCCTTCACGACTGAAAATGGAATTCCACAGGGTTCGCCTTTAAGAGTAACCTTGTTTATCCTTTATATAAACGATATAGCAGAGTGCATAAGGCCGTCGGTAACAGCCCGTTTGTTCATTGATGACCTTAACATATTTGTTCCTTCAAACTTCCCCGCTAATGCGATGTCTATCCTACAGTCAACAATCAATAGATTACAAAACTGGGCGGAAAATAATGGCTTGGATTTCTTATCCTCAAAAACTGCATGTGTCGAATTCCTAAAGAAGCGTCGTCCTATTTCCAATCCTGATATCATCCTCTACCTAAAACATGTAACTATCCCATTCCTTCCTTCCATAAAGTTTCTGGGTCTAACGTTCGATGAGAGATTATCGTGGGCTCCACACATGTCTATCCTTAAGCGTAGTTGCATGAAATCCTTGTCCATCTTGAAATGTTTATCCAACCACAAATACAATATAGATCCAAAATTGCTGTTATCAGTATACAAAGCCCTTAACCTGAGTAAACTGTCATACGGTTGTCAGGTGTATTCTTCGGCTAATAAAACTCTTCTAAAATCTATCGATCCTATCCATAATACTTCTTTACGTATCATACTTGGGGCGCACCGAACTTCTCCTTCGTTGGGCGTTTGTGCTTTGGTGGGCCTTCCTCCTTTATCTATTATTCGCGATTATCTCACCTTTCGAGATTCTTTTCGTTATTCCTTACCAGATCATTTTTCCACCAGTAACTTCCAAATCCCATTCCCATCCTTTCCTGACGATCCATTGGTCAAGGCTTTAACTTTTCTTTCTAAGGTAGGCATAAATTGGAGCGATCACCATGTTAATCCGACCGCTTTAGCACCTTGGATTCATGTCTCAACATCTATGAACATATCTTTAGCAGATCCCTTAGGAGCATCTAACCTTTCTATACCCATGTCTCAAGTAGTATCAAATAAACTCGCCTCCTTCCCTAACTACATTCACATGTACACAGATGCAGCTAAAGCGAGTCCTACTAATTCTCCTTCTCCAACCGCATGCGCTTATGAAATTGAAGGTGTAATGTACACTGAGCGCCTAAACGACTACTGCTCTACTTTAGAGGCAGAAATGTTTGGGATCCTTCTTTGCCTTGAGACATACTCTTCCAACCCAGCGTCTCAAAATGCCCTTCTGATTACAGACTCACTTCATTCTATAAAAGCCATCCAGAGTCCAGACAGTTGCAACTCTCTAATAATTAAAATAAAAAACCTCCTATTCCAACTTTCACGATCTGAGGTATATGTCACATTCTTATGGGTCCCTGGTCATGTTGGGGTTCCCGGCAATGAGCGGGTTGACTTGGCTGCTAAGACAACTCTATCTAGCCCGATGCCGTTTAACGCTTTACTGCCTCGTTTTGGCGCATCAGTCTTTCTGATGCACTTTGCTGAGGAGTGGAGCAAACTATGGTCAGAACAAACAACCTGGCTCAGGTCCATAAAGTCGGACACCGACCCATGGTGGCCGCCGTTCCCCGTCACACGTAGGGATTTCTCGATCCTATCGAGACTGCGTCTGGGGCACACTGCACTATCACACAATCACGTCTTTGAAGGAGCTCCACCTCCGGTCACTTGCCCTCTGTGCGGGTTCATGGCCTCACCAACTGTAGAGCATCTGCTGAAATGGTGCCGGCATACTTCCCGTACTTCTAGTCATACCTCATCCCATCGTCTGTTGTCGAACTACCCGGATTGTGTTCGGGCAGTGTTGAATTTTGCAGCATCGAACAGACTGCACCGCCTTCTGTAATTTCAAGTGAGTCTAGGTGCCGTAATAGCCCAGGTAGTTACACACGGCGCCTAGATTTATATTTGTAAATTTAGTATTAAAAAAAAAAAAAAAAAAAAAAAAAAAATTGTACTTTGAAGTAGAATTTGAACTACGTTGGAAATGGAAAAGAGAGAGAGAGAGAGAGAATAGCTGAATTTTATCGAGTTCGTGTCTTGAAAAGGCACAATTACGATCTGCAGCGGGGCTTGTAATAATAGGATACGGAGAGAGCCTATCAATGATAAAGGCATAGTTTCTTTCGCATCGAGAATCATTTTCTGAAGAAGTTTCCATCGGAGATTGTGCAGTTCGAAAGATACACTGGAGGAAGGATAAGAAGGAAAAAGACAGAGAAAAGAACAAGCAAATTTGGCGGAGAGGAATAAAGTAGTAAAGAGTTCCGATTAATATATACCCGAGTTAGTGAGATAAACAAACTCGAATATTTTTAGAGAGAAAAGAGCGTTAAGGAAGGAAGAAATCAGGAAATGGGTACAGAAATATTATTAATAAAACATGAAATTTCCGTAGAAAATAGAGAGTTAAAAGTTTTTTAAGTTGCTAAACTAGGTGGATGTAGATTATTCTAGGGATCATTGGCAAAAGGCGAGTTGGATTTATTTAGAAATCTATCCATTAAACGGAAAAGGAAAATGATTAATATTTTTCGGATAACGTAGTTTTTTCGCGTACGCTATTCATTCATTCTAGGTTCGTCCTAAAGCACGTTCAAAGTAGAAAAAAAGTTCATACATGATAAAACAACAGATAGATTATAGTCAATAATATATATATATATATATATATATATATATATATATATATATATATGACGTTAGCCGAGAAAAGGGGTCAAAAATATCGGTTTTGAGTTAAATACGAATTCTGATACTTGAAAATGTGTAGAATAAGATGTAGTATGTAGTTTTTTTGGAAACATATATTTAATGTTTTAAAATGTATATATAACTAACTGAATAAAATTGGGAAAAAATGGAAAAACATTAAAAATTTTTTAAAAAATCGTAAAACTACTTGCATTTTTTTTCGCTAGTTGTTGGTTTTTTTGACACTTTTTAATGATTTTTCATTTGCTTCGGGTATATTTTGAGCACTGTATTTTTTTATTTTTTAGAACTTCGGTTTCTTTTTTTGCTGTAGTTTCAGTTTTCTTCTTTCCCTCTCGTGTCAACTTTGCTGCAGTCTCGTCTACAGTTGCATTCGCTGCATTCGACTGTTTTTTCAGTTCAGGTTAGTCAGGTGTAGGAGCTACGGAATTAGGTTTTTTTTTTTTTTTTAATCGGTACATAAAGAAGCAATATTATCGTGTATAGAGAGGTATATCATTTCCTTTTGTAATGATAAACCATCAGGCGCGTTGAGGTGAGAGGGTAAATCGTTTGCTGGTGGTACGTTTTGTTGTACGTGTAGGGGAAAATTTTTCCTCTTCAATTTTTTGCGGGTGATTTTATTTTTTTAAAACTGGAAATACTTCGTAATGCCTATTATGAAAACAATACCGAATTAATGATGTGATAAAATTAAAATTCTAATTTAACTGGACCGAAAATTGGCAACGATGCTCTCTATTGAGTTGGCAGCACGTTACATACAGGCATGCGCGATACAGTAGTACATTATGGTGGTATTACTTCGTGCAAACTTTAAACGCGTTTTTCTCAAAATCTAATTTTTGCACCGCAGGTCCCTCTTCTCGGCGAACGTCACACATACAGGGGGATGTCTCATGACGCCGGACGGCGCCTAGTGTCGGACACACTCGTACTCATAATTCGATTCAAAAACGATTCAAATAGGCGTGGGGGAGCGTAGCAATACGCAGGGTCACGGGACACGGTTTGTCGGTAATGCTAAAAACTACGACGGAAGCGGTCGATTGCTGTTTTTGACGGGTATTGCTATGTCGACAACCAGTTAGGAGAATAACAGCTAACTACAATTGCTGTTATTTTTGATCTAGTAGCAGGTGATATTTAAAAACAAAATATAGAGTAACCTCAAATCGCTAGTGATTAATAATTATAACTGATTTACAATTGTTGATATTATATAAGATATCATTACAAATTATGTTTCTTTTATATATCTGAAATATATTAATAAAATTTTTACATTGTCTAATTACAATTACTTAAATTTAAAAAAGTAATAATTTTAAAGGGCTCAAGTTAGAAACTTAAAATATTGTTTTGAAAAATGTACGGATTTTATGGTAATTTTATCATAATGTGAAATTTCACTTCGCTTCCAATAAATTGTTAAGCCTTTTCGCCAAGTAGAATTGTATGCTATGTACTGCTTTTGTAAATCCGAGTAAAATCTAGAAAAAACAATACTTCAGTATACATCTGAGATAAAGTTTATATAATTAATCATGAAGAATTCATTCCCAATTCTAAACTAATTCCTAGCTATTATATTTTCATTAAACGGACAACTGTTAATAAAAGGCTAAATTTGTTACTGGCAAAATTTTTGACAGTAAAAATTAATATTTGATAAAAATATAAAGTTTTTTTAAATAATACATTTTACACAAAAATTAATATATAAATGAGAGAATAGAGAGAGATATATGTAAATATACCCAACATGTTCAACCTCCGCCTTTACATTTTCCTATATGCTACTCTTTTATCCCCCCCTCACCGGGACAAATCCTGGATGCGCCAATGGTAATAAATTTATGTATGGGTATATTGAAAGCTTATCAAAGCAAACTTAATAATTGTGCATGCTTCAGTTTTCCTATGACGAATATTTTTTGAAACATTCTGGACACTATAATCAGGAAAGCACTTAATTTTCTTAATTATCATTTCAGCTTTACAACTAACTTTTTTTGTAGGCCGTAATCGAAATACTTTTTTTCCTTACTGAATGATCATTCTGCAAAATGTTTTAAAATATAAGTAACAAACTTGTATTTTTTATTATTTAACTAATGTTGGTTTATAATATAAAAATTAAAAATTTACTAATTCAGAGGTTTCTTGTGATTTTCTCTTATTATATTGGGTCCATGAGTACACATTGCATTAATGATATGGTAAGATTTATATAAATGGCTCCAAACAAGAATATTCATACTAATCTATCGCCTATATATTTAAATTTACAAAAATTGTTAATAAAATCTCATTTCCATTACATGATACAGAAAATATAGAATACAACACATACTTTTATTTTATCGCGAAGTCCTAATAAAAAAAGGTATAAAAACAAATTTATAATAAGAAGTTATTAAAAATTTGACAATTATGTTCTCCTTCAATAAAGGATAAATACGAATTTATATTTTCAATAAAGTTGTTTAGGATTTAAAAAATTTCTTTATTTTTAAACATTTTATTTAAAAACAGAAAAAACAACTTTAGAACAATAACAACACAAACAACGAAAAATACTAAATAGCGAAACTAAAATTTATAGATGAGTAAAGTTGTGAGATTTAAAATAACAGAACGAATGTTAAGAAGAACAAGATTGATAGTGATTAAAAATAATAGCTATTATAGGGAACCTGTTATTCTCCCAACTTGTTGTCGACATAGCAATACCCGTTTTTGACCGGAAAACGCTGCTTCACATTAGATATCCAAGTGAGCGTTACTTCTAAGTTATCGTGTTGAAGTGTTTTTGGTGGTAATTGTTAATAAAGGCAGAGTGTGTTCCATTATTATTCGTTACCTTTTAAAACGTTTTTGTTGATTATTTCCAAAACAGTTTTGTTACGAAACACATAATTTTAACGATTCCCCGTAGTACCGGACACGCAAAAGTGGTCTCTTAACAGCGGACAGCGAACAAGTTTTTTTTTTTCTCGTAAGTATTCATACTTATTATAATAATTGTCATAAGATGTTTCAAAGGATAGAAGAATGAGGATAAATCGAAATGGAAGGGACAAAAGAGAAAAGAAAATGGGACCAACAAAGACCGCGATAGATAAGTTTTTGTGTCCAAAGAAATGGAGTTGAAAGAAACTTCGTCGCACATGTAACATCCCAAAAGTACTCTACAAGATACGGCATTGGAATTGAACCGTTGAGAAGTGACGTTGCGACCAAAAAAAGTTGTCACCATTACCAGAGCTGTTGCCAAAAAATAATCAATGACTCGGAAGGGAAAATATGAAAGAAGTGAAATTCTAGCATCACCATGCAGAATTGCTGTTGAAGAAGATTAAGAAGAAGAAGAAAAAAGAAAATGGGAGCTAAATTCAAAACAGCGATAGAAGAGGAGCGGGAACAAACCAAAGTCGTAGTAAAGGACAAAGTAGATTCCTTTTTACTTTACCAAAGTTTGATTTAGGTTGCAAATATGTTTATGCAGAAGTTGCATTTGTATTTACTTGATTTTAAACACTTTATCGACTTAATTAATCCATAAATAAAGTTACATTTTTCGAGGTAGTTTTTATTTTATTTTTTGAAATCCTTAAAGGAACTATATAAAAAGTTTGCTCCTTTCAAATAAGGAAATCTGCAAGTTCTTCCATGATTAAATTGCAATTGTGTAATTTTTTTTGCCTAAACATGAATAATTTAACGTAGCGATGAATTTTAATTTTACATTCTGATTTTTATTGCACATTTATATCCGAACGTAACAGAAAAACGACGTTGTCATTAATACATAAATATACAGAAATGCCTATGTCATTCTTACACGCTGGAGGTAACAAAAAATGTTGTAAGTTTTTGCATTATTTAGAAATTATGTAACATTTTTGCGTTGTGGAAGTTAGGTTACACACGGAAGTGCAGAAATTTCTACGCAAACCATAAATTACATTTTTATCACAAGAAAAAAAAAGCAACATTACTTTGCGAAGTATGACGTAGTCAATGTAATTTTAGACCTTTTATGATTCATCGATACAATCGTGCTCGTATTTTTGCTAAAATCCACGTCAGATATGTATTACGTGTTTCGAATAGATAAGCACTGTTCATCTTCAGAACAACAATGATACGAAGGATGATTAACAACGAGCAGCTGCCGTAGTTAGTTATGCAATGGTGTTTCGTTCAGGTAGGAACCTGGTTCGATTCCTTTCGAAAATTTACTTGTGCTGAGTCAATGTTCGTATTTGACCTGCTCCCCCCCCCGCCACACCAAAAAAAAAAAGAAAGAAAAAAAAACGTTTGGAAACAATACATATGTATATCAAAAAATTTCTCAGGTAACTACGCGGTGTCTACGGATCAGAAACGAGCGTGTAGAGCTACTTGAGAAACTTTTTTTATATATGTATACATATATGTATATACCGTTTCCAATCATCCTTCGTTTTATTGTTTTTCTGAAGATAGACAGTGTTTATCTCTATTCGAAACGTTAACACGTTAGTTTGACGTGGTTTTTTTTTTTTTATAAAACATTAACACACGGTTGTAATGACGCAATCAGTTAAAACCGGTTCTTTTATAAGAATTATAGAAAACTATCGCCTGAGGGTCGAGAGGCAAAGCCCGATGAATCGAATTACATCTATTTATGTTTGAAATGCAGTTTTATTTAAATATAATAAAAAGTAAGCAACAAAAAATTGTGAAATATGTCGTGTATTTTAATGTGTAACGCGATTTAACTAATTTTATCTAATTAACATTGGCGATTTACTGCATCATATCCTAATGTACATTATAGCATTTTTAGCAAAAGTATTGCAGTGAAATTCCAGAAGTATTTTATCGAAAATCAATGCCATTTTGTATATAATACAGGTATTGAAATTATATTATTAGGAGAAATATAGCGCTTAGAAAAAACTTCCATATTAAAAACTACATTTCTTGTCGAGATGAGCGATTGCATCGTTACTACGGTGGGGCGGAAATAATTTCATTTAATTTAACTGACACTTCTATAATGTAAGATCTAATGCTGTATATGCGTCTTAGCTAATTATAAAAATTTTACCGAATATTATACATTCGATCGTTTTAATTACCCCTAATTAGTCTTGATATCCCCTCATCGCATTATTTTTTTAGGCGGTGACTTCAATGCGTAAATCGATTGTGGGTATGTACTTTAACGATAACAAAAGCGGGGATGTAATAGAAAAATACTAGTTTATATCAGAAAAGGAAAGACTTCGTACATATATGGAACATAAAAGCAAACGGTTGACAAAAGATGGGGAAGCACTGCCTAGCGGGAATCACTTAAGACTATATAGGTCTTTGGAAAACCACCTGGAATAGACTGAGAAGTGGAACTGCGCGCACAAAATATAATCTGTACAAGTGGCGAATATCCGATAGCGATCGATAGTGATCATAATCATCTATTTACATGTCCCGTCAGCGGCAAATATGAACTTGGAAGCTTATACGACGACGTTGATAACGACTTGATAAAATTTATAAAATATTGGACAACCTGTTGTACTTAGTCGACCAGACACGCGAATAATAATAATCGTATGTAGCACTAGATCTTCCTTTGGTATCCTCTAATGTATATTTATATTGCAGTTGGAAAATGGTTTAATATTATTTGTCCATTTCCTCGTGATAATAAAAATCAGTAATAAGACATAAAAAAATAAGGAGTAAAGTAAAATATCCTTGACAGGGCATCGGAAATTCTTAAACATATCTTGTGTGTGTAACATTTAAGTAACAGAGAAGGATGGAAATTTAGCGTGATTGGAATAATTTTACGAAAATAATGGAATAAGAGATTGGTAGCGGGGGTTAATCTCCGCTCTAAACAAATATAAAATCTTTTCATGGTATATTGATATCGTCATTGAGACTGCTCAATGTGTTTGCGGTATTTGGTACAAAAAAAAAACAAAAAACAACACAATATTCTGCTGGAATAAGAAGTGCAGTACTAACATTTACCCAAAAGAATCTGGTATTAAGGAAATTCCGCACAGTTTGGAAAACAGACTGGGGTGTAGAAGAGCGGCCGCTTTATCCACAAAATTTTTGAAGGAAGCAAACGGATTAGCTTGGATGAAATACTGCGAGAAAAGATTCTGTTCGTTAATTAAGCGATTTAAAAAAGCCATCAATTTATTCTTCTAAAGGATGACGGCTGATTCTAAGGGTTTACTTAATAGTTGCGCCGCTTTGTTAAAAAAGTGTAGGCAGTGTAAGTAACACAGTTGGTAATGAAATACATTTTTTAAACTGTCCTATTACAATTAAAGGGAGTTTCGTCGGTCCACTATAGAAAAAAGAAAAGGGAAACGTTCCTAGGATTGGATGGCTTCTCGGTGCTATTAAAAATCTGGAGGATAAAATCGAATTAACGAAAATATTTCTATCGGACCATTATCTCTGCTAGTCTATAACGCCTGACCAGCTGCAGGTATTGTGACAGTCAGCCTGGAAAATCAGCCTTCGACCAGTCATCATATAAACCTTTAACGACTTGCATTAGGAAGTCATTTGAAACAGTAATTAAGAATAGATTGACGTGGTACAGAGAGAACGTAACAATATTTTCCGGCAAAAGAAATTTGGTCTTAAACCGGGTTTGATCACTGCGGACTCTGTATAGCTCATCTACACCGAATGATATTTACTACGAATTTATCAAAAACGACAACTTTTCCGGACACGCTACTGAGAACAGTTGCCTATTCAATTTTTTCTAATTTTTAAGCAAACAATTATATTTTATGAACCATGTCGCGGAAGAAGTTTCAAAAAAAGTGGTAGGGTATTTAAATGACGGGTCAGTTTTAAGCCCTATGCTGTTGTTCAATATCTGCATAAGAGGACTTTTTTTTGTGTGTTTCGACACCTTCAGGGTTCAACATAATTTTGTATGACGATTTTGTGATTTGCAGTAAAAAAAAAAAAAAAGCATTTCCGACTGTATTTGCCTAAACAGCCATAAAATTACGCAACAATTACTTTCAGAAACTAAACTTTAGCCTATCTACATCAAAATCGTCCACAACTATACACAATTTCTTCATTGGTATTCACGGGGACAACTTATCAGTTTCTTAGCTCATATGAAAAATATAAGTTTAATAAGACTTACCCATATCTGACCTTCAAGTTGAAATCATTGAACCCTATTAAAACATTGTGTAATACGACTTGGGAAGTTAATTTTAATAGAAAGAGTATACGAGGCATCGAAAATGAATTACGGTTGTAGTTTTTCATCATAGTTCTGTTACTGTTGCCGGTCTCAAAAAATCGAACACGGTTCGGCTTATTGTTTCGAGACTTATAACTGGTAATTTTAGATCTTCTCCAGTCCCACAGGCAGAAACAAACTTTCCACCACTATGCTTCGAAAGCGATTGATTAACCCCGACAAATTGAAATACCGTACTCATAATCCATTACTGCTGCTTCTATTAGCCGAAAGAATGTTGTATCAACAATTTAGCCCGGTCCTCATTGTGTATCACCTCGCGTTCTTCAACTTTCCCTACAACAACAATCTAATAAATTTGAATGTTTAACAATACATTACGCATCCCTCAATAATTTATTGATCAACGTCAAAATTTCGATTTTACACTGGCATGTGCCGCCGAGACGGATCTAAGATAAAAGCAACCCATAGAAATATGTCGAAGGAGGAAGGACATTTGTCTAATATAACTGAAAAAAATTTTAAGCTCACTCCCGAAGCAACCATCCGTATATAAGCCGACTACTATACACACATATATGGAACACGATTATATATGTGTTATATCTTAAAATATCGTAAAAAAAATGTTTAATTTGTAGCGATAGTTTGAGCGTTTTTTACTCTGACTACATTCTAATTTTGAGCATAGATTAATCTACACAATATTAAAAATAATAAATGTTGTCAGCTAACTAATAATAACATTATAATTAATTTTCACGCAGTTCCCCCTGACGCTACAGTACAGAGGGAGATAAAAGTTAATGTGAATGCTGTTGTTATCGAACCGGAGTTTATGCCTTCTACAGATTTGGCAGGTAAACTGAGGATAATGTAATTAATAATCGACTTCTATGGAAATAGTGCCGAGGAGCAGGGAGTTTTTAGAAGTTTCTACAGCCGGTTAATTTTAAGTAGGACTATGGTTTTACCAAATATACCCGGCAGAAATTCCTAACCGAATGATAATGTTCGTCAGCACAGTCTGCAGATTGTGTTGGCAGAGCGTGCAGAGAATTAAAGTAAATTTTGCGGAGAATATAGTGACGACTAAATTGAAAATTTACATCAACTTAATCAGGAAATGTATATTTAAAAATGTAGGTGTACAATCACCGTCGGACGTGTGTTTCGGAAACGTAGTATATTGTCTGCTATATTCGTGGAATAATGAAAAATTCTTAATTGTAATATACCATGAATGACCACGTTCCGGAAACATGTCAATGATATTGCGTAATCATAAATTTTCCGAGTAAATTGTGATATTATAATCAGTTATTTGAAATTTGAACAATTATCAAAAACATAGTTATAAACAATTGAATATATCTAGTATTGTGACGACTAGGTTGTTATATTCCAGTGAACTATCGGTCAATTGTCTACTATTTAATCTCGGAAACCGTACGAAACGCAGAGAAAATGGAATGCGCCACAGAATTACATATATCTAAAATTCTCCTACCTTATAATACACATACGATGTTGTTGTTACACTAACTTCTGTCTACCTGTTTAGAAATTACCCCCGACTGCGGGTTTTCACTTCGACTGTGTTTTTAAACAAACAATCGAGAACATGCCTAGCCCCCATTATAAACGAAATATCGAAAAGGAAAATAGATATATATATTTTTTTTTTTTTTTTTTTTTTTTTTTTTTTTTGTGAGCGCGCCAGCGGCATTGACCTAACACAACAAGAAGAAAACTAGGCTAAGAAATTAAATAACTAAGCGGTCCGAAATGGACGACGCAACAAAGGACGGCAGTGTGGACACCACAGAAAATGAAGGAAAGGAGAGGATAAAAGAAAAGTTATAGGGCGTAGTAGGGAGAAGACCACCTAATGTCAAGAGCTGACCGTTTTAAAGTGGAACGTTCATTACGAAGAGAGCAGGACACTCGAAGAAGAAAATGTGATCAGCATCACATATACCAGGAGAATTACTAATCGTGAAGAGAACAATCAGGAGAAGGCGATAGAGCAAATCGAAAGCGGGAATAGGGAAGTAGAGAATGATTGATCCGGAGACGAATTAGGGAGACAATAGAAGAGCGGCGACTGAAAGGAATATATAATGGAACCAAGAGGCAGGGAACGAGGAATTGGCTCAATGAGAATGACGATTAGAAAATAGGGAGGAATAAGAATAGATATATAACGTCCAACTTAAACTGGCACACCTGATCGTCATGATTATTTGTTTGTTTTTTTTGTGTGTGTGTGTGGGGGGGGGGGGGAGTCACATCAAAAAATCCCGTCTTTATCTACATTTCTCATTAACAGTTCCAGAGTTAATTTTTTTTTTATTTATTTATTCTGTTTAAACGCGGCAAACAGAAAACTTTCGTCCAGCATAGAAATGGAATCAATATCATCAAAGATCGCTAAAATGAAGTAAAAGGAAGAGAATGATAAACAAAAGAGATTGGAGTTGAGAGAAGGCTAAGCCCGAGGGAATTATCATCGGATTTTTCAACTACTCTGTTTATCGCTTAAAAGCCCTATCTCGGTGTAATTGTTTTTTTTTTTTGTAAATACCCGACCACGTAAACTTTAATTTCTCCGTTTACTGAATTTTTCGTTTTGACTTTTTATACACAGCTAGCGGCACTGCTGATTGTAAATTTCCGTTAAAATTGTAAGCCTGCAAATCACGACGTCCTGCCTGCAGTAGTCAGTCAACTTCGAAGCAGGTGGTAGCGATGTAACGGTATAAGAAAGTTCATCATTATCCCCGCTGAAAAAAAAAAAAAAACAAACAAACGAATCCGACATTTTATCAACGCTAATATGCTATAAGAAGAGAGCGTTAAATCTTGTTCTCTCTTCTATTCTCGGCTTTTGGATCTTCGTCTTTCTACTCCATATAAAATGGACACTCTTATGTTCTCTCATTTCCTTCCTTGTCAGTTGTTCCTATTCTAGCTTCTTTCAATGATTCTATCTTGTACCAGATTATAAAATCTGCTATACTCCTTTTGAACTATTACTTAGATTCCTTGGCTGATTGGGCTGTTGCTCTTCGTTGACGTACCCATAAAAAAAAAAAAAAAAATCTTTAAAAGTGCTTCTCCGCTTGCATACACATCACTCGGCTAATTCTCAGATATTTCAATAGTACGCTTTTCCGATCGACTATCTCAACAACTTTTCAACTTTTTTATTAAAATGTAAAACTACTATCCCGACCAAGAACACTACTGTCCCTCCTAGTGTGTACATGACCAAGCTGATCTTTAAATAAATCCTTTTGATTATTAAACAACCGGGATATCATTATTATTATTATCACGATTAATTTTAAGCGACGAAGACGGATTGTTCGAACACGCGCGTGCAGACCAACGCAACAGTCACGGCGAGTATCTTGTCCGACGTAGAGAGCGCGACGTCTTTTATTTATACGCGGCCTGGGCAGGGCGGATTGTTACTTTTTTCGAAACATGTAGCGAAATGTGGCACTTTTTAGGGAGTAATGCGAGGGCACAGCGGCGACGGTAGCAGTGGACGAGCGCAGAGCCGTGGCCAATACATAACTGGTGTATTGCCGGTAAGGAATCGGTGGGTGTTATTATAAGGAATGATCGTATTATTTCGAATTAGAGAAGATGGGAATTATTTTTTTGCCGTTATTGTTGTTTGTGCATGACTCAAAATAAGGTCGTTCTATTTTTAATGCATTAATAGTTCTTATAGAGTAGTAGTACAGCTAAGGCGCAAACGAAAATATCACCCCCCAACCCGCACCCTCCGTGGTCCGTGTCGCTCCGGGCAAGCGGCACACACATTATTTCTGTATATTTAAAAATGTCTAAAACCTTCGCATTGTGTATGCGTTTGCCCAGCGCGCGCGCACACAAGCAAACGTTCGAATCGATGCACACGCGTAAAGAGTTCGCGAGAAAGAATTGTTCAAATTGTCTGTTACATAAATCATGCAATGTGTGTAACCTCTGTCTGAGCAACGTGCTTCATTTAATCTGCTAATGACTGCGATGTGTACTTTTCCTTCGTATACTCCGCCGCACTCTCCCGGACCACGATACTAGTGTACTGCTATTCGCAAGCTCGGTCACAACTATGTATGTATATACTGTTTTCTTCTTCTACACGAGAGATAAATATGCTCGTTGCGAAACCACCAAGGATATCGAGTGCCCTCCATCCAGCCCAGTATTTAGCAACGTTCGTAATGTACATGTACACCTGTAACGTTTTTTTTTGTTAAACTAACCTATTGTTCCAACAAATGCTCGATAACGATTCGCCGGAATTTCCAACGGTTCGCCGAAAAGTGCGCGTGTTTTCCGTCGAAAGTGGGAAAAAACTAATTATACATTTAAAATTTTTCGACCTTATCATTTGAAGAAGCACATTATTATTATTATTATTATTATTATGGCTCAGACATAAAAGGCGCCGCTTTGGAGTATCACCTAGAACCCCGAAAATTCGAGAAAATGTCCATTACTACCGCTAGAGGGACACATATTGGACACAGGTGAAAAGACACAGATGATTGGCACGTAATTAATTGGGCGCGCGAGAATGTACGCGCAGCGATGGGTAGTTATCGAACATTTTAGAAATCGAACTGTGTAGATAAAAGAAGAAAAAAACAACAAAAAAGCAAAAAAAAAAAAAGGCCAACAGAGCGAAGAAAATCAGAAGGGAGATAGACCGGAAAAAGGATATAGGTGCACGAAAATGTCTCGCTCATAGTCAGCGAATGTTCGCTCACGACACTCGCGCGCTCAGCGTTTACATTATTTTTCGATGCAGCGAATTTCCTTTTTTGACCACTGCTATACCGAGAAATGGTCCACACGTTGGCGAATAAAAAAAAGCCGGCGAACGAGAGATTTGTGTAAAAAATCTGCTCGATTTACTCGTCTAAAAAATGACCTTTTCACACGAATGCATCTATCGGTGCGAGTCGTTTCACAATACGAGTACGTCACGCGAAAATATGTATATCGACGGGACAGCCCGATGACGTCATTAAGTTCATATTTTTACCGAAAGGAATTTTATTTAAAACTTAAACACATTTTATTCGTATTGCGAGCAAGAGTTTTTAATTCTCGTATTTTTACTAAAGTCGAATTTTACAGATGCGCCGAAAAACACATCCACGCTAAATTGTAATGCTGTGCAACAAGAAAATACCGAGAGGGACTGGTTTAATTTTTGTTTTTCGCCTTACACCGCTTATATGCGTAAGTTACAAGGGGCCAGCTATTGTTCCGCATAGAGCTAAGGCTTTTACAAGTCACGATCTGTGGCGCAGTTTTAGTTTTTCACTCGTCTAACTCGACCCCTTTATGCGATACATTGATAGCTGAGATTACCTTATTTTTACAATCGCCTTTCTGCATTTTTCAATCCGATACTTTCCTATACGTTAGACATTTGAAGTTCTTTATGAACTGCCGGTCAGAACAGGACATAACTATTTGATGATAGATTATTTCGCGAAAGACCTTTTGATTCACTGAATAATTCTAATGTAGCACTTGTTGCTCAGATCTGGATAACGTCCGTATAGTTTTGATATAGCGTTGTATGGCTTTTATTTTCCACCAGTATACATATATAAGTGTATATATATATATATATATATATATATATATATATATGTATCTCTTTTTACCTTACTATTATACAACCCTCTGCACCTACTTCTTCCTGGTTTAATAATCTTCCCTGCATCAGCCGTTCTGTTATTTCTTCCATGATTCGCCTCCACTTTAATCACAGTCTGCTTCCTGCTTCCCTCTTTCGTTTTAATATTGTTCAGTTTCTCCCCTATGTCCCTTCCATCCTTCTATCGTAAAATTTGACCTGTGATGTAAATCACCTTCTATTATTCGAATGCTCTTGTATTTTCTCAGAACGCGCAGTCCTTTATTCTAATTTGCTTGGCCTTGGCCTCCCGACCCCTTACTCTGCCCACTCTATGCTTGCTCTTCCTTTTCTTTCTGTTGTTCCTATATTGGCTATCTTTATTTCTTCTGTTTCTAATCGCTTCCTGATTTAACTTTCAAGTCCCTACGTTTCATTATTTGTTAGTCCTTTGTGCTGGGTAAATGTCCTGAGTTGACATGCCCAAAGAAAAAAAAAAAAAATAAAGTAACTAATGTGACCAAGAGGAGCCAACGGACAAATGGGATATAGTTGGACGTTTAATTCGTATTTGTATTTTTTGTACCGAAGATGGAAAGAGACTGTATTGTTTTTTTGGGGTAATATGGCTATCTTTATTTCTTTTGTTTCTAATCGCTTCCTGATTTAACTTTCAAGTCCCTACGTTTCATTATTTGTTAGTTCTTTGTGCTGGGTAAATGTCCTGAGTAGACGCGTCCAAAATAAAAAAAATATATATATATATATATATATGTATATGTATATATGTATATATGTATATATATGTATATATGTATATATGTATATATATATATATATATATATACATATATATATATATATATATATATATATATACATATAATATATATATAAAACTCGGCTATTTTGGCCTCGCAAGGGGTTGTACCCCTTGACCGATCTTGCTTTCATTTCTGCCTCTTTCTCTTCTATACTTTGTAATAAAATGATCAAAATTTACAGCGTAGTTTTTACTGGCATCAACACACAAAAAAAAATAACATAATCACAAAAACTCTTAACATTTACCTTTCATTATATAAAATTAAGACATTTTTTCCTTACATTTTTCGTTACATATTTCGTTACACTAAATTGTGACATTTTTTAAATAACAATCACAAAAATCCTATAAAATATAACAAACGTTACATAAAATTGGGACATTTTTTCTAATGGAGGGTAGCCTAAGAATTACGTTGTAATTAATATTAATTACAGCGTAATTCTTAGGGCACCCTCCATTAGGAAAAGATGTCCCAAAAATGGTCCCAATTTTATGTAACGTTTGTTATATTTTGTAGGATTTTTGTTATTGTTATTGTTATTTAAAAAATGTCACAATTTTATGTAATGAAATATGTAACGAAAAATAACGAAAAAATGTCTTAATTTTATATAACGGAAGTTAAATGTTAGAATAGGATTTTTGTGGTTATGTTATTTTTTGTGTGTGTTGATGCCAGTAAGAATTACGTTGTAAATTTTGATCATTTTATACAAAGTATAGAAGAGAAAGAGACAGAAATGAGAGCAAGAGGGGTCGAGGGGCACAGCCCCTTGCGAGGCCAAAATGGCCGAGTTTACATATATATATATATGTATATATACATGTATATAATATTTTGCAAATATATTTGACCCATCAGTACATCCGAATTGGGGACCAAAAAAATAAAAAAAAATAAAAAAAAATCCCAGAGATTTTACCTTGTGTTTGGCAAGAACCTCTTTTGTCCATTGCGGTATGCCGTTGGCTGTCTCTACTTCATTCGATTGAATAAAACTCGAACTGATTTCAACTTTTCCATCTTCATCTTATGAAATTTTGAAGCAGTTCTCTATTCAGCTCATGATGTTAGAGTGTCGGAAATAGCGAAAATGTAACGATATGGAAGTTCCAAGCAAAATGTAATATGTTGCCAAGGAGAAGAGTAGGAAGGACGCGATATAGAAAAATATAGCTGCAAGTTGGACGGTAAAAGAATATAGAAAGATTCACAATTTGAAAATTTCCACGGCGAGTAGTATTAGAAATAAATTTTTTTACGGTATATTTTTATTTCACGTTTCGGATAGCTCATAGCCCCGTCATTGGGTAAAATTATTCTGTAAACCTATCACGTTAGAAGTATTTTAAAACACCTAATGTAGAAAGAGTTTTGGCTACTGAAAAAGGTTTTATTTTTTTTTTTTTTTTTTATCCATTTTTATTATTTTCTGAAATCGAAATATACAGACGATTGCTTTTTTTTTCTTTTAATTTTTATACGACATTCTTCAGCTTAGCCATCGCGGCGCACAACGGTAATTTGATTGTTGAGTTTCATCGAGCTTTGTGGACACTGTTCTGTAGTTGCGGCCATTTATGCAGGATGATGACTTATGTTAATTTTAATTTCTTTTTTCTTTTCGTTTTTGTAAAATTTCATCGAGCATTGCTGGCACTGTTCTGCAGTTGCGGCCGTGTTATAGGATGGAGTTTCCTCTTTCATGCTCGCCATTTATTATTGTAAGTAGTGCGCAAAATAGTTTAACGAGAATAAGGAAGTATTTTTTTTCCCGTGCATTTAAAATTCAATTAGAACGTGTTAACCTGTTGGCCAAATAAACCATACTGTTCAGGATAAAAAAAAAAAAAAAAAAA
Organism: Icerya purchasi; assembly: GCA_039619475.1. Lineage (NCBI taxonomy): Eukaryota > Metazoa > Arthropoda > Insecta > Hemiptera > Monophlebidae > Icerya > Icerya purchasi. The sequence continues at coordinate 542,342,435 of CM077115.1, forward strand.
AATTGCGGGGAATGATTCGGATAGTGCCGGGGTCGAATAATCTCACAAAGCACGTCCCATGAGAATCACGCTCTCCATTTAAGGCAATCTGGTTTTAATTTTCTAACGTACTAAAAACAGGGGAGATGATTAAAATTCTCAGACGTATAATAACAGTAAGAGAAAATCGAAATCCTTCTGGAAAAATAATATAGAAAAAAATTACAGTTTGACGTTCGGTAACACGATTTTTTTGAGTCACAAAATATAACGAATAGAGAGTCTCAAATGCGAATGTGTTACTTCATTTGAAATCGTTCGGCGCGTAACTTTTACTTCTTAGAACCTGTCCGATGATGACGCTAGTGAAAAAGGTACACATAAATTTGGGCTCGGCGGATTACGCTATCAAATTTTTGGAACGAAATTCTTTTCCGCGGTTTGTCGGTAGGAGAGAAATGGATAGATAACGAAAAAGCGTTATGCGTCGTCCTCCAGACGACCTTCGCTCTCTTTCTCTTTCACTCTGTCTCTTTCCATTATATACGGGTGTGTGTGTGCGTGCGTGCGAGTATCGAGATTCGAGCAACAAGCATTGTGCGCGGTCAGCTGTATAAGCTCAATTTTTAACCGGTGTACATTTTATTGAATTTGGAAATTGGCGCTGTTTTTTTTGTAATTACTTAATTCGACCGATTTCTTTCATCAAGCTGAACGCTTGTCGACAAATTTTCTTATACGTTCTAACATCAGATAATTTCATGTTTTCTCGGTTAGAGTAAAATTCTGTTAAAATTTTGCTTCTTCTTAACTTCGCCAAGTACCAGGTAGTGTGTTTTTTCTTTTAACCTGTTCTATTGTTTATCGTATACTTTACCGAGAGTGACTTTATAGCTAATATCTATCGAAAATCGAAAGAAACTTCGTTCCTGCCGGGTGTCCCTCTAGACGACACCACTTCTCTTTTGTTTCCTTTAATCGGTACAGCAGTATTCTATATTAAGTTTTACTGCTCGCGTTACCTTACGGTTCACGAAGGGAACAAGAAAAGGAATAGATAAAGAAATAAACAAAAGGCGAACGGTACATTAATTTTTCAGTTTAATTCCAATCAGTGGACCGACAACAATGTTGCGGTAGATCGAACATTTTCTGAACAACTTTTTTGCGTACTTACTTAACTACTCGTATTCGTTCGAAAGGTACTCTACTGTTTAGGAGAGTAAGTAAAAGTCTGGTGAAGCGCGTGAAATCCATTAAAGCAACCGGAAAAACTGTTCAAACCGAAAAAATGAGAAATCAGTCGGAAAGTAAAACTTCAAAGGGGACGGTTTATATTTCACTCGACCATGAAAGACTACGTAACAGTCGATAGGAATCTTCGCAGAGTTCTAATACTCCTTCCTCTGACCCTGAACTAGAAATGAACAACTTAGAAAGAAAAATTATTCCTATTACGCAAAGGGACTTACTACGAAATCCGTCACACTTGCATTAAAGAAAATCGGGTTCAACCGAAGTACCGTACTGGCCAATCTTACAAACGATCACGAACATCCTGCCGTATGCGTTCTGCCGCCATCTCTCACCTTTCGTTAGAGCTCTTGCTTTCTTTCATTTGCCAACAAAAAAAAGATACCTTCCGTCAAAATATCCCAGAATATCTTTATATCGCCTTAACGTACTCACCTTCATCACTTCCATCAAACAACATTCCTAAAACTAACAAGTTTTTATTAAAAAAACGGAATATAAACATGTCGAGCACACCCTCTCTATATATTGAAACTTACAAGACAAAAAATTGTACAGTGTGATTTGCTACGGTCCCGAATAGATGAGAAATCCAAAATAGTGAATAAATTGACAAAATAACAACGGAAATCATGAAAATAAAAATAATAAAGGCTATCCTCCTTTTTTAACAAATGACTAAAGGAAAGAATGATGCAAAAATGACATGTCCATACAAAAAGGGTGACAGGATTTACGGAACTACATTAAGTATTATTAATAAAAAATAAAATAGTAAAATAAAATTTAATAAATTATGGAAAAAGTGATGCGAGTGTAAATGTGCGGTGTGATCCTGTTGTTGGCTAGGGGTGAATGGACCATTCCGCACCAACGCAAAGCAAGTTGCGCGTCAGGATGGATCTACCAGTACCGCGGGGTCGAGAAGGAAGATATCGCGAAAAAATCAATAACGAAAAAAGGGAGGACCAGCAGTCAGTCAGTCTGATTTTCGTCTCGGTTGAGGTCGGTTAAATATGAGTTTCTTCGGGCTTGGTCATCGGACCGGTTACTAAAAATAAACAAAATTGGCTTCCAGTTTGTGCCTTCACCGTTCGTGCGAGACCTTCATTTCGACCAAGTCTAGTCGCGATCGTTTTTATTCGATAAATATATATATATATATATATATTAGTTGTAAATTTTAAATTATTCTAAACATATCGCGAACTGACGATCCAGGAGAGGACCAACGGACCATCACTGTTGCAGATACCGCACCACCCGGCCGACAATAGTGATGCGTATCAAATTTATTTATATTTGGTAATCGTCGTCTGTCTTATTTGTAATATTTTAGTTAATTTGTGTTGTCAACGGTCGACCGTCCAAGTAAGATCGGTGTAGGTACTTTTACAATGAAAACTTTAAACCTGAATACATTTCCTTGGACTTCTTTAATAATCATAATCATAATAGCACATAAATCATAATAATAATAATAATAATACAAATAATAATAATCATAATAATAATAAATAAAATTTTAATTAGGCGGAAATAAATCTACAGTGGCATCCCTGAGGACGAATTAAATCGCCTTAATTGCGCTTCAATATATATATATATTAATTACAACGTAATTCTTAGGCTACCCCCCATTCGAAAAAATGTCCCAATTTTATGTAACGCTAAATGTCCCAATTTTATGTAACGCTAAATGTCCCAAAAAAATGTCCCTGAAAAATGTCCCAAAAAATGTCCCAGAAAAATGTCCCAATTTTATGTAACGTTTGTTATATTTTGTAGGATTTTTGTTATTGTTATTTAAAAAATGTCACAATTTTATGTAATGAAATATGTAACGAAAAATGTAACGAAAAAATGTCTTAATTTTATATAATGAAAGTTAAATGTTAGAATAGGATTTTTATGGTTATGTTATTTTTTGTGTGTGTTGATGCCAGTAAGAATTACGTTGTAAATTTTGATCATTTTATACAAAGTATAGAAGAGAAAGAGACAGAAATGAAATCAAGAGGGGTCAAGGGGCGCAGCCCCTTGCGAGGCCAAAATAACCGAGTTTATATATATATTATATATATATATATTAATGACAACATCATTCTTAGCTCGACCATCATTATTTTTTTGCCCTAAATATCGACGAAATAGATTGCTAGGAAATGATAACCGCATTCTTATTCAAAAAGACAAAGTACCGACAAAATTGATTGCTGTCAATTTTCCTCGTTCTAAACGAAGTATAACAGAGCTGGGGGTCCGGGGTTGTCCCCAGGCAAAGTCAAGGGGCGGAGCCCCTTAAGAGGCACGAAGGGCGGGGTTTATATATATATATATATATATATATATATATATATATATATATATATATATATATATATATATAAACCATTAAGTGAAATCCTACCAAGTAATGAATTCGAGTATAGCATTATTCATTCTTTACATGAATGACATTATGGACTACATACGGGTAAATTATATTATACTCCGATTTGTGAAAATAATAATAATAATAAAATTAATTACAGTAATACCAATAACGCGAATAACTTTGAATTGAATATTTGAAAGATGAAGAAAATTTCTGTGACATATGTTTTTTTGACGCGATCACTCCACCCGTAGTATTAAAGTTTAACAATAATTAATTTGGCCACTAACGAGTCGATGTAAGAATAATATTAAGCAAGGAGAGATACGAAATATTTATATGAAACAAGGAAGGCTACAGACACAACCATAGCCGTAAATGTTCAATATAACCCATGGATGACTGAGTAGAATATTTAGGAAAAAGGGAGTGGACAGGCTGAACCTGAGATTCATTGAGCACCTGAACTCGACCGAGCAAAACTAATAGGGAATGGGAAGCACAACTATCATCGATAATCGGTTTATCGATTTGTTATTTAAAAAATCGATTTTCATTTCATTTCATCGTTTTCGTTCATTGTTCACATTTTTAACTTATTTCACTATGATTAATCACTGCGAAAGTTTTGAACGTTTCATTTGTACATTACTGTTTCCTATGGATAAAGGACGTTGATCTCTGAAACACATCGCGGAATAAATGTGATTATTTTAATAACAAAAAACTTCTATCTACCATTTCGCTTTATCTTTTACCTTTATAAATGACTACATCACAACGGCCGCTAAGTTTAATCTACAAATGTTTAAATCTATTTCTATCAATCTTGGTACCTTTTTTTTTTATCATGCACCTCTTATCATCTCGCCCTGGTTTGTCTGTATGTCGATCAAACATTCGGTTTCGGTCACACATTCTACCAAAATTAGGCCGAAGGTTTGTTACATACCTGAAAGTAAGCAAAAAGTGAAAAGTTACTTAATTTTTGTTCGCAGTAGAAGAGACGCAATTTTCAACTACAGTACACGAGTATGCGGAACCGAGTATACTGAAAGTTATATTATTTTAATCTTGTACGCTGTTTCTCGATAAATCGTGCTGGTATTGATTGACAAGTTTATTTCCACGTTTTCAATGATAAAATTAGTCAATTAAATTAAATTACTGTACGAAACGACTAACGGTACGCTACAGGACAAAATTTTCCTCTTGCAAAAGGAGCAATTTACGAGTGGGAAATGTTGATCGCATTATTCATGCAGAAACAACGCATATATTAATTTCTACCGCGAATGATAAATATTATATCGCATAAACATTCAAACTACAAAACGAAGCAACATATTTATTTCGCCAACTGAAAGTAGTAAAATAGGCAACAATTAATTTAATCAAAATCAAAAATACACGACACGAACTACTAATTGGATTTCACGTGAACGAATAAATAAACTCCGGCGAACAGCGATAAAAACCGTCAATTGTAACCAGATTAACAGCGAATAAAACGAATTAGATATCAGTAAACCGATAAAATGGGTCGAAACCACCGGAATTTTTTTAAATTTTATTTATTTATTTTACAATTTGCCAGTGCAATTACGCCAATTACTGCACAGTACAATATGGTAAAAAAGAAAATAAAAGAAATCGCACGATTTATAATACATAGCTGAACACGTAATAAATATACTCGCATGCACGAACGCAAAGAATTAATATAAAGTAGTAGTTAACACACACATACGCACACAACGTGTATATATTAATTAACAAACAACGCAATTCTTAGGCTACCCCCCCCCCCCACCATTAGAAAAAATGTGCCAATTTTATGTAACGCGAAAAATGTCCCAATTTTATGTAACGTTTGTTATATTTTGTAGGATTTTTGTAATTGTTATTTCACAAATGTCACAATAGTATGTAACGTTTGTTATATTTTATAGAATTTTGTTATTTTACAAATGTCACATATTATGTAATGAAACATGTAACGAAAATGTAACGAAAAATATAACGAAAAATATAACGAAAAAATGAATTAATTTTATATAATGAAAGTTAAATGTTAGGATAGGATTTTTGTGATTATGTTATTTTTTTTTGTGTTGATGCCAGTAAGAATTACGTTGTAAATTTTAATCATTTTATACAAAGTATAGAAGAGAAAGAGACAGAAATGAAAGCAAGAGGGGTCAAGGGGCACAGCCCCTTGCGAGGCCAAAATGGCTGAGGTTATATATATATACATACATATATATATATATATATATATATATATATATATATATATATATATATATATATATATATATATATATATATATTTTATATATATGTGACATGAAAAATACAAATCAGTACCAAAATATATCCACACACTTTCACATGCTCACGCACGAGCATGCACACACAAACACAAACCAGCACATAGGTGAAATCCAATCACCCACACACATACAGATATTCTCAACAAAGCAGATAGGACAACTCAGCCTTACGTTGTCAAACTCTTGACGATTTTTAAAAACTCTCCGGAACGACTATCAAACATGTTTAGTTCATGATGTTCCCCTTCTTTAGTTTGTTGTATAGTATAAATAAGGAGCGTAGAGGGGAGCATGCATATTACTGAGTCCTTGCAAACTGTACTGCCAATATATGAGCTGGTCGGACACCTGAAATGGGTACTTTAATTAATATTTTCTCCCGGAGATTGGGACAATTTATTTTACCACGGAACAGATTATGCAAAAAGCGAAACTTTCAACGATAAAATTAAAACAATGGTAAAGAATGAAAAAATTAATGTAAAATCAAGGTGAGATTATAAGTGGCGTACGGTAAAAAAAAAAAAGGTACCAAGATTGATTGAAATAGATTTAAACATCTGTAGATTAAACTTAGCGGCCGTTGTGATGTAGTCATTTATAAAGGTAAAAGATAAAGCGAAATGGTAGATAGAAGTTTTTTGTTATTGAAATGATCACATTTATTCCGCGATGTGTTTCACGAGATCAACGTAATTCATAGGAAACAGTAATGTATAAAGTTAAAATTGTGAACATGAAAGGGTTTTAAATGTATTTAAAAGTCGATTTTTTAAATAACAAAAAACCGATTTACGCACTATGTGTCGAAATTTAACAAATTCGCAATTACGCAGCCATATGTATTTCAAGTTAAAGACGCGGTTAACAACAACCGCCGCAAATAAAAAAAAATCTAGCGAAAAATAGATCTGGTCGCGGTAATTTTAAATTAATATAATAAACTAAAACTATACCGTAGAGGTTTTTATTATTTCAATCTGATTGTTTCTTGACAGGTGGTACGGGCGGAACGTGTCTCTAGAATACCGTTGTCAAGTACAAACTGCATTCAACATTATGCAGGTCTTTAGCAACTTACTCACAATCTGGCCTGAGCAAAATATGACTCCTGCCCAACCAGCTGAATGAATTTGTCTTGTGGAAGAATGCATTCGACGGCTTAATAGCACACACTTTCGACCGACGAAGCAAATAATTAACAGAAAACAGCCCCCAGTAGGCGACGAAAAATCACCGCAGGATCTTTCCCAAAAATCGGTAACGATTAAAAACTACAGTGACACCTTAGTCCAGATCTTACAAAAGTGCGGAGAATCCCTTCATTAGATAATAATTTTAGCACGATAAACAACGGCACAGTGAATTTGATTACGGGCGCCACTTGAGAAAAGCCGATTTTCATACAAATGTTGATAATATTTTTTGTAAAACTGAAATTGACAAAGATGATTAAGATAAAAAATAAATAAAAAATTTATCGGGCGCCAGCGACACAGCTTAGCCGAGCAGAGCTTTTAGGCCTTCTTAAAAAAAATATACTCTCTCCGAGACGGAGATGTCACGAAATATTAGGTGTCCAATAAAACCTTTGATTACCAAAACGCGTATATTTTCAAAATACTACAGAAAAATGTTTAAAAATCAAAGCTTTGGCCCAGCTTGATTATATATAAATAATAAAAAAAAAAACCAAAAAAACATACAAAATTTAAGTACATCTGAATAAACTGATTAATGAATAGCAGTAAAAAAAAAGTAATGAAAAAACGTGCGAAGCAACCTATACGAACCGCAAACGGATAGTTCGGTAGCTCCACGAAGCCGAAGCTGCCGCGACAGCGTTGAAAAACCGAGTGATCGAAGTGATTTTTACACATGTCAATTCCACGACAATTTAGAATGAAGACGGTCATTTTTGGCTAATAAAAAAAATGTTATAAAAATATATATTGCAACCGATTTTTCTAGAACGTTCTTAAATTTATGTAGGTTGGCGCAGGGTAGCCTGCGATCGACTTCTCAGGTTCTCATAAAAACATTCTCACTACTCGACGTAGCTCGGTCCGCATTAACGACAAAAAAAAAGGCCAAATCGAACTATCTACCCTCATCAATCACCCACACTACAAACCGGATCGCCACTCTGGCGCAAGGTACAGCCGTAGTTCTCACGAATTTATCGATTTTATTGCAGAAATAGAAATTGATGTACCGGAGAAATTGTCAAAAATGGAAAATATGAAATTTAGAAAACATCATTATCATTTTTTAATTCGGACAGCGTGAGAAATAGAACGCTATGACGGCCGAATCCGTCTCAATATATTAATATGTTTGGTCTCACTCAGTGTGAAGTTCAAATAGTGAAAAAGGCCACCTGTTAATCAGGCTGAGCCCATAAAAGCTGTAGTAACAGTCAAAAAATATAATAGTTCATGCAGCGATTGATTCTATACCATTATTAGATTCTTATCCTATCTGAATATCGTGCTTGTACACGTTCATTTTGTCTCAGAGGTAATTATTACTTAATTGCGCTGTTTCCTTATTTTTATGTCTTTGTCTCTAATCTGATTTCTAAATCGGGTATTCGTATCGGACGGCTAACATAAAGCTATGGTTTCCGCACGGCGTGTGTGCACCGCAGGAATTCAATTCTGATTTCATTCCTGCTGTCAACACCAACACTAATCATTCCACTACAGAAGCTTATCAGTCATCTAATTGGACGGTAGCGGAAGGACGCAAAGGCGAAAGCCCTACCAAACGACCGAGAATTTCGCCATCTACAATAGCTACGAGTAATCGCTTCACCCCGCTGTGAGTTGAAGAAACCATCATCAAACAGACGTTATTCGGCGAAGACTCTAATGAAAAAATCGGTAAATATCCTCCAATCACAATTGTTCGCAATAATAATAAAATCGCTAATTTATACGCTTGAAAGAACTGTTAACATACGAGTTTAATATTAGGAGTTTTAGAAATAAAATTCCGATTCTGGTTAAATCCTCAAATAATTTCGATAATGCAATCAATTTTTTGAAAAATAACAACGTTCCCTTTTTTACACACTTGCCACGCAAGCGAAAGCAACTATAAATGGTACTAAAATGGTTTCCTCCCTCATTCTCAGTAGCTGAGATTGAGAATGAATTAAAAACGACTTGCAACCCCTTGAGTGTCTATTAGACAATTTACCTGTAAACAAAACCCTTCTGATCAGCTTACCTTCCCTCCTGCTACCAAAATTGCCGATGTATTAAAAATTAAGCACTTATTTCACTGCGTTGTTCACTGGGATAAATATGTCCGTAAAAGTGTTTTAGTGCAATGTTTTATATTTGGAATGTCTCTCAAAATTGTAACCTTCTGCCAAGATGTGTTTCATGTGGCCTGTACCACCCTAATGAACCTTGTAAAAAGCTAAATATGCCTAAATGCGCCAATTGCGAGGGGTCTCATGCCACTAATTCCAGTGACTGTTCAGTCTACAAATGTCTGTTTCAGCTGCGTCCGAGCAGAACATTAACTGATACTAAAAGTACGGATCACTCTTGCTGACGAATGATCTTACTATTGATCTACCTAAAAATCGGAAACAGAATCATATTACTTATGCTCAGATGGCTGGTGGTGGTTATAATATGTCCTCCGGTATTAATACCAGGTCAGGTAATTCTTCCCTTCTTTCTATACTCTCATTCTTTTTTTTTTTTTTTTTTTTGGGCGCATCAACTATGGACCATTGCCCAGACACAATGGGAAGAAGAGACAACTAACTAGAACCTAATTCGGTTGGAGACAGCTGAAATAAAGGAACCAAGGACAAGAACAACAGACTGGGAAGGAAGGGACAAGATGTAAGACGCACAGTAAGGAGTGGGAAGCCCCAGCTTTATAAGGTGAAGATAGAAAAGAGAGCGCTCCGCAGAAAGAGCAGAGCACTCGAAGAAAATGTGATCAGCATCACAGACAACTGCTTCATCTGGATGCAACGGACAATGAGGAGAGGGAAGCAAAGAGAAACGATAGCGTGAAGAGGGCAGCAGTGTATGATTAAAGCGCAGGCGGACAATAGAGGAAATTATAAATCGTGGAAGAGAGGGAAACTCCGAGAACCATGGATGAGAAGGAAGTGTAGGTTGGATTGAAAGGTAGAAGGAACGATTCATTAAAGAATATTTTATCATCCTGTTTGTTAGTAACTATAGTATAAAAAAATAATAAATGCTACTATTTTATTTCTTGTTTTTATTTCACATTAATTACCGTTTTAAACTTGTGATTTAATTTTTAGTTTCAATATGTGTTAGACTGTAGTTCAATTCACATGTGTGCTATGTTTCATGTTATTTTCTTTTTAATTTATTTTTAATTTAATTTTATTTTAGCTTCAAAGTGAAGTTTTAAATTGTGTTCACTGTTACACTATGTTTTTAATTTAGTTCGATTATATTTTAGCTGAAGATGGGTTATGCCCGAAAACGTTCCTAAGATAACAAGTTTGATATTCTTATATTAATTTTGTTACTTACGTATTAGTTTGTTTTTAGCATTTATTATTTTTTTATACTATAGAAGGAACGATTGTTGGAAAAAGAAGAAGGGTACACATCCGACCAAAATCTGAAGTGAAGCTTCTTAATTAGGGGTAATAGATTAACAGCCGGGATTTTTTTAAAATAGAGGCGAGAACGGACAGCAACCTGAGCCAAAGCATCCGCCATTTCATTACCCTCGATGCCTCTGTGACCAGGAACCCACAGTAAGTCAATGTGTACAGAGTGATGGAAAGAAAGATTATAAATAAGAGATCGTATACGAAGAATGAAGAAGTCAGAAGAGGGAGGAGGAAGCGGTGAACTGATAGCGTGGAGAGCATCCATGGAGTCAGAAATGATTAGATAGTCGGAGGACGTACGATTGCACGAGATATGTATGATCGCACGAAGGATAGCCATCAATTCGGCCGTAAAAATAGAACAGAAAGATGGGAGGCGAAAGGATTCGGAGAAATTAGAGTCGGGAAGAATAAAAGACGATCCGACCCCACCGGGTCCTCTAGAGTCATCAGTAAAAACAAGTGCATGAGAAGGAAAAAGACAACTGACCGTACTGTGAAATTCCTGTTTAATGACGTTCTGAGGCATAAACTTGGAAAATTTAGGGAGAAAATGTACTTTGGGAGGGTGTAAGAGGTCGAAATAATTGAATGAGAAGTACGGAAGATTATTGCTGGATATAATATGGGAGGAGAAATGGCTAAGACGTTGAGAAATAGGGGCTAAGATAGGGATTTTATTAGAAACAAAACGCCAGTTCTTGGCAATGTAAATGTAGGAAGGAATAAGTTGAGACGAAGTGAAAGGTAAACGTTTGGAAAGGAATCGATAGCCCAAATAAGACCTTCGAACTGAGAGGGGAGGTATTCTAGATTCCGCGAGCATTGCTGAAATGGGAGAGGATTTGAGAGCACCGAGGCAAAGACGGAGACAGGAGTTTTGTATTATATCTAATTTGGAAAGAAGGGATCTCTGGAGGCACAACCATAGATAAAAGAGCAGTAATCAAACTTGGAGCGAATAATGGATGTATACAGGGAAATGAGCAGATGAGGATCACCTCCCCATTTGATTGGAGACAAGGATTTTAGCAAGTTCAGTCTTTTAACGGCAGAACAAGAAAGGTGGTCAATATGCTCAGAGAAGGTCAGACGACTATTAAGGTAAATACCGAGATAGCAGCAGCAAATAACACGGGGAAGAGAAACTTGATTCAGGGATAGGTTGACTAATGTGGAGTTGTAGGGGCGGAGAGTAAAAACCATAGAAGAGGATTTAGAAGGAGAAACAGAAAGGTGAATAGAAGATAGGGACTGTTCAAGTGCAAACAAAGACGAATTAAGAGTTTCGTTGGCGATTACCAAGTCATAGGAAGAGGAAAAAAGAAGAATATCATCCGCAAAGAATAAAGAGAGGGAGTTTAAAGGAAGAGATGCTACAGCAATGGTATATATATTGAAGAGGGTGGGGCTGAGAGAGGAACCTTGCGGAAGACCACGGAAAACACTTCTTGTAGCTCGAAGCCACGGAGAGGAAATGTGGATAATGCGATTTATCATAAGATTAATAATCAGCGAAATGAGTTTGACTGGGAGATTAATTGCGGCCATTGCGTCTTTTAGACTAGGTAGATGAACGTTATCAAAGGCTGAGGATAAGTCGATAAAAGAAGCCAGCGTGAAATGCTTATGTATGAAGGATTTATAAACGTGGGAAACAAAGGAGCTAATACAATCGGCAGGACCAATGCCTGGTCGAAAGCCAAACATGTTGGAAGGAAGTAAGTTGTTATGTTCCAGCCACCAAACAAGACGTTTATTCAGCATGCCTTCAAAGAGTTTCCTGAAACATGATGCCAAAGAGATAGGACGTAAGGAAGCATTTTTTTTCGGGATGGGAATAACGATAAAGGAGTTCCAGGAAGACGGAGTGATGCCTCTGGATAAAAAGGAATTGAAGAGTTCAAGGAGAAACGCAAGTGACTGCTCAGACAGATTTTTAAGGACTATATATGGAATACCATCTATACCCGGTGTAGGACTGGTAGAGTTTAAGAGAACAGACTTTAGTTCATTGATATTGAATGCAGATGTTAAAGGGTGCGGGGAAGAGCTCTGTACGGAAGGAAAGGAGTAAAGTTCCTCAAAGTTAGGAACGTACGCGGGAGCAGTGGAGTCGACAAAAGATAATAGGCTATCACGAGTGAGATTAAGGTTAGACGGGTGTTCTGAAGACGGGGATTTGAACGCCTTAGCCATTTTCCAAATATGAGAAAGTGGGGTAGTTCTGGAGAAGGAAGAACAGAAGTTCTGCCAGGAGGACCTCTTTAAGGCTTTCAGCATGTACCTAGCTCTGGCATTAGCTCGCTTGTGAGCAAGAAAATTCTCGGTAGTAGGACTGGAGCGAAAGTTTCTAAAAGTAGCTCGACTGAGCCTAAAAGCTGCTTCGCACTCGTCATTCCACCAGAGTGAAGATGCCGACGTACCTCGCTTGGAGCGCATCGGGGGGCGAGATGGAGAAGATAAAGAAAGAGCAGATGTAGTGGAATGAAGAAAAAAATTATAGGATGATATGGGATCAGAGGAAGGACACAAATTAGGAAGCAAATGATCCATAATAGAACGAAATAGAGCCCAGTCCGTTTTGGAAAGATTCCATTTGGGAGAATGAAGGGGCCTAAATGGAGCAGGAGAAGGAAAATTGAGAGTAGTTATCAGAATGGGAACATGATCACTATCAAAGGTACCCGCAAGAGTCCTCCAGTTATAGTTGAGGCCAGCATTGGGAGAGGAAAAAGTTAGGTCAAGGGAACTGAAGATGGACGGACTCCTAATATATGTAGGCGAGGAATCGTTAAGGAGAACTAAGTTATCGGAAAGAATAGAATTTTCAAGGACAGTACCATTAGAGTTATAGGATGAGCAACCCCAAGAGGGGGAGCGAGCGTTCCAGTCGCCACCAATGATAAAGGGATGAGGAAAAGAATTGAAAAACTGAGAGAGGGGAAAGTGACGAAGATCATAATCAGGAGGAACATAGACGGAAATAAAATTTAAGGAGCGGCCAGGGTTAGTAGGAATAGAAATATGTACAATATTTGGCTGATTGTTGTTAGAGGAGAAGTTATAAGGAACATTATGAGAAAGAAAGGGAATATCATTTCTTATGAGGATAGCGGCTCCACCGTAACCATCCTCACGATCATTCCTGACCAGAGTGAAACCTCTAAATTGGAGATTCATTCCAGCACGGAGCCACGTTTCAGAGATAAGAGCGACACTGATTTCATGGAGATCCAACAGACCCTCTAATGAATGTTTATTAGCTCTAAGGCTACGACAGTTCCATTGTAATATATTCAAGGCGGTCACCATGTTTAAGCCTTGGAAGGGTTGGGACAAAGGAAAGTGGGGACAGGGACAGGAGGGAGAAAGTGAGAGAAGCCTCGACAGATGTAGGAGGCCATTACAAGATGCAAGGATAACAGCACATAAGAAGAGCTTGGAGGTAGAAGAAAAGGGAGAGGTAGGACAACGGAAATAGAATGGAAAAGAAAGCAAAACGGAGCCAGCCAGATAAAACTTAAAGTGGAGCAAGGGGAAAGATAAACTGAGCTAAATTTTAGGAAAGGGAGGCATGCAGAGAGCAAAGTACGAATTGTCCTCGCATTGACACATATGCCGCTAGCATAAAAGGAGTCATTGGTGCTGAAAACAAAAGGCAACGAAGTAGACAGCCTAATGGCCATTACGAACGCAGAATGTAGATCAAGTCTACAAATTATGAGTTGAATTAGGTGCATGTCAGCAATCCTAATAAATGTTCCATAAGCACAAGAGACTGTGCAGCAGAGAGTAGTTCCTATGTATCTCAGTCCAAAGATGTTTTGTAGCAACTTGACATGAGTACATAGGGTAGCAAGAGGAGTAAAGTGAAAAAAACCGTGCCCGAAGGTATTTTTGATAACCTCAGCAACGGCATATTCACAAAATGAAGAAAAAACCAACAAGCACATAAAAAGTGCATAATTCATCAGATTCGGGCAGCTGTCTTCAATGCCTGGATATATTTGCGGGAAAAGAAAAAGAGGTGAATACGAAAGAGTATAGAATGAGAAAGTGACGAAAAGAAGCAACATCGAAAATAAGAAGCAATGCTTGGCTCCAAGCTTTTAACTTTTATGCTTCTGTAACTATTGAGAGCAAAGATTATTGGAGAGAAACGATGATAATGAGTCAACAAAGGAGGAAGAAGAAACAATGTTGTTGGAGTTAAGAAGCTCCATGATGGCCGCCGAGATAGTTTGAATTACGGGCGGAGAAACCGAGGAAGGAACAGAGATGTTAGTCAGGGAAGTAGGATTGGTTTGAAAAGTAGTTGGGGCATAGGTATCATTTGTAGCTGGGATATTTGAATGAGTAGGTCTCCTAAGAGCCCATCCATTAGAGGGGTGAGGGATAGGGTTAGAAGGAAGCGGAGGAAATTGAGGAGAAGGAACATATGAAGATTTAGGATTACGAGGTTTGTGGAAAGTGGGAGATTTAGGGCTAGAAGGAGAATAGATTCGAGATGGGGAGGAGGTAGGCCCTTTTGAAGGAGCTCTGTGCGACAAAGGGGACACCGCGGCTCGATCCGCGTAGGTGAATGCTTGTGATACAAAGCGATTCTTATTTAAAGAGGCAGCCTCTTGAAAAGAAATATTTTCAAAGGCCATTAGCCTCTTAATGTCTTTTTGTCTTCCCCATTCTGGGCAAGAACGATCGTTAGAACAATGGGGGCCTTTGCAGTTGCGACAAAGTGGCGGTTCTTGCAGATTGCTGCAGTCTGTAATAAGGTGTCGAGCTTAAAAGAATTCAATCTGACAAAAGTTTTAAAAGTTATTCAAACAATTAGTAATAAACTTGAAATTAATGCAAATAACGATGTCTAAGCTAATTATTATTTTTGAAACATGTATTGAACTACTGCTATGAAATATATATATATATATATATATAACTTAAATGTAGTTGCCTGGAATTGTTGTTCTATAGTTGATAAGCATAACCAA
Source organism: Icerya purchasi (assembly GCA_039619475.1). Classification (NCBI taxonomy): domain Eukaryota; kingdom Metazoa; phylum Arthropoda; class Insecta; order Hemiptera; family Monophlebidae; genus Icerya; species Icerya purchasi. Next base: position 542,357,999 of record CM077115.1, read on the forward strand.
CTTCATAATTTCTTAATTTCGAACAAAATTCACGTACTGCACTATCAGAGACCAAACTGGATATTATCTGTAAAACTGTATTTCCTGGTTATCATATTTACGGGAATGACATTTCTCGTAGGAGCGGAGGAGTCGCTATATTAATTGATAAAAGAATAAAGCATAATTTCGTTTACTTTGCCACCGTTAGGTTGTTTATAAGCTGTTGGAGTTCAAGTCTATAATAGCGCATCACAAAATTCTAACGCTCGGAACAGCATGTTTATTTATGCTCTTTACAAACCACCTAGATCAATGCATAGTTTCTGTAATGATATCCTATCACTAACCAGATTTAATAATCACTTGTTTCTAATCGGTGGTCGCAATTGTAAAAACCAAATCTAGAACATTTTTTTCAACAATGCAACTCTGGTAATGTGCTATATCAACTATCCATACATGAAAACCTACAAATTCTTGTTCCTAGAGAACTAACGTATTCAGTTAAGGCCGAGCGTCTTAGACATTGCTGTCGTAAAAAACTTAAGCATGACTTCTCCCATCTCTCTAAACTGCCTATCTTCGGACCACAATCCCATCTATACTGCTATTACCGATAATCGACAGTATGTATCAAATGTATTCTATCTTAACTACATTAGGGCTAATTTGGATTGCTCTAAACAGTATATTTCAAATAAAGTTAACCTTAACGAATCTATAGTCGATTCGTACCCATTTTGAGAAAACACCCCTACCCACTACTATCTTAACAGCTTTTTAAAAACTGCGTCAAAAGATTTCTCAATAGTAACAGATCACATAGCAATGCTAAATATATTAGAACTCTATATAACTTTACATCTGAACTAGTGCGCTATTCATAATCACAGAAATAATTGCTTTCAATAATTCCTTTCTACTCTTAACATAAAAGATAAGAGTTTGTGGAAAGTATGTAAACAGTGTATAACAAGCAGCCTTGCTCCATTCCTCCGTTGCTCAACTTGAACTCAAATTGCTACGTGTATAAAGAGCGAAATAAAGCTAAATTACTTTCAGCGCATTAATTTTCAATACGCGATCAAAATTCTCGTCTTTCAACTAATTTTATCAACAAAATAAAATCAGAGATCATATCGCTCGTTTTTTAAAGAATGCTAGTATCAGCTTAACCCAGGTGAAACTTTTTACGCCCAAAGAAATTCGTAATTATATCAAAAAGCTTAATTTCAACATGTCCGCTGGAAACGATAATATTTCCAAAATTGTTTTAAAAAATATCCTAAATAAAGGTATCGTAGAGTTAAATAATATAATAAATGGCATCCTAAAAATTGGCTACTTTCCTCAAGCATGGAAAATTGCTAAAGTATTTCCAGTACCCAAACCTGGTAAAGATGCGTCAAATATTGCTAACATTAGACCCATTAGTCTCTCGTGTAATATGAGTAACATTGCTGAAGGAGCATACTGCTAAAGAGATTAAGGGAACACTCGAATATTAATAATTTAATCCCAAAAAGTCAATTTGGATTCCAACCTCGTCACTCTACTACTCAGCAAGTTGCCGGAATAACCGAATTCATCACGGACAGTTTTAATCGAAATAAACATTCTGGGTTAGTACTCTTTGATGTAGCTAAAGCTTTCGATACTAGCTGGCATCGAGGACTTGTATAGTAAAGTAATAAATTCTAAATTTCCGGCTTACTTAATTAAAATAATTATAAACTACCTTAACAACCGACTGTTTTATGTAACTCTTAATAACTATCAATCCACAAGTAAAACTGTCCTTGCAGGCGTACCGCAAGGTAGTTGGGCCGTTCCTCTTTATATTGTTTTTCGGCGATTTTCCTAAAATTTCTAACACTGAGGTGGTCGTTTTTTATGCTGACGATGTTTCCCTCTATTGTAGTTCCTATGGTGACCTAATACCATACGTAACGAACTTCAGAGAGCCTCGACACACATTTCAAAGTACTTTACCAGATGGCAGATTAATATTAATCCATCAAAGACCCAAGCTATATTCTCTCCCAGTTTCCAAGAAACCTAATCATTTCTGGAACTGACATTGTCTGGTCTAATCATATCAAATATCTTGGCTTGATATCAGACAACAAACTAACATAGAGCAAACATATCGAGTACATCTCAGCTAAAACAAACAGAGCTATCTCGCTAGTATATCCCTTGCTCAATCGCAAATCCTATTTAAGCGCAAATAACGAACTTGCCATCTACAAGTGTCATTTATAACACCTATTTTATCACATACTTTTATCCAGTGTGTGGTCTTCTGTTAGTAGGCCGTATTATAATAAACTACAGGTAATCCAAAATTGGTGCTTAAGATGTATTCTTGGGGCAAATGTAGATATATAAACAAGATGAGCATCTATGTATGACATTTTAGAGTTACCGCAAATCAGAGATTATGTTCTAAATGCAACTACTAAGTTCTGTGATAAATCGTGTATTTATCAGCTCTATTGATGATTCCAGGCAACTTCACAATATGTATACCAAGTACAAATATCGCAGACTTAAGCATAATGTATTATTCCGAATAGTATGACGTTAGTATACTGGTTTTATTTAGTTTTAGTTTTATTTCTTAATTTTATTTGATAATCACTGTGCTAATATCCATGTAATGTGGCACTAGCCACTACGTCCCCCCTTCCTGCAGTAGGTTTTTATTTCTTTTTCCTACTAAGTTAAACGTCGCACATCATGTCTTATATTCATTAATTTAGTTATGTGGTAAGACTCGTGTCGGTACACATATTAATAATTATTTCATGAGTGTAACGTTATTATTTATGCAAATAAATATTTCTTTCTTTCTTTCATACTAGATAGCACCGAAAATGAATACGAATTATCGTCGCGTAAATAAGTCGCAAATTTATACTCCAAATGCAGACAAGGATGAAGAATACCTGCAAATTGTCACGATGAATCGGAGATGCAATGATGTGAGTAACAAAAAAAAACAAAAAAAACAGCGAAATTAGTATTCTAACGAGTAATTGGAATACCACGTGATAGGTTAAAACAGTGTCAGCAAGTTGAAAACTTCGGACTTAGCTTGGCGACAGCTTGTTTTAGTTTTGCATTGAACAAAACCTATTTTCACAGCAAAAACCTTCTTTCAAATTCCGGCGAGGAAGCCTAAGGGAATCACCATCAGGGCAGTCATACAGTCAGATTATACGCTCTATCAGTTGAAATAGCAAGTCAATTTATACGTAGGGTAGAGCAGAGCTAGTTGAGCAATTTTTTACTTGACCGGTCATTAAACGATAAGTCAAAATTGTATTCTAATATAGATAAGTAATTTATTCCTTCTTAAAAGTTTTCTAAGAAATTTATCTCTCAGAAATCTGGTTTAAGAGCTACAGTCGTTTAAGTAAAAAAGATCGTATATGCTCAAAACTTACCCCATATAGGTGGGATGTGTTGAGCAAGGATATGGGACGAGTTGAGCAAGGATATGGGACGAGTTGAGCAAGGATATAAAAGTTGAGCAATTAAAAAATTCAGCCACGCAATGACATGAATATAGTTACTAGGCATGCAATAAAATTGCTATTTTACGATCAACTTTTTATTTATAATCTCTTAGTGACATAATAGTGAAACAGAACACTAATTCTTTATTCATCAAATATTAAGAATAAAAATATAATCAACATAAGCTAATTGCATACGCTTAATTGTTGGAATAAACATAGACTTTTTATTTAAAGTCATACTTTTACAGTTATGTAATGATCAGTGTGGTTTAAATCATCGGAAAAATAAACATTAATGATGTGACGACACATAGGGGAAATTAATCATCGTTGTCGCAATTATTTCAAAGGTAAGTAAGACTAGCATTGGGTGCACATTTTGTATTGCCGAATTTTCTCATAAGCGCTGGATTTATTTTTCCCTTCGTAAACTTTTGGAATAGTCTTCGCAGCAAACCGAACAAGCATAACTATCCTAAATTGTTTTCATCACTCGACTAAAGAACTTTTTAAAAAATACTATTCTCCTTTTTTTCATATCAAGCTTTTGCTTTTGTTTATTAACTTTTTTAATTGTTTGTTTTGTTCCTCTTGTAATGCATTTTTTTCCGAAATGTCTGTTAGAATAGCTGCTTTCCTCTTTCTTCTGAAAGGTATGTCCATCTTTCTTGTACCTGCCTTTGGGTATGGTCGAACAAGTTCAAGAGAAAATTCGCGAGATGGGTCTAATTGTACATCTTTTTTTTTCGCAGCTTGTACCGTGGATTCTTCTTCAAGTTGACTAGTGAAGGTTGTTGCACTATCAGATTATCTGCCACGCATTATAGCTTGCTCTGAAGGATCTTTTTCCAGCTGGACAGATTCTGGACCTAGATGGTCAGTTACAAATGAAACGGTGAAAAAAACAGGGAGAGAGATGCCCATCTTCTGAAAATCATTCATAATTTTATACTTGTGTTTGAGCTAGGGGAAGTGAATCTGCAACGATTTTTGGTATATCCTAAATAGTTATTGTTTTTCCCGGCTTATATCATAGACGAAGAAAATTGAGGAAGCAGTGGCAATTATTCAGAAGCCCCGCGCATAAAACTGCACCGAACAAACAGACAAAACTCGTTCAACGTTTGTTGCAGGATTTAAAGACTAAATCACACTCAGTGAGCAACTGATCAATTTATCACCTTTAGCGCAATAAAATTTTTCTCTTTGTAGAAAGCTGCACGGAACCTTAAAGGACCAAAACCATCTGTTTGCCCTATAAGGGAACCGGATCGTAGCTGGGCTCGTGCTGATATTGAAAAAGCGGAACTGTTCGGCGAATATTTTTCCAACATATATTTAAGTCACATCCTGTTGATACATCATTAATTTCTGATTCCTGTTTTATCAAGAGGTATCAAAACCTATGAAATTAACCTCACCAGGTGAAATTTATAATAGAGACAATGAACCCTAACAAAGTACCGTGTTACGATTTAATAACAGCAAAAATTTTAAAGGAATTGCCTAAAACAGGACTGGTGTTATTAATCTACATATTTAATGCAATGCTGCGATTAACATATTTTCCAATACAACTAAAATTCACTGTATTTATTATTTATACACATTGTTAACAATTTTAGTTGTGACACAAAATAAATTTTTAACATTTAATTAAACAATTATATATATATATATACACCCTGTCAAGAAAGTATCGGGAATTGTCAATTTAAATCTCCCGGGTAATAGCTAGGCAGATAATTTTTTTTTTCCAGGTTGGTACAACTGTTTTGTATTATGATGCCTATTTTTAGCGCGATCTGTCAACCAGTGTGTTTACAGCAGCTGTTAAAATCAGTCGACCTTGAAGTGTTTTGTCGAAGTTTTACAATGAGTGAAAATATTGAACAACGTACTTGTGTTAAATTCTGTGTTTCGAACGAAATTTCTTGTGCCGATACACTAAAAATGTTACAGAAGGCTTTTGGTGAATCTGCTTTATCAAAAACGCGGGTTTACGAGTGGTACAGAGCGTTCAAGGATGGTCGGGAGACGGTCGAAGACATGCCTCGCTCTGGACGGCCTTCAACGAGTGTGACCGATGATAACGTCGATAAAATCAAGGAAATCGTTGCTGAAAATTGTCATGTGAGCTTGAGAGAGATGGCTCATGGATTGGGCATGTCACACGAGAGCGTACGTACGATTGTGCACGAAAAATTGGGTATACAACGCGTTGCGGCTCGGCTTGTTCCGAAAGACCTGAATTTCTTTCAAAAAAAGTACCGAGAACAGGTAGCTGCAGACATGCTGGATCGAGCCAATTTGGATCCTACCTTCTTGGAAAAGATAATTACTGGTGACGAGACATGGGTGTACGAGTACGACACGCTTACGAACCAGCAATCGTCCGAATGGCGGCCAATTGGCGCGCCAAAGCCGAAAAAACCTCGCCAAAGCCGATCGAAAGTGAAGATCATGTTGATTGTTTTCTTCGATATTCGAGGCGTGGTACACTATGAATATGTGCCAGCCGGACAGACAGTCACCAAAGAGTTTTACTTAAGTGTTTTGAGACGTTTGAGAGAGGCTATCCGTCGTAAACGTAACGATTTGTGGGTCGACAATTCTTGGATTCTCCATCACGATAATGCGCCGTCTCACAAAGCCATAATTGTGAATGAGTTTTTGGCCAAACACTCGGTAAATATCATCGAACAACCGCCGTATTCACCAGATTTAGCACCCTGCGACTTCTTCCTATTCTCAAAACTCAAATTTCCGCTACGGGGAATGCGCTTCGAATCGATTGATGACATCAAGACGAATGCGACGCGAGAGCTAAAGGCCATCCCGGAAACCGCCTATCAGAAGTGCTTTGCCGAGTGGAAAAAGCGTTGGCATATGTGCATCGCTTCGAATGGATGTTATTTTGAAGGTGACAAAATAAATTTGGATGAAAATTAAAAATTGTTCGTTTTATTTAACAATTCCCGATACTTTCTTGACAGGGTGTATATATATATATATATATATATATATATATATAATTGTTTAATTAAATGTTAAAAATTTATTTTGTGTCACAACTAAAATTGTCGCAAATTGCTGTAGTTCAAAAACCACAGAAACCTCCAACGGGGAACCATCATCGTATCGACCAATTTCAATCTTACCGATATTTTCTAAATTATATACGAAAAATTACTGTTAAAAAGAATAATGCTAATAGTTGAATGCAAAGAGATAATACCTGAACACCAGTTTGGCTTCCGAGCAAAGTACGATAGAGCAGCTGCATCGGATTGTTCATCAAATTGAAAAATCCCTGGATGAGAAAATGGTTTGCGGTAATACCGTATTCTTAGATGTAAGCCGAGTATTCGATCGAGTTTGGCACGATGGTCTAAAAACTTCAACGTCGTTTTCCCTATCTCAACTAGCTGAATTATTCCGGTCGTATTTAAACGAAAGATATTTCTACATTAAATATGGTAATGACGAATCAAGTACATATCCGGTTGGAGCAGGCGTTCCTCAGGGGAGTGTACTTGGACCGCTTCTCTACCTTATCTACACAGCGGATATTCCTACTACATCGCACGTTGATATAGCAACTTTCGCTGATGACACAGTGATCTTGTGTTGGAAATAAATGTCCAAAAGTTGCGCGTAAAAACCCGCAGACAAGTCAATAAAGTAACATCTTGGTGCAGAATTATGGAAGATAAAGAGATTAATGAAGGTAAATCATCTCGAGTAGTTTTCGCTAACCGAAGAATCAGTTCATCCGGAAATATAACGATGAATGGAGTGTGGAGATTCCTCAGAAAAAAGATGTAAAGTATCTTGGTATTCACCTCGACCAACGCTTGACTTGGAGGAGAAGCACATTATAGCGAAATGAGCTGAACATCAAGCTGCAGCAACTGTACTGGCTGTTAGGTAAGAGACCAATAGAGTATCTCTTGAAAACAAGTTGCTACTTTATAAGCAAATTCTTAAACCAGTCTGGCAATACGGCTGCCAGTTATGGGGCTGTGCCAAAAACAGCAACATTTCAATTATGCAAAGAGTGTACAGAATAAAAGTTACTACGCACGATCATCTCTGCTCCCCATGGTACATAACCAACACATCACGATCCATGAAGATCTTGGAGTTCAATTTGTAAAAAATGTGAAATAAAAACTGCTGCTCGACGACGATATGCTGCCAGATTGAAAGAACATCGTAATAGTACAACAAAAGAACTGCTGAGCAACCCAAACGAGGGACGTAGGCTGAATAGGAAACGACCCCGAGAACTCATATAAATTAAAAATGTATAAATAATATGTGTGTGTGCCGATGTGTGAGGGTGTATGTGTGTGTGCGTGTGTGATGGTATGTATGTGTCCGTGAGAATGCAAAAGTATGTGTGTATGCATTTTGTATACACATATACATATATATAAGTTAATTTTAGCACCCTTCACTGGTTCGGTTGCTTATTCATGTTATTTTAACTTATTCCATAGATTACCGAATAGAGCTGATAAGACTAGGTGTAAAATAGCAAGATCTATATATAAATTAAAAAAAATAAAAGTATCTTGTAAAGAAGCGCAATACAACAGAAAAACACATATTGCTTTTGTTTCAAACGGTAGGGTCGGTTACCAAACACTAACCGAAACCGAAATATTTTTGGGAAAAAAAAGTAAGGCTATGAAAAAATCGTTTGAATAAGCATCAAATCATTTCTAGATGTCATAAATACAATAGATTTATGAAAGTTTAATACTTACGCCATCGAAAAACGGATAAAAGAAAAACAAACCGAAACTGGATTTTTACTAAACAAAACGTGCATATAATTCGATTGACTAATCGTTACTGTCCGTTACGCGATGAATTCCTCTCCTACGACGACCGCTACTTTTCGCCATTTGATGAGTCAACGTATGGTATGTAGTTTTCGAGATATTTCGAATGCTCAACTTATCCCTATTCTCAACTAGCCCCGCTCTACCCTATTCATATGCAGATTTGGAGTCAAATCATAACCCGGTGGTTATGATAATGAAACTTTGTTTTCATAAAAGAATACAGCGGAATTCAGAGTGAACTAACAAGTTCTGTCCACTCGAGAGAAATGGAATAAAAGAAAATGGGAGAGAGACTGAAAAACAAAACAAAATATATGCGGAATAAAAAAAAAAAAAAAAAAAAGTCAATCTTAAAAGGAAACAAAAGAGAGTTGGTTGAGTAAAGAATGCCTTGCAATTGAAGACCTACAGGAAAAAATACCATACATTCAACGTTCACAAAAAAGTTAGATAATTCGTTGAAACTGCAAAAAAGCACAGTTAAAATCCTTGCTGACGGGTATAAGGATGGTAGAGTGCTGTTGAAGATTCGAGATAACCTGGTAAGATGGAAGAATGATATATCCAAAATTTATTCTACAGTGAGAGAATGCACAAACCATAGACGGCGGATAATAGCAATGCCGGATGAAAAAGTAGATAAAAGAAATTAAAGGAGAAGAGATAGTGAAAGCAGTGAACAGGTTGAAAAGGAAAGGCGATCGACCTGAATGAAATTCGTGATCGAATTCTAAAAGTATCGAACAAAAATGACCGGAATTTCTGAAAAGACTTTTTTAATGATGTTTATTACTCTGTAAGATTGATGGCTAGACGAGTGTCTTATATCACTTCCAAGTGCGTCAGATTGCAGCGAGTACATAATGCGGTGTTGGAATGAATGAACGTATCGCCACGTTAAATCTTGTTCGGCAGTTACATTACGTACTATTTTTCAAGCGCATATTGTATGCTTAAATCAATTTACAATGTCAGCAAAAAACGTACGTGCCTCTGCCAAAACGGTTGCTGAACCGATTTAAGAGGTAATGCTCCGTTAATGGGAATAGAAAAAAGACCGGTAAAAGACACCATTGATTGTAACGTCGGTAATGAATCGAGAGGAAAACTACAGATGGCGCTATGTGAATTAAAACTGCGTCCTTAAATATTTTTCCAGAATTTCAGAGTAAACTCGAAAACTGAACACAACTTGATTCTCGATTAGATGAATTGGAGCGATATAGCAGAGAAGAACCTTTAATTGAATTTACGATGAAGATGATTACAGATGATGGAGCAACAACATTAATACGAGATGACACGTTAGAGATTTATCGGAATTTTTAATTGACAGTCCAATCATCGAGCTGGTAGAGGACTTTTGGGCATGGAAACCGAGATCGACAATGGTGAGGTTTATACCATACAAGAATACAAATAGTCTATGGAAGAATAAAGATACTGAAAGAAACACGAAACTCTAATAGTCGCGCGGAATTACTTGGTTCCTTCTTTAATAGTTACGGTTTAAAGAATGTTTATACCGCGAATGGTAAGGATGTACTTTGCCGATAAACATGGCCGGAACACATTATCAAAAAATTATGTGCTACAAACTGATTAATGTGTAAACGGGAATCGCATGTTGCCATCTTAGTCGGCCTTATCGCAGTAATTACATTAATTTCGATCCTTATGTTAAGTATACATATATAGGTGCATTTTAATATTTGAGTAGTAGGCCTATGTTTATGAGTGTGGCTAGATTTTCGTATGGGAATAAAAATTTTGATTTGCTATATCAATTAATAGCTCTGAAAGTTCTTTAATTTCGACTATGAGAATGCTCGTATCCGAGCCTAATACTTTTTATTAGTATAACAATTAGAAATGTTACCACCAACCCGGATCCAAGTCGCTCCCAAGCTTAGCCAGCCTGAAATAATTGGGTACCAGAGAAATCTGGGAAAGTAAAGGCGGCCGAGAGAAAGGAACTGGCCCCAGTATTCTCATCAGATCCATTAGGCTTAGTACATTGTGAACCTTAACTTCACAATCCTGACGCCCTGTCAAGGGTATGGAACTCACAACTCACTTTACTTACTTACCACCAACCGGAAATTTCGAAATTTATAGTGGCGACCGTATTTTCAGCGACTTCCAAAAAGAAGATGGAGGTTATACTTTTCTTCGTGTATGTTTTTTTCCGGTTTTATGTTTGTTCGCGAATAACTTATATTTACATGGACTGATTTTACTAGTTCTTTGTCCACTAGAAAGTATACCATTTAGCGGTGGTAGCATGTGAGTACCGATGAAAATCGGTGAAATAATTACTGCCGATAAGAAGAAATATATTTCAAAGCGATATAGTACCTTAAGTGATTATATTATCATAATTCTTATCCAACACTGATACCTTAATTAGAGTCGGCACGAAATTAAAATTATACAATATCTAGGAACAATTTAATGAACCGTTAATGCAGTTTTAAATTATTATTGTAATATGTAATATGAATCCTACTCTAATTAAGCTATTAATGTTGTATAAGAATTATCGCGTAATATTACCCCTTAAGGTATATATTTCACTGTAAAATATAATTTTTTATTGAATAATATGTAAGTATTAATGTTGTTTAAGAATTGCGGAAATATCATCTTACTCGTAATTTACATCGCTGTGAAGTGTATTTTTTATTTTTTAGAGTACATTTTTATTAAATTTTTTATAATAAGTCGGTACTGTGTTTTTAAAAAGAAAAAAACGTTTTATTCATCTCTTTTTTCTTTCTCCAGAATAATTAAATAATTAAATGACACGCTAAAATTATGTTGTCAAAATGTTCGGGAATTAATGCAAAACTATTCAGATTAAATTTAGCTATGGAAACGTAAAGAATACAAGCTTCCTTTATATCTGGGATTTTGTAGATTTCGAGAAAGCGTTTGATTCAGTGTACATACAGTCAAATATAGTCTAAACGCTTAAAAAGTAAATGGTATAGACGAGGTATGTATGTCGATCTTTTACCTAATATATACAACTCTGGCACAGCCAGCGTGAGCATTTATGAAACAACACGACGTTTCCAGTATTATAGGGCGTAAGACAAGGAGATAATACTATCTCCCCTAAATCGGGTTTCAGCAGTACTAGAATATGCGCTGAAATTACTGAACTTCACAGTAGGTTTAAACATCACTGAAAAATATCTTTACCATTTGCGTTTTGCAGACGACATAGTGATTATAGTTCAAGACAGAGACGAGTTACAAGACACGATGCAGGAACTGGAGATGATTGTAAAAAGCTGTAGGGATAAAAGATAAATACACAAAAAACTAAATATATGAAATATGATCAAAAACGACAAATTGAACAACCCATGCATTAAAAATAAAATTACAAAAAGGTGATATAGAAGTAGTCGAATTTGTGAATTTAGGCAAAGTCTTCACAACGATGAAAGAACAAACAAGCTCAGATCTTGCCAGAAAAATAACGCATGGATGAATAACATATCGCAGAATAAAAGATATGCTTAAAATTAAAATTAGTAACGAAAACAGAGCAAAAATATTTAATAATCAATGTGCAATGTCACGGCTTAAAACACTTTCGCTTGTAAGTTACATTTAACCCGTCAGAAGAGGACTGCATGGTTCCATTCTTACGAGAATTCCTAGTCACGCTGAAATGTTCGTTAACGTTAAAATTAACGTAGCCCGTTCAAACATACCGCCCCACTACTGTCATCAATAAAAAAGCTGCCCTATTAAAGTCTAAATTATAGTGAAGATGTTACGCTGCACTTCAAAGCCCTTTTTAAAACTCAGCGGCTCACTGTAACTTGCAATGCATACTAAAAAAAAAAAAAAAAATGAGAAAACATATATTTCCGTTTTTTTATTCGGCTTATTTGTATAAAAATAAATTGTCTAGTCACACATTTACACATTCATATTGAATCACTTCATCTCTAACAACCTTCTATATCGAACAATGAAACCACACCTGAGCAGGTTTTTTTACTTTAATTATTTTAGGTCGCTACACTTCGGTTTCGTACAGCAATTAAAACCGGGTGAAATTACAATAAATACGATAAAAGCCAGCTGGAGATAATTGAAAATTGTCCCCGTTAACCCTTGTGTAAAAAAATATTTCCCCTTTAAAAGTACGTAGTTTTTGTAATTAACACCTTGCTATTTTGGAATTATCGTTGTCTTCTCTTCATCTTTCTATTTCTCCTGAGAAGTCTGCCTCTGTAGTTTTTACATTTCGTCCTTTTAACCGTTCCTTAATTAACCTTTTCCTATGTCAACTCCCTATTCCTCTAGTTAACTCTTTCTCCTACCTTGCTGTCATTCTTAATAGTAATTTATCTTTTTGCGATCATATCAACTATCTATGTACATCGGCTCTCAAGAGATTAAATTTCCTAAAAGCGTTGTCCCCCCGGAAATGGGGTGGCGATCCGTATATTCTCCTCAAACTTTACAGATTCATTATTCTTTCTAAATTAGACTATTGTTCTTTTCTTTATGCCAGTGCTCCCAAATCCCTCCTTACCAAACTTGATCGCATCCAAAACTCTTGTCTTCGCCTCTGCATTGGTGCTCTGAATTCTTCTCCAACTCCTGCTCTCCTGGCCGAAACTGGCTTCCTTCTCCTTTATTTATTCGAAAACGTCATGTTAGTGAAAGATTTATGATTAAACGTCTTCATATTCCTCACTCGAAACTCGGGAATTCCTATCAATATATTCTGGACAACTGGCGTTTTTCTCCTAGAAAAATTCCAATCCTTTCACACATATCCTCCCGACTTGTCCTATTCTCTCAGTTTATCCTCTCCTATAATAAATCCCCGTACTTCACTTACAACTTCAGAGAACTGTCGTTTTCTCCCAAGCTATTTTCTCTTCCCTCGAACATTAAGTCTCTTCCGTTTCCTGCAATACATAAGGAATTTAACCAAACTCTACACTCATTCTTTCCAGCTCACTGCACGGTTTTTACGGATGGCTCAAAATCTGCATCAGGTGTCGGAGCTGCTTTTATTCTTCCTGATATCAACTATTCCGAATCTTTTCAACTCCCTTCATTATTTCTATATTTTTAGCTAAATCCATGGCTATTTTACGTGCTACCCTTTTTATATCCTCAACATCCAATTTATCAAAATTCGTCATATGCTCTGATTCGAAAAGCGTTTTATCAGCCATTTCATCTCCATTTCCTAAACCATCGTCAGATCCTATTATTCTTCACATTCGTTCTTTAATTTGTAATTTATTAACATCCCGTTCTATCCTAATTGACCTGTTCTGGATTCCGCGGGCCACTGCGGCATCGTTGGTAACGATCTTGCCGATTCATTGGCATGTCTAGCTGCAGTAAATGGCCGTTTCATAGACAGATTCTCCACCCAATGTTTCTGTCCACTCTCTTATCGTTTTCACCATGACTACTGATCTTTATCCCCGTCTCTTTTCTCCAATCCTAATTAACCTTGCTATACAACCATATCCAGCCACTTCTTCCTGGTTTAATAATTATCCCTGCATCGGCCGTTCTGTTATTTCTTCCATAATTCGCCTCCGCTTTAATCACAGTCTGTGCTTCCTGCTTCCCTCTTTCGTTTTAATATTGTTCAGTTTCTCCCCTATGTCCCTTCCATCCTCCTATCTTAAATATGACCTGTGATGTAAATCACCTTCTATTATTCGAATGCTCTTGTATTTTCTCAGAACGCGCAGTCCTTTATTTTAATTTGCTTGGCCTTGGCCTCCCGACCCCTTACTGTGCCCACTACATGCTTGCTCTTCCTTCTCTTTCTGTTGTTCCTATATTGGGCTATCTTTATTTCTTCTGTTTCTAATCGCTTCCTGATTTAACTTTCAAGTCCCTACGTTTTCATTATTTGTTAGTCCTTTGTGCTGGGTAAATGTCCTGAGTTGACACGCCCAAGATAAAAAAAAAAAAAAAAAAAAAACAAAAAAAACACCATTTTCATTTTGTCAGTAACATCTTTATGGTGAAATTTCATTTTCATTTTCGTAACTCTAGTGTGTTCCAGTTCGATAAAAAAATTCTATTTTTAGTATTCATTCGGGTGATGTGAAATTTCTTAAAGTAAAAAATAATTTTAAATCTTTCCGTCAGCCTGTTTAGAAATATTACTTTGGTGGTCGACTGCTTCTTTTAGCTATTTCTTCGCATGTAATATGAAACATTCGATTCGCTCCGTTGATTTGCCCTGCAATCATTTCGACTGAATTCCCCCAATCGTACTTGTTCCCTTGGACAATCTCATTTTCCGATGGTTTTTTCTAATAAATTATGTTTAAAAAAAGCCGACTTTTTGTGGGTCATACAGGAAAAATTTAAATGGATGGTTGAAGAAAAAATTTTTCTACAGAAATTACACTGAATTTTTTGGATAAAATTTATAATAGAAGTACTAAAAAGTATGCAATACTTGTTCTTTATCTTATAAAGAAATTATAAAGAAATTTTAAAAAAGTCGATTTTGTTCAAAATTTTGCGCTGTAAAAATTTTACTACTAAATGGAACCACCACTTTTTTTTTTCTTCTTTGATTTTCTTTTCCTTCCCTCGAATTCTCAGGAACAAAATGGCGCCTATTGGCTCATATTCGAATACCTTTTTGCGCTTTGTTAAGTGCGCCATTTCGTTATATCTGCGGTCGTCGTTGTTCTCGACTAGGTCATTTATTCAGAAATTTTTTTCAAAATCGATCTTGGATATTTCGTGATGCGGACCATCAGGCGCACATCTCGGGAAAGATTACGCGCTAATGGCACAGTCGTGCGCAGCTCGGGTGCATCTGAAAGTGTCCCCGCGGGCTTAGCGTTTTGAGATGAAAACTCAACTAGAAAGATAATAAAAATTAATAGAAGAAGAGCTTTAAAGCGTGACAATTAAAAACCGTGATGTTAATTATAAACTCAAAACTATGTTCAATAACTTCTAAATTTGGCAATTAATAAAGCGAACTTAGACTTACAAGAGCTGATCATAAAGACAAATATGGCATATTGCAAATATGTATACATTTTTATATACATATATACATATTGTGGTGAACCGTGAATACCGAAATGTAGTTAGTGCGGTAAACTATATTAATTATTAAAATATTTATCATGTAAAGAGAAAAAATTGATGTAACCTAAATTAAAACTTATTTATGTTTATTCTAATGATTAGAAAATTATTATTATTTTATATGTATATATTTTGTAATTTTGGTTAAAGTAACGTAATCAAGGAATTTTCTTTTCGATTTATATATTTGTTCGGAAACACGAAACGTAAATTTAATCAGCTTATGCACTTTTTATTTGCATATGGCAATAATGATGAAGTTGAGTACAGAGGTATGGCTGTGCCTTTAAGTTCCGACTCTCTAAATTGGATGTAATCCAAAACTCTTGCCTTCGTCTATTGGTGCTCTTAAATCTTCTCCAATTCCTGTAGTCCTTGCCGAATCTAATACACCACCCATTTCTATTCGCAGATCTTATTTGGGCTATCGTTTTCTTACTAAGCGTCTTCCACTCACGTTCTATACTCTTATCCATTCCTATCTTTCCATTTCTAGGAACTGGCGTTCCACACCTAGGAAAACCCTTATTTTATGTCTCATCCCTCTTCGGCTCAGTTCGTTTTGTCCTTATATAACGTCCTTTGTCGATCTCCCTTATTTCACTTTTAATTTCGCCGATCTCTGCAATCCTCTAAATTTGTTTACTGCATCTACGCTCTCTAAGTTTCTTCCGTAGACCTTAATCAGACAGGAATTCCGCAGTTTTATCAATTTCCTTCGCATGCAACCGTGTTTACAGATGGTTCGAAGAGGCCGGATGGTGTCGGTGCCCCTTTTATCCTCCCAGATTTTGGCTTTTCAGAATTTTTTCGCTTGCCTCTTTTCTGTTCTACATTCATAAACGTGTTCTATTCTACGTTCCATTATTTTCAATTCCTCCAACCACCTTTTCTCACGTATTTTTGATTATATCTGACTCCATGAGCTCCCTTTAATTCATTCTCCCCTACCTGATTACGCTCTCTTATCCACGTTCTTTCTTCCCTTCGTTCCATTTATATTGATATTTGCTACGTCGGTAATGAAGTAGCTGATATTCTTTGGTACTCGGGTTGCTGCCTCTTCTCACTTCTTCTTTAAAAGAGTCCCATTGTCTAATCCCTTTTCGTTGTGTAAAAATTTTCATCTTAGATTATGGTATCGAATATTTACGCTTCTTCTTTCTCTAACAATTGTTCTTTTTATCTGTCTGTTCAACCTATGGTCTTTTCACTGTTTCTTTCACTTCGTCGTTCTGTTGTCGTATCCGTTATTCGTCTGCGCTCTTAAGTCATACTTTATTATCTTCCTCCCGTTTTCGTTTTTCGTTAGTTGCCTCTCCATATTATCCTCTCAAACGAAGAGCATGTTTTCGATGCGGACCATGTGTTTATCAAGTGTTCATCTCTTTCTGCTGAGTGCTGCTCTGCTTTCTATTCCATTTTATTGATACTCGGTCTTCCTACTCCATTATGTCCGGTCGTTTCCCTCTCCATAGATTGTTCCTATTATATTGATTATTTCCTCCTAACAACATTTGATATCGTATGAAGGTATAATTGACTTCTTCCTAACTGTTTTTGGGTAAAGGTCCCTGGTTGACAAATGCATCCCCCCAAAAAAAAATAGAGTGCAGAGGTGGTAAGATAATAAGAATATATTCGTGTGTACGGCGGCTATACTCGATACACCTCACTGCTGCGCTTAATTAACGCAGTCTACTACTATTTTGCATTATTCAAGTATTCGGGATCGCCGATAATTCTGTTTAATGATTTGAAGAAAATTTTATAAGTCGATTTCGGTTAGATGAATTGTGTTAATAGCAGATTTGCACATGTTAAAAAAATGTTTATTTTAATTTCCTTTAATATTTCTTATACAACCGTATTCGCTTAACGATTTCGCTTTTAGTATTATTTTCTCTTGTGAAGACACGTTTTTAATTTTAGATCTGACCGATGATTTTTATTTACCGCTGCATAACACAAGAAAAAGGCCCAAAATGGCCGCTTGTTAACCGTTTGCGATCGAGTCCCCTTTTTACCTGCGTTGTTGTTGTCCGTTCGTTATTGTAGTAAGTCAGTTCTTTATTATTGTTGGTTTATCACGTGTATCGTTTGTTATTTTTCCGTTGTCAACTTTGTTGTGCATCCCCGGCCGTACTTAAGCGTTTTCTTTAAAATCCGGATTTCGTAATTATTTTGTTAAAATAGCCCTTTTTAGGGCTCCGTGATCGTTTTTGTAAAAGTCAACATCGCCTTACGTAGTTATTACGGAGTTTGTTTCTTCTTCGATAATATAATTTTTACATCCGGAATTTTTACTATTTTTTAAAATTAATCGTAAACAGCAATCGTCATAATTTTGGCCAGTTGGTTGCGTTGTTCTTTGTTGAGAAGATATAGCATCTTCTGACTGCTCTTGTTACGCGATAGTGTTCGTTCTCTTAAAGATTTTGTAATTATGCATGCGGCCAACGCAACTTTTAGGAAATAGGAAAGATACCACAATATAATATAAAAGTAAAAATAAAGTAAGTCCCATATATCATCCTTGATAAGGTATCATGGATTGCGAAGTTTAGCTTTTCATAATGGTACTTAAGGATCTAATGGATCCCATGAGAATACTGGGGCCAGTTCCTTTCTACTTGAAATTCACCTTTACTTTCCCAGATTTCTCTGGTATAACCAATTATTCCAGATTACGTATATACCTGGGAGCGATTTAGATCCGAAACGAGACAAATCTCGATAACCTATGACACCTCTGACTTGGTAGCCAAGCATCTTAACCACTAGAGGCTACCACGCTGCCTTCAATATAATATATGTTTATTTATATTTTTCGAATTGGCCATCTTAGGACCACGATATTTCTCAACTGTTTTTGAACTTTTGGCTTTCTTTTGTATCCAACATTGCTGCATTCGCTGTCTATGTTGCTCTTTTCTTTCTTCGGTCCACTGTTTTCCCATTCCTGATTTCGGTTTATCCTCAAAGCTGACATACTCTGTTAGCCTTTTTTTTCTCAATGGATGGCGGGTTTCAATATCCCTTGATTCTATACCAATTTCGTTTAAATCGCTTTCCACCTCTTCGAACCAACCATATTTATTCTTTGAACTTTGAATGTACGTAAATATTAGACGTGCAGGTTCCGAGCACTTTATGTGTAACATATTCGCCTTTTTCTCATCCGGTCGATCATCTTGTCCGAGTATTTTTTGTATACTTCTTCGTTGGGTCTTTGTCTATATTCCCCGTTTTCAGCAGTTGGGCCTAGGCCACCTTGACGCCCGTCTAAAATTCTTTGAGGAAAATCATTTTCAGTTGACTACGTCATTTTTCCCCGCCTTTAATTTTAAAAAATATATTAGCAATTGTACACAACACAGCATTCAACTTTTGAATCGTAAATAGAGCATCCATCCTCGTTGGTACCGAAATCTGCACGGAAGAAAACACTATAATTGTTCCGGTTATTAAAAAATAAATAAAAACAAAAAGTTAAGCGGAAAAAATTCAAAAAACCGTATAAATCAATATTTCCGAGCTTCTTATTGGTTATTGAAACTAGTTTTTTTTTTTTTTTTTTTTTTTTACAGGGCTATTTACATCTCCCGCATAGTTTGAATCGATTTTAAAACGCCGTATTCTTAATGTTAATTTTTTTCTCAATTTTTTAATTTCACTTCTTTTATGAAACGTTTCTTCGCGTTTTCTGTATAGCACCTTTTGGTGAAATTCGATTTCGTGTTTGTTTTTCTCTTCACGTTCAGATTTTTAAATTCATTTCTGTTTTACAATCTGCTTCGTGTTCTTTGATTAAAACGTACGTAGAAGGAAGCCACGAGTTTACGTAGAACATGAGATTACTGTACAAGGTAAGTATGTCATTTTTAGTTAATTTTGTTTCAGATGCTGTGACCTATTTCTTAAAATTTTCCCGAATTAAAGTAGTCGCATTTTTCATGTAAAGCGAAATAACGTTAAAAATTATTAAAAAGACCTCTTTGAAAACATTGAACAGAATTCGGATAGAGGATGTAAAAAACAAAAGGGGCACCAGCAGCACGTTGCGGATTACGGTATGACGGTCATGCAGATAAAAAAAAGCCAACGACAAATAAAAAGAAATAAACAACAAAGACCTCTTAAGATGTTGTAAAAGTGTTGAATGAAAAATTTAATCTACCTTCTGATAACAGTAATTTCTATTCCGAATCGGAGTTGTACGTGATTACTCTTTCAGTGTAATTAATTACGAAAATATCAAATTGCCACTGTTTAAAGTAATCTACTTCAGAGTAATTATATAATTACTAATAATGCATAATAGAACTGAGACTTATCGAAGGAACCACGAATTACTCTATCAAGATTAATCAGCACGAATTACACGTGTACATGAACAATTACTTTAATATTATTATAATATATATATATATATATATATATATATATATATATATATATATATATATATATATGTGTGTGTGTGTGGGGAGTGATGATAGTTTTGATCTTTCAATAATATGCACTTATATTAAGTGCATGTAAAAATACGTTTGCCCAAAAAATAGTAAATAATTTACAAATATAGAGGAAATAAACTTACATGCATATCGTTTTTATACATCGTTGAAAAACTTAAACTATTTATCATGCAAACGTACATTTAAGAATCAAAGTTGCTATCTTTATCTAGTCTGTCTGTACTCATGAAGAGTACACTGTTCAGTTCCATCGACAAATTCGATTATTTCATTAATTACACGCCGTATTATTAGTTATGATTACTGAATCCACAAGTATTTTCGTAATTAATCACTAAAAGTAATCGATTACGTAAGAAGAGAGAGTGATTTCATGCCGGTGTTTATAATTAATTACAAAAAGGCCAACTTCGCATAAGCACAGTAAATACGGTCGCGAAATATGCAGGTGAAAGATATACTCTATCGAGAGTTAAACATAATTGGCCGCATCACGGAGCGTGTTGTTGTCATGATTAGAAAAGGAAACAATATGCATTTTATTCGCGTGTTTTCTAGCCGAGGTTAGACTGCTTGATCATTAATTTGTTAACCGACTTCAAAAAAGGAGGAGGTATTCAATTCGACTGTATTTTTTTTTTTATTTTTTTTTATGTGTGTTACCTCAGAACTTTCTTCCAGATGAACCGATTTTGACATGTAGTCCCATTTAAATTTGATCAAAATCTGACCGGTAGTTTTTGAGTTATCCTTAATTATGCGGGAGATTGGAGCTTTTTGGATGCTTTTCATTCATGATTGTTTTCACCGTCCGGTTAGATTTATTGACTTAAAATACTATAAATTTGCCAAATTGCCATGGAAATGTAGCTCTTGATGTTTTCACACCGTGGAAATATCTGTTCTTATTAAAATGTTTTAATTTAATTGAATAAAAATGCACTAAAAATGCTTTTTTACAAAAAATAAATACCGACTTCAAGGTTTATTATAAAAATTTAAAAATGCACTAAAAAGTAAAAAATAATTACTCCCGATAAAATATATATATCAGAGTAATATAACTTAAGGTGATATCGTAATTCTTATACAACATTAACTTTTTGGAGTTGGAATTAAATTCATGTTAGGAACAATTTAATCAACATTTAATGCAGTTTTTAATTATTCTTTTAATATGAATTTGATGCCAACTCCAAAAAATTAATGTTGTAAAAGAATTACGATATCACCTTAAGTTATATCACTCTGATATATATATTTTATCGGAAGTAATTATTTTTTACTTTTTAGTGCATTTTTAAATTTTTATAATAAACCTTGAAGTCGGTATTTATTTTTTGTAAAAAAGCACTTTATTTTTTACTTTTTAGTGCATTTTTATTCAATTAAATTAAAACATTTATTTCCACGGTAAAAACACCAAAAGCTACATTTCCATGGTAATTTGGCAAATTTATAGTATTTTAAGTCAAAAATCTAATCCGACGGTGAAAACAATCATGAATGAAAAGCATCCAAAAAGCTTCAATCTCTCGCATTATTAAGGATAACTCAAAAACTATCGGTCAGACCTTGACCAAATTTAAATGGGACCACATGACAAACACCACCTTTCAAATAAAAGAAGAATCATCAAAATCGGTTCATCTAGAAGAAAGTTCTGTGGTAACACACATAAAAAAAAAAAAATACAGTCGAATTGAATACCTCCTCCTTTTTTGAAGTCGGTTAAAAAAGTAAAAAATAAAATGCTTTTTTACAAAAAATAAATACCGATACTTGAAGATTTATTATAAAAATTTAAAAATGCACTAAAAAAAGTAAAAAATAATTACTCCTAATAAGAAAATATATATCAGAGTGATATACCTTAAGTGGTGATATCGTAATTCTTATACAACATTAATATCTTAATTAGAGTAGGGATTCATATTACATATTAAAATAATAATTAAAAACTGCATTAAATTTTCATTAAATTGTTCCTAGATATAGTAACATGAATTTAATGTCGACCTTAATTAAGGTATCAGTGTTGGATAAGAATTACGATATCACCCTTAAGGTGTTATATCACTCTGATATATATTTTTTATCAGGAGTAATTAGTTTTTACTTTTTAGTGCATTTTTAAATTTTTATAATAAATCTTCAAGTATCGGTATTTATTTTTTGTAAAAAAGCATTTGTATTTATTTATGTAAAAACCTTCGATCCCTTACTAAAATTTTAATATAACCTTATATTATAAAATATTTCGTATTAAGAATATAATTAATTAAAAAAATCGCTAGAACCAGGCATAATTCTTAACCTGATCTATTCAAACCGGCCTTGAGCCACTCTTTTAAATGCCTATAATATACAGGCATTAATCTTACATCACCTTTCTAACTTAATTTTTTGTCTTCCCTTTTCTGTTGTTATTCTGTGAATTATTCGATGTAATTTCTGAGTTTGTCTATCTTTTATTTTTCAATATATGCCCCGCCCAATCCTACTTTAGCCTCTTTATTATCACCCAGAGATGTAGTTTTATTTATTTACCGACATAATATATTCTTCGTTGAAGTTGTTCTCGGGCTACAATTTGCATGACCGTCAATAGTAAGGAATATTTTAAAAGTGGTAAAGTCGCTGTTAATAAAATTTTTCTTCCGTTTTCAAATCGACTACATTGACTCTAAATATTTTAATCATGCCACACTATCGATTAAAACCAGCCAGATGAAAGAGAATACGATGCTGACCAAATCTAATTTTTTTTCCGATATATATTTGTTTATAGTAATCTCTGTCTGCGGCGTTTCCGACCCGTCGATGCTAATCGATTGATTTTTAAATTATATAAGCTTTGCCTTTGTACTGACCTACTTGCCTATACGATGTCTCCCGCTTTTTTAATTTTTGGTTTTTAAATTCCGGCATGTATCAGAATCAACTTGAAAACTATTACGGTTCCCTGTTCTTTTTCAAACGCCCCTAATCAGTCTGTTAATATTAATATCCTTTCACTGTGATTATTTTTTACTTCTTCTTCTAACGCCACATTATTCGTACGCACATATATGTGTAAGAAGATCGGTCCGGCACATGCCATTTGTTAGGCGTCTAAAACCCCCCATTGATGTAATAGAAAGCAGAACGAGCATTACCTACAGACTTTATCTATGGAGTCCGTATCTATGAAAATTAATTGGTAATCTCATTATAATAGCTCTGTTGATTTTATTTCATTGAACTGATCATTATTTAATTTTTTATTTATTATTCAAACGCAATTTTTTTTTTTGACTTCTATTTCCAAAATATTTCACACTTTTTCCCATTCCAAGTTAGTTTAGATCTGTGTTTATAATGATGTGCAAGTCTGTTTTAAAAGCTCCTAATAACCGGTATGATAGCTATATGTATGATCTCTTTTGTGTTCTTTAATTTTAACATAACATTTGTTTGTTATACTATTCTTTACCTATATTCTATATTGTAATTTTTCCAAGATTGAAATTTATAAAATAGTTTCATTAAAGAATTGTGATATATCCAAACTCCCCCTCTGGCATAAAGCACCAAGTACATTTAAACCTCTTTCACATTTAACCGACAAATGCGCGTGCTTCATTTCTTTAGTTCAGTTTTATTTTCAATCAAAATTTACCCCTAAATATACGAAGAATTGAATTGTATTGACCTGCTGTTAATTTAATTAATCGAGAAATTAAATTTTTTTTTTTTTTGTAACTGCTAAACTCTCCTGTTTCTTTGAAATATTTATTCATAATTTCAAGTTGGTTCAATTGTTTTATATTTATAGTTAACTTTTTCGAGCTTTTTCTATAGTTATATTTAAGGTAGGTAAAGAGACATATATTACTAAATCATCAAACTAATCGCGCGTATTTTAAGATTCGTTCAGTTCATTCATATATAATATAAAAAAAGTATCTCAATAAGCACGCTTTCGCCGGAAAATACTGCGTGATGTAGTTTTTAATTAAATCAGTCTATTTTTGTTATTGTAATAATTGTAAATCTAGCGTAAAAAATGTCTTATCTGTTACGCCTACTTTTGCTAGTTGCCATACCAGTATTGATAGATTATGCGCTGACTTAATGTCGAATACCACAATTCCTAGCCGACGTAGTTTATAGGTCAAAAGTGAATACAAGCCCTGATCCTTTTCGAAATCTGCATTGAACTTTAGGGAAAAATTTATCATTTTTTAACAGCCATCACAGAATCCTATCTTCAACGATAATTCTAGATTTTTTTTTGAACATACAATAGTAAGCGTATTGACCTGTTGGATGGATTGCACTCACCGGGTGTTCAATTTAAAAGCGAACAAATACAATCTCCAGAGAATGATGGAAAAATTTAAGAAGTCTTTAGCTCATCCGGGCAAGAAGCGTTTTCACCCCTCTCATAGAATACCATCCATTCTATAGTTGCTATTCTTATTGTGTCTCGGAGACTATTATTTAATTGGTTTTTGTCGTTACCGTATTATCTAAAAGACATTCGCTATTAATAAGAGAGCTAGACATGAAAGTAATCTCCATCGCTCTCTCGAACTGTCCGATAAATTCTTTAATCCGATCAGTGTGTTTGCATATTGTCTTTAGTAGCTCTGTTGAGATTTTTAAATCATTTTGTGCCACATCAGTTTTGTATTTAAATTACGCCCGGTAGTATGTTCGCGGCGCCTTTAACGTTCTTTATTGCTTATTTCGTTTCAGCAGTTGTTCCTTGATATCATTTTTCATTGCTGCATTCTCATTGTTTCACATTTCTTCCGATTTATATCGCTAATATTCAAAAACCGACGCAACCCCCACGCATTTTTTTGGGACCGATTTCAGTAATACTGTGTTCTCGGTAGCCATCTTTAGGTATAGAAGGATTATTGAATATTTTAGTTATTTAAATATTTTTTGTGATTTCTGCATATTAAACGAATGTTGAATGACGACTCCCGTTACAATTAACAGGAATATTTCATGCCGTTTTCTCTTTATATGTTCACTCGATGAACGGACTTGCTACATAATTTATTACTAGCGTTACAATTAATGCATACGTATTTCGTAATTTCATGTTCCAGAAAAGAAATTGCAATGATCTAAATGAAAAAAACATTTTAATTTCTCATCATCCGTTTGTTTTTTTATACATACAATCGAGTTTGTTTTGTTTTCTCCCTTCATTATAAATATTTTCCATCTAATTCTTCCATTAGATCTGTTTTAATCGTATCTTCATCCTCGTATTGCTGCTATGGCCGAAAAAATATATAAAGGAATAGTAACGTTCAGTCCATGTTGTTGAAGTGTCTACCGTTCTTAATAAGATTTTTAGCTGGTATCATATAAAGTGATTTTGTTAAGAATTTATTTCTTCCTATTTTGCTGATAACTTTTAATGTGTTCAGTCGTCGCGATAGCCTAGTTGCTAGAGCGCTTGACTTCCGTTACGGAGGTCACGAGTTTGATCCCGAGCAACGACAGAACTTTGTTACAAGAATTAAATAAATATTCGCTAATAATCACGTGGAAGGCAATGGCAAACATGCATAACATCATATGCGCGCTAGGTCAGTACACAGCAGACATAAATAGGACTGCACTTGTATATGCCGATATAAAACAAATGACTATTATCAGTTCCGAATGTAGTTTTGCGTGTGTAAACATTCGTACTGCATATACCAATTGCTATGAACACTATGTGGCTGTGTCTGTACAGCTAAGATGTACGAATAGGTAGTCGCCGACGCTCAGGAATTAAGTATGGCGCTATAAAGAAGAAGAAGATGTTAAGGCTGCTTATATTTATCTCTAATGACTTATTGTTATCACAGTTTACCGTCACGCCAGGTAACTCCGTATACGCTCACTTTTCCACATTCTTTTATCCTTCCATTACATTCAAATTGATTTGTTGTGGATTCCCAGCCATTCGACCATTCTTGGTAATGAAGCAGCGGACTGATTGACTCGAGTTACTGCTTCTTCCCTTTTCTTCATTAAAAAAATCCCATCCTCTAACC
Organism: Icerya purchasi; assembly: GCA_039619475.1. Classification (NCBI taxonomy): domain Eukaryota; kingdom Metazoa; phylum Arthropoda; class Insecta; order Hemiptera; family Monophlebidae; genus Icerya; species Icerya purchasi. The sequence goes on from CM077115.1 coordinate 542,384,020, forward strand.
TTCTTCCGCTTTGTAGAAATTTTCATCTTAGGTTTTGGTCGGATATGTACGTTTCCCCTTTTTCTAACACTTGTTTTTTCAATCTGACTTTTTTCTTTTTTTTTTTTAGGCTTGTCAACCAAGGACCGTACCCAGAAACGAAAGGAAGAACAGTTAACTAATTAAAACTTAATTCGATTGAAAATATTTTCTATTTGTCTGTTTAATCCGGTCTTCCTGTTAACCTATGGGGTTTTCTTTCTTTTCTTTACTCCGTCGTTCTGTTGTTGTCTCCATTATTCGTCTGCGTCCTTAAGCCATATTCTATTATAATTTTCCACTCGTTTTTGTTTTTCGTTGGTTTCTTCTCCATATTGTCCTCTCAAGCGAAGAGCATGTTTGCGATGCTGACCATATGTTTATATTAAGTGTTCATCCTTTTCAATCGAGCGTGTTCTGCTTTCTATTCCAATTTGTTACGAATTGGTATTCTTACTCCGTATTTTGCCTCCTATATCCTATGTCTTTTCCTTCTCCACACATTGTTCCCATTGTTTGTTCCTTCCCATACAAAAAAAAAAAACAACTTATTATTATATTCCAAATAATTTTATATTCTAGAAATTCATCGCCACCTTCGCAAAAATAAATTTATTGCTGTAATTTATTGCAGCATTTTTGTTATTATTATCATTTAAATTCGCGCTTTCATTATTAACTACGGCTAAGATACTTTTTTTTCGTTATTGTTGCAGTTTTTTTTTCTTGAAATAAGCCGTCTAGGAACCATGTGAAATAATTTTTAGCGTCTTTTTCTCCATCCGACATTTTTTCATCCTCTGCCGGTGTTCTTCTTTTCTTTCTTCCCTCCATATTTTGCTCGTTTTTTTTTTTATCTTTCCCCTTAAAATCTTTAAACGTTTTTATTTTTTTGTTTGATGCATTTATTTCTTCAACTTCTCCTACTATCATCTTCCATTTTTCTACATCTTTTTTAGCTTCGACAAATCTATTCATGCATAACGGTTTTTATCAAAAAAATATCATTTTAGTTAATTTTCCAAATTTTTTCATCCTTTTACGATGCTTACCATGGTTCCATAATCAACAAATTGATATTATTTAGTGACCTAGTAATCCTTCCACTACCAGACTACATTTACTTCAGCGCCTCTCACAATACATTTCCGACAATAGACCTAACTATTGTTTCTCCATCTATTTTCCCAAAATTATGTTCCTCTCAAGTATACAGGCTATTTCTCCTCCACTAATGCGATACTCTTCTTAGAATATTCATTATAAGTATCACAAAGCGGACTGGAAGTCCTACACAGAGAAAATTGACATTTCATGTCAACCCTTATCGAACATAACGGCTAATATAACCACGGATACTAATGCTATATTTATGGCCGCTGACGCTTCAATTCCTAAATCTTCATCTCGCTGCCGTTCCCGAAAGGAACCCATGGTGGTGCAGCGAAATAGCAGTCGCTATCTGCCAACGTAATATCAATAATATAATGTTACCAACTAGGCCAAAAACTCGAATAACAAGAAGTCAAAATAATATAACGAGAACAGTATTGGTGTGTGGAAAAAGGCGGTGGTGAAATGGCTGAAGGAATGGTGCAAAGATTGAAGATCAAGTTACGTCCGAATTTCTCACACCTAAATAGTTCAATCATGCAGCTACTGATTATATACTTATTCTATGTTGTTGTTTTTGTGCCGTTCCTTTATCGTTTAACTTATTGTTCGTAATTCGTAAAGAAGATATTGTTTTTGCGAATGCTATCATTATATATTTGTATATATGCCTGTCTAGAGTGAATGCATGTATGCGTATGGCTTTTTCTTTTTTTTTTTTTATATCTATATATAATTTATATATATATTTACTAAGACATATATTAATTAAGGTTTATTTAATTTCGACGTATATAATAAGCATATATAAATTTATAACGTGTACAATCCGAATAAACGATAATCAGAGTGTCGGGCATTCACACAACGGGCATACTTGCCCTGTGGGACCCACAAACTTATTTGAAAATTTGAAAAAAAAAAAAAATACCTATCCAATAAAAAATACAATATTCGTCCGAAATTACTCTTTAACATATACAAAGCCTTAATCTTATCCCGAATCAACTACGGATGCCGGGTATTCTCGTCTGCCAAACAAACCGTCCTAAATTCTCTAGGTCCCATTCACCACACTGCCCTCAGAACAATTTTTGGTGTCCACAAAACTTTTCCTTCTCTTAGCATATATGTCTTGTTTGGTGTCTCACCTCTTTCCTTCTACAGGAGTTACTATTCGCAACTAGACGTCCTTACTTATCATATACGCGATCGCTCTCACTCTTCTTCCAACCATCCAACTATCCAACCATCCTCCTCCCTTGTGTTTTCCAAATGATCCATTGCCAGAAGTCCTTGCTTTCTTACGCCAAAGTAATAAAAAATTCCCCATAATGCACTCAACGAATCTTTTAGCACCTTACGACCACCTAGAAATTAACATAAATATATTCCTACTTACCTATGCTCAAATAAACAATTCACAAGATACACTCGAAAAAACAATACAAACTATAGATAGATATATTATCTATGTGTCAGTGTATACTGATGATGCAAAGGCGGATACAGTATCACTCCAGGCGTTGTTTGGCTCGGTCCACTCATTTCGACTAGGTGATTGATGCACAATACCCGACGATTAGTTATACGGTATCTGGTATTGTTGACAGCATATCTACCCACCTAATCCCCGTACACAGAAAATCCTTGTAATTACAGACTCAATAGCATCCCTCTATTCCATACCCAGTTCGCAACCAAAATAAGAACTACTGGTTTGCCAAATCCAAAAGATCACGATTGATCTCATGAAAGAAAATTGCAGGGTGTCATTCTTATCTGGTCAAACCAGCGTTCCTGACAATGGAAGGGTAGACATAGCGATCACACAAGCAGCAATTTACTGTCTTGTGAGCCCAGATGAGGTCGCCCAAACATCATCAATAAAGAAGTTTCTTTAGACCACTCCTGCATAAGTCTAAAAACAGGAATGGAGGTCACACTAGGTTCTTCAACAGACCTTTTTGAGATCAAAAAACTCATAAACTTTGGTGGCTACCGGAGGATATGTTCCGACGCGGCTTTAAAATAATTAATCGCTTAAGAATTGAGAGCGTTTCTTTGTCTCATGACTCCGTTTTTCACAGGACATCGTTTCCCACAACCTGCCCTTTCTATTCCCAATCTTCAGTTCATCATATTCTTTCAACTTGTACTAAATTTGCAATATCCCGCTTGTCCTTTAACCTAAATTTTCCTTTACAAACGATTCTTGCCAATGCCCCTGCAACTATCGCCCAAACCTTGACATATATTAAAACAAATCAGACTGCTCCGGTCATTTAACCTTTAATAATTGCCGAATGCAGTAATAACCTACAGTTACAAACGGCTCATGGTAAAATAGAAAAAAAAAAAAAAGGATACCCCATTACTTATCGTACCTGTTATTTTTTCGAATCTTTCATATATTTTTTACCACTCTTTAATTTCCATATATCATTATCATACACAGTTCGGTCCATGGATTTTTCTTACCTCAATTTCTTTCTTTTCAATTCCGTTGACACTGTTTATTTTGCGGAACATTCTGATGGGGAAATACTTCCTCCGGCTTAATTACCGTCCGATTTTCTGTTCTATAAATTTTTAGTTTTCTAAAAGGCCGTTTCTAATTTTCTTACCCTTTCAATCTTTTAACTGTATTATTTTCGATGAATATTTTTAGATTTTGTAATTGCCTGAATTTTTGCCGAATTTTCTTCTCATACATTTCGCAACCTCTCCTATATTAATTCTATATTTTGTTTTTTTCAAATGAGACATCCCGCCTTTTCCGCTGTTGCTCTTAAAGTATCCGACCGTTTTATTGCTTATTTCATATTATCAGATAAAATCGCTAAATCGTCTGCAAAGGCTAGACAATCAATTCTAATCTTTTGAGTAGCCTCTTTCGTTGTTCTAAATCTCCATTGCCCGATGATTATTTTTCTAGTACACAGAGTTGAGTAGTAATGAACATAATCCACCTCCCTTGTCTACTTCGGAAGCTTTCGATACTTTTGATATTTGACTTGTTTAATGTTGGTAATTAATTTATTATCTACGCAGTTCCACTATCCGCCAACTATGAACGCACCTTGTTCCAGTTATAGCTTCAGATCCTTAAAAGCACAAGTGTGCCAGGTACAAAGTGCCTTCTCAAGGGGGTGTTATCATTATTACTATTATTATTTTGATTTACGTCCATGTTCCTATTATTCTATTTTACTACTACTACTGTCTAAATCAAATTTTCATTTCATTATCAACGATCGAACGTTCCATAACATAATTATTATTATTACTTGTACCACCGCGATCTATGGAAGCGAGGTGATTTCCGCCGCCACTAATCAATTTTCAATGATATCGCGACAACGTTAAGCGGTACGTCCGCTATAATTTGTGTTAAAGTTTGCATGTAAAGATGTACCCCAGCGATAAACAGATTAAATTCGAAAATGCACTGCTAACGAACATTCATGAACTGTGCTAAATAAATGAGCCGATCTGATAAGCGTCTAAAACACGACCACTATAGAACTTTATTATGGCGAAACTGTTACATCTTGATCGCAATCTACGTAGAGTGCTTTTCATAATAATCTCTTAATTCTGCATCTCACTTGTTCGCAATTTTTGTAATTTTCAACGTTAAATTCTAAACGATCGTTACGTATTTTCTTTTCTTGAATATTGCTTAATATTTATTTGTATTTTTAGCAGTTCAAGTTTTTTTCTTTAATTGTCCCGACTCTTTTTTAATTTATTTATTTTCTTTCTCCAGCTTGATGTTGACACTCATATTATCAATTTTTGTATTTGTCATATCATGCATCTATTTTATGCATTTTACCTTATTATATATATATGTATACTAAATTAAATTTTCTAAATATTTACTATACGTTTTATTTTATCGCGTAGAAAAAATTGTGCATTTATACATGATTAAACGACATTATTACCATTATTATTATTACTATACTAAATTGAAAATACCAACCGGTCCCGATTTCCGCTACCTGATGGGAGAATAATATTTTAAATTTATTACGCGTATTATGTAATTTACTAACGCTTCCAACAATACGATGATAAACTGATGTTACATAATTAAACGCGACATATTTGACTATAAATCATGCCAAACTAACTTGGAATTATTTTTTTTTTTTTTTTTTTTTATAACACTTGACCGATTAGGGACAAATTCAAGGGGTCGCAATCTTTCAGGCGCAGATTCTTTCGGGTGTGGATCGTTCGGGCGGTAGCGAACGAGGGTCTTACTCTTAATTTGTAATATCGTATAAAATCTCGCCTAGCATTAACATAAATGTGTTTATTTATGAGTTGGATGAAAAACTTACATGGAAACCCCGTATTATATCAACAACTAAAAAAACGGGCTGCACCAAAAATCTAAATTTAATTCGTAAACTGGCTAGCACGTTGTATGGCTCAGACCGTTCCTCCTTATTGAAAATCTCTTCCAAGCACTGATTAAATCGAGGCTCAACTATGGCTCTGTAATCTACTCTTCGGCTAATCAAAATGTCATCAACTCACTCAATCCAATACATCATACTGCTACGAGACTCGCGCTATTTTTCCTACTTAGCATTTTTTGTGAAGCTGGTATTAGGGACCGGAGCATTTTAAACACGTGGATTCGTCTTAAGTCGTCGGTCAACCTTCCTCCGCTGAACTCGCTTCGATCATCACCCCATACATCGGTGTCCACTCTTTATAAGCAAGTCACTGAAATTTTAGATTCGATGCAATTCACTTTACCGCCAACATATCAACTAACCGTAGCACCAACACCTCCATGGGTAAACCTGCATCTCGACATAGATCTTCAACTCCAGCAATTCTCAAAAAGAGAAATATGTCCGAACATTTTACGTTCTGCATATCAATTCATGATCAGCAAATATGATAGTTGCAAAATAGTTTTTACTGACCGCTCCAAAACACCTCGAGGAACAGGTTGTGGAATAGTATCCGACAAAAAAATTATTTTCCGTTACTCTCTTCCGGCACTACTCACTATTCCTTCGGCGGAACTATTTGCTATAAAACTTACAATAGAAAATGTAATAATTTCTGATCCTCACACACCTCATGTGTAAAGATTCATTAAACGCGATCACATCAATTCAGAAATACAACTCTCTTCACCAACAACCAATAGCCAAGGAAATTATTCGCACTCTTTGTAGTACAAGTATCCGTGTTTCGTTCGCATGGATCCCATCACACGTTGGGATCCAGGGGAATTCATACGCGGATACTGCGGCAAAAGAAGGTTCATTGTTCTTTCCGATACCAAACATCGAAATTCCGTCAAGGGATCTGAAGACTTATATAGTGCAAAAATCACTTCAAACATGACAAAAGCAGTAGACCAACATCCCAAACACGAACAAGCTGCGCTCAATCGAGATACTATTCGACCATGGAAAACCTCATTATTCACCAATAATCGGAAGAATGAAATCGCTGTCACAAGACTCCGCTTAGGACATTCCGAAATCACTCATAGTCACCTCTTGTCCAGACAACCTATTCCACTGTGTTCCAATAATTGCAATTCTCCTGTCACAATCCAACATTTACTCGTCAGATGTCCAACCTATAAATCATACCGAGTACAAATTCTCCAGTCATCCAACCTTTAACAAAATTGAACGCCTCCTACGTTTTCTCAAGACCACTAACCTATTCCACTCCATCTAACTCTTATCTTATCCGTGCCTCTGGTCTAGGCGGCAGTACACGGCACGATAATCAAAGAAGAAGAAGAAGAAGAAGAAAAATTGTTGGCCCTTTATTTGTCTTTTTCGATATTTTTTTGAAACCTAGAGGTAGCTTCGTGAAGGAATTAAATATATAATTAAAATTATAGATAACGGAAGAAACTTTAATAAACGTATCCCCAAATAAACTTGCTAGATACGAATGAAAAAGAAAGATAAAATAACGAATACATATTAGAAGCGAATTCAATCTAGTTATGGGTACACTTTAAATGACGAAGAGTTGATAATTTTTTAAATATGGCCAGTCACATAAAAATAAAAAAATAAAAAATGAAAAGAACCGATATTGCACTTAACCGATTATTAATTAATATTAATCATCTCCATCTGTTTCTTATTACTAATGCTAACGGAACTCTTAAATTTATATTAGTAAAAGTCTGTTTATTTGTATTTTACACGGAAGTCGTTATTTCAAAAAATTTTAAAAAACGAAAAAAAAAAATGAATAACACAATAAAATTATATAAAATATGTGTTTATGTATATGTATGTATATATAACATGATATACACCTGAAAAAAAAGCTAAATCGTTAACGAAGAACGGTATTTTTTATGTGGAATTTCTGATAGCGGTGAATCGGTAATGTATAAATAAATTTGGTAACTCGTGTATTCGCACTAACACAAATGATATAACGTTTAACGAATGATACCTGAAAATCACCGCAGGTCACCTGTAAAAAGGTCTGAGTAAAAACCCTCGTTCGCTACTGGCTGAACGATCTACGGCCCCGAAAGTTCGTGCCCGAAAGAGCTAGCCCCAATTCAAGGACACATTCCTTAGGAGGAAAAAATTTATCGAATGAAAATGGTCTTAAATGAAACGAATATAAAAAAGCAAAGTTTTATAGCTTAGCTTTTCCTGTTGTTGGGTCAATGCAGCTGGCGCGCCCATATAACAGAAAAAAGGGCATTTAACTCTTGACTAGTTAGATGAAAGGGAGTTCCCGTATTTAGTGATATAGGTCGACTTGGGTATGTAAACAGTTTTTAAAAATCTTGAAACAAACAAACTTTTAGAACTACGTCCTCCGGTTGTACGTTATCGCGATAAGTCGTCTTGTCGTATTTTCTGTTTGCGGTTGCATTAGTCTTATCAGCGCAGTCGGTGAGATTGTTCCTTATTATAAAATTGATTTCAACGTTCCTTCGCGTTGTTATCTCGATTTCTATTATTATTTGCTTTCGTGTACTAATCTCTAATTTCAGTTTAGGTAATTTCGAATTATATTTTTCTCCGCTGCTGCGGTTCTATTTAACCATCCGTACTCTTTACATTTCTGCTTTTATTTTCCCGCCCCCTCTCTATCATCTTTCGTTTTTTCTTATACATTTCATTTGCTAAATTAGCGGATGAGTTCGTCAAACCTGGGGCTTATCTATTAACCTAAAGGAGGTAGACTCTTCGAACAAACGGAAGCCCGGCAGCCCAGTGTCACCAAAAGCACACCTATCGGCTAAGGAACTTAGGCTCTCATAGCTCGATCTTCGTTCATGCAATAATTCCGAATTTATATATATATATATATGAGCAAAGCCATTGATAATTTCAATACAAAAAAATTTTGCCCAAAATAATTCAAATGTTACTAAAACCGCACGTAACACTGCTTCAAATATTAATAATAATTATAACGATAATATAGTGTATAATAATAGCAACAAGAGCGATAGCAGTAGCAACAACAATTATAACAGTGCTAATATCGTCACTGACAACAATGATGACTATTTGAAACGAAATAATGCTCTACAGCAAACGCCACTAGTTCAACTAAACGAGATATCGACCTTTTCTCTGCCAATTTCACTGGTTCCGTTCAGATTGTAATACACAATCTCTTTCGGACAAATATCCGTTTGCTGCCGTGAAATTCCTCTTTAGCAAAACCGCAGTGATCTCAGAGAAATTGTGCAAGCCGGTAGGAACAGACTCCGATTGAAATTTCCTCCTCGGCTAATGAATTTTTATCAGATAGTAACTTCTTCGAACAGCCATAAACTTAAGGCTTTGATTCCGAGCTCGCTTTTATTTTCGTTTGACATTGTAAGGCCGACAGATATCTCGGAAGAAGAGAAGACCTTTGCAAAGATATAACATCGTTAGTCCCGGTTGTATCTATTCGACGTCTTAGAAAGCGACAAGGCGAAGAGCCTATTCCCTTAGTCGAGATTAAATTTCTTTCTCATAAAATTCCCGACTTTGTTCATTTCTTTCACCTCCGACGTCCAGTGGAACGCAGTCATTTTACCTGTAAAAACTATATTATGCGATCAGATCTGATCGAGATGATAGATATACGGAGGCGCCGCAATTCTTATTCAAAAAGACGTTCAATTTACTGAACACAATGTTCACAACTTCCTCCGTCTTCCTCACTCCATCTCTTGAACATAGTTCATATCGCAATACCTTTCAAGTTTTCTGATCCTCTTTACGTAATATCTGTCTACATTCCTCCGTCTTATAGCCTCTGGCACTCTTCTTTCTTACTCTTCTGTAATTTAATTTCTCATCGTTGGAGGTGATTTGAACTCTCGCTCGCCGCTCCGCGACTGCTCACACTACAACTGAAATGGTGTGATTCTAGAAGATTTTTCCTTAACGATAATAATTTTCGTCTTACTTAATGATTCTTCGCTTACTTTTTTCAGAAACGCTTCAGTTACTAGTATTCTTTTGATCTCTTACCTTCTGTTCTTCTTCCATCAGTTTGCAACTTAGCTGGAGAACTTTGGATGGCACCTTTTGAAGGTGATCACGTTCCTAACCTTATTTTTCTTATCTTACTGTTTCCAAAACTGCTTTCAATCCTCAGTAGGATCTGTCCCGGGCCGACTGGGCTAAATTCAGTTTAGTGGTGGGTTCCGACGTCTCGAGAATACAACATGTCTATGATTCTCAGCGACAATATAACTTTTTCGTCCTAGCCATTACTAATGCTTTATCTTTGTCGTGCCTCCCTTCCCGTTTGCTCTCTCAAGCCAAAGATAAATCCTCTTCCTATTTATGGTGGAACGATGAAACTATCGACTTTAGTTGACGGACGTTCAGAACGTTTCGTTCCAATTCCACATGGACAACTTTCTCGCACAAAACTAAATCGATAATAAAAGCCGCCAAGAGAACGTCATGAAGGAATTCTCCCTCATGAATTTCTTGCAAGGGCTTTCAAATCTTCGTCCGCCGGTCATTCCTCTAACCACTTCCTCTCTGATAATAACAACCTTTCTATCTTTATCGACTCAATTGCCCTTCCCCCTTATGTTGCAAGCCTTGAGAAAATAATGATGTTATCGTCAACTCCTATCCTTTCTCATTTTCCTACCTCCCCGGGTTCATATTAATAAGCTCCAACTTGCCTTACATGAAGCGTCCAAACCCTCACCTGGAATCGATGGAATCCCCTACTACCTTGCTCTCCAAAATCTTTCTGATAATGTTCTTCGGTTCTTGAATTCGCTGTTTAATTTCTATAACTCCTTCCTTTCGAAACACATTTATTGTTACCTCCGTTCCCACAAAATAACTCCTCTGCCTTTCGGCCTATCTTCCTCGCCTCCTGCCTTAGAAAGCTCTTTTAAAAGTATTCTTAACGGGCGTCTCGTTTGGTGGCTGGAAAACTTGACTATCCTTTCTAATGTTTGGTTTTCATCCGGGCCTTAGCTGACTGTATAAGTCTTTGTGTATCCGATATATACAAATCCTTTATTAACAAAAAAAAACATACACTTCGGCAGCTTTTATTGATATCTCTGCTACTTTCGATAATGTTTATCTTCTTTGCCTTAAAGAAAAAAAATGTTATCCATTAGTATTCCTGCTACCTTCGCTGATCCTGTTCCTAATATCTCATGCTAAATCACTCGGTCCGTCTGTCTTCTTCAATAGATTCTCCCTCAAGACGAGTTTTTCGTGGCCTTCCGCCGGACTTGGCACGCTCAACATTACACTCTCCACATTTTATTAAAAAGATTCCTTGAAAATAACAAAACAACATACTTCCCCTCTCCAGAAGAATGCATGTCAGACTTTGGTCGGATGTGTATGTATATCCTCGCTATTTTTCTAATCCTAACTCATTTTACTATTCAGCCTAGACCCCCTTTCTGCTCTTGGTTCTATTATTTTCCTACCCTTATAAACGGGTTTTCATTATTGCCATCTGCCGTCTGCGGTTCAATCATAATATTACTACCATCCTCACGCGGTATATCGTTTTGCTTTTTCCCGTTCCCTTACTGTCCTTTGCACTCTAGCGACAGTACTTTCGTTGGTGATCATGTTCCAATCTCTTTTCTCCGAACGTAATATCCTGTACGCTCAGCTATTAAAGCTGAATTTTCCTACTTCCTATAATGATGCTTCCTATATATCTTAACTGTGCCGTCTTCAACGGTGGTTCCTATTCTTGCCTCTTTTCTTTCATAGATCTCTGACCGGATTAAAATTTAATCTCTAATATGGTCCTTAGTTGTTCTGGGAAGCTACCGTCGGTTGACCGAGCTTAAGAAAAAAACCAAACAAAACAAAGTATAATCAAAAAGAAAAATAGGAAAAAAAAATAAAAATCTGAATGTACTTAAACGTCTGAAAACCTAAATGTGTAAAGAACTTCAAAAACACTGTTGTGCTGTTAGCGCATAAATTTAGCAATTGATACATTTAAAGCGTAAATCGTTCTCGGAATCATCGATAAGTTCGTATGATTTGACACCCCATAGGCACTTGTTTTTGTGGCGACTTTTGACGAGAAAAGTCTACGTCAATAAACCGGAGTTCCACCCGAAAACTTTTACGCACAAAATTATTACCGAAATAAATGCAATTAAACGACTATACCCGGGGAAATATGCCATCGAAAATTTAGTTCATTGTATTACGACGTCTGTAAATAGCAGTCGTGATGAACGTAAAGTTTAAAATAAAACAATAAATTCAATTTTATCGTCAATTCTTCTTAATATGTATATTTTGGCGAACTCCTTATTTAAAACTAATTTCGAAGGTGTATTTTGATCAGCGCCTACTTATACTCTCCACGTACACATTATTTTTCAACTTGAATTTATTATGATGGTCGACAGAAAGTTTCGAGACCTGCAATGAATTTGCCAAGTTTTACGAGGTTCCGGAAAAGAAATTGTGCAATTGGACAGGTGAAATTTTATTTAGATTGACGAACGAAAATGTAAACGCTTAAAAACGGCACTACACTAAATGATTCGTAACGGAAAGAAATTCGGAAAATACACTTTTTATTCATTCATCCATTCATACATTCGCTCTTAATCCTCGTAAACAGAAACTGCCCGCCAAAATTTGTCCTCGGCAAACTAAAAACAATTCGTGATAGCTTAACTGAAAAATTAAAAAACTCGTAATATTTCGGCTTATTCTTTCTCATCGTGTGCTTCATCATCTGCCATCTATTAAATTACATTTTACTACAAAACTTGATAAAGCAAATCTGTACCGTTTACTGATACGCATATCTGTAGTAAAAATTAAACATTTGCATTAGCACGTTTCGCCATTATGTAAAATTTAATAAAAATATGTATATGTACGTGTTTTAAAAGTACGTCTCATTGACAGGGCGTCAGCGATTATGAAGTTAATCTTCAGGTAATAGTGTGCTTAACCGAACGGGGGGGCACCTTGTTCTAACGGAGGAATCTTCAATTTCGGACTTTATCGTTCGTATGAAATTGTACATGCAGATGATGACTATGTCGGACTTTCCCCTGAATAAACCGCGACCAGCAAACGAATATCTCCGGCGCTGAATCGTCTTTAATTCGTACTAGCGAGTCTTATGTAACAAATAAAAAAGGGAAAAACCGTCGAAAACCTATCGAATCTTGCAGTCATTTGTAGCTATTCGAACATTTTCTCGCCTATACTAATAGAAAGAAGAAATTTGGCTCAACACCAGGTCTCGAATTATAAACAATGAGAAATGAATTCTCCACTGCAAAACACCCCCTAACTGCTTGATAGTTTGTTCTTAAAAGTCCACGGTTACCACCAGTTTCCGAGAAAAAAAAAAAAAAAAAACTTATTAACGTAAAGTTACTTAATATACGCTTGAGAAAAAAGAAATATTAAATAATATTCAGCTCGGTTTTAGACGTCCGCGTTCATTAGAAATAACTGCTATCGTTGCGCATCGTAAGCGAACTAGTTCAATGTAAAAATTGACATACTGTTGTGGTTACTTTTGACGTGGACAAAACTGTAAACAGTAATGGAAATACTACATTATTAATCTTACTTGTAATTAAATTAGTTGTCGATTAGCTCGTGATGAAGGCAGCGTTAATTAAATCCGAAAATGTTATCTATAAGCGTAATTTAAGCTGAACGAAATGACTCGGCAGATTGAAACCACTTTTATGACTGATGAACTACGACAAAGAATTTGTCAGTTTCGCTGATGCTCCGTTGTTAAATTGAAGAGATAACGTTAAATTTATAAAACTCTTTACTAAGGTCTCTTGAATTTTCAATTGAAATAATCAACAGGGCCAGAGCATTTCTTCATGTTTCCGTTAATTGAAGAATTAAGGTTTCTACCTGTTCACAAATAAAGTTCGCGGAAAGATTAATAAAAACTAGAGTTAAAAAACTAGGTTTAATTCTGGAAAGCAGGGTCCCGGTCCTGTAAGATAACGCGAAAACATGTAAATCTTTAGGAATTCTAAAACGTCAATCGTAATAAACTTAATAAATTTTAAATGTTTCATCATACAACAATTCCGTTTTTGCTAACGTTGACTCCTGGCTTTGAGTGCTCAACATAAATGTACATTCATCTAAGAGAGAAAATCCAACATGTCAGTATGGCACCTGTATGAACATGTATAAAATAAAGTAATTAACCCTTGGATAAGGTATCATCGATTGTGAAGTTAAGGTTCACAATATACTAAGCCCAACGGCGCTTAGCATGCACCTGATAATTTAGTCTCTCTGCTTGGACGAAGAGAAATAAATCTGTACACCTCTTTACGCGATGAAGTGCAGACGAGCATCGTTAGCATTGCTGATAAATACGATGCGTAACCAAGTTAGTAAATCCTGCTTTTATAATATAAGCGACCCCCCCCCCCCCCCCGTCTACCAGAAGTAATACAACATACCGAAGCATATCTGACACACTTCTACATCGTTATTCGTAGTATCATGTAAAACACGTCTCTATATAGATTACACCGATTTAAAATAACACTACCACAACTCAAAGTGTCATTTATGTACGACACAAGCAGAATAGCACATTTGTAAAATTATCCAAAAAAAAAAAAAAAAAAAAAATCATTTTTGGCATGGATATGGTCATTCCAAAGATTTGTACGCCACGTTTTCACCGACGTGTAAGAGGTCACACAGATTGTGTTTTTACCGACGACACCCTGACCAACACCTTTCAGATGTCACAGTGATAAATATCATAAATATCATAAATATCATAAATCAAGAAATTGTTGCAAACGATAATCGAAGAAACGTTCTGAAATTTGATTTGCGATCGATCCGATTCCATCGCCCAACGCTCGTTTAAAATTAATAATTTATTGCTATTTCCGAAGTTTCGATACGGTTTATAACTGAGGACCCCAGGGGGGGGGGCATTTGATAAAAATTTGTGCGTCAGGTTTTGGACCCCGAAAAAATTTTAACCGTATATTAATATAATATGGCTCCACAATCTCTGAGAGAAAGAAGATTCCGTGAAAAGAAAATCCAGATGGAGGATAATCAGACACACCAATATATATTATAGAACAACAATTTTAGCGAATTCTTTTTTTTTTTTTTGCTTCAGCAGTAAATGTCCCAAAGACACACATGTAACTTGGCAATATTCCTCCTGTAGAATTGCCTCCGCTAAAAACACGAAAACTAGGGACATTACTAATGTGTAATACAATTATCGAAGCGAATAATTTTAATAGTTTTATCGCGGACCACCGGATGGGTTAAAATTTTAAACTTTTATTTCTATTTTCGACAAGAATTATTTCATCGCAGCATTCTCGGTATTCTCGATAGCCGTAACAAGGCGCTAGTTTGAAACTAGCGTTTTTACGAAACAAATATCAACATTATCAAAATTAATTCTTTTTGACAAAGTGTTTTCAAATCTTTGAATCCTGTTCGTAAAATTAGAGTGTGACATTTAAAAACAGCAGCACCTGCAACATTACTACGCTTACCGTGGTGCAACTGTTGAAAGTTGTTGAAAGTTTTTGAAAGAGTTCCGTATTTTCTATGAAAGCAATCGAAGTGAAAGCTACACATGTACTAGCGCGAAAGTTTTTCGGTGCAGACCTGCTCGTATCTAAGGGAACAAAAAAAAAGAAGAAAAAAGCAAGAGGCAGCTTGGGCTTAACGCGCGTAATCTTCAGGCCACGGTGATTAACAGTTCATTGTGTATAATTTCTATTTTCAACGTGAATCGCCGATGTAACACACTCTGTTCTAATCTTTCACCTTTAAATTTTTTCATTATCAATGTCAGACATCTGTCTGACCCTTTTTGTCAGTCGCATCGCTCGCTTCCTTTTTATACTATTTTAAATCTTTACTACTCGTACTAGCAGTTCCGTAAGAGATTTGTCATTCGCAGACAAGTAAACACGCCGGAATTTCACCAGAAGGTAAAGAAAAAAGGGAAAGAAAAACAACTTATGTAAAGCAAAGTTTGTTGTTTATCCGCTAATAAAATTAAGTATCATTCGCGCCCACGCAAAATACCGGGATTACCACTGTCAACACAGGGTGCTATATATAGCGGCAAACTGAGAGAATAGAGAATGATGAATAGCGACGAAGATGGAAGGAAAAGAGAAATCCAGTTTAAAAATTTAATCGTTCTCGCGTCTGAAAGACAATTAGAAACTCGGTAAATATAATTTATTTCTCCCGCTCGTCTGTCCGAAATATACATACATATATAATATGTGAACTTTTAGCGCTTTGCGAATAAAAATACGTCTATAAGTAGAGGGCCTTTTTGCTTTCTTAGACAACAATACACACTTCTTCCTACGGCGCACAGCCCGTGTATAAATATATATATATCTGGACGCGCGTCAATGTTTCCCCGTGTGCTTGAGCGTCGTCGTCGTCGTTTGGCCTTAATAAATAAATAAATAATAGAAGAAAAAAAGGAAAGACAAAAAAAAAAAAAGACAAAAAAAAAAACAACAGAGAACGAAAAAGAAAAAGGAAGAAATAAAAAATAAATAATAAAGCCGGAAAAAATATCAACTTTGGCAATGGTCCTCTAAAAATGTTTGTAGTCGTCGACCCAGTCGGAAGATAGCGCTAGTAGTGCACCATTTAAAAGATAGCACCCCCTTAATTAGCACCACGATGCGGCCAGCAGCTCGTTGTAATATGCAAAATACGACGCAAAGGGACTCCATTGTCGCTGGGCGAGACGTTCTCTAGTCATTTTGTAATTATACTGTTTTCGTCGCTATAGTCATTCGCGGACTAACACACACACCTAATTGTCCCTGCGACGACTGGGCTACGTTTTCGTTTGTGTATACAGAACTGCTATCTAGTCCGCTGTTTTCTTCCGAGAAATATTGTTCACAATTTTTACACTGGCTTCCGGACGTACCAACTACACGACATCGTCACTATCGTTACACATTCGTTCGTGCTCGAGCCGTTCCTCGTTCCAGCTGAAGGAATTCCCGAATTCCGAGAGACGCCGTTCCTCCGTTGCGCACTAGTGTAAAGCGGTAAGAATTTTACTAATTCTCCAGCTAACAATGTGTGCGTGTTTGGTGCTGACACTTTAATCATTTTCGACATCCAGAAATCTCTGCAGACACAGCGAGTTAAATATGTATTTGATAAGCGTGTGCGGCGCGACTGGTCGTACGAGATTCGGCTCTAACTGCACACTCTGTGTGTGTGTGTGTGTGTGTGTGTGTGTCTTTTCTATAGTCGTTTTGTCAAATAATGAAATTCGGTAATACTTGTACGTTTTAGAAACTTTCTTATACTTTTAGTATAAGGCTTCCCGAGCAATCATTTTCGTTCGGCAACACCTACACTTCCGTGAGCCGACAATGTCGCGACGTTATATTTGTAACGTTGTTTCATTCTTCAAGACACAGAAAGAAAGAAAAAACACAAAAAAAAAAACATACTTTTCGGTGGTGTCGCTAGTAATTTTTAATTTGATAACACCACCACGGTGGCTAACAGGTAGGAGTCATGCGAAATATCTCTATATACATATACGCAATATATGTATACATGTAACTAACAAAAAAATTACACTTATTAACTCAAAAATTTAACCTAAATAACTTAAAATCCACCAACTACCTGGCTAACTGAAAATCGAATAGCCAATTTGTCGAATTCGCGCGTGTTTTCTCTTTTTTTTTTCCCCCATAAAAATTGTAAATTTTTTAATTTTTTTTTTTTTTAGTAGTGAATTTAAAAATAATACATAAGTTTTATAAAAAAAAAAAAACGTATCACGATTACACTGCGCTGAGGTTTTATAAATGCAGTAAAATAAAACACATTGCAATAGTAATAATAATGAAAATTAATCAAAAATTGTATTTGTAACATCTAAAAAGACGTTTTTAAACTATTCGCGTTTAAATATGTTAATGAGAACGGAAAAGCAATTATTTTAAGAATTAAGAATTTCAAAGAAAATGTGATTACAGTTTTTCGTCTTTTTTTTGTTTTAGTTTTAATTAACTTTTTTTACAATATTTCTTTTTTTTAATTATTACTTTTTTTTATTAACTCGCTAAAGTCAACATTCCGTGTTGTAACTCGTGTGAAATATTCGTTTGAAGCTGTTATAAATATAGTTAATAATTATTATTAATTCTATTAAGCCATTTTTTTTTTTTTTTTGTATTTTAAATAGAATTTAAATTAATTTCCTATCAAAATTTAACAGAAATTATTTTTTGCTTTTTTTAAAATACGCGATACCTAATAAAAAATTATGCATAGCGCAAAATACAAAAAAAAAAGTAGCTTTAGTGTAAATAGATGACTAGATATTGGGCAAATCTCAATTAATGTTTAACGTAAAACACTAGTGTCTGTGAATTTCACTGTATTATCTCGGTTAATAGTGTCATTAATGTGTAACCTCGATAATGCGTAAATGTTAATTAAATCTTATTAATGATAAAAAAATCGAATATTTTTCGTATATTATTTACTAATTAATTTTTTTTTCTTCGGTATACCGCGGGTGTACTGCGAATAATTTTATTTTATAAAAAAATTGAATAATATATAAATTAACTCGAGATCGGGGACAAAAGATATAATAAATCATAATTGTAAAAGGATATAAAATTTTTGTACATTTTATTTGTTACTTAAATTAATAGCATCCGTAAAATGAGTAAGATTTAACATTTTTGTACACTTAAATAAATCAATAATATTATTATAACCGAATAACGAGAATATATGTATGAAAATACTTCAACACTATTATCCAATTATACGAAGGCCTAATAATTTTAAGCCTTCGTCGTCCCATTCGTATGTTGCGATATATAATCCCCGAAAAAAGTTCCAGGTATTTCTATCATATATTTTAGACGTTTATAAGTTTGTAATGATACTAAAACGGCACCATTTTCTCTCTCTCCCTCACTCTGTGGTTTATATTATACATTCTGTTGGTATCAAAGTTTTTGCTAAAAACCGAAACAAAAAGAGAGAGAAAAAAGCTACAAATTTTCTTCGTTACACGGAAAAACATCGAATAAACCTAAAAAAAAACCTTTGTTTTTGAGAGTTTAAATATAATTATCGATTGTGCGCTGTGAAAATCGTAAATAAATATCGGTATATAATATTGTCTACGGAAAATTTAGAATGACCGGCAGCATGCATTTCCATGTTAAAACGCTTTTAGCGTATTCTTCTTTGCGAGTTTTCCGAATTAAGCGGCATAATCGAAATATGAACGCGGATAATTTTTTGCTTTATACAAAAAGAAAAAAGGGGAAAGAAGAAAATCAATATTAAATTATCAAAAAATTGCATTGTCAGTAAAAAATGTTTACTTTGTTTTTCATTTTTTTTTTTTTTTTTAAATTAACCTAGAACGATAAAGTTTTTCTTCTTCTCTATTCCTTCTATATGTTTTCAAATAATTTCATAAAATATTCCCGAATACAAAAAAATGGCTACCGTGGCGCAGTTGATTAGTTAATTGTGTTTCTTTCGGGTAGAATATCCAGCTGCATTGACGCTTTTAAAAATTTCACTTTTACTGAATTATAATGTTTATCGTTGATGCAGCTGAAAAATGAAAAAGATATATATATATATATATATATATATATATATATATATATATATATATATATATATATATATATATATAAATATAATCCTCAAAAAACGTATCCTGGATTATTCAATGTTTCTGTGAATAGCGTGGAAAATGGCACGACTATTTTTTTCAAAATATGACTGCTCTTAAGATATAAAATTGTATATATATATATATATACCTTTTTATACATGAAAGGAAACAGATTTAGAATTTTTCTAATTTATGAAATGACAAACGAAAAAATTGTAGAAACGAATTTAATAATCGAATTTTAATTATGTAATAGTTGGGATTCTTAAAGCGTGAAGTTATTATTTTAACGTTGAATATGAGCGAATTCTTTTGAACAAGCCTTTGAACTTGAAAGAACTTAAAATTTCAGGTTTTTCCTTTTACACGTAAGTTTGTAATTCTTATGTAAGGTCTTTGGCTGGTATGCCCAAAGGGGCTGAGGGGGAGGTCTATTGATTTCTTTCGCTATTCGGTGGTTCCTACTTTGTTAACGATATTTCTTAGTTGTTATTAGTCGTTTCTCGGTTAATTTTTTATATTTTTCTAGCTTTCTTTATTATTTTTGTTTTTTTCTTAATAAATAACGAAAGTTGATTTTGTGAAATAAAGTAAACGATCGCCGTAGCGCAATTAAAAAAACGTACCAATTTTTTTTTTTTGTTAAAGTATTTGTTTTTATTTCTCTTTTGCAGCATATCCTAAACTTGCGACCAATTAAAATCTGAAGCACTGAAATGTGAGATATTGAGGGATTTAAATTTTACAAAAATAAAATCCTATTTTTCTTCCATTTTTTTTTTTTTTTTTTTTTTTTTTCGGTAAAGTTAAAATATCGTTTAAATAGGTTTATATTGGTAAACATCGATACACTTTGAATTTAAGTAAATTAGATATAATTTGAAAGCGTTTCCAACTGAAGTGAATCGAACGAAGAGTATGTTATATAAGGTATATTGTAGAATGAGTTGCAAGTGCAATTCTGGGTTTATTATTTTCTATTTGAAACCGTATTTAATTCAGGGTCAAATAAACTCGTTCTCTCTTCGTACGCGAGTAGAAGATAACGTCGGAGGCAGAATTTATTCAAAAAGAGTAATTGCATTCTACGCATTTCACTTCTCCCTATTCTGGAAAAAGAAAGAAAAGGAAAAAGATAATTTTACCTCGCATCTAAAATTAATTATTTTCATCTTCAGTATGTCGTTTTTTTCGGTTTTTTCGGTTGTTTTTTTTTGCGAAAAAATCACAATGAATCCCTGTAATTTTCTTATTATATCTGTCGTCGTAGAGAAAACTTAGTTGTCTCTATCGTGTAAACTGTGATAGTAAATAACTTGAAGGTAGAGTGCTCGACAATTAATTATCACCTGTTTCTTGAACGTAATTATTTCCTAAGCAGATAATAAACTATTTTTTAAACAATAACTTTCGTACACCTCCTACACGTAAGCATTTTTGAAAATAAACATTTTAAAAATGCGTATTTTAAAAATATTCCTATTTTATACAATAATGATACAAGTAAAACGCCTGTGTGTGTTATTAAAAATAATATTTATTATTCAACACAATCAAAAAGATTTTAAAGAATATACGAGATTTAATTAAATTTATGCCGTATTATATAGAAAGAAAAAATATGCGTTAAAATGTATTAAACAGACTTTTTTGATTAACGTTTTTCAAATTTCTTTAATAAGCTTTAAAACTACTGAAAACTATAGTTCCCGAATAATACTGAGCGAAAATTGCCTTCTCTTACACTGATTTTAATTCGGAATATTGCGGCGACACAATATCACTACCGGTTGATGTTCTAATTCCGGGGGATGGTTTTTTCTTTTTGTTTTTTTTTTTTGCTCGTTTAGTGCTGCACTCTGTAGTTCACTCTTTCAACCATTTGAAAACAGTCAATAATAATAATTAGTGTGTAGAAGTCTAAATCGCTGTTTGCATACCTTTTTTTATACTAAAATTTTGCAATTTATGAAAGTGACAGAACGTTTTATTTCTTATACTTACATATATACCAAGAGAAAAGATATACGTTATTCAATTTTTAATAATACTGTAACACGTTGACTCGCTATGCAAAAATTCCTTGGTATTTATAATTGTCGAATCACTAAAGCCAAAAAGACCTAGGGTGGTGGTAGGGTTTATATTTCCCATTGTTTGAGGACTTATAAGTTTCTTCAAAATTTCGATATTATTAAATTCTTTAATGTTTTCGATTTGAAAAGTTCCTTTCAAACGATTTGTTCTTTTCCCTCTTATTCCTGTAATAGTTTCATACTATTCGATTAACTCCAACTTGCTATCATCACCTTCTATTCTTGTAGACCTTTTATATCACTCCAGCATTAATCGCAATGACGCGATGGATTTTCTAGCTCAGTCGGCCGCATCAACCGTCTTTTCTCTAAAAATTTTCCCACCTCAGACTTAATTCTCCTATCCTCGAAAAAAAAAAAAAAAAAAAAAAAACCTTCCAAACACTGGTCAGACTCTTCCTTATCCTCTCACTATTATTTTCTCATGCAGCCGGCGCCCAATCCTCAGCCTTGGTTCCTATTCGTTCCTTCCAGTCGTCTCGTTCTACGATTGTTTCCTTTTCTCCCCGCTTCTCGTTTTCGATTTTCTTTATCTTCTTCTTTCTATTGTCCCGCGCAACACTAATTCTCGTTTTGTAAGTGACGCAAACAATGTTTTCCTTAAATGTTCGACTCTTGTTAACGAACGTGCTCTTTTATATTCGCACATCTAGTTCTTCCTACTCCTCACAATACTTTGCTTTTATCTTTTTTCCTTTCCATCTTAAACAGTAATTTCCTTACTTCAATCCCTTGCGCTTTGCATCCGCCATCATCTCAGAATCTAACTCTACATAATATAAAATACTTTCAAATGGTTGGTCAAAACCGAAGATGAACTCAAAAAGAAAAAACAAAAAAAAAAACAAAAAACGGGAGGTTCTTTTTGAAATAAATATTTCGATGTTCCACAGATACAATTTTTGAAGATTATCTTAATTGAAAATAAACAGACTCAATGTTATCAAATTACGGATAAAAGATGACTGCGCGGGGTAAAGTGATAAAAGATATCTTTCCAAATAGTCCTATGAAAAATTGGTTGCCGAATAATTTTGAAATAAAATAAAACTAAATGTTAACCAAAAAAAAAAAAGAAAAAAAAGAAGCGGATGACAGTTTTTTTTTGTTTTTTTTTTAAAATAAAAAGAGATCATTCAGAGCTGACTTTTTTCGGAAATCGGGAACACTTTCCGT
The DNA here is from genome assembly GCA_039619475.1 of Icerya purchasi. Lineage (NCBI taxonomy): Eukaryota > Metazoa > Arthropoda > Insecta > Hemiptera > Monophlebidae > Icerya > Icerya purchasi. The sequence goes on from CM077115.1 coordinate 542,406,633, forward strand.
TGCAAAAGTAAAAGTTTTGACAGAGAGAGAAGGTCTTAAAACATTCTGAAATATTTCAACAGATGAATTCTCGATTTTGCAACCCAAACGAAACAGATGAAACCGGAATGGACATTAATTAGTTATTAAGAAGAAAAGAAGGTTCTCTTTTCTCTATATCTTCCACAAAAAACGTGGGTCTCTCGTAGAATTTATACGAGTTTAAGTGTTTTTATCTGCTTTCATAACATTCCCGTAAGAAAAAATTATTAATAAATGATAACTTAATAACTGATATTTGCCACCAGGATGATAAAATGCCGTGCTTTCGGCTGAATCCATTTAGAATCTAAAGTCATCTCTGAAAGTTTTACTAATACTTAACGGTGACCGATCGGGCACAAAAATGTCAATGTTACCGATCGAACTAGAAAAATTGTGCATTAATGTTAAAAATTTCGTTACATTTTAATTTTAATATTCTAATATTCTAATATTCCATATATTCCATACTAGAAACACATTTTAATTATGAAGATAATCGGACAATAAGTTGTTTATACGAAAGTATGATTCGTTACTTACCCATTATTTCTCATACATTTAATCAACCCGAAATTTAAAAAAACCCGGTTTAAAAACCCGTTTAATCGAACATACTAATTAACTACTTATAAGAAATATGGTTTAAATCATTTAAAAAAGTTATTTATTCCCGATTTATGATTTTATATATTACTACGAATTGACCAAATAATAACACCCCGCAATGTAGAGCTTTTTTTTTTTTTTAAACGGGTATTAATTATAAACCAATATTATTATCATCTCTGTAGAGAATAATATATGTATATGTAATCTAAAGGCGTAATTAACAGAAAAATTATTTGCACATACCAAATTTTAAAAATCTAACCGCAAAAGGTTTACACTACTCCTCTGGCATTACTTTCGGAGCAGTGAAAATTTGGCAGTTAATGGTGACCGACGTGACGTCACTGCCGCTACGGTTAGACCGTTTCAACGAAGCTGTTTCAGCTTCTATTTAAAACTGTGGGAAGTGTTAATAAACGGTCCGCAGTAAGCGACAGGCAGCGGCAAACAGCGGCAGTTGGCACTGTTAACGAACCTCTAAAGATCGCTCCGTCTTGATTTTACACTGAATACACACATTTGCATAACCTTTTATATAATCACACATACATATAAATAAACATACATATACACATATATAAAATATTTGTATATGTGTGTGTATATGTGTGTAAATATGTGCATATATATGTATATATGTGTATATATGTGTATATATGTGTATATGTATGTATATATATATATATATATATATATATATATATATATATATATATATATATATATGTATGTATATGTATACTCCCGGCCGCGATGAAAATTTTATTTTCATCTTTATCTTTTTTTGACATTTTCGAAAAATATATGATATATATGTATATATATGTATATTAAAAAAAACAAACGTGTTAAACTGTAATTGAGATTCAAATTTCTTTTTTTTAAACTGTGTCATTCCCTTTTACAATCTACCTGTACTAGGTTTTCCAAGTGTTCCTGATTAATTTTTATCCGTAACTTGGAGGCGCATAATCAATGAACAAATCTGGAATAAGAAGGACATATGTAAAAGAGAAAAAAACGCAGTTTTTTTATAACGAAGCTTATATATTGTTGTATTTCACCAACCATTCGGAAGGTGTGCAAGGTTTGTTAATTTTTACCTAAGACTGCTGCTTATGCATTTTTTCTTAGAACCAAAAGTTTATCATATACCGTTGTAGTAAAATTTCTTAAATCTTTCCGTACACATGATATTTAGATGAATTTTAAACGTGATCAACTGCGCAATGGTCAAATTTTTTTAATCGCTTGATTTCGCATTTTATCTTTATTCAGATATCTGTTTTTTGATGTACGATCTTCCTGGCAAAATTAAACGGGAGAGGTATTATTATTCCTTAAAATTCCGAGTGAAATTTTTTTTCTTGATTTTTTGTAATTTTGAATTTTATAATTCAAATTGATAATAATCAAATCAAATTTGATTTCTTCTTTAAATAAAACGAATTATTTTCACAGCGGAGTCTATCTCCATTTTATGCACAATCTCTTTCATTCCATGCATGAAAGGGATGGGTAAATATGCCTGATTGTCTCCGATTCCAAAGGTAAGTTATTTTTTCTTCTTCTTCTCATTCCTCCAAGTCTCTATTATTCTCTCAATTCGTTCTCTCATCGCCAATCTGCTCTAGAAGCGTTATAGATAAAAATGGACGCCGAGGAGATACATAGAAAAACGCGAATAGAAATATCGGGAACGATAAGAATCCAAAAAAAAATATAAGCAAAAAACGAATATTGCGGCGAAGGAAAGAAAATACGTAAGAAATAATAGAATAATACATGTTAATATAAGGAGAAATAAAGGTGAAATTCGAGAAAGTGATGAATAACAAAATCTCTAAGACTGCAAAACTTGACATAAAGCTTATATTTTATCGTTCAAACGAGGAGGATTCTAAACTTACTAAAAGTAGATAATAAAGTAGAGATCACATCATTTTCGGAAGAAAAGGATATAGACCGTCAGTAGGAACAGAAGCGGCCGAAAACATGTAAATATTCATTGACTTAGAGGAAGGTGGAATCTCAAACGGAATTCTTGAATGGTCAGAACGGAGTCCTTCGCAGCGGGAATAATATTTATTAAGAGGATTTTATGATATCGGTTTTGATGTTTTAAGAAAGGTAATCTAATATATACCGAAAAGGAAGAACTACTGGAATGATTTTGCTGTTTCCTTTCTGCGATATTAGAAGAGTCTCCTATAAGGTGGAGAAATTTTTTCTGTTAGAAATGACAAATGATAGTGAAGGCCGAAAAGACTAGCTTCCCTTGATTGATATTCTTCGGAGTATGAAACATTTTGCAGACTCATGATCTTATGTATTTTTACGTATTCCTTAAATATAGGACAGGAAAGGTCAAGAGGGCAGAATGATCTTTGCCGCAACGAACACAATCAAGGTTATTTCTATTATTATAGACCTTTTATGGGTTCGCAGTCATTCTGGGTTTGAGGGCAACGAGTCAACAGATTTTCTAGCCCATTCGGTAGCCCGCGATGATGGTCTTTGGACATCTTTCTTCTTTCTTCAGTCAATCATTCGCATCTGTGGTCGGACACTTATCCTCCTTTATTTTCTAATCCTACGTCTCATTATTTTCAAATACGATCGGTTCCCTGCCATCAGCCGTGGTTTCAATCCACTTCTTATCAGCGCTCCGCGATCGCTTCTTTAATCAGACTGCGATCTAATCACTTTCTTCTCCTTCGTTTTCCCAGTCCACCTCTCCCGATTGCCCCCTTTTCATAGTTCTATCTCTACTTCCATATGTGACGCAAACCACATCTTCTTTGAATGCCCTATATTCCGAACACTCTGCTTTAAAATCGTAGCACTGGGTTTTTCTGCTCCTTATAATTCTTCCTTTATCCTTTCCCTTCCATCGCCAGTTATAATACCTGTACTTCAATTTTTCCTATGCTCTATCTTTTAATCCTTTATTTTAACTTTTGTGGTCAGAGACGCTGGCGCCCCCCCCCCCAAAAAAAACAACAAGTGAGAATAAAAACGAAGTAAAATAGATGATTGTAAATGCAAATACCTAGTAGAAAATAATAAATTAACGAGAAAAAATTCGTATTCTCCAAAGCACACAATTTTGCGCAACGGAACATTTCCCTAAACTAAATCGTTTTAAAATATGGTATTACAACAATTACGCTCATATAAAAATATAAGAGAATACACAAGTATGTCGGGTATAACAATAGATAAAAAAAAAATCTTGTACAAATAAGAATAAAATGCCGGATTTAAAACGATCTGTAAGCTGATCAGATTAACAACAGTAAAGCGGAATTTTGCTAATGTACATTATGAATTACGAATGAAACGAAGGATCTATAGTATTTTTTTGTCGGTAGACTGAGAAGTAATGACGGGGAAAAGACAAGGGCAGATAGGAAGAAAATAAAGAAAGCGAGGAGTGTTGTTGCGAAGAAAATTTGAACTGAGAGTTGATCGAATTAATTTAGATCTATAGCGTTTTTTACAATTCCTCAGAAATTCTTTAATTTTTGGAAAGATTTATGAATCTACCATCTTGTATAGAGCTACAAAGAGACCGTACAGGTTTTACCCTAGCATATACCGTTTCGAATGGAAGTATTTATTCGTAAATAATAATACATTAATTACGTATAATAATTAAACCGAGATTTTGATACACCGTAATTGTGTAGTGGATCATCAGTATTTGATGATCCTAGAGTGATAAAGAAGGGCGTTAATATGAAAGAACAGCCTCAAATGATATTTCGCAATGCGCTCCTCAGAGTAGAAGTTGATACAAAGTTAAATACAATCTACAAACGTTTAATAATAGTCCTGTAAATAATAGAAAAAGAATTTAAAGTTTAGATAGTTTCCTCGAAATATATTGGGGCTGCTTAGCTCAATTAAAATTATGATCGAATACAATTTGTTAATATTTGATTTCATATCTATATATGGATAATGTTAATTTCAAATAATTCCAAAAATCAAAGTATCGAAAACTATAAATAATAAATTTTGTCTTCTCGTGATCTAAGATGTAGAGAATTTGTACAAAGACTAACCTAAACTTTCGCCCTCAATTGCTATATCAGGGAAACTAGAATTCACTAAAACGACGGTATTATCTGCGATACATTTGAATAATACAAAAATAGCGATAAATATTTTCCATTTTACCGGAAAATACGAATTGTTCAAACGGTACGGAGGAAGAACTTGAAAGGTTAAATATAATATCCGCTACTTATTCCTCTTTAGAAAATAAAAACTTTATTTTTAATTCCGATTCGATTAAAGAGAAAATTACTGATTTTAATCGTCGTCTCTCTCCCACAACAATTGAAAAAGCAAAAAATACCTTTTTTCGGCAGTACCACAAAGCAGACATTTATTAGATCGGGTTTGGGCAAAATTTTGGACCAGTTCCAGAGAAAACGATGAAGAAAAGTTTAATGACGAATTTTTCGAAGTATATAAAATGCCGTAAAACGTTTTAGAGCAGACTGTGAACCGTCAGAGTCATCACGTGCACACTCTTTGACCTATTTTATTACGTATTTTTAAGCGACACTCGGGGTGATTCTAGTCTTTTAAACACTACAAAAAAAAACAAAACAAAAAACAACAAAATTGTAAGAAAAACCTAAAAGTATCGCGAATTAAAACGGTCTGCGAAGAAAATTCAAAGTTTCAAACGAAAAAAGCGCGAAACCTAGCAGGAAATTCAATTTTTATTCGCGTCCAAATTATACCAGTCAAAAAAATCTTATCGTCCGCAGTTCCGCCCGTCTAATTACGGTCAGTTTAAAGTAGCACTTCCGTGATTATTAATAAATATCCCGGTTAACCATGTCCCCGACTGTGTTATCATTTTTCACTTAAAAAATTTCTCCGAAATTGTGATAATTAGAAATTTAAATGGAAAAAAAGGTAATTAATCAGGGTCCATTCCTTGGGGGGAGACCAACTCGTGTACGAAATCAATTGCTACACACATGCGAGCTTTGCGCACATAGATAATTTGTCCGGCATTTTCAAGAGTACCAGGTTCGGTTTTTCTGAAAATATTATTCATTCTCTTTTTTCGTATAATCATCAAAATTTAACTCGTTAAGCACTTACTGAATTTTCTTCCGCGCTGGGTATGAAAAATTATTAGTCCTTATTTCAACTGTTCGGCATTAGGAGGGGATAATCAGTGTAGCAAATGTAGCCCCTGAAGAATCGTGCAGAGAAATGATGAAAATTTTTTACAATAAGAAATTATACACTATAGGCTAAAGTGTATTTTAAATGTGAAAAATTGAAATTTTTGAAAACTTTAAGCAACGTTGTCAAGATCATTCTGCGAAAAAGCTTTTTTTCCGGAGGACTCCAGGACATTGGTGAAAATCGTTACAAAATTAAAAATAATTAATTCCTCGTCGATTAAACGACCGTTTTTTTTGTTGTTTTTTTTTAATAATACACAATTTGAGTGTTCCATTGTATTCCTACATTTTCCTCTTATATACCGTCGTTACCTGAATTGTATTTAGGGTCTATTCTAGAAGAACGACTTGTGGAATAATTTTTCCAATTTAATATAGAGACCCCCTAGTTCGGATATAGAAAAAGGAAAAAAAATGATACTCGAATAATTTTTTGTAGCCAAAAGCTGCTTTCAAAAGTGTTTAAAGGTGAAACCGTTTGTTACCTATTCTCCAAGTGAAGTGAAGGTGAAGTGGAAACTGAAAAAATATCGGATTGTCCCTCAAAATGATTAAGACCTTATTTTTTTTTTTTTTTTTTTGTGCGGGATTATATATGTAAGATATAGAACTGCACAAAAGCAAACACATAAAATTTGCTTAAATCAGATAGCTTTTACGGTATGCCGTCACTTTCGTATTGCCTTTTTTCCTCTTTCGTTTTGTGGTTGCTACACTTAAATAGTTAAACCGAATTACACTCAAAAGTAATATCTTAATTTTAAGATAACGTATTTAGAAGTAAAAAAAAGAGAGACATAAAAAATTTAAAAACTTTACAATTCAGCTGATCGACACATTATCAAAGTTAGAGCGTTTAAAGCCGAATAATCTAGTTGAGTAAATAATATTTCTATTATATAAATAATAGAAATTGATTAAAAAGTAAAGAAAGTCTCGTACATCCTTGATAAGGTATCATGGATTGTGAAATTAAGGTTTCTAATGGATCTGATGAGAATACCGGGGGACCAGTTCCTTTCTACTTTTGGATTATTCGCCTTTACTTTCCCCCAGATAATTTTCTCTGGTATAACCAATATTCAATTTCGGGTTAGATAAATACCTCGGAGCGACTTGGATGCGGAACGAGACAAGTCCTGAACCCGTGACCTCTGATTTGGTAGCCAGTAGGAGTTGAACGAAACACACTGTCGACCGATTTTACGTGAAAAAAAAAATTTTGTAATATTGATTTGCAAACTGTTTTAATAATAAACTCCTACGATAATTACTAAAATTTTCGTTTCGTGTGATGATATGTGTATCTGATGTATAATCCACTTGAAAAAAAAAAAAGGGGAAAAAAAAGACGATTATTTTTTGTGGAATTCGGTAAAGACAATGTGAGCAGTTTGTTTTGGTACTGGTCAGTTTCGGAAAAGGTAAAAACCGAAAGGGGTGCAATGGTAAAATTCAAAGGACTGTCACCACAGTATGCCCGTAAAATACCGCGTCTAACTTATTTCAAAGTATTTCCGTTAGTTGATTTTGTTATTTTTAGCTTAATTTCAAAGCGGGAAATTCGTACAACATAAATTTACACTACTTTTTCCAGCATATGTTTTTCCCTATGCGACTACTAATACGATCTCCTCCGTGAAAGGGGATTTTTGATTCATCATCGAATATAACTCTAGGAAGAAGGGGTGGCTTCGCAATATTGAACAAATGCTTTTGTGAAAGGAAAGAGCGAAACTAAAAAAAAAAAAGAACAAGGAAACATTCGAATAAAGGCTTATCGCGAAATTTACCGAAAGAGAACATTAACCTCACTACTGAATGAAAGCAGGAATTACAAAACCTGGATGTAATTGGTTTTTTATTTTATTTTTATATTCAGGCTCATTAACCATAGAGATCAACACAGTGTGCGCCCGAGTAATTAGCTTCTAACCGGGTCTTCTATCTGAACGAAACACCTTTGCTTTTTAAATGTGTTGTATGAAAATTATCATTATTATTTTTTTTTTTTTTCAAATTTATCAACTAGAAAAAACCTCGCTTCAAAACACAATAGGAAAAAGTAATCGATTCAATTTGAATAAGTGACGGCAAAAATAGCAGACGGGGTAAAAGGACGCGAGATATAGGAAATACGATACAAAAAGTAGGAAGTAAAAATTTTTTGACGAGTGTAAACAGAGGAAGTTCGATTACATGATATCGAGATCGTGGATAAATGTTTAAATGTCCTGGACAGGTGATTTAAGAAAATGATGTGGATGCTGCAAAACGGAACTACAGCAGGCCGCAACATCAAAGCCGGTACTAGCCGAGATGATCGCCATACTTTGAACGGAGATGGCGTAAAGAAGAAGGAATAGAGAAAGGAAACACTAAAAAAAAAAAAAAAAAAAAAAAAAAAACCCACAGCAAGAGCAAAGTAGTAAAATAAAAAAAATGACAGAAACAATAGCAGAAGGACAAAGAAATGAAAAAGAACCGGAAGAATTAGGAAGATTAGGGTAAATGGAAAAATAAAGAACAGCGATTATTTGCAAATTAGGGAATGTGTAAGTATCCGACACCGAAATTCCGGGAGAAGAAATGTTTACACAAGGTCTAAGTTCTAGAATTTCTTAAAATTGTAGTGGAAATGAATAGCAACCAGAGCATCGGCCATTTCTTTATCCTCAATATATAATCAATAGCCCACATCCTATATTGCGAACAATATAAGAAATATTTTTAGTAAATATTAGTTTCGTTTTTATAACTATTAGTTTTTAAATCGCGCAGTTCTATTTACAAAGGCTATTATTGTATTAATAGAGTTTCTAATCTTTGTCCGATAAATTCAGAGGCGAATCTTAAATTCCGTTACGTCATTATCTAAACAGCCAAAATTTTGTTAATTCTTGACAGTCTCGTGCCGCGGAATATCGTAGAACCGGCCGCTAAATTTTTCATTAATCGCTTAATTAACAAATTACAACCTTCCGGTAGGAGTGTCGTCAAGTCCGTTCGAATTGTAGTGAATCGGTTAGGAAATTCGCCATTTCGAAAAAAGCTTTCTCTATTCCTAACGGATAAAACATTGCTGCCGTAAAAAATGATAAACTCTCCGATCTGGAATCTTCGAAAGAAGAAAGATGATTGTAGTTCCATTGGGCTTTGTACATTGTGAACCTTAACTTCGCAATCCCCGACGCCCTGTCTATGGTACATGTGCTTTACTTAATTTCGCGAATAAAATCTCAATGTGTCCATCGAACATAATACGTACAGTGTATGCTGAGAGAAAGAAATATTTGCAACGACAGTTGTAAATAAAGTGAGTACCAAAAGAGCCTTTTTGTAAAATATTATGGATTGAAGGTGAAAATCGTATTTCTTTTTCTCGACTGCCTTTACTTTCACTGAAATGGCTCATCTGGTTTAACTAATATTCTCCATTTTAGATATTATGCCTCACAAAAACTTGCGCATTTTGTAATTTAATCAGATTACTTAAATTCACAAACAGAGCTGTTGGGTGTAATCAATTACTTTCGATACACAAAAATGATAAATAGCAACCATTTAATAAAATTGATTATATTTTAATAATCTTTTAATAATTAGATTGCTCGAATATAAGATTAAGTCGCTAAGACGAACTGCATGGACTGCATCGTTGTTTACAGAAGCGAAGGAAGTAGGAGAGGACCGGTTCACCTTGGTTCGGTTTGTGTACAGATGGATGAAGTTGTATTTTTCTATTGTAGATATTGCTCTTTGAGGAAACCGGTAAAAATCATTACTTGTTGGATGCGATTCGCAACTGACGGTAAATGAATAGTGCACTCGCAGGGAACTGGATATGGCTGTCTCCTGTGGATTTAAATTAATACCGAAACTTGTAAAGAGGATTTTATCGGATCTTTAGAATTGGACGAGGGTACGTGTACAAAACAGTAGAAGAACGGTGACTAAGGACTCAATGAAAAAGGCCACGGTAAGTGTAAAATTCACAAATGTAGGATAATGAAGGGACGCCCGCTAAGGCACAGTAGCGAGGGAGATGTCCGATATATTCCAAGAATGATATGTAAAGCATAGTGGTAGATAGGGTCTAAGGATTTTAGAAGCAATCTGCTGGCCGAAGAATAATAGGCTTGGCATCCGTATGTTAGCTTACTAAGGATAAAAATGCCTTATAAATTGCTAATAATAATTTAGAATGGATATGGTATTTACGATTGGATAAACATTTTAATATAGAAAGTGATTTTAAACGTTTGATTTTGAGAATGGATATGTGCGGCACCAAAGACAATTTGGAATCAAAAATAAGACCAAGGATTTACGAACGAAAAAAGGGAGTGAAGCAGTATCAAGGAAAAGAAAAATATCAGTTCTAGGATTATCTCTACGGCTTTTGTGAAATTTAATACAGATAGACTTTGTTGTGAAAAACCTAAAACCATTAATATCATCACCCCACGTAGTATATAATCTGCTTCTTATTGTAGACTGTAGGATAAATTGCTCATTAGACGGGGGAAATTAGAACAGAGGAATATACCTAGATCATCTACGACTAGACGGGCCGAAACAGGCGGCCGTATGCATTCTACAATATCATAAAGAATGAATAATATTACACTCCAAGCCGATCCTTGCGGTGTACCACAGTATCTCTTTGGAATCAATTTTTACCTTAATTGTTCTGTTCATTAGGTAATTCATGATATAACTGTCCATGTTTCCACTTATTCCGACGTTCTTCAGCTTTAAAAACACCCCGTATTATATATGCAGTCGAATTAGAAATTTTGCGTCATACTTTGAGTTGCCAAGACCCTTTGTAGGTCAAAAGATGAGTAGCTGTCTGATTTTGCTTTCCGGCCATCAACCTGAATTGAGAAAAGGATTCTGGTTGATTCGAGGAAAAAGTAAAGCCGTGTCTATTCACCATTTTCTCCATTGTTTCGAAAGTGAGCTGATTAAGGAAATCCATCGATAGTTTCGGAGTAGGAAAGGGTCTTTTTTTTTTTTTTTTATTATTTTAGAGACTGGAGGATTGCTGATTTTCAGCTGATAGAAATGATACCTTAAGATCAAATATGATTGTAAATGAATAGGAGAGATGTTTTAGTAGTTGCGGGTAAATGTTTTATCATGGATGGATGAATTAAATCGGATTCTGGTGCACTATTCTATTTTTATTAAGCTGATAATTTAATTCGGCGAACGTGAATGGTAGGAATTGAAAGGTTGAGAATAACGAGAAGGAAATGATACAGTCTAAGATTCTGCTTTAATTTTTAAAGCTAAAAAGTGTTTTGAGTAGGATGAAGATGTAAACCGCGAATGCATCTGGTAGAATAGGAGTCGCAGAAGTATTTACAAGGCCACACATTCAGTGTTCTGACTCTTTTCCACATAACAGCAGAGGGTGTATCTTTAGAAATCGAAGATACGAAGGATACCCGCGATTCTCGTTTCTGAATTCGAATCGGAAGGCGGCTCTCGGCCCATTTTTAAATTCAATTAGGTTTTCAAGGGTCCTAATCATCTTATACTTTTTCATCAAAGGACGTTTTCTATAGGAAACGGCTGCTTTAATTTCAGGGCATCACCATGGTATGCGCGCCTCAATCTGCTTAAGTGTGGTCCTCTGGGTACAGTTGTTAATGTTGCCTCTTAAATCGAGTTGAAGAGCGTTTTTACTGCTCTAGAAAAAGATGGTAAGGATTTTAAGGAAGGCACTCTAATTTTCACGGAGTACGCTTTCCAGTTTGCTTTATGGAAAAGAAACTGCTTTTGCGTATCATTTAAATATTTATTTCGAACTCGAAATAGGAAAACTGATAAAGATAAGGTGATCGCTAAAACATAAATCTTGATATATCGAAATATTCAAATGCGGGAATAGGTGTGACGAAGAGAAGGCGAGATCAATTGTGGAAAAGGTGTTTGAATTTAAAATCACTTTTTCCTTTTTTTTTTTTTTTTTTTTTTTTAACCTCAATTCCAAAATCCGTAGTCTGTAGCAACAGTGACGAGAGGATAAAAGGACGAGTTTATAGAAACACGTAAATACTGTGCTGTACAAATATGTTCTTAAATATAACTTAAAACAATTAAGCATGCCGAAAAGACCACGCCGCTCAAGCAGATCATCATCATCATCGGGTTAACGATTGAATTAGTGTGTGGGGAGAAAGCTACTAATTTTACATAAAGAGCAAATTTAAGGCGCATAGCTCTTTTAACATTACTCCAGGAAGACCGCGCATGGTTACTCTTATCAAGAGTAGAGGATGTATAGAATGAAACAATGTTATAAGCTTTACGATTGCCGGAGAGGGCAGGACATTGAAACAAGAAATGTTTTAACATCATCAGAGTAACATCCAATGGACACAGAGTACAAGATGAAGCATCAGTAAGCTTAACCCTAAATAAATAGGATTGGAACTTGCCACGCCCAGATAATATTTGTGAATTGAAAAAATTTATCTTCACATCTTTAATTTTTAGACGTAATGAAACATCTGGCAAGAACTCGTAAATATTCTTGCCAGCGGTGTCGTCTTTACCACTCGGAAATAATTAGCTCAGCAACGAGTTTCTTAAAAAGTTTATTAGAAATAGGCTGCTGAATTCTTAGAAAATTATTTTCCAGAAGCTTCAATTGTTTCATAGAATTTAGGCCACCAACCAACCTGTGTTCACTAATCATCGCCCTACCAATGAGGCACAAAAATTAATCGGCGTGACACCGCAAATCACACAGGCTGCAGATGTTGGAGAAGTTTTATAAAGCGCGAGGCAAAACGTAAAAGTAATTTCCTTTATTGAAGGTTAACCCTTGAAAGGATTCTTTTATTAACATAGACAGCGGCACTATACATGGCAGGGCCCGAAAATAAATAGATTACATATAAATATATATTTATATATATATATATATATATATATATATATATATACACAGAAAGGTTTAAATGGTGTTTAGCAAATCGTTAACTTATATACACAGTACATTATTCTGAAATATGGATTGCAGATATCAGTTCAAGAGTCATATTTATCCTTCTACCATGCGCGTTTATGATCAGAGAAAACATAAGCAGCAGTTCAAAATTAAAATTTTACAAGTTTTTGATCACATGTGTAGTTAGTTTGAAAGTAAAAAACGAAGTAGTAGACCAAAAACGTATTGAGCGGCGACATAAAGAAGAAGAATTTGATGCGAGTGTAATACTTCTACAAGAAAAGAATATGAGATTTAATGGGAAATCATTTGAAAACCGCCTTAATGTAACCGTAAAGAAGAAAAGAGATTCGCAAGCAGCAGGCGATAGATATAATAAAAATATGTGCTCAAAATTCATATGGATTTTACTTTTATATCTAGGATTCTCTACCTTTCTTCCTTTGTTCCCAAAACAATAGTTCTGCAGAAATTCTACTAGAAAGGAAAGCATTAAAAAGTTGCATGAAAATTGAAAATGTTTTTAAAGGCAATCGAGACCTAAAAAGGGGCTCGAGGTTTAGATTTCAGTTCATTAATATTTGAAGACAGACGTTCGGAAAGAATAGGAAAGGAAAGCATCATCGATGATCATTTTGCGGGGGACGATTGAGAGGACGCCTAGTGCACTTGAAACCTTCTTTCACTATTTTTGTTATCAGTCTTTTTGAATCTTTTCATCTTCCTTCTTTCTGTACAATTTTCAGCACTAAACTAATATATCTTACATTCCATTGCCTACATTTCCTATTAACCGTTCATTCTCTCTAACTGTTTAATTGCCTCCAATTTCCTGAGCGTCTCCGCTTTCTTCCTTTTTATAAAAAATTCTATATACTGAATTTTGCCCGGATATATGATTTTCCTGCAGTCTGTCCGTCCCGATATCGTCTCTACTATATACGTTTACATCTCAGTCATACTCCCTCACGTTTTCGTTTTCGTTTTTTTAACACACTTCCCAACCAAAAAACTGTTATCTTTACACTAATATCACGAAGCTATTTAACCCATATCTTCTTTGAATGTCCATCATGAACGTGTGTCATTTTATACTCTGATCTTCTATTTGTTGAGCTCCCTAGTTTTTTTTATTGTACCCCATATACGCTATCCCTTCCTTCCTGTCCGTTATTGAAGTTCTCGGTTCCTACATTCTGTTAATTTCTAACCAAACTGCTATCTGATTTTTCCCGCTTTTTATCACTTCCGGCGGACTGCTTACCAATAATCCAACATAAGAAATAAATAAAAAAACTAGGAAAAACGATTTTTCTTCAAACAATTTCTTTTGCAAATATAAGGAACACGATCTGGTAAAAAAGAACGTTCGTCCTAAAGAGCACACACACATATATATATATATATATATATGTATATATTGAGTTTTATTAGATAAATTTTTGGGACCGTTTAAATAAAAAAATTTTTAAACATCAGCCATTTTGTAATTACCAATGAACCGAATATTATAATAGGTCTTCATTAAAATAGTTATCCATTAATTCCAGCGCATACACACGGTGCAATTAAGAAAAAGGATGCAAACACCTCTTTTAATCGCAAAACGATGTACTTTAAAAATAAAGTACGGCTTGCTTAAATTTGATGTAAGTGCGCATTAAATGAATGAAAATATAATTAATTTCACTTTACCGCTAATTTTAAAATTATCGCAATCTATTACTACTACGCGATAGATTCAAAAAGTGTCCGATTCGCTTAAAAGATATTTGTTCCTACTACCCGAAACAAATTTACCCTATTACCCTTCTCTCGATAGCGGTAATGACAATAATAATGATCGCCTGTTCGATGAATTTACATGCGGGTTTTTATAAGAATTATATTTTCGTTTAATTATTTTCCCTACGAGGCAACATCAAAACCACACTTATTTTATTGCAAAAACAACCCTTTCTCCGATTCTTTCTTTATTCCTTTAAATGTGTGTATTTTAGTTTACGTAATATTTAAAATGGTGCCACGTAAATGCATCGCTAAACAAAAATTTATTTCCAATTTTCTATATAATAACACGGTAAATAGCGAATTACTTTTTTATTTACTTTTTATTAAAGCCGAAATACAAATTTGATCGCCGAATACCGTTTGCTTCCATTTTCGTGGGACAATCAATTTTTAAATCTTAAAAGCTCCGAATTCGAGAATTTTATCAAAATCTTTAGAACCATTTCCAAAACCGATAGTATAATTTAATGGTACACTTTATATGACTGAACTTTGCTCGAATCTGAACTTGCAAATCACATAATTGTTTTAACAAGTTTCATAGACAATCAAACATTTAGCTGTAATATACTCACGACGAGAAAGCTAAATTTCTGTACCTATTACATTATTCGTTTTTTTTGTTTTTTTTTATGTTGAAGTATTTTCGACTTAAAAACAGTAAAAACAAATATTCCCCCAAGACGCTAAAAATATCATTACAAGTTTGAATCATCTGTATAACTCTATAATTCGAAACCGACATAATATTTAAATCCGTTGTACAAAACGTAAAAAACGTACATTTCATGTCGAAACAAAGTTATTATTATTATATTCCTTTATCTATTTTTAATTAATAATAGTAAATGAATGTGTATCATGTTTTACTACGCTAAATGAAAGTAGTATCGGTCAATTTGTAATAAACTCTAAAAAAATATGATAATCACGAAAATGAACATTTGTCGCCCCGCTCTTAAAATGCCTCGTCGTTCGGTAGAATTTTCGTAACGACAAGAACCGATTGATTTCTAGACTCTAAAAACCCGTAATTCGTGAATTTTTACTTAATATATATTTACGAGCTTCGCGAACATTTAAAAATAAAACACGAAAGTTACAATAGCATACGGCGTCCCCATTTATAAATTATTAAAACGTATTTTGCTTTACATAATATTTAAAATCACCATATAACACATAGATTTCGTGAATAAATTCATTTCATTGCGCAATTTCAAGTTTTTACTTGACGTATAAATAAGCGAATTATTCATTTACTTTTTATTTAGCCCTAAATACAAAATTTAATCACTAACATGAATACTGTTCACCCCTCATTTCGCGGACCAGTCGACTTCTAGACCTCAAGTATTCGTTTTCATGTCACAAAGTACCCTCACATTACAAAAAATAAAAACAAGTTCAAAATTCACAAGTCAGAAATATCATTATGTGTGTTTTCATAAGAAATAATGTATTTAAATAGAAAACGCTCTTTACGCTGTTTATGCTCCACTACGTTCGCTTTGGGTCTAAAGCATAAATAAATATATTTCATCATGAAACAAAGATATTATTGTGCCTTTATTTATTTTTAATTTCTATGCCAAGCAAGTGAATTATTTTTTACCGCGGTAAATCACGTTTTAATAAATTATTCTAAAAATATGATGATCACTTAAACACCGGTTGCCTCCCTTTTACAGTTGGCCATTTCATAGTATTTTCTCAAATATGAGACCTTGACTAATCAATCAATTCCAACATGCTAAAAATTCCTAACTCGCAAATTTCATCACAATCATTAGAGCCATTTTCTCTCTCTCTCTCTCTCTCTCTCTCTCTATTATATAAAGTAAAGTAAGTTCCATGCTCTTGACAGGTCGTTGGGGATTGTGAAGTTAAGGTACACAATTTACTAAGCCCAACGGCACTAATGAGAGTAGGGAGGCCAGTTCCTTTCTCTCAGCCGCCTTTACTTTACCAGATTTCTCTGGTACCCAATTATTTCAGGTTGGGTAAACTGGGGAGCTACTTGAATTCGGGACAAGATAAGTCTCGAACCCGTGACCTCTGATTTGGTAGCCAAGCACCTTAACCACTAGGCTACCACGCTGCCTATATATATATATATATATACTAGCTGTGTCCCACGGATTTACCCGTGTATTAATGTCCGTTTAAATCTGTACTTGGAAATTCATAAAAAATTTTTTGCTTTATCTGGAATTATACTTATGTTAAGACTTTTTTCTCTCTTTGGAAAACATATTTATTACAAAAAGTTTTGCTCAACTAAACAGCACACACAGCCATCGATTTGGAGTTACTCACACGGTGATCTCCCATAATTACACATTTAAGAGAACATCTTCTTCACTCATATCTTCCGAATTCTCCGTATCCAGCATTTTATTAAAATTAATTTATTACCGCAACAACAAACTGCAGTAGTTGAGTAAGAATTTTAATACTCCTGGTAGCAAATTATTAAAAAGAAAGTTAAACAGAGTTAATTTAAAAAATTTATACAGCGGTTTTGGCCCAAAAGTTCGAATATTTACTCTATTTATTTTTATATGTTATCCATTAAGTCCAATAGTGTATATGGCTTAAACTTCTTCCAGTTTTTATAAACATATTGTACAATACACATTTTCATATTTCGACTCTTAATCATTCATTATTATACAATAAATAAGATGGAGATGAAAACAAACATGTACCATACCTATCTCTATGTATTTAACATAATGGGCAACTATTGTGTATCCTTAACACATATTGATTCTACATTCGTAATTACAGTGAGTCATTTATATATTAAAATACTCATTTCAATACCGCACAGAATTTGCACAAACTGAAAGTAAAATGAAATATTTTTGAACATTAGACACCGCGATCGCACTGCCATTGTAACATCAACAACAACTTTTCTTTCGATCTGCCTGTCTTCAGCATTTTATTAAAATTAATTGATTACTACAACAGCAAATTATACGTAGTTGAGTAAAGATTTCAAATTTGAATATAAATAACGTTCCCGGAAGTGTAAATTCCGTTGCAGGATATTTTAGAAAACACCACTTTTTTTTTTTTAACTCTCCGTAATGAGTACAGCAGCTAGCTAGGAGACTTGGAAGTTTAATGATTTCAATAACGCAAAAAGTGAAGTAACATAAGCGGCGTATTTACTTACACCAGAAACTAATAAAATAACCATAGTAATCATTTTATTTAAATTTTTAGATTTAGTTTATTTTTACCGTGGTAATCATTTTATTTATAATTGTATAAAAGTTAATTTTTTGTTAATTTCTTTTTATTCGTCCCATATACATTTCTGTGCCCCTGGTCTCATCTCAACTATTCAAAACCCTCATATTTCGTGTAGTGAACCGAATTGTGAATTTAAACCATTCTTGAATACACTTGAACACATACAAAAAATTTCATCAAAATCGGTCCAGCCGTTTAGGAGGAGTTCAGTCACAAACACACGCACAGAAGAATTATATATATAAGATATATATATATATTTTTTTTTTTTTTTTGGGCGCGTCAACACAGGACACTTACCCAACACAAAGGACTAACAAATGATGAAACGTAGGGATTTGAAAGTTATATCAGGAAGCGATTAGAAACAGAATAGACATATATATATATATATATATATATATATATATATATATATATATATATATATATATATATATATATATAATACATTCATACAAATTTTCTCATATTTATATACAATTGTATGTATATTATATGTATATGTATATACAGTAAAACCCCGATTATCCGTGTTAATTGCGAGTTTTTATGTATCCCGAGCCTTACGCCTCACGTAATATGTGAGTCGAGAGGGTCTTCACTCCATTTCATATTATGAAATCATAACTGACCATTTACAATTGCATTGCTTTATAATAAATACGTACAAGGGCGTCGCCAGCCGATGAGCCAGGAGAAGGGGAAGATGAGTTGCCAGCCGCCAGGGGGGCAAGATGATAGAAAGAGAATATGAGTTATAGGAAAAATAAAATTTATAAATTGTAAAGGTTTAATATTTCATTAAACAAGAATAAAATATTAATTAAAACATAATTTTCGTGGGTTTCTGGCAAATTGTTCTACTACTTTATGATATAAGTCTTCCAAATTGTCCATGATTACGCGCCTATGAATACTCATCATGGCCAGTTAATTAAAAAGTTTCAAAGCTCCAGGGGGATAATCCCCCCTCCCCCCCGCTGGCGACGCCAATGAATACGTATAATAGTACTGTATATGAAATGATAGCTGTGACATAAAACCTTTTAGCGAGAAGGAAATTAGATTATTCAGACTAATTTAATTAAGTAAATACTGTATAATATACAGAATATTTATAAAATTCTCAAGGTTTTTATTCATTTTAAATACTTGTATCAATGAAGAAACAAAGAAATAAGGACACAACGAGTAGAGTAGAAACAAAAATGAAATGAACGTAAGGTACAGAAGAAAAGTGTTATAAAAAGGAATAGAATAACTTAGACTAGGTCATATTAAATTTTTATTAAACAAGTCAGTCAGTTTCTTTCTTTCTCTTTACCGTATCTTCGTCTGGAAATTTTCTAAGTCTCTGAACGTTCTATCTGTGATCTGTCTGCTGCTCGAAATACGTGATCACAGTCTGTTATGCAACGCACTTTAACAGCTTAGTCGCTGTTCTGCTATTTCGACTTGCTCTTCATTTTCCGATTTTCAGAATCCGCGTTGATTTCATTTAAACTTTCTTCATCAGTAACGCTAACCAGGAGAATCAATTTGATCGCTTTATACCGACTCCTTCATATTTTCATCATCAACATGTTAAAATTCTTTCCCATCACAATTTCGAACCTTTTTTGCAGGAAGCACGCGAGTTTAAAGAGATGCACGGTTAGTCCGCCAACCGGTTAAAACACACACGGATAATGGCGGCTTTACTGTATATGTATATATATATATATATATATATACATATATATACATATATATGTATACAGTACCTGGTGACCATGTTAATTGGAGATTTTAATAATTAACCTACGGTAATAATGATCCGCGGTATTAATTCGAAGAACTGATAGCGTTCGGTAAACGCTGTTATCTTACGAATTATGTAACATCCATATTATTATTACTCTTTGAAAGCATCACGAGTTATCAAATTATCCCATCACCGTTAATTTTGGTAACAGGCTAACCAATTAGCGTTAATTCAACCATGAAATCGGAGACCATATTCGAAATTCGTCGGGTTCTAAACTCAAGTCGCTCCCGAGTAAACCAAACTAAAAAGCGGAGAAGTCATCTGGAATAGTAAAAAGTTACATCTCAAAAAAGTAGGAAAAAATCCAAACCCAAAATAATCTCTTCGCATCCATTACGCATATGAAGACCCTAATTACGTAATTTTTAACCCCTGTGAAGAGTATAATATAGGACACTCTACTCGCTTCACTGAAGCTATAACTTTTACGATAAAGCTGAAAAAAATTGGGAACGAAAGCGGGATCATTTTTTCAAAATTTT
Source organism: Icerya purchasi (assembly GCA_039619475.1). Lineage (NCBI taxonomy): Eukaryota > Metazoa > Arthropoda > Insecta > Hemiptera > Monophlebidae > Icerya > Icerya purchasi. The sequence goes on from CM077115.1 coordinate 542,426,802, forward strand.
TAATTATAAACCGCATGTGAATTGTAAGTTTATTTTCTACATGATATCAGTAATAATAAAAATATACGCTAGAACTTACAATTATCCCCCCCCCCCCGGATGTAGACTTCACATTCTTTTCAAACTTTAGGACACTATTACCGGCCTATTTCTGATCGTTTTTTGTTTTTTTTAAAAATAATAGAGATTACTTTTACGCTATTTTTTTCTGAAACAGCGGGAGGCGTAGGCAGTCTCATTTGTATTTTAAAAAAAAACGTTACCGGTATCATTCTTAATAGCAATGCTATGTAAGAAAAGGATTTTCCCCCAGACCGAATATAAAAAGACTCTATTCCGACTATTAAGGTGATCATTTATAGAAATTTTCAGAGCGAACATCTCAAGAATTGCGATGATCCCACGGATCGTAAATTTCCGTATAGTAGTGATGGCAAGAAGAATAGAATCTCAATTTTAATCAATCAGGAGAACCGATCGAAACCAGTTTTTTCAAAGATTCGAATAAAATAATTGCTATTTTCAAGTAGATACTTTGCGAATTTATTGAAAATATTCTAAAAAGTTCGAGGTCTATTTCTAATGCTTTTCAACACTGTACACAAAATAATTTCTTCCAATACTATACAGACAAATATTTATGCGAACATTATTGAAAGAATCGTTTACGAGTGAAATTTAAGTTTTACCTAATATAAAAAAATATTTTTTGATACCCCCCCGCCGGGACGGTTGAAATTGACCGTTAAACGTTGTCGGGAAAAAGGAGTGAAAAACTGAATAGCAAAATACGGAAAGCTACTTCCAAAATTTCAGCAGATGGAACTAAACGCGTTTTTTTTTGTTTTTTTTTTTTTTTTTTTTGGTTTTTTTTTGTACGCTTATACATATTACAGTTAATTCAATGAAAGGTAAACGATTCTAGTGAGAAAAAAAAATAAAATAAAATACGGCAGAATTTAAGCCTTTCAGTCAAAATATACTAAATTTCAATAACTTAAATACTAAGTAAACGGGGATACTACTTTAGGAGTTCTCGTTACATCTACTATCATTAGATATCGTTAATTTCAGCTTTACTCAATCACTGTAAAGTGTGTAAATAAAAACAAAAAAAAACATGTTATAATTTTCCAACTGGAACCGTCGTCGTGTACTAATGAAAAATATATGTCTTATCGATTTGATGAAGAACACATACGAAATTATAATTTATAACCGCGAAGCGTATGAATTTTATTATTCGAAATTTGTCAGTTTGACGCTATAATTTTGAATATATTTGAACATCTACATAATATACGGAGCTCACTGTAGGAATGAGCCCTCAGATGGTTGTCTTCTATAATTATTATAGGACTATAGGACAGTCGGTTTTAATTGACTACAAAAATCGTTGCGTGATTACTCATAGGCCCGAAAAGAGGTGCTCATTAATATATTTACACACACATTTCTGATAATTTTAATGTTCGTTTATTTAATTTGAAACTAATTAAATTAATTATTATCCTATTGTCGCGGAAATATCCAAATTTCAGATATTACAAAGACTTCGCCGTAGACATTATTTTTCTTCCGCAATTTATTATTACGAACAATATTGAACATTGTTTTCGCGACTTGAAATAGCCAGTACTATTTTCAAAAATGTTCAATAACTGCCCCTAATCGTGTACTTCAAGATGTTACATTAAATTCTTGTAGAGCATGTATACTTTATTATGCGAATTCACCGAATTTACGAGAAAAAAAGAATCTAAAACTTTATCAGTCACCTAGGATGTTCAAAAAAGTGTTACCGCGCGTTATAAAACTCTGTATCACTTTTTCAGTAATATTTTTTTACGTAGGCATTCGACAGGCCTTAAGAATGAAGTACCATAATAATTGAACGTAATTAACTCGGAAGTTAACATACATGTTATAAATAATTTTTCGACGATAACATTAATGGAAGCGCAGAAAAAGGTTCACCTGTTTTTCAACTGTAGTTTTAGAGGGGCCGTTCTCTGGGGTGCGTAAACTGTTAAAAATTAATTTGAAACGTAAACGACCGCCTCCCGCGATGCCTATCCACGACAACATGTTCTAAAGTGATGAAGAAACCTAACTAATCCAGATAATTACTTAACTAATTACAAGCTCGGTGGTAGAGTCTTTTAAACATACCACTGCATATTGTCCGGTCGCATTAATTTACACATTTAATAATCTCTAAAATCTGGGAAAAAGTTCTATCTAAAACACACAAATGAATCTTAAATTTCAACGGCAAAACCCCAAAAAACCGTTCGACAAACGGCCGAATTGCTCTAGAACTTTAATAATTTGTTTTTCTTTCTCTTTCTGCGACGAACGCAGTAAGAACGGCGACGTTTTTAATTAAATTTGCACAGTGCTATGCTTATAATATTAACGGTTATTTTATTTCACTTTTCTTAGGTATTTCGGCATCCGAGTCTTTAAATATTACAAAAATAAACATATACATGTATATTTTTTCTGTAAATCTGAGATTAGAAAAAGAGGAAGTAAAGTTAGTTTGCTTGCCAAAATTTTGACAACGCTTATAAATGCGCTTAATATTATCTAGGAGCTGAAAACAGATTTGGCAAATAACCCAATATTTTCTGGAATATGTGCAAATAATTATAAATATTTATATATATATATATATATATATATACATATGCATATACATATACGCACACATACACATATAGTATTTAAAAGCGTACGAATATGAGAACAGCAATTTCGGGGCTCAAAATCTACTTGCTCGCCGTCTCATATAGCGAACCTACAGTTCGATTCTCAATCGTAGAAATGCTGCACAATTTGAAAACGGAATAATTCCAAAGCGTACTTTCACTTTAATGCTATCGACTACTAGCCCTTTTTTTTTCAATCTGACATCGGCAGAATGATCAGATTCACTTTAATTATGAAGAGGATCAGAAATCGTGAAATCGATATTGAGACGAATCTAACGAACAAAAGAAAGTCATTTTGAGTATGATGCGATACGCAGGAATGTGACAAGTACGCAAGTGACGGAAAAAATAAATTACAGTAAAAGACGGAGCCAAAGTTCGGTTTTTGGTTTAATTTTTTTTTTTTTTATAACCCCCCTTTGGGTATGTCAACAAAGAACCTTCGCCCAGAAACGAAACGAGGTCTCGAAGGATCAGTTAGATGTAAAGTCGGTGTCAAATATTGATCTCTTCTTAAGGTGCCGTACGCTACATAGCGCGTTGGCGCAACCTATTCGTATATTTAGCTGTACCGATATAGGTTGTGTACCAGGCAATTGTAATATGCAACGCAGGTGTACACACGCAAGACTACATTCGGAACTGATTGTAGCCGCTTGTTATCGCGCTACAAGTGCAGTCCGTCCGGTGTGGGTCTGCTGTGTACTGCCCTAGCGCGCATACGATGTTGAACGTGGTGGTTTGCCATTGCCTTCCACGTGACTATTAGCGATTATTTATTTATTTATTTAATTCTTGTAATAAGTTCGTCGTCGCTCAGGATCGAACCCGTGACCTCCATATCGGAAGTCAAGCGCTCTAGCAACTAGGCTATCGCGACGACTAAGATCAAAAAAAAGCTGAGGATAGGAACAAAGGGAGATCGACGGAAACGATAAGAGATATACGAGGCTTGGTTTAATAAAAAAATGTTTCCTATAATCGTTCGCTTTTTTATTAATTTCTTCGCTTTATGCGTGTAAAATTTTGTTTTAAGTGGAACTGGCCGTGCTGGGGTGGGGGTGGGGGCAGATCTTAAACCACTGTTTTTACCGTTTTTAAAATGTTGTGCTTAGTCTTTTGAATTCGAAATGGCTTTAAAGAATTTTTTTTGGGGGAAGGAAACTAAAGCATTCTATACATATATATATATATATATATATATATACATATTCGAAGAAGAACGGAGGATTCCAATAAATAATTGTAGAATGAACGAGTATAACCTTGATACGTGTGCGACGAAGCACTCAATATTTAGAGGCTACCATGCCATGGCTTGACAGGGTCCTTATTTGCGCTAAAGGAAAACCCGAAATGTATACAAGTGACAAAGAGAGAAAAGCTCCGTGGTCAAAACGGGATGCAATTAAGAAGTAGTGAGTAAAATAATTAAGAAGTTTAGGAAAACAAACGAAGAATGTAAAAGTACGGATGATGTTTATGGTGTCCCTTCGTTCGCTAAGTCACCACCATGTGCCTCAAACCATGTACCTCCTACGTAATGCTTCGGTACACGGCCACGGCGTGCTTACACATGTGTAACTGCAAATGCGATGGGAAGCTTTTCGAGGAACCTTAGGTTGATCCCCCGTAGGGAAAAAAAGGAATCTCCCGTCCGTTCCGGATCATCTCCAGCCACCGCTGAACGACTATTTGATGAATCATCTCTAAAGTCTCTGTGTACAGTTAGGAGATGATCCGCTATGAACAGCTGAAAACCGCAGATGTACGGCTTGGGGTCCACATTCAAGTCATTAGAAGGTAGCTCACGAAGAGGCCGCGTTCAGTAACCGCCCAAGTGATATACTTAATCGGCACCAGTCATGACTTCTCCATTCGTCACCTTCTTCCACAGCCAAAAGTTCGGTTGTATATGCTGTTGCTTCCGGAAGCAACTTAAATTTCTGTACCGGTACACATTATGGATTACGAAAGCAGCTGCAACCAATTTTTCCGTTTCTATTATCTTAGATCCGTCAGTAAAAAAAAGTATGTAATTTTTATGGCATGTTTTAGTTAGATCTTTTAATTAATTATCAATAATCTAGATATTATTCTGAAATAGGTAACGATATACAAATATAAAACTGTATTTCACTAATATCATATGTAATCGAAAAATTGTATATGAATAGTGAAATGGAAAGAGGACAGGACGATCTTCTAGAGTTATCAATGGTATTTTATTTACTAGTATAATAAATCCGCAAATACTGAAATAGTTAGAACCTTTCCCAATAATTCTCAAAACTGAAAATTGCGGTACTTAATAATGAATCTGTCCGGCAGAAGATTTCTTCACAAAAATAGTGCAGAAATATTTGTTTCAGATTGCAAGCATACGTGATGGAGACGGATCGAAAATTTTTGTGGTAATAGTTCGTATTTCCATATTTTGCAGTGTTTCAGGTTGTTTAATATTTGTAACAAAGGCCAACTTGTAAAATGTTGAACCATAATCTAACTGCAGTAGTACCACCAACTTACATAAAATTTCTAGATCTAGTAGATCAAAGCCCCATGATGTAGATTCCATTGCTTTAAAGGAATTCGAGATTCTTGAAAAACCAGTGTAAAGAAATTGAATATAAGTTCAGATAAATGATCGGGGGGTACATCTATAAGTACTTAATATGGAAGTATCTATTAATATTTTGAACATTATTGTATGTGAGATTCTACATCATATGGTCGAATAGTGAAAATGACGTAAGAAGATTTAGGTGCAGAAACTGTTAAGTCCGGTTCCATTAGAATATTATTAAATCTATTTATACAGCATTGATTTCCTCGAACACAAATGATAGTTCTTCTGTATTACAGAAGAATGAATTTCGATTGACTATTTATTTAAAAAAATATATATATATATATATTAATTTACAGTTTTATTTGTAACGTTTATTCATATTACCGCTGCCGCAAGAATAATATTGTCATTAATATATATTTATAAATATCATATCAATTGTCAGTACCTCCACCATTACATGTCTTCTTATACAGATAGAAATCTCGGCTAAACCATTTATTCATTGTGTGATAGCCAACCGTAGGCGTCGTTTCGATGAACTTTGCGAAAATAAAGTTGCTATTTATTTTAAAAATTAAAACAAACAAACAAAAAATTATAATTTCTTAAATTGTAAATCGCAGTTCATATTGACATACATTCTTTTCTCTGTAGGTTAATTTTTTTTTTTCATAGACAATTTTGTAAGATGTTTTTCTTAAAATTTCGTGGACAATTTCATAATAACGTTTTTTTAATATCTCATAATATCAGGAAACGTTTTCCGCAAGTTTTTTCAAAATTAAATTTAAAAATAAAAAAACATGGCACATAAAATACTGCGCAGTGACCTAATTTTTGCTAGACAATTACAATTTATATAATTTCGTATTAATTCGATACACAGCGTATATAAGGGTTTTTATGTTACGTGCAATTTTTTGGAAAGACATAGTGCATGATCCGAGTGCTTTCGCTTGTAGAACGGAAAACATATGTAACTTTTTTATGGCTTTTCCTGAATAATCCTAAAAAACGTCATGTAACCAACTGCCGTTAAAAATCATACGTTGAAGTAAACGTATTAATGTCTTACATGAGGAATGAAGTACCCCCCCCCCCCCATCCCTCCACCGGTATTTTCCATTAAATTGCACATAAGACTGACGTAAGCTGAAAATTGTTAATCTTTTTTCTAGATTTTTTATTGTTTCAATTACTTTATAGGGTGCTTGTGTATTATTTACCATTTTTGATTTAGTTTTATTATAATTCTTTCATTATCATTTTTTGAGTATATTTACATCTTAAATTTTGAATCCTGAAATTGTTACATGCATTATAAATTGTACAATTTTTATTAATTATCTGACATTAGGCACATTTCAATAAAAATTATTCATGTTAATACTGATATTGATTCCTTAATTATTTCCATAAAGACTAAAGACTTTTACAAAGATATGATAGGTATGATTGATGATGGAATTTGTCAGGTTAATAAAAAAAAGTATTAGGTAACTTAAAAATGAGATGAATCGAAAAATTTTAGAAAACTTTATTAGATTAGCTTTGAAATTATATTCTAATAAAGCGTTCGTAGTACAAATAATAAAATGAAGAAAACTGAAGGAATTAAAAAATATATCATTAAAAATTAAAAATAACTTTTAATGATTACAAAGAATGTTTGGAAAATAATATAATCAAGAGTTTTAAACAAAATATGACATAATGTAAAAAGCATGATATTTATACATTTGAACAGATTAAAAGAGGTTTAAATCCATTTTATGATAAGGGGTGTCCATTTAAAGGAAAAACTGATAATTTACTCTGTGGTAATTTTGTAAGATAGAAATAGGAAGAAATAACTTCATTCAACATTTGCTAAAGCTTAAAAAGACAGAAGCGAATCTGCAATATTAGATCGAGGATAAAGAGAGCTTTTATACTTCATTTAGTGCTAAAATTCAAAATCTTTTATATGAAAATTAATTTTATAGGATAATTCCATCATTTTAGTACTAATTCAGGAGCTAGTTTCAGTCTTAATTCTTCCCGCTTTATCCCTTATAGTATTAATTTTTTCAACTGTCTCAAATCATTTTTCAGCTCAATATGTTCTTTAATAAATTACTTTTCATCACTTTTTTTCTTCAAGTACTTTATTAATTATTTTTATATGCTCTTCATGCATCCATTTTAAATTATTCAAAGTTAAAATTGACGATAATTTTATTAAAAATATTTCAGATTGACTAAAAATGAAACAATTACATATACCATATATAAAATTTATACATAAATAGGAAATGATAATCTCTCTTGGATCTCTGATATTTGTATAGGTGACTGTTATTTAAAATTTTAAAACCGAAATTTCTACTTTAAGAATAAGATTCAAAGCTACGAACATACTCAAAGAGGATTCTATGGCCTTAATCATTAGATAATACATTCACTTTAAAAAATGTTTTTGTTAAAGATGCAATGGAAATACAAGTATCTTGGGATTACTTTTCAGACTTGATTTTTATTGTTGGTATTATATGTGAAATTATTAAACAAAACTGTATAAAATTCCTTATTTTCTATAATATCAGAACCTAAACAAGAGAATCAGTAGTTAATTTTATCTACTCCATTTATAGTTAAACATCTTTAGAATTTTTATTTAAAAGAAAATCAACCGCAAACAAAACCGCGTGTAGCATGCCGTAGGCCAAACGTCAGGTATACAGTGAAATATGTTTGAAATGACGTCACTGCTACTCTAAAGCAATATACTCATGAAAAGTGACATTATTGCAAAAACTGAATTTCCGTTTAGGATGATTTCCGATTACATTACTTAACTAACTATGATGTAAGTGGATTTTGATTCTTCAGAGATAGAAACAATTTTGCCTTTCGGTTGAAAGATAGATCAATATAGGAATCATTTTTCAGTCAATTACATCACGTGAACGTTTTGGTAATTCTATGATACATTGAATGACATCATGAAAGTTTTGTTTGATATATAAAATTTTTAAAATTAATATTATTTATAAATTATAAATTACAAAGATTTTAATAAATTTACTTTATTTTTTTTTTTTTATATATATATTTAAATATATCTTAATTTATATTATTTTTAAACATAAAACTTTTATTTAATGGTTTTTCAAAAAAGTGTTTTATTTTTTTTTCTATTTGAAAATAATTCTATCTATAAATTAACTAAAAAATTCTATTACATATTTACATACTTTCTTTTACTACAGTTATTTTCAATAACAGTAATTTAAAATTATTTATCTGTGACTTTAAAAAAAAATATATTAATTTTTTTGATTATTGAATTGATACTTTTTCATTATTCTTAAAAAGAAATATACTTACAGTTTAGTATTTTTCTATTTAATGATTGGGTGTATTTTTACTTTATTATTGTAACACATTAGTGGCTAATATGTACTGAAATAACGCAGTTTTAATGACCCGAAATAGATAATTAAACGCATTTATTGAACTATATAATTTTATTAAAACATATTTGTTTAACTGGTTTAGTATTATTCTTGAAATAATACATTTAAGGAATTATACAAATTATATTATTAGAAAAAAAAAAAAAAAAAGAAAAGGAAATTACTCTTTTTTTTAGTAATTTAATATAGGCGTGTAAAACAGGAACTACATTCATTTAAATGAAACATACATATTAATTTTTAGTAATATATATTTTTTTTATTAAGTTTGTTTTCCTTATGCCATTTAATAAATTGACGATGATTGTTAATTTTGAATGAATAAAATGTTTCAATAAAACATACTACGATTCTAAGAATTATCGAAAATTATATTATTTTACGAAAAATTCCTATTCCAAGATTGCCGCATTTCATATAGTCTATGGTAATACCAGGACACCAATGATACCATTCCACATAATCGGTAGAGTTTTTCAAATAGTAGCTATAACAACGCGTACTAATTGAAAGAGTCAATAAAATTTTGATAAAATTGCTTGTTTCGGTGATAGCAGGAAATAGGAATCGCTTTTTTCTTAGCGTTTTTGTCATTCACGTTTTTGTGCCGTCACTTTTACGCTTCGTTATTCGTTGTTTTATTTTTTTTTAAAAAATAAATCGTATTTAGTCGAATATTTTGTCATCCAGTAATGCTTTTATTACTTAATTTCTCTATTTATGGAGAACAATTTTAAAGTAAATGATAATTAAATACTGATTAAAACAACTTGTTCGGTGTTTTTATGAGTGTTTAAAGTTTTTTTGTTAAAATAGTGTGAAATCGGTTCTTAAGTAAGTAAATAGCTAGGTGTAATTCTTTGTACGTGTATAAATTTTGATAATTAAATAGCTAAAAATTTATATTTAAGAAATATTCATTCTGCTACTAAATGCTCTTTTACCTCCTGTAGCATTCAGATTAAAATTCAACTATAAAGTTACACAGTAAATTCGAAAAATATTTTAAAAACTTTATACATATTTTTTTTTTTTATGTCTAGAGAGAGAGAGGGGGGGGGACGTATTTAATCGTTCGACTATATCCGTTTAATAGGAATAAGTAATAACCGTTTTTCAATATGTATTAATTTTAATTCGCCTATTCTAACGTTTTTCATTTGATTTTTTTTAGAGTTAATCGAACTGGCATTTAATTGTTGATACTAAGAAAACCGTTGGTTCAATTTATTGACCAACAATGGAGGACGCGCATACGAAAAAGGTTGAGGAAGTATTAAATTACTTCTCCGTTGATCCGGAAAGAGGACTTACACCGGAGCAAGTTTCAAAATATCAGCAAAAATACGGTCCTAACGGTAAGTTCAGTAAAGATTAAATAAAAACGTTATTATTCGACGAGAATAAGAAATGCATGAGAACGGAACAGGAACGAAACAGTCAAATCGAAAATATGAAAGTGAAATACTGTTTTAAGTAATACATATTATTGTGTCGCTTTTATATATTTTACTCCCCCCTCCCCCTTCTCTTTTGACAATTAACGAAAAATACAGTCTTCATCATTATTCTTTAATATGTAGTCTAGTGTCAACTATTTTGCGTTTCTACTCTCGTAAAGGAAAAATCGCTTCAATAGCGTATAGTGTGTGTATGCTTTCATTTTCCATTAAAATCGTATGCTACAAGTATGTTTAAAGCTACCGATAACAGATAGTACGAAGTAATATCGAATTATCAGCTTTCTCAGAGTTGATTTCTGATTTTTACTTTAATGTACGTTTTCTCGTTTCGATACAAGAAAAGCAGTTCGTAACGAATCATATATTTCGTTTTAAAAATTGCAATTAAATTAGACGGATCATTTTAAGCTGGCGTTAAATAATATTTTTTATTCAGATGCCTAATTCTAACGGGCGTTGGCGATTTATCGAAAGGGAACTATAGGAAATGTGCTTATGTTACACATAGCTTTTTCATTTGATTAATGCTGGGATTTTATAAATTTTTGCACGAATGCGATTACATCGTTCTGAATCATTGGTGTTCCAGCAAATACTTCAGATGAAGAAACACTATCTATCGCGAATTACATTATATTAAAGTTGATTTATAACCCGTGATACCCTTAAATGAGGTTGCTAGAAATTATATTCTACGGTTGACTAATATTACAATTAATAGCCACGAAAAAGTATATATATACATATATATATATATATAATATGGTTTTATGTTTAATAGTTTCCCAGTAACAAACAATTCAAAAATTTCATCGGTTTTTTAAGGTAACACTGAGTTTAAAAATCGTCATTTGCAATTAGTAGGGCTGAGGCTTAAGCCCGCCAAATTTTCTAGTTCAGATTGTTGCTTTAGGTTTTTCAAATTTTCACAGGACCTGCTGTACTTACATTTACGATACCGACAAAAACTTAGTTTCTCTAAAAAGAAATATAATTCAGAAACAGAAAGAGCACAAGCATTTACTCCTGATGATCTTTTCATACTAGCGATGAGGCGAGAACTTTAAATTCCAATAAAGGTGACCGTAGAATGAGTGTAACATTAAAAGTGTAGTAATGTTAAAAGAAAAAGCGGTAACCATTTTATCATTCGCGACGGACTACGATTAAAAAGTTATTGTTCTTAGCTAACTATTGACTCTGTAAAATGGTTGAATCTTGAAGAAACGTTTGCCTTTTTAGCGTGATTTTATTCTGAGTATCGTGTGTTAACGTTTGGAAACGAGTTATAAAGTTTGCGTTTGCAAGAAAGTCCTGTAAAGCATTGTATTTTCTCCAATTTAAGTACGGAATATAGAAGTTTATAAATGCGTAACACATTGCAAAATGTGTGAAAAAATACAAAATTTACCTAAAGTATAATTTAGCATAGGATGCTTACATTTTTAAAATGTAGCAAAATATATTTCTATTTGTTAACGCTAAAAAATATTTCTATCACCGTTTTATTTTAAGAAAGTATTGGATTTTATTTTGTTAAATTCTGGAATCGCGTTGCCCTTGAAAATATTTATAATTCCTATAGATTCATTATGAACTAACTATTTAATGATACCGAGGAAAAAGACGTTTGTAATTATTGAACTTTCTCTAATGTAAATTGTGTGCCACATGTGCGATTTAAGACAACGGCACTACTAAATTATTTGATGGAAGAATTTTTTTTATTCACTTTTTCTCTATGACTATTGCGATTAGGTTATGAAACTGGAGCTATTTTTACGTTTTTTGGTGATGCAATGTTTATTAATGTAATAATCAGTTTATGTATATACATAAATATATATATATCAAAATTTCAAATGATGTACTCGGTTTCCCCTTAAAATTTCAATACTTTTTATATGAAAATTGTTTAAATTGAATATTAAATTTGATGTTTAAAAGTAACATATATCAATAGTTAAAACGTAAATTGCGCGTTGATACTGAGATATTGGTAGATTAACTTATTGGTTTTAAAAAATTGTTTATTTTTACTCGCGTTTTTTTTAATAATAAACAGAATTGTATAATAGAAGCTGTTACTTCATGGTTTTTTCTAATATCTCCTGAGTGTGTATGTGATTCGTAATTTATGCACTTGAAGATTTTTATGTTCGATAGTAATTAATTTTATTAAATATTAGCTCTTGCCTGTGACTTCGTGTAGAGTGCTCAGTTAAATGCGATAATATATTTAGTACGAGTACGCGTGGTACATTTCAGTCACTCGAAGAAAATAAGTGTTTGTGTTTTAATTCTGCGTTGTTAAAGTGCTTTTGGATCACATAGTGTTTTTTGTTTTTCCGTCTGAAACGGACACGAATAAATCAAAAGGTTCTCCGACACATGAGCGTGCCGTATACACAGCTGTCTATGTGAGAAATGTGGATTTCCAAATTTAGGTCATATACTTATATAGCGATTGCCCCTTTTGTCGATGATAATTGCAAATGCGAGTCGAAACTGCAAACGTTTGAATTCGCGTGACAGAGTACATCTTCTCTTTTAAATTGTAACTTTAATGGATATTGTTCATCATATATTTCTCACTAATCGCCTGGTATCGTCGCAAAGTCGTGGTGAATTAATGTTACGGAGAAGAATGATGGGCACGCAAATTTTCAATGTTGAAACTTTGAGTGATGTACCCCTGGTGGCAATTGAGAGAGTTCAAGAATCCAATTGGAAAATTGACAACTTATTCTTGGTCCTTTACAGTATCGATGGAGACGTACATGTTGTCGCATCGCTTGGTATTTAATTTTGAATGATGAAATTTATGGCATTGATATCGTTGTTTTGGCTGCTAATATAGCACGTGCACTGATGAGCCACTGATAATTTTTGTAATTCTGTGCGAATTTGAATCAATTCGTCTATGGTTGTTGTAACTTTGTAGAAGTTTGTTGGTGATATACATTTCGCGAATTTATCGATTGTCATTTTCCCACTCTCAAAACCCAGCAATTTTTTTGCGGCAAAACGTTCAGTGTGTACGTAGTTGTAAACGCATATTGATCTTCAGAGTCAATTTCTGTGATGATTTAAGACGTGCAATAAGTTCATTAGCGCGTGTTAAACATATGGTGTAATTAGTAATTTATCGAAAAATATCAGAAAATCGAAGAACTGTTCATTTTCTCTCAAATCTTTTATTGATAAAGCGCAAGATTTATTATTTTTTTTTTGACAAAATATCCCTAGAATATGCAACAAAATACTTGTAGAACTTAAACCCTTTTAACTCGTGACCCACACTTATTTTTTAAAAGTGGAGTTTTCTGATAAGCTTTCTCTGCTACATCAGCTGCAATCTGACGAAATTCCATTGCAATCAGGTAACCGTTTTTCGATCGTTCATACGGCACAAACAAGAAAAACATTAATTTTTATAAATATAATATAGGTGAGGCATATTTTTGGCAAACATTTTGCTTTTTTTTTTTTCTTTTTTTTTCTGCGTTATCTATTACATTACGAATTATAATAAATAACGTTTAGAAAAAATTAAAATTGAAAATAACAATTTTCTAATTACAGTTTAGATTAGTTGTTCTCCTGTTTTTATCGCAGCATTATTATAAATTTCCTGCTCTTAAGAAGATGATCTGTATATTTTTTGAACGACGTAATTTACCTGCTTTAAAATTGATATATCGGTTACCGGTATTTATGCTCAACGTGTGATGATGCCCCTACTTCGTTATCGCTAGTACGCAATTTTTACATCTTAATAAACAGCGCGAATTAAAAAGTAAATGTAAGATGTGCCGTATTTTTCGTTCTTGCTAGACGGAATTAACTTGTCACAGATAAGAAAGAACCTTTTGCGCGCGATGCAGTCGTTATTTAAATATGCGACTTTTTTTGGATGTCTGTCGCTGATCCCTTATCATTTTATGTTGCAGCGTGTTGTAAATTAACCTAGCGTGTTTGTTTTTTACGTGTTATTAGCGGTATATGTTCATTCATTTCGTAGAGAAGATCGTAAAATACCAGTGTGCGAAGATGAAACGAATCAACAATATGAAAAGTACTTTTCCTTATCAACGATCGTATTTTGACAAAGGCACTCCAAAAAATAAATAAATAAATAAATAAATAAATAAATAAAAAAAAAAAAAAAATCTAAATGCGATTAATGTAACAAATAAAAGCGACGAATTATTAAAAAGAGAAAACGATATAGAAAATAAATATAAACTTTTGATTAAACGCATCGGAGGATGATTTTCAAGAACACGCATCCACTCCTTTAAAATCTCTTAAAAGCTGTGTTTAAGTTATCTGAGAAATTATTTGCTTTCAGTTTTACACAAGTGTGAATATCCATACAGTCTTCGGCGGTGTTTCTTTTCAACGTTTTTTTTTTTTTTTTTTGAGTTCTGACATTATCGTCAATTTTTTTCCGCCATACTTTCAACAACATTATTCTCTGTTTTAACTTTCGGTCTTTTAATATTCCACGTTCTTTTTGGACATTTATTCCACTTCGTAACCTACCGATCAATTCTATTCCTTGTTCCTAACGACGGGGTTCAGCTGGTAGATCCATTAAAGATTAAAAATATTCGTAAGAAAACCGTGAAATGCTTACAGAATTTAAAACATACCAATTGGTTGATGGCGATCCACCTGTCTTTTTTTGTTTTTTTGTTTGTTTGATTTTTTAACGAAAACGATGTTTCTACATATTATGTGTTGCTCTTTTGAAATATTAATAAAAATTTAATGATCTGCCAACCAAAAAAGAAAAAAGAAAAAATCGCGATAGTGTTGATAATAAAGTGAGCGAAAATATGCTTTTTAGTTGTTGTTTTTTTTTCTATATAACCCAGGTAAAAAAGTGTAAAGACTGAGGTGGGTGTTAAGTGCCAGAAGTGGTCATGTTGTGATCAATTACGATTACAAAATTACATAGTGGGATGTAATGGATTACATTTTCAGTAATTACAGAAATTATTATTCATAATGAATTACGTTTTAGAGTAGTCGTAATCGAACTAATTTTAATCTATAATTAAGCAGTATTAATCGAGTATTTGTCAAAGAATCGGATTATTTTTCAACAAGATTAATCAGGACAGTTGCATGAATACGGAGTTATTTAAATATCCGAATGATAACAGTTTTGATCTTTCATTACAGCTTGTAATAATAATGAGTGTTTGATTTATTTGTTCCTTTTTCGTTTATGTTATGTAGTATTTTTCTTGCAAACATATTATCGTACTTGGATTATATACATACGTACTAAGATTAAAACGATTATCATCTATACGTTTGAATTTTACAGTTATCGTATATTTATGCAATCCTGCCCGTACCGATTAATTTTGGTGAAGTGTAATTTGATTACTTTAATCAATCCCTGACCAGTGCTTTATAATTATTACTGATTAATGATTAATAGGATGTACAATCTATAATTACCATTTTCGTCATCAAAAGTAATCGATTACACACAACAACACTGGTTAAGAATAAATTACATGTAAACTAACTATCGTAAATGCTAAAAGCCAAAGGATGACCATTACTGAAGTAATGCTGCTCTGATTGCGAGTGTAAATATTGACATGATGTTTTGATGATTGGTATAATAATATAAGTTAGTGATGTTTAGCGAGTGCAAACGATTAATTAACTGCTGTTACCAAATAAAATCTTTTATTTATTTCGTTTATTTATTTATATTTATTTTTATATATATATATATATATATATATATATATATATTTGTGTGTGTGTGCGTGTGTGTATAGTATATTTCAATAATTTCATCTTAAGAGATTTTTTGGCTATACCCATTTTTGTATTAAATCATTTAATAAGGTTTAACTGCTGAGGGGCACACGTTAGTCTCCGATTCGGATGTAACTGCGATCTATTAGTTTAATTATTGACCATTTTTCGCTTACGTCATCTTAAACAAACATGATTCGGTACTCATTCTGAAATTGTTGTTATATATTTGAAAGAATTAAAAGAATTCCATTTCCTTTATTTTTATTGTTTTCTTCGTAATTAACAGTTATATTATTGTACCGTCTTATTATTATTGTTTCCCTAGTTTTATTTACTAATACATTAGGCATCTAGGTATCTTGCTGGAATTCTTGTGTTATTCATTGTAATTGATTTTAAATGTGTTGGCGGTATTATTTGTAATACATTTATCCTAATATTTACGATTTCTGTATGTTCTCATCGATGCTAAGAGCTGGATAAATGTGTATATCGATTGTTTAAGAAACTCTACATATCCACTGGTTTTTTGTTGTTTTTTTTTTTTAAATTTTTTTGCACATTCCATCTTGTTTGTTTACACAATTTATAGAAAGCGCACCTTTTTGTCAATAAATGATAAAAAAATTGTAAACTTATTTGGAAAAAAATATGAACCATCAGCAAAGCGACAACTGATTAAATTATAGAGGTTTTCATGCTATTGAATTTAACTGGTGGATGTACAAGATTTCTAGAATAACTTAGATTTGAGTGATTTTTTTAAATTACTTCGAATTTTTTTATGCGTAATTTCGCATAAAATTAATCTTATAACGAGCTAGACAAATCCGAAGAATCCGATGTTGAAAAAAAATTTCGTTACAAAACTATCATTATTTCGAATTTTGCGTTTACTAGATCTTTTCAGCTTGGTTAGACGAATTCATTATAAATGAGTTATTAATAATAATTGAAATCTTGCTCGTAGTTAAACATAAAAAAAAAACAAAAAAACGTATGTACCGCGCTTTCTATGTTATTTATATATAGATTGCGTATAAATCATCACGTTTAATCTTCTACACCTGTGTGCAGTCGCCTACGTAAATAATACTAATACACGTACCGGGTGCGTATTTATTTTACTTTGTTGTTAATGTTGTTGTTTTTTTTGGCTTTTTGCCTGATTTGTAATTTTAACGATCGATTGACGACAATGTTCGTTTAACCGATGTTAAACGAAGATCGTCTCGTATATAGATTTTTAAAGAAGCAGTTTTCACTCCGATTTTTCTCGCCTTATTAAATTCTCCACTTGACATTTCGTTTGTTTCATTTTGTTGAAAGTTTTACTCATAAACGATAATTCGGCCTTTAAAATTCTTCTATAATCGTACAATAGGTTTTCACGATGATTTGTGCTTTAATTTAAACTACTTTTTTTTATTGGATTTCAAATCTCCCCTAGTTGTTGTTTTCGCCCCCCCCCCCCCCCCGGTATATTATGCAATGTCAGGTTGTTTGCCGTATTCATTTAATAATCTTCATAATAAGTTAAAAGTCATTTTAAAGATGTACAATAAACAATGATAAAAAATATGTCGACGCTGCATTGTTTACCGTAAAGTATTTAAGAACACAACTACCAAGTAAAGTGCGTTATTTGTACCTTGTCATTATATATAAAGTATTTCGCTTAATAATAATAAGAAGAGAAAAAAAAGAATATTTTTCAAATTTATTATTGTTTTTTGTTGTCGCCATAACAGGGAATTATCAGCAAAAATAAGATGAGTACTGTTGAGGAATAATACTTTTGTGTACCTACACGCGTTATTTCTTGATGGTATAAGTTTTATTTGAAGTATATTTCAAAAAAAAGTTGGTGTTTTGTGGTGATGAAGTAAAGAAATAATACGTCTAATGTACAAAACGTTATATTTACGAATAATATAAAAAAAAAAAAAAAAAAAAAAAAAAAAATGTAATCAGTTAAATGTTATTATAATATTCTCTTTTCGTTTGTATTTTGCATTTACATATATGTATGTGTGAGCATGCATATGTGTATGTATATATATAAACTCGGCCATTTTGGCCTCGCAAAGGGCTATATACCCCTTGACCCCTCTTGTTTACATTTCTATCTCTTTCTCTTCTATACTTTGTATAAAATGATCAAAATTTACAGCATAATTCTTAGGCTGGCCCGCATTAGATTTTATAACGAAAAAATGTCCCAATTTTATATAATAAAAAAAAAAAATACAACCAACAATTTATACCATAGATTTTATTAAACTACCGAAATAACTTAACATACTGCAACATATAAAAATAATACTTTTTTTGCGTTTCCATGATATTATTAAATTAGCAATGTAGTCTTTACATGCTTTAAATTATGGTGGGACTTTTTATTCATCATCCTGCACAGTAATAAGAAGTGTGTATTTATTATGTGTTTTCAAAAACGAATACCGCTACCAAACACAAACATGAATTGCGGAATCGAAAACGGGGCGAAGAACTGTGTGCAATAGCGAAGAATTTGCTACATTCATACGTGATGATACGCATTTTGGTTCGAAAACGACAGACGTATATAAGTTTGAAGCGTTTGATAGCATTTTAAGTCAACCGCCTCTCTGTTATACTAATAAAAAATAATAAAAAATCCAAAGGACCACATTTTTTCACGTTCTTTGACGAATACTCAATTTATGTTTACCGATTTTCATCATTACTCACATGGTACTCTTTCTAATGGACAAAGAATTAATCAAATTGCTGTCTATATAAATGTTACGCGCGAACAAACATAAAAAAAAAAAAACGCGACGAACTACATATAATAACCTTCTTCTTTTAGGAAGTAGGT